>CM077666.1:195958747-197158747 GCA_039707655.1 Elymus sibiricus | reverse complement strand
CCTCGTTTGCGTTGGGTGCAAGGATTTGTTGTTTGTGTGTTGGTGCTGCTAACGAGGTGTTGTGTGATTCTCCTACTGGTTCGATAACCTTGGTTTCATAACTGAGGGACATACTTATCTCTACTATGTTGCATCATCCCTTCCTCTTCGGGGAAAATAACAACGCAAGCTACAAGTAGCACACACTGACCACCACATCGCCCACACGACCATGGTAGTCAGTCCACACCCGAGCCACGAGCTCTGCCCACGAGAACTGTGGCTACCACCACCAAGGCCGTCGCCCCGGCATCCAAGACCCTGACACCACCCCACCTGAGACGCGCAACTACGACGACAAAAGAGACGATCGAAAAAGGCCCCTCCTTTCCCGCCCCTGGCCGTCCCCAGCCTCGAGACCCGCCTAGGCCGGCCAGATAGGCCTCCACCGCCCCTCCCCTCCCGGGCAAGGAACAAGCTCCCCGGTGGCACACCACCACCCGGCGGGAGACAATGATGATGCCCCCCCCAGCGGCGAAATCACCCTCAACGGTGGACGACGGCTGGGAAAGGACCAGCCCTCCGGTGAAGGTAGCACACGCACGATGAGAGGATGGCACGGAGGTCAAAAGGTCCACCTACAAACGAGCTGACACCGAAGGAGAAGCTAGCCGCCGCTGCTGCCGGAACCACCGAGCTGTCGTGTGGCCGACGCCCTCTAGGAAGGCCACCACACCTAGCAGGCCGGACCTCACCGCACCGCCGCAGCCCATGGCCAGAGCAGCCACCACATCGGGCCGTTGTGACAACCTGTGCCACCCACCGAGACCAAGCCCTCAGGTCCGGCCGGCCATGGAACCACCTGCCGAACCTCCACTTGAAAGCCGCCGCCGCTAAAGCTGCAGCAGCCGCGCCGCCGGAACAGGCAGCCACCACGAGCCCCCCTGGTGCCCGATGGGACGGATCTGGCCAGAGCCCCGCCGACCGCGGTCACCACAGGCAGAGCCTCCACCTTGTCCAGCCCTCCGCACCCGGCCCGTCGCTTTGCAGCTCCGCCGCTGAGCTCGACCGCGGGCCGCCGCGCCCCAGACGAATGCCATGCCACCGCTCGGGATTGCCGGCCTGCGCCGAGCCCCCACGCACGAAGGGAAGAAAGGGCCCCACCATCGCCAGCACCTATCGGGCTTTGCCCGTCGACTTGTACCGGCGGCGGCAAGAGGAGGGAAGGGGGAATGGGGACGCGGCGCCGTCGGCTAGGGTTTGCCCCTTGGTTGCTCGCGGGAGTGACGCGAGGGGAGTGGATTTCTTTGGCTCTGTTGCTCTAGCCAAATATTACATAACGGGCCTTTAGCCATATTAAGCTCATGAGCTACTCTATTGGCCTCTCTATGGCAATGCTCAAATCTACTATGTTTTTAAACTTTGACTAGCAATAAAAAAATCAGAGTTTTCTCTAAAGTATTTCTATTACCATTGCTAGTTCCATTAAAATTGTTAGGTGCTCCACTATTATTAGGATAAGGCAATCTAGGAGCATACCCATTATTTTTTCAGTTGGGGTCGTAACTATTACGAGCAATGAATATCATTCATATCTTCTTCGGTAATAACATTTATGTTTACTTCTTCTTTACCTTTTACCACGGAGATGAGTTCATCCAGTTTAGCGGTCAACTCCATATTCTTTTCTTCAATAGCATTGACTCTCTTGGTGGTATAGCATTCTCAACATGCCATTGGGCATGGTTTCTTGCATATCATCCAACAATATTTTAGCTTCATCAATGGGCTTTCCCATAATTGTTCCTCCTGCAACAGTGTCAAGCATAGTTTTCGACATAGGAGTTAAGGCATTATAAAACATATGAAGAATTAACCATTCTTCCATGCCATGATTAGGACAATTCCTTATAGCCTTCTACATGTGATCCCACGCAAGCGCTAGTGGCTCACGATCATCTTGCTTAAGACTTGTTATCTGTGAACGCAGTTGCATAATCTTTGCAGGTGGGCAAAGCTTAGATAAAAATTTATTGCAACACTTAGTCAATGAAGTTATACTACCTCTAGGCAAAGCTAGAAGCCAATCTTTAACTTTTCCTCTCAAGGGGAAAGGAAATAGATGCAACTTCAAAGCGTAAGGGTCATAATCCCTTATGCGTGTCATGTTACACAATTCAGAAAAATTATGCAAATGCATGTCGTCATCCTCACAAGCAGAGCCTCCAAATTGGTCCTGTTGAACCATGAGACTAGGTTCGGTTTAATCTCATACTCAGCAGCAGCAACATCAGGTTGTGCAATTGGTTCATGCATGAAACTATTGCTAGGAGCAACAAAGCTTCCAAGATTACGAGCCATAGTAATCTCTTTGGGTTTCCTAGTGACAACACTTGCAACAAAAATTATACTAAAACTGAAAACAAAAACTGAAACAAAAGCCGTAACACAATGACTAGGCACACAAATCCTCCCCGGTAACGGCGCCAGAAAAAGATTTGATTGGTCCCTTTAGTGATCCGGTAAAGGACCAGAAAGGATTCTCGTTTTTTTCCTCAGAAGTGACCCTGAGTTATCAAACCCACGAGAGGAAGGTACCCTTGAAGTCAAGGGTTTCTACCAAGCTTTTGCAAGAGTATTAATTCCAGCATTTGACCGGATCGAAATCAAGTTGAAACTGAAGACACTTATAATAAAAATAGGCATGGGTATGAGGACTTTGCTTACAACCATATATTTGCGAACGAGATCACCATGATATTAATTTGTGCTTTGGAAGTCATCCATCGAGATGTGCTTGTAACGTATCAAAGTGGGGGATGTGTCCAAATTACGTCTTGACCGAAGCGCGCCCTGCATCAAGAGTCAGTTGTCCAACCGAAAAGCTCTATCTGTCGCGCGGGGTCCCACATTAATTAAGCTAAAATCAGACAAAAGCATTGGGCATTTAATGACTACACCTCTTGTATCCCCAGAGATAGGATCTGTGTTACCGTACTAAACCTTTCTGTCATTGGTATTCAGAATAACACTTCACGGTCTCCCTACCCTTAGCCTATCCGTGCCTCGCTCTCCATGATCTTGGGTACTTGTAGGGACGAAGAACACGGGCGAGACAAGAGACAACTAGGAAGCAATTTTATGCCACACGTACGAGACATTAATTCACAGTACTTCCATCGACCCCTCCAACAAATACATAGGGTTGCCTCAACCCATTACCTTACCGAACTACTCACACATGGACTTGCAGTCATCTTTATACTAATGAACAAGGGTCCATAAAGAAGCAACCTTGTCTATGCCATCATGGCTTCCGCCCACAAAGGACTAGTCTCACTCGGGGTAGATCTTCACGGTGTAGGCGATCTCCTTGCCCTTACAAACTGCTTGGTTCAACTCCACAAGATTTGGAGGCTCCCAAGTGACACCTAACCAATCTAGGAGACACCACTCTCCAAAAGGTAATAGATGTTGTTGTTGATGATGAACTCCTTGCTCTTGTGCTTCAAAAGATAGTCTCCACAACACTCAATCACTCTCTCACAGATTTGGCATGGTAGTAGGAGAAGGATTGGAGTGGAAATCAACTTGAGGAGGCTAGAAATCAAGGATCAAAGGTTGGAGTGGAACCCCCTTGATTTCAACACAAGTGTAGGTGGTTCTCTCTCAAAAAAATGGATATGGGAAGTGGTAGTTTCGTCTTGGTTGCCCTCTCTGAGAGTTGGTGGAATGGGTGGGGTATATATAGCCATCACCAAAAATCTAACCGTTACACACCTTTATGCACAACTCGGCAGGATCGAGTGAAACCACTCGGTGAGACCGACTAGTGCAAAAGGTTTGAACTTTTGGAATTTCGGTGAGACCGGATGAAACAGCTCGGAGGAACCGATGGGTGATGACCTAAGCACTTTCCACACTTCGGTGACACCGATCGAAACCACTCGGAAATTCCGAGATGAAATCGATTGGTTACAGAAGGTTGGCAAGCGCACTTCGGTGTGACCGAATGCCATCTCGGTGAGACCGAGTTGTTAGGGTTTAGGGAGTGGCTCTGTTAAGTGTATCTCGGTGAGTCCGGATAGGAGTGGTTTGTTGGGACCGAGATAGGCTTTAGGGTTTTGGACAGATAGGAATGTGAGGGTGTGGCTGAGGGTTTTGGATCAATATCTCTAAGCACTTTGAGCAAATGATTCATGATCAAAATCTCATCCCCTTTTAATAGTATTTGCTTTCCTATGGACTCAATGTGATCTTGGATCACTTAACCAAAAATGTAGAATCTTGGAGCTTTTGCCAATGCTTTGTCCTTTCCATTTGAGGGGTCCACACTCACATCCCATTGCCATACCTAATTGAACTTTCCTGAAATGTTCTTCGAATAGGCATTAGTTCAATGATGTATATGTCGTTATGAATTACCAAAACCATCCGGGGATTAGTTGATGATAACATATAGATCAAAGCTTCGACATAAGATATAATCATTGAATAACATCGTTGCTTTGAGACGTATGTGATAAGCAGGAGCTCCCCCTAAATTTGTGTATTATTTAGAATTTGCGTTTGAATGCAAATGCACAATCGATTAGGATCATGGGGTGACTCTTCCATGCCACGTGCATCTTGGTGGAGCGCACAAAAGAATATGAATGAAATACAACAAGCACTCATCACCAAGCAAGCATGTGAATGACCATAGCATCAAGCATAACTAAAGGATAAGTAGCATGATAAGCAAATCAAGTACGGTCACACATAAATAGTCTTTACAAACCAACAAGATCAAAGTATCTCAACCAAATGAAACTCAAAAAGCAGCAAAAACAAAGACTCTCTCTCTCTCTCTCTCTCTCTCTCTCTCTCTCTCTCTCTCTCTCTCTCTCTCTCTCTCTCTCTCTCTCTAAGCCTTATGATCAATATCACTCTCCCCCTTTGACAACAAGTTACCAAAAAGTTCGAATGATCTAGAGCTAAGCATCGCTCTGGGCTCGATCCACGACAGCTGGCGATGATGTAGTCCTCTGACTGGCAGCTCCTGTGTGGGTCGATGGAGTGGAGAGAAGTGCATCTGCAAATTCTTCTGAAGACGTCTGCTGAACTGAAGGAGTGGACACAGGCGATGGAACAACATCTGAGGCTGGGGCAACAGAAGGAGCTGATATGGGCCGTGTCTGAAACTAATTGGTCGTAGGCTCATCCGAATCACTCATTCTTGCCTCCGCGAAAAGGAAAAAACACAGTTGTGCTTCCCTGAAAAAAAGAAAAGCACAACCTATGCTTCTACCTGAAGCACATCTGTGCTTCCCGAAAAAGGAAAAGCACAACCTATGTTTTCCAAAAAAGTGGGAAGCACAACTGTGCTTTCGAGTTCTTGTTTTTATTTGTTGTCATTTTTTTCAGTTTTTTCGTGAAAAACAAGTTCGTCGAAACCTATTAATATGGGATCTAGTTTCGAAGATCTCGACGCGAGAAATCCAATGGTGAAAATGGTTCGTGATTTGGACGCACAATTCATGAGATAAAACGTTTTGAAAAAGACGAATCTACGAATAAAAAGAAAAATCTCCCAGGTTGTGACAAATGGCACATGCAGTGTGCCACTTGTGAGCAGGAGAGAAAGGTGAAAGTGACATTTGCAAAGGGTATCTTTTAACTAATGATTTTGCAATTGTTCGACAAAGGAACAAGTTTCCCTTGGTCCTTGCCAACCTTTGCCTTGGTAGGCTCTAAAGCACGGTGAACCCGAACAATTTAAGGATTGGTAGTCTAGAAAAAGAAAGAACAATTCTAAGCACGAGAAATATTATATGTAAGAGATCTGTAAATCTTTACTTATACTTGAAAAAGAATTTATGGTTCCATCTTTCATTATGTTTTCTCTCCACCATTTCTTCTTCCAACCTCCCATTTTTCACCGATTTTTTTTGGTTTTTCATTGCCTTCTGGTTTTCATCAAACCAATCTTTGCTAACCTAATAAATCAGATCAATCTATGGCATAGCAATAAATTCACGGTCCGTAAATAAATTATTTCTTATGGTAAAACTTGATACATGACAAACATCTTTGGTAACCCAATAAATGGTAATAAATTCAGGGCCCAAAACGAATAAATATCAATCATAACGCTTCGTCAACCGGTTCTGCCCGTTCCACCACTTTCCTTCACCGATTTTTTTCCCGTCCAATCGGTTTTTTAGTTTCACCACACCCTTTTTCTGCACCTTCTGCGTATGCTAATTAATCATCTTAATTTACTTACGTTCTGCACCAATTTCACCTTAATTTACTTATCAAACATTTATTTACACAATCGAGGAGAGGATTTGATAAACATTTATTTACACAATCACGGGCAGGATTTGATAAACATTTGTTTACACAATCACATTATGGACAAATAAATCACGATTTACATACTACTCCCTCCGTCCCATAATATAAGAATGTTTTTCAAGCTAAATAGCTTATATCATGTGAGAGGGAGTAGAATATTTATATCCTGTTGCAACATAAGGACACTGTTCTAGTCAAAATACAAAAAATGTAAACGATGCCCGACACCGCCAAATCTAGCACACTGCCATACTAGTACATGATCTATCTTTTAATGTGGGTTTACCAATATCATTCCTGCCTCAACAACCGTCTAGAAAAGGAGGGTGCCCCGACATCCCAAGGGAGGAGACGCAGCCAAAAATCCACACCATCACCACTACTACCACACAACACTACCTCAGCTCCTGGGACGCACAAAGAAACGAAAATCATTCACCATTCGAGCAGTGCCCTCATGCTGACGACTCCACCAACATAAGAACAAGAGCAGCACCCATCCCACTCACAAGTCCCCCGCATCTCCTTCCCCATCATAGTTCCATAGTTCCATTGCTGCAAGAAAGCATCTAGGTAGGCGCGGGTAGCAAGATGGCGAGGGGTGGCAGCGCCGTGGCTGTCCTCTCCTTCCTCCTCGGCCTCCCGCTCCTCTCCGTCCTCGTCGCCGGCGAGGACCCGTACCGGTTCTTCACGTGGAACGTGAGCTACGGCGACATCTACCCGCTCGGCGTCAAGCAGCAGGTCTCGTGCATTCCGTTATTCTTCCTCTGTTTTTCTTCTTCTCTGTGGCACCACATTGAGTTTAGCATCACCCCAACCGTGTGCTGAATGAATGAATAAATCTGTTCGCAGGGGATACTGATCAATGGGCAGTTCCCGGGGCCGCAGATAGAGGCCGTCACCAACGACAACCTCGTCGTCAATGTCTTCAACAAGCTCAACGAGCCATTCCTCCTCTCCTGGTACACCTCATAACTCACGAATCCGTCCATTTGGATTTCGTCTCCTCTTATTACAAGTACCACTTCTTCGAAGTTAATTCGTGTCCGCCATCAATTCCATATCTTACTGCGTATCCCCCGCACACACACAAAAAAAGAATTTCTCTATTGCGTAGCACAAGAGTATGGCAATGTTTTAATGCTCTTACGAGTACAAGTTTTAGATACTATCCATGATCCGTTTTAGACAAGTAAATAAATGCCGTACCTTTTGAAGATGGACTGGATATGCTTGCCCAGTTGTAGTCTCGAGCTTGCCTCCGTGTACCTACCGCATGCATGCAACTTTAAGATGTGCTTAATTTAACACTATTACACCGACTAATCCACATGTCCTACCAAGCTATATCGGCTATATCATTAGGCGATCTGGATAGAGTATTTAATTAAGGACTCCATATGCAGATGGAAACTAGAGTGTCATATTCACGGCAAATCCTCAAGTACGTACGTACGTACCTCTTTTAGTTTGTCGGTGAGACAGTGCAGTTGCAAATCTTCAAAGTAGGGAGTGCGTCTCATTTTAGTGGGCAATGAAACCGCCGTGTCTGGTTCACTCGGGAGTAGACAAGAGTGCCCCGTGGAACTGTTCCTTAATCGATGGGGCATGTCATGTCATGTTTATTTTGTGCGGCCAGAATACGGTTTCTAGGAGCAGCAGGTGGCGGCATACTAAGGACGCGCTATTTTGGAGCAGAAAAGGCGACGGATATGAATGAAAATACTCCAAACCAGCAGCCCCCTAGGAGAAAGACATGTCCAAGCAGCAGCAATGGCACATGCACAGGGAGGCGCATCAGACAAGGGTTCAATGCGATCGATGCAGTGCAGCAGAGTTTTAGCAAGTCTGACTGATTGATCTAGGCAAAGCAAAGCACATTGTTTTGTTTTGTACCCACCTCGTGCTCGTGATCCAAGCGTTGCTGGGTCGGGATGGAATAATGCGTAGGTGCAGGTACACCGCATCTCGTGATCTAAGCGTGATCACGGGCGGGGGTGGCTGCCACGCTTTTACCACGAGCCCCTGGATGAGTCTCTCACTCTCACCTCACGCGCGCGTCGGCCGTCGGTGACCATGTGCGAGCGCGCGCGGGGTGGGTGCCAGCTGAGCCGAGAGAGGTCACCGCCGTACCGGTCCATCTGTAGCGACCGGACTGCAGATTCGGCGCGCCCGTATCCTCTTCTGCTCAAAAGTTATGACGCCTCACGGGCCCTCCCTCCTGTTTCTGTTTAAGCCCACCTCAAATATAAATCTCTAATTTTTTTTCCCTGAAAGCTGGCACCCTAGGGGAAGATGGCAGTACCAGCACATTGTTTTCTTTCTTTCTTTGTAAAAAATGTCAGTCCAGATGTGCACAGCCGCTACGTTATCACGGGGATGAGAGCAACGATATGGATGTGTCGCTAGATTCTACTCAGGAACCATGATAGTGACGGTAGGGCCTGCAGCACTGGTTTAGAGACAGACTTAGGTGCACCGACAAATTTGCATGGCCGCTACGCTACGTTATGAATAGTGGTCGGCCCCGCCCCGCCCATTAACACGGAGAGTGGCAAATCGACAGTGCTCACGCAAGCCATTAGTAGCACAGATGGGCGCTGCGTGAGTAGACAGCTTAGCTTCGCTGCAAAATGTCACCGCCTAAAAGCTACTCCCTGTGTAAAGAAATATAAGAGTGTTTAGATTACTATATTTCTTTATAGAGGGAGTACTGTACTTCCTCAGATCTCAGAGAGTAATATAGTAGTAAAACAAAGCAGTGCAACATCTCATGGAGTCAGAGCATAGGTACGTATCAATTCGTGGCGGGTGACAAGTTCACGGACCAGTGAACGTGCAAGTGTCGAGGGCGCCTCCCGGCCGAGTAGAGTAGATACCGCCATGGAGTAATCTGAGTCGGACAAACACATGGTCGGGCCCGTGTCGTAAGTATCGCCAAAGTTTCAACGCAACACTATCGGAGCAGGACTATTTCAGTGCTATTACTATTTACGCGTACACGTACTTTTGACTCGTTGAACAATCGGATTTGCGCTTCACTGGAAATCGACTGACTCTCTCATATCCAAAATAAATGTCACGGTTTTTGTAGAGAGAATATGGGATGCAACTCAATTGTATTCCTCGGAGTTGGTCACAATATATACACGGGATGTCTTGCATGACAAGGCACTAATCCTACCATATCTCTAGGAGTCAACTATACAAGGCTAGAGACTATAGAAAGATTAATACAAATAATGTCACGTTTAACACCCCCCGCAGTCGAAGCGTCGGCGTCGGCGATGCAAAGACTGGAACGGAACTCCTGGAATGCAGCGGTTGGAAGCCCTTTGGTCATAATGTCAGCGAACTGTTGGGTGGTCGGTACATGAAGCACACGGAGCTGACCCAACTGGACCTTCTCGCGGACGAAGTGAACATCAAGTTCAATGTGCTTGGTGCGTTTATGCTGCACTGGATTAGCCGCGAGGTAGGTGGCTGAAACATTATCACAGAAAACCACCGTAGCTTTCGGGATGGCGACCCGAAGTTCACCGAGTAGTTGACGCAGCCAACATGTCTCGGCAACAACGTTGGCGACGGCACGGTACTCGGCCTCAGCGCTCGAGCGGGAGACGGTGGGCTGCCGCTTAGAGGACCATGAAATGAGAGAGTCACCGAAGAAGACACAATAACCCGACGTGGATCGGCGAGTGTCAGGACAACCAGCCCAATCCACATCAGTGTAGGCAAAAAGCTCAATGGAGGCGGAGGCACGAAGACGAAGGCCGTAGGTCAGTGTTCCGCAAAGATACCGGAGAATGCGCTTGACCAGAGACCAGTGAACATCACGAGGAGAGTGCATGTGCAAGCAGACTTGCTGTACGGCAAACTGGATGTCTGGTCGAGTGAGCGTGAGATACTGAAGAGCACCAACAATACTGCGGTAGAGAGCGGCGTCAGTGGAGGCTGTCCAGCAGTAGCAGAGAGCTTTGGCTTGGCCTCGGCAGGAGTAGCAGCAGGTTTGCAGTTGGTCATGTCAGCACGATCCAATAGATCAAGAGCATACTGTCCTTGATGAAGAAAAAATCCGGAGGCATCACGTCGCACATTAATGCCGAGAAAGAAGTGCAATGCGCCCAAGTCCTTCAGCCGAAACTCAGAACCAAGGCGGCCAATAATGTCGCGAAGAAGATCTATGCTAGAGGCCGTGATGACGATATCATCCACATACAGAAGAAGCATGGCGACATGATCAGCTCGATGAAGCACAAATAACGACGTGTCGGATGTGGTGCTGCGAAACCCGAGAGCAGTGAGGAATGCTGCAATGCGTTGATACCACGCACGGGGCGCCTGTTTCAGGCCGTAGAGAGACCGTGAGAGCAGGCAGACGTCATCGGGCCGAGTGGGATCAACAAAACCAGCTGGCTGCTGACAGAGAACACGCTCCTGAAGATGACCATAGAGGAAGGCGTTGTTGATGTCGAGCTGATGAACGGGCCAGTGACGAGAGGCGGCGAGCTGAAGAACGACACGAATCGTGGCGGGTTTAACAACCGGGGAGAAGGTCTCCGAGAAGTCAACACCGGCACGTTGTGCAAATCCGCGAACAACCCAACGCGCCTTGTACCTGTCCAGAGAGCCATCCGGAAGAAGTTTATGCCGAAAGACCCACTTGCCGGTGATGATGTTGGCTCCGGGAGGACGAGGGACCAGCGTCCAAGTCCTGTTGGCGACGAGAGCATCATACTCAGCACGCATGGCCGCGAGCCAGTGCGGATCGCTCAAGGCAGAACGCACCGAGCGCGGTACTGGAGAGATGACCGTCACACTGAGGTTGTGGTAGCGGGGATTGGGCTGATGAATCCCGTCTTTAGCACGCGTCACCATAGAGTGATGAGGCGGCGGAGGCGGGGGTCGAGGCCGTCGTCGAGGCGGGACAGCAACCGCCGGTGCGGAAGATGACGATGGCGAGTTCGCGGGTGACGAAGACGGGTCCGCGGGTGAGACCGCGGAGGGCGACGATGAGTCGGCGGGCGAGGCCGCAGCCGGCGTAGGCGCGGGTGAAGGCGCCGGGGTTGCTGAAGAGGGCGACGTCGCGGTGGAAGAGGCAGCCGAGAGCTCGGCCGTGGTCGGTGAAGTGGTAGCCAACACGCCTGCAGGAGCTGGTGCCGAGACCAGCGGAGATGGGCGCGGTTCCTCCTGAGCCGTCAGAGGCGAGGCCGGTACCACTGCAGCCGGCGAGAGGGCTCTTGCCGAGGGAACCGAACGGGCTGCCGGTGGGACATGTGGCCGTAGCGCAGGAAGCGCAAGGGCTCCATGTGACCGACGAGGAGAGGGCTCCGAAGGGGAAGCCGCCGACGACGTGACCTGCTCAAAAGGGAAAACAACCTCATCAAAGTAAACATGCCGCGAGACGAACACACGACGAGAGACGGGGTCGTAGCAGCGAAAGCCTTTGGTGTTGGGTTGGTAACCAAGAAAAACACAAGCGAGAGACCGAGGAGCAAGCTTGTGTGGAGCGGTGGCGGTAGTGTTAGGGTAACATAAGCAACCGAAAACGTGAAGATCGTCATAGGAGGGAGGAGACCCGAACAAGAGATGATGGGGTGTATAGCTCCATCGTGGTTTGCAAGGCCGGATGTTAAGGAGAAGTGTGGCGGTAGCGAGAGCATCGGGCCAAAACCGCTCGGGCATATGTGCATGGAAGAGCAACGCACGAACACTCTCATTGAGGGTGCGGAGGACACGTTCGGCGCGGCCGTTTTGTTGGGATGTGTATGGACATGTAAGACGAAAGATGGTGCCGTGGGTGGATAGAAGATGGCGAATGGCGAGGTTATCAAATTCTTTGCTGTTATCTGTTTGAAGGTGAGCAATGGTGCGATGAAAGTGGGTGTTGACATAAGCATAAAAGGAGTGAAGGGTGGAGACGACGTCGGATTTACGGCGTAACGGAAAAGTCCAAGTGAAGTGAGAAAAATCATCTAAAATCACAAGATAGTATGATAAGCCCGAATTGCTAGGCACTGGAGATGTCCAAACATCACAATGAATAACATCAAAGGGAAATGTGGCAATTGATGTAGATGAAGAAAACGGCAAACGAACGTGCTTTCCGATACGGCAAGCATGACAAGTATGAGCCGCTGATTTATTACATGAAAAGGGAAAAATGCGCAAAATTTTGTGAAGAGCGTCGGCGCCGGGATGACCAAGTCGAGCGTGCCAAAGCGAGACATCGGCATGGAGAGCAACCGGACCACCGCTCGTCGTAGTAGGACCGCATGGGTAGAGATCGTCGGGGGAATCACAGCGGTGCAGAACCCTCCGGGAGTGAGCATCCTTAACAGAGAAACCAAGAGCGTCAAACTCGACAGTGATAGGATTTTCACGAGTAAGAGTCTTAACAGAACATAGGTTTTTGACTAAAGATGGTGAGACAAGCACATTATTAAGAGTTAAGGATGAACCAGGAAACGGAAGGGAGGATGGACCGTGATGGGTGAAGGGATAGGGAGAGGCATGGGAGAGGATACCGGGGTTAGTGGCCATGTGAGCGGCGGCGCCGGTGTCCATGTACCAATCTCCTCCTCCGTTGTAGTTGCTCGGCGAGGGTGTGGCGTGAAGAGCGGAGAGAAGTGCCGGGTCCAAACCACCGCCGTGGTTGCCGCCAGGCGCGCCGTAAGACGGAGAGCCACGGCCATATGCGCCGTAGCCCGGAGGGCCACCGCCATACGCGCCGTAACCGGGAACGCCACCGTAGGCCGCGGCACCACCATAAACCGCAGGACCGGGAGCAGGCGCGACCATCAGGGCCTGATGAGACGTCGGGTGTGCACCAAGGATGCCCGGAGCAGGGGGACGGGGGACGGGCATAGAGTAAGCATGCACTACGCCCGTCCAGGGATTGTACCCTGACAGCCACGGTGGAGTGGGGACTGCCGCAGGAGTCGCAGGAGGGCGCGGCGCCGTGTTGGAGTTGCGAGGCCGACCCCCGCGACCCTTCTGCTTGCGACCACCAGAGGAGGTGGGCGCGGTTGGCGGGGTCGGGGCTGGAGGACGAGGCGCAGGCGTCGGAGTAGGTGCGCCCTGGCCAGCAGCGAGGCCGACGTGAAGAGCGGCATGGGTCGCCTGCCGAGCGGAGTGGCGAAGACGTTTCTCCTCCATGCGGAGATACGTGACGGCCTTGGCGTACGTCGGCGTGACGAGGGAGAGGTTGGCGGCGGACTGGCCGAGGTCAGGGTGGAGGCCCCGAAGGAGGTTGGTGAGGAGGACGGAGTCGTCGATGGTCATGCCGACGTCGCGCAGCTCGTCAGCGAGGACCTTCAGCCGCGTGCAGTACTCATCAATCGAGAGATCGTTTTGCTGCATCGTGAAGAACTCCCCTTGGAGGAAGATGCGGCGTTGGAGTTGATTGTCGAGGAAGAGATCGCACAGCCGTGTCCAGATGGCATATGCCGACGGGTCACGGGAGTTCACCATGTCAAAAAGGCCCCGTGAGATGGTGAGGAAGAGCCACTTGACGATGCAAGCGTCCACGGCAAGCCACTCGTCGTCGTCCTTCATGTCGCGGATGTCGACGCTCCCGTCAACGTGCTCGATGAGACGGTAGGAGCGGAACAAGAGCGCGAAGTAGGTGCGCCATGCGTTGTAGGATGGCGAGTCGAGGTCGAGGACGATGGGCACGTGATCCTTGATGTGCAGCTCGTTGAGACGGTCGGAGGTGAACATGGCGCCAGCGAAGGAGCCGGCATCGGATGGATCGGCCTTGGAGCGAGACATGGCGACGGCTGTAGGGTTTGGGAAGGGTGCGGCGGCGGCTACAGAGGAGGTAGCGGCGGCGGCGTTTTAGGGTTTGGAGAGGAGAGGCAGCAGCGGCTACAGGGAGGTGCGGCGGCTGCGTGGGGCGGAAGCGAGGAGATCGCGATGGAAAACTGATACCATGTAGAGAGAATATGGGATGCAACTCAATTGTATTCCTCGGAGTTGGTCACAATATATACACGGGATGTCTTGCATGACAAGGCACTAATCCTACCATATCTCTAGGAGTCAACTATACAAGGCTAGAGACTATAGAAAGATTAATACAAATAATGTCACGTTTAACAGTTTTGAACTCGAAATCGACTGACTTCAAGACTATTAATTACTTCCTCAGATCCAAATAGTTTTGAACTGGATCGAAGGTAGTAGCAAATGTGAGAAAAAACAAACGAATGATTGCAAAG
Organism: Elymus sibiricus; assembly: GCA_039707655.1. NCBI lineage: Eukaryota > Viridiplantae > Streptophyta > Magnoliopsida > Poales > Poaceae > Elymus > Elymus sibiricus. Next base: position 197,144,204 of record CM077666.1, on the reverse strand, counting down.
CTAGTGAACGGAAATTCTGTACTTGTCGCGGCCTTCCCCTTTCCCCTCGCGTCGCTCCCAGGCGACGCCAGCGGAACCCTAGCGCCGCCGCCGCTCAAGCCCCTCTCCCTGCTCCCGTTCGCCGCCGCTGCCGTTGGCCTTCGCCGTGGGGGCAGCGGGCCCCGCTGCCGAAGGTGGCGGGGGTGCACTTTCCCTTTCCCAGGGCGGCGCTGGAGGCCAGTCCTGTTGACTGAGACGGTGGCGGCTGGCGGACCAGCGCGAGGAGGCTGGGACGAGCTGGCTGGCGCGCGGCAGCTCGGGTGGTCCGCGCTCAACAGGCGGCGACGACTTCGGCCACAGGAGTGGCAAGGCCTCGCCGAATATGGGCTCTGGCGCCTGGATCCGTGCGCGGGACGGTGGTGCCTGGCGGCCGCGGGCAGCTAGTGGCTGGCCTCCATGGTGGCGCGCAGGTGTGTTGGTAGGCGCGGCGGACGCGGTTCTGGCTTGGTGCGCACCCGGCGTCGGCTGCGGGCTCGGGGCGACTCGGGTGAGGAGTGGTGCCGGCGGTGGTTCAGGTGGAGGCAGTGGCTCGAGGGGGTCTTCCCTCCCGTCTGGTTTGGCTCGGCCTGCCATGGCCACGTCTGGAGGTTGGAGGAGGCTGCCGCTCCGTGGAGGAGGTGATTGGTGGTGGGATGGATGTGTGACTGTGGTGGCGGTGGATGTGGCGGAGTTTTCCTTGGCCGAGGTGGCACTGGCCAGGGCGCTGGAGATGGTGGAGGCTGATGTGCTGCGTGATGCGACGACTCCCGTAGTGGTGGTCGGCCCGATTGAGCAGCACCGGAAGTCTGGGTTTTGTGATCTTGGGCTGGGAGATATTCCCTGCTTTGCGACGCCGAGGCTAGCAACGGCGACGTCCGTGGACGCCGTCCCCTCCCTGGAGGCGTTGCTTTGGCCCCGATCCAACTCCCTTCCCCGTGCTCAGGGGAAACCCATGGTCCGTCCTTTGGACCAGGCGGCGGCGGCGTCATGGCGTCGTCCCCTTCGTGGAGGCATCGGTCTTGTTGCTCGAGGAGTTCCGGTGGCACGGCTCAATTCGGTGTCGGCTTCTACTATGGGCGTGGACCTCCTTGGCGCAATGTACACCATCGCGGGCGCTCTCTCGATGACGCCGTCTCTAGGTCCGCCCAGGCCCTGTCGTCCACTTGCCGACTTCTTCTTGGTGCAATGGGTGGGGTACGTTGGTCTGTGTTGGCCTCGAGTTTTGGTCTTGTTGTAGAGGTCTCCGGCGTCGGTTGTGACGCGGCTTGGTTGCTTTGTGGCTTGCCCCATCGCCATCGGCATGAGGTTGACCTAGGTGAAGCATGTATCATAGGCGTGGTGGGTGTGTTTGGTGGACGGGGATGCCAATTCTTGTGATTGGTGTTGTAATGGCCGAAAGACGTTGTATCCTGCTTCTTTGCTGCTTCTTTTTTAATATATGATACGCATGCTCATGCGTATTTAAGAAAAAGAAATTGTCTGAGACGGCCACCGGCATCTATATATGGAACTGACGACGATGATGTTTCGCGCGATGGTTGCAATGCAATGCAGGAACGGGGTACAGCAGCGGCGGAACTCGTTCGAGGACGGCGTCGCCGGCACGACTTGCCCCATCCCGCCGGGCGCCAACTTCACCTACATCCTGCAGGTCAAGGACCAGATCGGCACCTACTTCTACTTCCCCTCCCTCGCCTTCCACAAGGCCGCCGGTGGCTTCGGCGGCATCCGCGTCCTCAGCCGCCCCAGGATCCCAGTCCCCTTCCCTCCCCCGGCCGCTGACTACACCGCCCTCATCGGCGACTGGTACAAGACCAACCATACCGTAAGCACCCCCTCTTCCGTCTTGCCAAGCGACCAGGGTATTTTACAGATTTCAGAGTAATCAATTTGTTGGCGTTTGTTGTTCTTGCGCAGGATTTGAGGTACATGCTTGACAGTGGCAAGGCTCTTGGTTTCCCTGATGGCCTGCTCATAAACGGTCGCGGTTGGAACGGCTACACCTTCACCGTCCAGCCCGGTAAACACCACGGATCAAGCATACATGTCTCAACAGTCTGCACGAGAATTCAGTTTCTGAATTCCATCTGGTTTAGTGACAGAAGAAGTCTGAAACTTGTTGCATTGCAGGCATGACGTACCGTTTCCGGATCACCAACGTCGGGCTGTCCACGTCCCTCAACATCAGGTTCCAGGGGCACACCATGAAGCTGGTGGAGGTGGAGGGTTCACACACCATGCAGAGCGCCTACTCCTCCCTGGACGTGCACCTTGGCCAGTCCTACTCGGTGCTCCTCACGGCGGATCAGCCTGGCTTCGACTACTCCATCGTCGTCTCCACGCGCTTCACCACCAAGATCATATCCACCACGGCCGTCCTGCACTACACCAACTCCGCCGGCAAGGCTCCCGGCCCTCTGCCGGGAGGCCCCACCACCCAGATCGACTGGTCACTCAACCAGGCCCGCTCTATCAGGTATCGCGCATCACTCTGTGGACACTTTCAGTTTCTTTTCCTACTAAAAAAATTCAGACTAGCGTTCAACGACAATGTGATTATCATTGCTGACCTGATTCTGCCTACTCGCAACCAGATGGAACCTGACGGCGAGCGGGCCGAGGCCGAACCCGCAGGGCTCGTACCACTACGGCCAGGTGCCGACCACCAAGACCATCAGGCTGGCCAACTCGGCGGCCACCATCAACGGGAAGCAGAGGTACGCGGTGAACAGCGTGTCGCACGTCAATGCAGACACGCCCCTCAAGATCGCCGACTACTACAAGATCCCCGGCGTGTTCTCGGTGGGCACCATCTCCGACAGCCCGACATACGGCGGTGCCTACCTTCGGACGTCGGTCATGGGAGCTGACTACAGGGGTTACGTCGAGATTGTGTTTGAGAACTCTGAGAACGAGGTGCAGTCGTGGCACATCGACGGCTATGCCTTATGGGTTGTCGGGTATGTATGTGTGTGCGCCACATTGCATTGGTTTCAAGGAAGGATGTGTGAACGATTGCCTGTCTTTGTGGCTTTATTACTTTCGGTGATCTGAATCTGAGCGGGTCTGAAATTTTTGATGCAGAATGAATGGAGGAAAATGGTCGGCGGCAAGCAGGCAGATCTACAACTTGAGGGATGGCGTTTCACGGTACACTGTTCAGGTAGGGTTCTTCTGAAAACGCTCGACAGTCAAGAAGGTTGAGTTGTGTTCCATTTGTTCTCAGAGTTCGCGATGATCATTACTTGTGTGCGTTTCCGTCAGGTTTACCCCAATGCATGGACTGCAATCTACATGCCCCTTGACAACGTGGGCATGTGGAACGTGAGATCGGAGACCTGGGCCAGGCAGTACCTGGGACAGCAGTTCTACCTCCGCGTCTGGACGCCATCGACGTCGTGGCGCGACGAGTTCCCAATCCCCAAGAACGCCCTCCTGTGCGGCCGAGCTGCCGGCCGCAGGACAAGGCCTTTCTGACGAGTTAGCCACACGGCCAACCAAGTTTGTCATGAGAGGATGACACCTTGGCCTGGAGCAGGCATACAAAATTTACAATGAAAAAAAAGGCTCGGAAAGAAGAGTTACCCGAAGGCAGATTGTCGTACATTTGCAATTGAACTTTTAGCGTCAGCTTGATTCTTTCTACAATTGTTTTGGTGGTGGGTATAACTAGTCATGTGGTAACATCTTAGCTTCGTTATTCCGATCCTTAATAAATAGACAAAAGAGTATATGCTTTGTCAAGCGAAATTGCATAGGAGCACTCGGCGACGCTTGGAATCTCAATCCCCCATGTGTCTCGGGATCCTCAATCATTATATTAGCCTCATGGTATTCCGAGCTTTATCCTCTTACTAGCAAAAATGTCCGTGCGTTGCAACGGGAGAAAAAAACAGTCTTTATCACCAAAATTAATTGCAAAAAATAAAAATAAATCCCTGGCACAACGCCCATGCTTCACCACAGAGCAAACACCAGAACCAGAGTCCTTCTTGTTCGTTGCTGATGAATGCAAGTGGGTCCAGCTAGTCGGGCTTCTCCGTAGAGGCACGGGCTTGGCAGACACCCTGGCATGTCTTCACCCATGCATCTGTGTTTCGTGAGTGTGGCGTCAAGCTAGTCGGGCATGCCGATTGTGGAAACTGCGAGCTGGTCCTCGTCTCCTAAAATGCCTCATCGGTTTACCATATATATGCCATATGTTTTTGGATAATTGTCGACGGTTCCTTATTTGGAATAAGAATTTAACCATGGTGAGATCGCCACAATCCTATGACAGCAACCTAGAAAGTAATCTATGTAGCCCAACCATTGTCATGTACTTAGTCACGTCCTTGACGGGTTGTGGATGTCGTCCGGGTACCACCAATGACCAAAAGGTTAAACTGCTAAAATAAGTCTTGGAACTGCATTATGTTTAGCAAATTTAGAAGCATCAAAGACCTCCTCTACGTTGTTGAATTATGCTTTTGCTAGCCCACCATCGGTGCATGATGGACTTAATCCAACTTCAACCCAGTTCAAGTCCTCCTTTAATTGTGCACCATTAGCCGACTGCACTTGGTAATTCTACACAAATATGGCGATGGAAAAGAAAGATAAGGGTACATGTCCACGTGATTGAAGCTTGGTAGTGGTCGTGGCGTGCTGGTTCAATTAGCTTGGAGCAATCCCAGGTCAAGGTCACAACGCCGGTGATTTGGATGCATGCATGGCTGTAAAGCTACATCGACAGCACTCGGTCCTTCAGCCTCCGCCGCTTTCTTATCTGATGAATTTTGCTGTTCTACTCCTGCTGCTATTGTATCGCGCAACAGAACGTGATCGAAAGACGAAATCTATGTCCCGTGCGACCTCAAAGTTGGGCACGAATCCTTTTCTGACTGTGATTGAGACGTGCGTTCTCGACGAGTTCGTTTTAACTGCGTCACCTGCATAAGAGGGACTCGGTGAGGATGGTCCTTGTCGGCGGCAGCGGCGAGGCCGCAGACGGAGGAGTTGAGCCGGAGAAGCTGCAAGACACGCTCTTGTAGAATGCTGGCTCAGGTATGCGGCTCGACGACTGCCTTCCGGTGAGACGCCGAGTACAAACGCCACGCTTGAACGATGCTTTTTGGAGATATCCACGTACACGGCCAAGGCTAGCTAGCCAACGCTTTCCTCTGGCTAGAAAGTATAAGTTGAGCCGATGGATTTCGCCGGCAACAGACGCACACATGACGAGATGCTAGTTGATGGCAACAGGCTTGCCAGCGGCGCGCGTCGGTCAGCACGTGCGCCAACGCTGAGGATGTGGAGGCGGAGCAGCACTGAGTTAATTCTTCCAGCGGAGGTAGCCGTCCTCTCCGTCCAGAGCAAAGGCAGCGGCGGCGACGACATTGATCCCTTCACGTCTGCCGCGTTGCGATTCTTCCCACGATCTCACGATTTGATAACAGAAACGTGATCCTGGTTGATGCATATATACACAGCATATGAACGTGCAAACACCATCACAATACGAAATCGTAGATGAATCGGTTTTTCCAACCACCAAAACGTTACGGACTCTAATAGTCTCAGAACCAATGCGTGCTTTAGTACCACCTCACGTATATGTTTTAAATTCAAACTGAAGGCGTAAACTCACGGGAAGAAGCGTATTGTGACGGTAAACCACGGAGTCAATCCGCGCTTTATTATTAGGGAAAGATATTCTCCTTTGTTTATTTTGGTATATGTGTCTTCAATTCCACGCAGTTCTGTACCCACATGCGCAAAGGTTTTGTCCGTGCACTGTCGAACTCATCTACCAGCAGCCAACTACCCCAAATCCAATTCAATGCAGACGCTCCGCTTCCTCATAACTGCCCCATCCATCTTCCTGTGGACTCTAGTTCTTCCTCACCATGGACACTGCTCATGTTCTTCTTCCTCTCTCTACTTTTCTGTTTCTTCTTTTCGCCCCTGGCCTTGTCCTTCGGCAACGTGGACGTGGGAAAAAACCAGGAGGAATGAGGAAGACTATGTCGCTGACGGGGAACAACTTTGAGGAGGAACGAGGCAGCCGTCCGAGCTTGCCGCGTCCATGTCGCTGGACCTCGCAGTCGGTCCGCTGCATCGCTGGGGCGGTCATGCAATGCTCGTCATTTAATATTTCCAACAGTCTTTAATCACATTCAACCGAGCATGACGCTTCTTCCTCCTCTCAATTCAACAAGAGCGCCCGTATGCAGTTTGCAGTACCCGTCCGTCCTCATGACCAGCGACAGCGTCGGTGGACAAACTCCCGGTGGTCGTCGCAGTAAAAAAGCTTGTAGGTGCCGCACCAGCTCCCGGTAGCGGCCCAGCAGCCCCTCCCGCACCAGGTTTCGGTAGCTCTCCGTCACCTCGCTGCTCCAATTCTCGATATCCTGTGGGGGGGAAGGGGCTCCTGTCGGAGGACGTCGGGAGCATGGCCACTGCCAGCGGGTAGGCCAACTTGACGGCAAGGAGAACCTTGTCCAAGTCCAACAGCAAGAGCCACGAGGCCACGAGGTGCCCGGGAACAGGCCGGGCAGTGACATCCCCTGGTCCACAAGTAACACGAGGTTCGTTCGTGAGCATGGCGTAGAGAGAAAGCCTAGCGGAAAAAACCTCCCCCTCCCCCGAGCCGCTCCCGCGAGCGTCCTCAGGGGCAACCCTAGCTGCCGCCAGACCCTCCCCCTCTCCCGGCCTCCCTCCCCGCCGCCGCCGCGAGGCGCCGCCGAGCAAAGCCCGGCCGGCGTAGGTGGCGGCGGGGAGCTTCTTCTCCCCGGCGCGGTTGGCGGCTGGCGCGGGACAGCCTGCTGCGCGGGGGCCTCGGGTTGGTCGCGGGACCCGACGGCGCGGCTTGGCGGCGGTGTGGCGGCCCCTTGAGCCTGGACGGCGTGCGGCGGCTACGTAGTCCTTCTCCATCGGGTGGTGGCGCGTGGGGCGGTCCCGGCCAGATCCGGCTGGATTCGGCGGCGGCGGCTCATCCTTCGGCGGGGGCTGCGGGCGGCTTCGGCCATGGCCAGCGCCTCCTTGCTGCTGGCAGGGGCGGCGGTGGCATGGTGGCGGTGGTGGTGGGGTGGACGGGGGCGGCGGCGGACGGCATGAGGCCCTGCCTGCTGCTCCCGATGGCCACGGGCTGCGGGTGGCTTGGGCCACGGTCGGCAGATCCCTCCTTGCCGCTGGGCGGAGGTTGCTGCGGCGTGGTGGTGGTGGCGATGGGGCGGCACGGTTGCCTCGGTTGGGCGGCGGTGAGATCCGGGTTGTTGGCGTTTGGCGGGCGATGCGGATCTGGTTCGTGGAGGTGGATGATGTCCGGTGATGCTAAGCTACGAGGGGTTGACTTGGTCCGCATTGGATGCCTTTCGCGTTGTGCCCTTCTTGCTTGGTGTTTGCCGTGGCGTCGGTCCGAGGTTTGCTCTCCGGGCGCTGCTGTGTCGTCGTTCGGATCGACACCAATGACCATGGACATGGCGGCGCTCGAGCGTGCTCGACGGTGGCCGTCGGTAGTCACTGGGTTGTGTCCCCCCCGGTCCACCGGGACCGGCTGGGGACACGGGCGTTGGCGCCTCCTACTGTGGAGGTGCCGACCCAAACTAGGTGGCTGATGCCGGGCTGGGAGTGAAAGGTGGTCCCTTTCACTCTTACTACCGTGGTTGGGTGTTGAGACGTGGATGGTCGGCAGTGCCCCGGGGCATGGATGCCGGGACGGCGGGCTCCACGATTGGCTTTCCGGCAGGCATCGTGGTTGCGGTGGTGGCTTCATCTTCTGGTCGTATGGGCGACTAGGGATGTAGTGCCGGGAGGCCCAGGCCTGCTCTGGCAATGCCCAGATCTGGTGTGGACAAGTTGGCCCTCGTTGGGTTGGTGGCCGGGACTCCTCTTGGTGGTGCGGGCGAGTGTCCGAGTGAAGGCTCTGTGCTTCTGGCGCCAACGTCGACGACGCCCGTGGGTGCCGCCTGCTTCTTGAAGACGACGTTGTGGATCTCGATTCTATGCCAGAGCTCACGGTGAAAACCATTGTCTGTTCTCAGACTCGGCAGCGGCGACGCTTCGCGCCGTCACTCTCTTGGGGGCGTTGTCATTGAGCTCAGGGGTCCTTGTCCGGTTCTTAGCGAGGTGTTAGGCTTGTTCTAGTTTCTTGTCTTTCTTTCAATCTGCTTTGTAAGGGGGCCTCCCCACCATTTTGTATCGTTTGGCCGTGAACTTTGGGTCAGTGCTTTATATATAAAGCGGGGCGAAAGCCTGTTTCGAGCATGGCGTAGAGTCGTAGAGAAACACCGATGCCATGGCCATTGGCCAGTTTCTGACTCCACAGCCCCTGTACGGCACAAGAACGACGTACTTCCGGCGACATCGTCAAGCTGATGCCCGAGTGGCTCGGAGGTCCAGCCGTTCGCCGGTATGCCTCCGTGCCCATGCCATTGCAGAGCCTCCTGCTGCCCGCTCTAACTCTTCTGTGTTCCTATTAAATGGAGCAGCACAGGTACGAACTGTTTCTATATATGCGTGGATTGTGTATTCACACATAACAAAACATTTTGTCAAAAGTGGCACTGATCCCGAGCGACTAGGGTAGTGGGCAGGATTTCAGAGTGCTGCGCCGCCGAGTGCTCCTAGTCCGCTTCCCTTTGTCAAGTTGATTTCCTGAGAACTTATCTGGCTGTCAGATCTTCTACAACCCCCCATGAAAATGAGTACAGAGATGCCCCCTTAGGGCATAACCGTCCGCATCCGTCCGGACCGTGCTGTCCGGACCGCGGGAGCCGTCCAACACAGGCCTGTATCGGTCCGCGGCGCGGTCCGGACGCGATTTCTCCCGCAAACCGGAGACAAAAGTAGGGGAGGTTTACGGGAGTCCGGACCAATCCCAAGCCAGCTTCTGACCGCCCCTTGCCCACCAAAAACCCTCCTGCCTCGTCCGCGCGCGTTCCCGCCTGGCGCCACCTGCCCGCATTCATGCCGCTGTAGAGCGCGCTGCTCCACATTGAAGACGGCTCAGGGCGGATGCGACCTCTCACTGCCTCCGACATTGAAGCGGCGCGCTGGCCGAGGGCGCCGCCCACTGCACGCCCGGCTGAACACGCCTCCTCGCCGCATTCAAACGCCTCCATTAAACCCGCGTGGAAGCCGAGAAACCTACTCCGGCCACACGTCCGTTCATGAGCAGGCCGGCATTAAATGCAACGCCGGCCGAGGTCCTCCCGTCCGTCCTCTATTTAAACGAGGCCATACGCCAGGCAAGAATCTCACCCCTCCGCCGCTCTCCCATCTCCTCCTTCACCATTTTCTCCACTCTTTCGATGGCTTCCGAAGAGCAGTTCTCCGGCATAGAAGCCGGTTGGGTGGCCCACCGAGCCCGCCGGATACGAGCGAGGCCGCTCGCTGCTCCACCTCCCTCGCCTAACCCGACGCAGCCTGTTGCCGACCCAAGCCGGCGCGTGCTTCACCAACTCGCCGCTCCAGGCCGGCACGAGGGGAAGCACGGCGGCACGGGCATCGTCGCGGCCGTGGACGACGACCCATCGTACCGCGCCTCCCGTGCCTGCGATCGTGCCATCCGCCGTCAACGCGCATGTAGCCGCTGACGGTGTCCTGGACTAGGGGGTCCCGGCCTAGCGGGTCTAGTCCATGGGCCGGACTGACGGCCCGTTGATGAGGAGGGACTCCGGAAGCCTTTAACCTGTGGCACAAGCATATCGGGCTTCACCGAGGACTTGGCGTGTACTCCAAGTATGTCTATTAGATTCGGCATGTAACCCCTAGATGGCAACCGACCATGTGTAACCTTAGATACCCCTGGAGCCTATATAAGCCGGAGGGTTTAGTCCATAGAGACAAATTCATCATCATCACCCTTACCCCTAGGGTTTAGTCCACAACTTACGATCTCAAGGTAGATCAACTCTGTACTTTGATACACCCATAATATACGCAAGAGCAGGACGTAGGGTTTTACCTCCTCAAAGAGGGCCTGAACCTGGATAAAAACATCGTGTCCCTAGTCTCTTGTTACCCATCGATCCGATCTCACAGCTCGGGGCCCCCTACCCGAGATCTGCCGGTTTTGACACCGACGTTGGTCTTTCATTGAGAGCTCGCTGTTTGATTGCCTTGGAACGATGGCTTCACCAGCGGACAATCTGAGTCCCTTTGGCACCACAGGTGCATCGACGATTCTCACTAACGGGCCATCTGAGGGCTCGATAGACCTCGGATCGCACTCCCCCTTCGAGGTGGCAGGGCGCGATCGGGAAGTCTGTCTGGAGCTTCATGCTCCCTTGATGAGCTCGGCCGACGGAATCCAATTTGAGGAAACCTTGGATCCGAGCTCCCTCCTGAGGAATGAGCATGAGATTAATCAGCTAGAAGAGGCGGGCATTTCGGATGTTAAGCCGAGCCCCGATACCTCCTTCCCCATGCACTCTTCCCACAAAGAACACGGGGGCACCTTGGAGCCCCCCCTCGATCGGATTGAAATTTTCGATCCCACCCACCCCCACGTCGAGTACTACCCAGGTAATGCGGGGCCTCCCGACGTTTGGGACCCGATGTACATAAAACAACGAGCCGAGGAGATAGTTCGGCAATACTGGTCACGATTCTTGTTCGTCAAGAACAGGATAACCAACTGCCCTGATGCAGAAGCACTGGCGGCCTTCAGTCACAACTGTCATGATGAGGGTGTGTTAAACGCCCTCTCTCGGCGCCGAGTTCGGACTTTCTCTGAGCTCTCAAAGTTGGTGTCCAAATTTTGCACCACTGAAGATGCCTGGTTGGCTCAGGAATCAGTCCGCTCAGGCAAATCAAAAGAACACGACCTCGCACAAGGGGAGCCACTTAGGCGCTGTCGTGGGTTCAAGTCTGACAGTAGTGTGTAGGGGTACGGATGAGAGGGCAGAGCCTAGCTACGGCGCAGGTGTTACACTCGGATTTACGAGTTCAGGCCCCTCGCGGTGGAGGTAATAGCCCTACGTCTCGGTGCTCTGGAGCTGTTGATTGAGTGTATAGGTTTACAAAAGATGCAAACCCTTGGAATGGAGCTGGGGGTGGCTTATATAGTGTCCGCCAAGTCCCCCCATGAAGGCTGCCATTACCAGGGGTTAAGAGGGGGTTTAAGGGCGCCAGGTAACGGGCACGTTAATTACAATTAATACAGGCAAACGTGCGTCCCGACCGTTGCGCTCCTGGAGTCTCCTGGTCTTCTCTGGTCGAGTGACTTTCGGTGCTCCGAGTGAAACAAGCCGGTCGAGTGAACTCTTGCCTCCTGAGTGGTTCGTCGAACTCCGAGTGAATGTCAGTCTGCAGAACTCTTGGTTGCTAATCTGGCCCTGGGGCCCAGTATAAGACGTGTGGTGTCCTTGGGTAGGGTCTATAGGTTAGGCCTATTACCCTATCCCTAGTACATGCCCTCGTCATTAGCCCCCGAATCGGTCGAGGTTAGGCGGGTCGAGTCAAGGCGAATTCCCAGGCGAGTTGAGCGCTACGGAGGCGCTCAAGAACTCTTACTGGTCATTTGGATGCCCTTGTCTTCGTGCGGCACCTTGACGGATTCTGGACCATATGACGTCCGAGTGAAATGAGTAGTCTCCATCCGAATGTGTAGTTTCCATCCGAATGGGTAGTTTCCATCCGAGTGTGTAGTTCCCATCCGAGTGAAACGAGTAGTCTTCACCCGAGTGGCGGAGCGGATCCGCGTGCTTATGGAATGTCTTCAAAGGCGAGTCATCGGATCGCTGGAATCCGAATCTTGCGGGATTTGAAATCGGCGACGAGCGCGCGCGAGCGGTTGCGGCGCGGTGAGTGGGGAAAGTGGGGCGTGATGCCTCGATTTTCGCCCCACTTTTCGCCACGTACAGCTGCAACTCCGCCAGCGAGATTGAAGGAAATCTGCGGGCCCGGGATACGCGGAAGAGGATTGGGGAGCGGAATGGACGACGCCATAAGAGGCCGCTGCGTTGGAGAAGGGGCGAGGACAGATCCCCTTTTCCCTTATTCTCCCAGTCCGCTCAATCTTCTGTCCCGAGATCCACTCCGCGCGAATCCTCTTAGGTCATTGGAGAGCTCGGCGGCGATGGCGAAGGACAAGACGGCGAAGCTCGAGAAAGCGAAGAAGGCGGCGAAGGGGAGGAAGGCATCGAGCTCCCGAGCTGTGCTTCGGCCCGGGTGGATCCAGGGCGACTGGATTCCGCCGACCACCACGGTCGACGACGTCGTCGGGCTCGTCGAGGACGGGCTGATCCGCGACGGGACATGGAGGCTGCCGGAAGAAGGGGAGACCGAGCTCGCGCCGCGCCTCGGGGAGCGAGTGCTCCTTACCACACACGTCGAGCGAGGTTTCTCCATGCCGCCCCACCCCTTTTTCCGCGGATTTCTGAATTTCTTCGGTGCTCAACTCCATCACCTGCCTCCAAATGCCATCATGTATCTTGCTGCATTCGTTTCTTTGTGCGAAAACTTTCTGGGTTGTCCGCCGCACTAGGGTTTGTTCAAACATATTTTCACGTGTCGATCCCAATCGTTTAAGAAGGTTGACCCTGATGGAGAGAGGACGCACGTGATCCAGATGTGCGGTGGCCTAGGTATTCAGATGAGGGGTAAGAGTGCGTTCCCATCTATGTCCTTTCCCGACTCGGTGAGGGGTTGGCAGTCGACCTGGTTCTACTGCAACGACCTGCCATGCTCTGGCTCGTCGACTGGCCTTTCCCCTTACTCGACTGAGAGAGTTCAGACTCCTCCCTCGCTGACGGTTGATAAAAAGGAGAAGACAGATGTAGGGATCTTGGTGACCGCCATGGTTAGCCTGATTCAGGGTGGATTGACTGGCCTGGACCTTCTAGAGGTCTTCCTCAGTCGGAGGATCCAGCCGCTGCAGGAGCGGGCTCACCCCATGTGGCTCTATACTGGAGCTGGTAATCCGACCCGAGTGCATCCGGAAGACGTCAAGGAGAAAACGGTGGAACAGTGGATCAGGTGCATCACTGGCGCGCGTGACAATCCGCAAGGGTCAAGACGGATCCCGCCCTACGACGCCAACAGCCTACCATCGGAGGTGAGGCATGAATTTCCGAGTGAATTTTTGAGTGAATTACCAACTGAACGATCCGAATGAACTGACTGAACTATCTGTCTTTATTCTTCATGTCTTGCAGGAGTTCCAGAAGATGTTATCGCCAATGCCGAACGGAGAACAACTTGCTAGAGGCATGGGGAGCGAACATGGCAGTGCCGGGGGCAGCTACGCGGAGGACAGCGAGGGGGAAAGCGAGGACTCGGAAGGGAGCGACAAAGTCGAGTCTTCCCTGTCTCCGGAGCTGCGCTCCGAGCACCGCTCCAAACGAGCCCATGATCCGAGTGCTGGCTCGGAGAAGGAGGCGATTCCGAGTGCTAAGGCTCCGAAGCGCACTCGGACGTCGTCGCCTGCGCCGACTGAGAAAGCCGCCAAGCAGCCCAAGGTCACTTCCCCCAAGCCTCGGAAGGCTCTGCCCCGGATCAAGGTCACTGTGCCTGTCGCCTCAACGTGAGTATCCTTCTCAGCTTTTCTTTTCTGTCTTTGTCAACTTTCGTGATTCTTCTGACCAAGTGCATTTTATGAACCAATGCTGCAACCTCGACGACGTCTCCCATGCAGACTGACGGGGACCGCGCTGAGGCCGAGTCGGCAGACGCGGCCACTTCTCGAAAAGGTAACAATGACTTCATTTTTGCTTCGACCTGTCATTCGACTGAAATGCTCATCCGATTGAATCATGTATTGCGACTGATTGCGTCGAGTGAATGTAGTGCTTGCAGAGGTCATCCACGTCGGAGATGATGATGAAGAGCCGCCACGGAGGGACACTGAGAAGGAGACCCCAGTTCCGACTGCTCCTCAGGCCACCACACGGAAGACGCTGCCGAACGAAGTGCCTCAAGCTCCACCTGCACCCGCCCTGACCGTGCCACTGGGGCAGGGTTCTTCTCAGGCTGGGGCTGGTCCTGCCGCGGCTCCGTCGACTGCTCTGGCTTCGGTTCCGACTCCTCCCGTCAACATCTTCAATCTATACAAAGTGCCGGAGGACCAAACCGGGGCCAGCAAGGAGGCGATGATCCAGGCGGAACTGATGACCCAACGGCTCAAGGAGATGTGCGCGGCTGGGAAGCTAGCATATGATGCCAGTGCCGCTCTCCAGGAGAACGTTCGAGTAAGTGCCCTTGTAAGTTGATCTCCACGTCTTTTTTCTTCAGTAGGAATTCCGGTTGGAGAATATCCGGTACACCCACTGGGTGTTTTTTTGTGTTTGGCCATCACTTGGATCGGGCGGACCGTTCCGAGTGGATACCGTTCCAGTGGGGGCACGCTGAGTGCACCCACTGGGTGTAGTCCCCGAGACTGCCGTTGACTGCAGGCAGTCGGCGGGAGTCTTAGAGCTTAGAACCTGTTATGTTTTTTTGTGTGTGTTTGGCCATCACTCGGATCGGACGCACCGGTTCGAGTGGATACCATTCCAGTGGGGGCACCATGAGTGCACCCACTGGGTGTAGTCCCCGAGACTGTCGTCGGCCGCGAGCGGTCGGTGGGAGTCTTAGAACCTTTTGTCTCTCTTTTTTTTGTTTGGCCGTCACCCGGATCGGACGGACCGGTTCGAGTGGATACCATTCCAGTGGGGCACGCTGAGTGCACCCACTGGGTGTAGTCCCCGAGACTGCCGTCGACTGCGGGCAGTCGGCGGAAGTCTTAGAACTTAGAATCTGATACTGGTCAAGCTTGTTCCTCCCTATCAAAGGGTACTTCAGGATCTGATACTGGTCAAGCTTGTTTCTTCCGGGAGCGCCAGTCTTTGGGCACTCGGAATATCTCTTAATGTTAACTGATCTATTCTTTCTTGTGTTTCAGAAAACTTGTGAGCTTGGGACTCAGTACGTGGCCCTGGAGAAGGAAACGGCCCAGCTTCGAGTGGATTTGGAGGTGGAGAGAAGGAACACTGCGCGCTCAAGCAGAGCTCAAGACCATGGGAGGTAAGCTTCAATTGCCGAGCATTCTGCTTTCACCTTTTTACATTCTTTGAACCGAGTGACTTCACTCGAACAGATGTGCGTAGTGAAAACCACCGACTCCAAGTGCGGCTCAGAACTTCTATCTCTTTAGATACCATGAAGCAGGCACCGGAGAACAAGGACAACGAGCTGGCAGGAGCGCAGCGAGTCGCGAAGGAGAAGACCAAGGCCGCCGAAGAGAAGCTGGCTTCACTCGGGAAGCTCGAAGCAGAGAACGCATCGCTGAAGAAAGAGGTGCTGGAGCTCAAGAAGCAGCAAACCGAGTGGGAGAGCAAGCTCAAGGACCAGGCGGCAGTCTTCGAGAAAGAGAAGGAGACTCTGAATGAGAAGATCGCCCAGCTGATCGAGAAGAAGAACGCCCTGGAGAAGTATATAGAGGAGTTCACGGAGGAGATGTACACCAAGCTTGCAGGTAGCTTATAGCGTCTGAGTGCATTTCAACTTTTCTCTGAGTGAACTTCTTGCATGCTGATGTTCAACTCTCCTCTTTTCTTCTTCACAGAGTACTGCCGAGACTTCAATCTGGAAACTGACAGAATCGAGAGGAATTTGGATCCTTCCAGGTCACTCGTAGGTGACAAGGCTGCTCTGGGCATCTTGCGGGTGGAAACTCGCATCGAGGACGTCCAAGGGTACATCATCCATCTGTGGGGTGCTGTTGGGAGAATCGACAAGGAGCTATGGCCTGAAGATATCTTCGACACCGACTTGGAAGCGATGATGACTCGCCTCAACGAGATTCCCAGTCGAGTGCAAACGTGGAAGAAGTCGGCTGCTCGCTGCGGGGCCGACGTGGCGCTTTCTCTCGTCCGAGTGCACTGCAAGGATGCCAAGGAGGAGAAGCTAAAGTCTCTCCAAGTCGTCAACACGAAGAAACTCCAGTTTGAGGACTTCATGGAGACGTTCATCGAAGCGGCCACTCGGATCGCAGACGGCATCGACCTGGATTCCTTCGTCGAGCCGGCCAGCCCCACAGCCGCGTGAGAAAACTTTAAGTCCTTCCCATTGTCCTTGGTATGCCGAGTGGATCTGTAATCGTTAAACTCTTTCGGGCTTTGGGCCCGAGTACTCGTATTCGCTTTTGAACTTCAGGAGTTATTTGAATGCTTTCCTTCGGGTCTTTCGAATCTTTGGAGTGGTTTTTTAACTTGGGCGAAGGCAGGTTCGCAGCCAAGCCCCCGAGTGAGAGGGACGCTCTTCACTCGGAGTAGTTTTTAACTTGGGCGAAAGCTGGTCCGCAGCCAAGCCCCCGAGTGAGAGGGGCGCTCTTCACTCGGAGTAGTTTTTAACTTGGGTGAAAGCTGGTTCGCGGCCAAGCCCCCGAGTGAGAGGACGCTCTTCACTCGGACTAGTTTTTAATTTGGGCGAAAGCTGGTTCGCGGCCAAGCCCCCGAGTGAGAGGGACGCTCTTCACTCGGAGTAGTTTTTAACTTGGGCGAAAGCTAGTTCGCAGCCAAGCCTCCGAATGAGAGGGACACTCTTCACTCGGAGTAGGTTTTAACTTGGGCGAAAGCTGGTTCACAGCCAAGCCCCCGAGTGAGAGGGACGCTCTTCACTCGGAGTAGGTTTTAACTTGGGCGAAAGCTGGTTCGCAGCCAAGCCTCCGAGTGAGAGGGACTCTCTTCACTCGGAGTAGGTTTTAACTTGGGCGAAAGCTGGTTCGCAGCCAAGCCCCCGAGTGAGAGGGACGCTCTTCACTCGGAGTAGGTTTTAACTTGGGCGAAAGCTGGTTCGCAGCCAAGCCCCCGAATGAGAGGGACGCTCTTCACTCGGAGTAGGTTTTAACTTGGGCGAAAGTTGGTTCGGAGCCAAGCCCCCGAGTGAGAGGGACTCTCTTCACTCGGAGTAGGTTTTAACTTGGGCGAAAGCTGGTTCGCAGCCAAGCCCCCGAGTGAGAGGGACGCTCTTCACTCGGAGTAGGTTTTAACTTGGGGAAAGCTGGTTCGCAGCCAAGACCCCGAGTGAGAGGGACGCTCTTCACTCGGAGTAGGTTTTAACTTGGGCGAAAGCTGGTTCGCAGCCAAGCCCCCGAGTGAGAGGGACGCTCTTCACTCGGAGTAAGTTTCGACTTGGGCGAAAGCTGGTTCGCAGCCAACCCCCCGAGTGAGAGGGACGCTCTTCACTCGGAGTAGGTTTTAACTTGGGCGAAAGCTGGTTCGCAGCCAAGCCTCCGAGTGAGAGGGACGCTCTTCACTCGGAGTATGTTTTAACTTGGGCGAAAGCTGGTTCGTAGCCAAGCCCCCGAGTGAGAGGGACGCTCTTTACTCGGAGTAGGTTTTAACTTGGGCAAAAGCTGGTTCGCAACCAAGCCCCCGAGTGAGAGGGACGCTCTTCACTCGGAGTAGGTTTCGACTTGGGCGAAAGCTAGTTCGCAGCCAAGCCCCCGAGTGAGAGGAACGCTCTTCACTCGGAGTAGGTTTTGACTTAGGCAAAAACTGGTTTGCAGCTAAGTTGAACGGCGTACACCCACTGGGGGTTGTAGGCCAGAAAATGCGCACAAGTGAACTTCAATGTGGAACTGGAAAAGTCATGCTTTTATTCATCAAATGTCACTCGAGTACTTTTATTACATCTCATCATCAAGTATAAAATCGTCGCAGTAAATCTGCATTCCAAGCACGGGGCTCGTCTGCTTGCTTCTGAAGGTTGTATAGGTGGTACGCTTCGTTGTGCAGAACCTTTGAAATGATGAAAGGACCTTCCCATGCAAGAGCAAGCTTGTGAGGTCGCTGCTGATCCACTCAGAGCACAAGATCTCCTTCCTGAAAGGTCCAACTCCTGACGTGTCTGCTGTGAAAACGCCGTAGATCTTGCTGGTAAATGGTCGCACGGATCAGAGCCATCTCCCTTTCCTCCTCCAAGAGATCAACGGCGTCTTGCCGTGCTTGCTCAGCTTCAGCTTCAGAGTACAGTTCCACTCGGGGTGAATTATGGAGCAAGTCACTCGGCAAGACGGCTTCAGCTCCGTACACCATGAAGAAGGGAGTACGATTGGTGGACCGATTGGGGGTCGTCCTCAAGCCCCAAATAACCGATGGCAACTCGGTGACCCAGGCCCCAGCTGCATGTTCCAAATCGCGCATGAGTCGCGGCTTTAACCCCTGAAGTATCAATCCATTTGCTCTCTCAGCTTGTCCATTCGACTGCGGGTGCGCCACAGATGCATAGTCGACTCGGGTACCTTGGACGGCACAGAACGCCCTGAACTCTTCTGAGTCGAAGTTTGAACCGTTGTCAGTGATGATGTTGTGGGGCACGCCGTATCTGAAGACTATCTCCTTCATGAACTTGATTGCTGTACGAGAATCTAGCTTCTTGATGGGTTTGGCCTCAATCCATTTGGTGAATTTATCGACTGCGACCAGCAAGTGAGTGAATCCACTCGCCCCTGTCCGGAGGGGTCCCACCATGTCAAGTCCCCAGACTGCAAACGGCCAGACGAGTGGAATTGTCTTCAGAGCAGACGCAGGTTTGTGGGATAAGTTTGCATAGAACTGGCACCCGGCATAGTGTTGGACTATCTCCTGCGCAGCTTCATTGGCACGGGGCCAGAAGAAACCGGCTCGGTAAGCTTTAGCCACGATCGTCCGAGAGGACGCGTGGTGTCCACAAGTTCCCGAGTGAATCTTCTCCAGAATCAATCGACCTTCCTCCGGAGAGATGCAGCGCTGAGTCACACCGGTGACGCTCTTTCTCTATAATTGATCACCCATCACTGTAAAGGCCTTGGATCTGCGAACAATCTGGCGGGCTTCAGCTTCATCTTCTGGAAGTTCCTGCCTGTACAGGTATGCAATGTAAGGCATTGTCCACTCGGGTGTGATTGCTAGGACCTCCATGACCAAATCAATGACTGCGGGGACCTCGACTTCAGTCGGATTAGAGGGACTGACCACTTGCGGGGGCTCTTCCGTGAAGGGATCTTCTTTTACCGTCGGAGAACGTAAATGATCGAGGCACACATTGCTGGGTATGGATTTCTGAGTGGACCCGATCTTTGCCAGATCGTCTGCCTCCTGATTCTTGGCTCGGGGAACGTGATGCAGCTCCAGACCTTCAAATTTCTTCTCCAACTTTCTCACTGTGTTGCAGTATCCTGTCATAGCGGGGCTTCTGATATCCCACTCCTTCATCACTTGGTTCACAACTAGATCCGAGTCTCCGTAGACCATCAGGCGCCGGACACCGAGTGAGATGGCCATACGTAGACCATAAAGGAGCGCTTCGTACTCGGCTTCGTTGTTGGAGGAATCAAAGTGGATCTGCAGAACATATCTGAGACGATTGCCCTTTGGAGATACTAACACAACTCCAGCCCCTGAACCATTCAGCATCTTGGAACCGTCAAAGAACATGGTCCAGTGTTCCGGGTGACTCTGAGTCGGTTGCTGTTGTTCAGTCCACTCGGCTAGGAAATCAGCTAATGCTTGGGACTTGATCGCCTTTTTCGCCTTGAACTTGATGTCCAGGGGCAGGAGCTCGATAGCCCACTTCGCCACTCGACCAGTCGCATCCTGATTGTTCATGATCTCAGACAACGGGGAGTCACTGACGACTGACACAGTGTGCTCTTGGAAGTAATGGTCTACTTTCTTCGCAGTCAGGTAAATGCCGTAGACGAGCTTCTGGTAATGAGGATACCTCTGCTTGGACGGAGTCAGAACTTCAGAAATATAGTAGACTGGGCGCTGAACTTTGTAAGCCTTGCCCTGTTCTTCTCGCTCGACTGTGAGGACAGTGCTAACGACTTGACCAGTGGCTGCAATGTACAAGAGCAACGGCTCGTTGCTATTCGGAGCGGCAAGCACCGGCTAGGTGGAAAGCAGGGCTTTGAGCTCGACAAACGCTGCTTGTGCTTCAGCAGTCCACTCGAACAAGTCAGATTTCTTCATCAATCGGTACAGGGGCAGTGCCTTCTCACCGAGATGGGAGATGAATCGACTCAGAGCTGCGAGGCAACCCGTGAGCTTCTGCACATCATGAAGATGTTCAGGACGTTTCATTCGTACAATCGCCCCGATCTTGTCAGGATTGGCATCTATCCTTCGTTCGGAAATGAGGAAACCGAGTAACTTGCCTCCAGGAACCCCGAAAGTGCACTTAGTCGGATTCAGCTTGATATCATACTTCCGCAGATTTGCGAAAGTTTCGGCTAGGTCAGCCAGCAGGTCGGAACCTTTTCTGGACTTAACCAATATGTCATCCATGTATGCCTCAATGTTCCGACTGATCTGTCTATGCAAACACTTCTGCACCATGCGCATGAAAGTGGCACCAGCATTTTTAAGACCGAATGGCATGGTGATATAGCAGAAACACCCGAATGGGGTGATAAAGGCTGTTTTTATTTCATCTGGCCCATACAGTCGGATCTGGTGGTACCCGGAGTACGCATCCAGAAAAGATAGTCGCTCGCAACCCGTGGTGGAATCCACGATTTGATCTATGCGGGGGAGCGGGAAATGATCCTTGGGGCAAACCCGATTGATGTGCTTGAAATCAATGCACATTCGGAGAGACTTGTCCTTCTTAGGGACCATGACGACGTTGGCGAGCCACTCGGAGTGGTACACCTCACGGATGAACTCGGCTGCCAGGAGCCGAGCAACTTCTTCGCCAATGGCCTTCCTCTTCTGTGTAGTAGAGCAACGGAGATGCTCCTTCACAGGTTTCGCCTTTGGGTCGACTCGCAAACGGTGCTCAGCCAGCTCCCCGGGTACACCCGGCATGTCGGATGGTTTCCATGCGAAGATGTCCCAGTTCTCATGGAGGAACTGGATGAGCGCTTCTTCCTATTTGCTGTCGAGTGTGGTTGATATGTTGATGGCAGCAGCATTGGGATCTTCCGGGTGGATATGCACAGGCTTCGTGTCACCGGCCGACTAAAATGCAGATTCTGCAGCTGGCTTCTTGGAGCGCAGCAGATCACTCGGATCGGCGTTCTTCTTGTATTCCTCCAGTTCCACCATGGCCATCTGCTCATCAGCTATCTTGGACCCTTGCTGCAAACACTCTTCCGCGCGCTGTCGACTGCCAGTGACTGTGATCACACCTTTGGGGCCGGGCATCTTCAGCTTGAGATACACATAACATGGACGGGCCATGAAACGTGCGTAAGCCGGCCGACCAAGGATGGCGTGGTAGGCGCTGCGGAAGTCGACCACTTCGAAGGTCAGCCTTTCCTTCCGAAAGTTCTTGTCGTCCCCAAAGACCACATCCAGGGCGATTTGCCCGAGTGACTTTGCTTTCTTGCCGGGGATCACTCCGTGGAACTGCATGCTGCTCTCGCAGAGTCGGGACATCGGAATGCCCATCGCTGGCAGAGTGTCAGCGTACAGTATGTTCAGTCCACTTCCTCCGTCCATGAGGACCTTGCGCAATCGGACGCCTCCCACGACTGGATCGACCACCAGCGCCTGCCGCCCAGGGGTGGCAATATAGGCTGGGTGGTCCGACTGATCAAAGGTGATCGGAGTCTTCGACCAGTTCAGAAACTTTGTCGTCGCCAGCGCTGCCATGTTCACTTCTCGGTTGATAACTTTCAACTGGCTCCTGCTCTCTACATCTGCGAAGATCATCAGGGTTGCGTTGACACTAGGAAAAGGTTCATCTTTGTCTCCATCATCAGCGTCTTCTGGGCTCTTCTCACTCGACGGGCCCTCTCGGAACTGCTGAATCAACAGTCTGCACTGTCGAGTGGTATGCTTGGGCAATATCAGATTGCCCTCTTCATCTTTCCTGGTGTGGATGTGACACGGCAAATCGAGGACATCTTGGCCCGACTGATCTTTCTTTTTCTTTGGGATCCATTTATCCTTGGCCTTCCCCTTGTTCTTGGCTTGACCGGCCAGAGCGGCAGCCTCGGCCTGAGCCAAACCATCAGCCTTGCGCTTCGGCTTCCGACTGGGATTACTGTTTCCGGGGTTGGGCTCGCTGGTTTTCCCTTTGCCGTTATGGAGACGGTCTTCCTCTTCTCCGTTTGCGTATCGAGTGGCTATCTCCATCATTCGGCTCATGGTCAAAGATCCTAACCGACCAAATTTCAGGATGAGCTCCCGATATCTGACTCCTGCCTTGAAGGCGCAGACGGCTTGATGCTCTGTGACGTTCTCCACCACGTGATGCAAGGTTGTCCACCGCTGGATGTACTCCCTCAATGTTTCATTCGGTTTCTGCACACAATGCTATAGCTCAGACAATCCAGCCAGGCGTTTGCATGTGCCCTCGAATGTTTTGATGAACACTCGGGTCAAATCTTCCCAGCAGTATATGCTGGCCGGAGCGAGTTGATTGAGCCAGGCGCGGGCGGACCCTTCAAGCATCAACGGCAAATGCTTCATAGCCACATAGTCATTTCCTCCTCCGATCTGCACAGCCACTCGGTAATCCTCTACCCAAGTTTCTGGCTTGGACTCACCGGTGAACTTGCTTACTCCTGCTGCCAATCTGAAGTTTGGTGGAATCTCGGCGGCCTTGATGGCTCTGTTGAAACACTCGGGCCTGGAGATGAATGCTCCACTAACACTCGGACGATCTCTGTCCATGTTTTCACTCTGAGCTCTGCCTCTGTTGACCAGGTTCTGAGCGAGAACATATCTCGCGTTGAACTACGGGTCACGATAGTTGACTGGCTCTCTCTGGCGATAACCGTCACCATGACGGGGAGGGCTGGCCCTCCGATCGTTGCCATAAGGACGCCTGGCGTCGTACGGCCGGGGCGCGTACGAGCCATCCCGCGGAGGGGGCGACTGCATGTGGCGACGATCGTCCTGACGCCGCGGAGGCGTATTCCGACTGCGACCCTGCCCCGAGTACTGGTCCCGGTGGTGGTCTTGGTCGTTTTGCCGTGGAGGCGAGTGCCTGTTTCTCCTTGGAGACACTGGGCTGTGGGCCGACTGAACTGTGTTGGCCCTAATGGATCTGCTGTGAATCGGGTTGCGCGACTGGGATACTGCCGAATTTTGCTCCTCAGCTACCTTGAGCAGGGCCCGGATCTGCCGAAGGCCCTCCCCCGCCTCGGATCGGGACGGCTCAATGGAATCTGCTATCCGAGTGGCCGCCGCCAGATTCTGGACGGGAGTATGGAATACCTGGAAACTCTGCTGCTGGTCATTCGAGAACAACTGCCGCTGTCGCCGACTGGAACTGGGCTGATCCTGTGTGCGGGTGCGATCATCGAGTGCCTTCTGGAGCGCTTCCACACGATTGCGCTCAGCCAGGTTGGCCTGGCGCACGGCCTCCAAAGCCTGACCCTCAGGGGTCGTCCCAACGATGGGCGTCTGGAGGGCCTGCTCGGTCCTGCGCTGCTGTTCCTCCCTCTGCTGCCGAGTGAGAGGTCGGGGGATGTACTCGTCGTACTCGTCATCATGCCGGTCCCTGCCACCGCCAAGATCAGCGCGCGACGGGTCGCCGTTCTCCGCGTCGCCGTGGCCGTACCCAGGCGGACTGGGCGGGGAATCGGCCATCAGCACCTCCACAGCGGGATCGCTGCTCTCGCACTCTGATACGCTTTCCGAGTGGTCATACACGGAGGCGAACAGATCGAAGATAGGTTCATCGGGCTCGATTGCCGCGATCTGCGGAGCCGCAGCCTGAAGGGCCACCGCGTGCCTGATCCACCACTGAAGCCGCGAGCGTCCGGAGCGCCTGCGACGACGGCGGGTGGAGTGCGAAGATGTCGACTGATAAGTGGTCGACGGTTGCCGAAGAAGGACGCCGAAGGAACTCACGCAGAAGTGCGCCGCGCCGTGGACGGGCAACGCCTCGACATCCAGCGGGGCTTCCTGGAGCCACACCGAATCATCGGCGATGAAGCTGAGGACGCCGAAACGGATCTCGTCGCCCAGAGTCAGTCCGCCGCCGGAAACCATGGTGATGATCGGAAAAATGCAACTGCGCCGGAAGTCGCTAGACGCCTGCCCCACGGTGGGCGCCAACTGTCGTGGGTGCAAGTCTGACAGTAGTGTGTAGGGGTACGGATGAGAGGGCAGAGCCTAGCTACGGCGCAGGTGTTACACTCGGATTTACGAGTTCAGGCCCCTCGCGGTGGAGGTAATAGCCCTACGTCTCGGTGCTCTGGAGCTGTTGATTGAGTGTATAGGTTTACAAAAGATGCGAACCCTTGGAATGGAGCTGGGGGTGGCTTATATAGTGTCCGCCAAGTCCCCCCATGAAGGCTGCCATTACCAGGGGTTAAGAGGGGGTTTAAGGGCACCAGGTAACGGGCGCGTTAATTACAATTAATACAGGCGAACGTGCGTCCCGACCGTTGCGCTCCTGGAGTCTCCTGGTCTTCTCTGGTCGAGTGACTTTCGGTGCTCCGAGTGAAACAAGCCGGTTGAGTGAACTCTTGCCTCCTGAGTGGTTTGTCGAACTCCGAGTGAATGTCAGTCTGCAGAACTCTTGGTTGCTGATCTGGCCCTGGGGCCCAGTATAAGACGTGTGGTGTCCTTGGGTAGGGTCTATAGGTCAGGCCTATTACCCTATCCCTAGTACATGCCCTCGTCAGGCGCCCCATGCTAGGAGAGTCATTACGGAAGAGAAAGAAGATAGGATCTCCGACCGCCCTTGACGAACTGCTGGATCAACCATGTCCAATACACTCCGTCTTGTTAAACACCAATCCAACCCACAGCCTTCGAGCTTGCTGGGTCGTGAAACAGGTGGCCAAGGGCGATGAGGCTCTCCTCACAAATAGGCCCACTGATACGTCTCCAACGTATCTATAATTTACAAAGTATTCATGCCATATTTATAACAATTCTATATGGTTTTGGTATGATTTGATTAGAACTAACCCGGACTGACGCTGTTTTCAGCAGAACTACCATGGTGTTGTTTTTTGTGCAGAAATAAAAGTTCTCGGAATTGGACGAAACTTTTTGATGATTTTTTTGGACCAAAAGAGACCCCCGAAGCTTCGTGAAAAGACCAGAAGCCTAATGAGGTGCTCATAAGGCATCACCGCGTGGCCTGGGGGGGGGGGTCGTGTGGTGTTGCCTTGTGGGGCCCTCGTAGCTCCTTTTCGCGTGATTCCAACGCTGAAAATCCTATAAATAGAGAAACCTCTGGAAATAAACCTAGAACTTCGATGCCGCTGCCGCAAGCCTCTGTACCGAAGAAATACCATCTGGAGCCTTGTTCTGGCACCCTGCTGAAGGGGGAATCATCACCAGAGGCCATCTTCTTCATCCCGGCGGTCTCCATGACGAGGAGGGAGTAGTTCACCCTCGGGGCTGAGGCCATCTCTCTCTCGTGTTCTTGATTTGGCACGATCTTGATGTATCGCGAGTTTTGTTAATATAGTTGGATCATATGGTGTTTCTTCCCTCTCTATCTTCTTGTGATGAATTGAGTCTTTCCCTTTGAGGTTTCGTTATTGTCGGATTGAATATTTCAGATTTGAGAACACTTGATGTATGTCTTGCATGTGGATACCCGTGGTGACTGATACGTCTCCAACGTATCTATAACTTTTGATTGTTCCATGCAGTTATATTATCAATCTTGAATGTTTTTATATGCATTTACATCAATAATATATCATTTTTGGAGACTAACCTATTAACTTAGTGCCCAGTGCCAGTTGCTATTTTCTGCCCTGTTTTTGTTTTACAGAAAATCAATACCAAACGAAGTCCAAATGCCACGAAACTTTTTGGAGATTTTTTCTGGACAAGATAAACACTAGAAGCTTCGGGAGGAGGCCAGAAGCCCCAAGGGGTGCCCACGAGGAACCAGGGCGCGCCTGGGGGGGGGGGGCAGGCGTGCCCTGGTACCTCGTGGGGCCCACAGAGCTCTGTTTGACCTAATTCCTCCACTATAAATTCAGAAAAAATTAGAAACCCTTAAGGGAGTCCACGAAATACTTTTTTCGCCGTCGCAAGTTTCTGTTCTCGAGAGATCCCATATGGAGGCCTTCTCCGGTACTCCGCCGGAGTGGGAATCGATCACGGAGGGGCTCTACATCAACCTTGCTGCCCTTCCGATGATGCGTGAGTAGTTTACCACAGACCTTCGGGTCCATAGTCAGTATCTAGATGGCTTCTTCTCTCTTTTTGATCTTCAATACAATGTTCTCCTTGATGTTCTTGGAGTTCTATCCGATGTAATCATTTTTTGCGGTGTGTTTGTTGGGATCGGATGAATTGTGAGTTTATGATCAGATTATCCATGAATATATTTGAGTCTTCTATGATCTCTTTTATGCATGATTATTATAGCTTCATATTTCTTCTCCGATCTATTGATTTGGTTTGGCCAACTAGATTGATTTATCTTGCCATGGGAAGATGTGCTTTGTAATGGGTTCGATCTTGCGGTGCTCAATCCTAGTGACAGAAAGGGACATGACACATATGTATCATTGCTATTAAGGGTAAAAAGATGGGGTTTATTCATGCGTGAGTTTATCTTGTCCACATCATGTCATCGTTCTTAAGGCGTTACTCCGTTCTTTATGGACTTAATGCACTAGATGCATGCTGGATAGCGGTCGATGTGTGGAGTAATAGTAGTAGATGCAGGCAGGAGTCGGTCTACTTGTCTCGGACGTGATGCCTATATACATGATCATTTCCTTGGATATCGTCATGATTATTTGCTTTTCTATCAATTGCCCAACAGTAATTTGTCTACCCACCATATGGTATTTTCTTGAGAGAAGCCTCTAGTGAAAACTATGGCCCCCGGGTCTATCTAACTCAAATTACTAAAACCCTAAAAATATTGCTGCACTTTTCCTTTAATTATTTTATTTTGTATTTTTATTTCAATCTATCTATCTATCACATACAATTTAATCTTGCAATTAACCGCCGAGGGATTGACAACCCCTCGTTTGCGTTGGGTGCAAGGATTTGTTGTTTGTGTGAGGTGCTGCTAACGAGGTGTTGCGTGATTCTCCTACTGGTTCGATAACCTTGGTTTCATAACCGAGGGAAATACTTATCTCTACTGTGCTGCATCATCCCTTCCTCTTCGGGGATAGTACCAACGCAAGCTACAAGTAGCAGGAAGAATTTCTGGCGCCGTTGCCGGGGAGACATCATCAACATCTATCAAGTACCTATGCATAAAACTTACATCTCCTTGCATTTATTTTGTTTGCCTTTGCCTCTCGTTTTCATCTCCCCCACTTCTAAAACGTTTTACAAAAATACAAAAATATTTTCCATTTGCCTTTTTGCTTGTTTGCTATCTTTGCTTGTGTTGCCATGTGCCTTCTATTTGTTTGCATCTTCGCTTGCTAAAAATCTATTGATATGGATCCTCATCCACTTGCTAATCTTTTCAAAAGACCCAATTATGATGAACCAATTGCTAGTGAGTTGAGTGCACTTGATTTCCTCTATGAAGTTTTGCTTGAAAATCATGAATCTGAAAATTGTGATGAAGTGCTGAAAGAAGAAATTTATAAAGTGATTCATGATAGCTCCATCAATGAAAAGCACGATTACAATAATGTTATTATAAATTCTATTAATGTCAATTGTTCTAATAATATGCAAAACTATGATCTTGGGGATGATAATTTTGTTATATCCACTACTTATTGCAATGATCTTGATTGGGGTGATAATGCTTCTTATGATCTTGAAAAATTACTTAAGCCTCATGATGAATATGCTATTGATCATAATGTTCGCAATAATATTGAAAGTGGGTTTGGAAGAGTGTCAACTCTAGGTAAAAATAATTCCACATATTTGGAGAGTGTTCAATCTTATGAAATTTTTGATAAAAGTGGGTTTGGAGAGGTCATGACTTTAGTTGATGTTAATCCCACTATTTTGGAAGACTATAAATTTTTTATGCATGTGGATCATGGAGAGAAAATTTTATATGATAGCTATATTGTTGAATTTGATTATGATCCTACATGTAATTATTATGTGAGAGGAAAATATGGCTGTAGAAATTTTCATGTTACTAAATTACCTCTCGTTATGTTGAGATTGTCAATGTTTTATTCCTCTCCTTTGCATATGCTAGATATTTCTAGTCTTGATAATTTGTTTGCATATAAAATGCCTATGCATAGGAAGTATGTTAGACTTAAATGTGTTTGTCACATGTATTATGATGCTCTCTTTGTGCTTCAATTCTTATCTTTCATGTGAGCATCATTGAAATCTCAAAGCCTATCTTAATGGCTATAAAGAAAGAGCTTGTTGGGAGGCAACCCAATGAATAAAATAAAAAAATTCTGTTATTGTGTGTTTTCACAATTATGCTACTGGTATGATTGTGTTTTTGTGTTTTTAATTAGTGTTTGTGCCAAGTAAAGCCTTTAGGATGATTTGGAAGATAGTATAATTGATGCTGTTTGGAAAACAGAAAGTTTTGTGTCCAGTGTCCGAATTTTGTTTCTGTACTAGAGCGTCAGAAAAATCTGAAATTTTTACACAGTATTGGTATATGAATTTCCCACGTTGTACTAATTTTTCAGAATTTTGGAGTTAGAGAATTATGGCTTTTAAATAGATTTCTACAGACTGTTCTGTTTTTGACAGATTCTGTTTTTGATGCACTACTTGCTTGTTTTGATGAATCTATGGATTGTATCGGGGGGTATAAGCCATGGTAAATTTAGAGTACAGTAGGTATAATGCAAAAATAAAATATGAATGGGTTTGCAACAGTACTTAAAGTAGTGATTTATTTTGTTATACTAACGGATCTCACGAAGGTTTTGTTGAGTTTTGTGTGATTGAAGTTTTCAAGTTTTGGGTGAGATCACGATGGATGAAGGAATAAAGAGTAGTAAGAGCCTAAGCTTGGGGATACCCAAGGCACCCCAAGGTAATATTCAATAAATACTCAAGCGTCTAAGCTTGGGAATGCCCCGGAAGGCATCCCCTCTTTATTCTACCAACCATCGGTAATTTTACTTGGAGCTATATTTTTATTCGTCACATGATATGTGTTTTGCTTGGAGCGTCTTGTATTATATGAGTCTTTGCTTTGTTTGTTTTTTAGTTTGTCACAATCATCTTTGCTGAACACACCTATCTTGAGAGAGCCACACGTTTATCATCATTTGTTAGAATACTCTATGTGCTTCACTTAAAATTAATCTTTTTGAGCACGGTGGTGGCTATATTTTGAAGAAATAAACTCTCTTGCTTCACTTATATTATTTTGAGAGTTGATTAAAATTTTGAAGAAATGAATTCTCATGCTTCACTTATATTATTTTGAGAATTGATAAGATTGAAATTTGGAAGAAATATTTGCACTCTCATGCTTCACTTAAATATTTTTGAGAGTTGATGATAGTAACGGTAATTTGCACAAGATATGAATTTGGTCCAAAAGTGATGAATATTCAAGAGGGATATAATAAAAACTTTCATATAGATCATTGGATATGATAAGTGTGATTCCTTGCAATAGTTTTGCGATATGGAAATGATAATATGTGAGTCATGTTAGTGAGTAATTGTGATTTAGTAAGAATATTAGTGTTAAGGTTTGTGATTCCCTATGCATGCACATCAAGTCAATAGTTATGCAAAGAAATTATATCCTACTTATGGTGCATTATTCGGTGTTAGTTATGTTCAATGCATGTTTATGACCGTTTTCGCTTTTTGGTTGGTTGCTTCTCAATCTATTTGCTAGCCTTCATTTGTACTAAGCGGAAATACTGCTTGTGCATCCAAAATCCGTAAACCCAAGTTGTGCCAAATGAGTCCACTATATCTACCTATATGCGGTATTTTAATGCCGTTCCAAGTAAATTTGTGTGTGCCAACTCTAATTTTCAAAATAATTTTCCCGTTTTGTGTGCCCGTACCGCTCATGAAGCGGCAGGGGGTGGCCATTATTTTCCATGCTAGGTGTGTTATTCTCACGATGAGTGTTTATTCACTTGTCATTGCACGAGAGGATGGTTGATAATAGGGATGCCCAGTCCCACAATGAATCAAAAATTAATAACAACAGAATTCCTTCGAAAGTGTTGGTTTGGAGGGCACCCGTGGATACGGCTAGCCATGGATTGTGAAAGAATGGTGGAAAGGAAATAAACTTCACTTTCTATTTGGGAACCGCCTATGATGTGTCTAGCATGGAAAATAATGGGAATTCTCGGTCGTTTTCATTGACAGGAAAAGCATGCCTCTCAAAATATTGTATCTCTTTAATTTCAGCCTTGAGCTCTGGCACATTTGACAAATCTCTGCTTCCCTCTGCGAAGGGCCTATCTATTTACTTTTATGCAATTTTTATTTTTACTTTGAGTCTCCATCTTCTCTTATAAAGCACCAACTAGAGAGCACTATTGTCATACTTGTGCATTGGATGTAGCTAATATTTGAGTGTGTTTCATGAATGGATCAATGATTGAGCATAATGGGCTAGGGATAACTTTCTTTAGCGTTGTTATTTTGAAAGACATGGTTGCTTGTTAGCATGCTTGAGTATTTATATCTTCATGTCAAATTATAGACTATTGCTTTGAATCATTCAAGTCCAATGTCCATGCTACAAAAGAAAAGAATATGCGATGAATATGATAGGCAACATTCCACATCAAAAATTCTGTTTTTATCATTTACCTACTCGAGGACGAGCAGGAATTAAGCTTGGGGATGCTGATACGTCTCCAACGTATCTATAATTTTTGATTGTTCCATGCTGTTATATTATCAATCTTGGATGTTTTTATATGTATTTACGGCAATTATATATCATTTTTGGAGACAAACCTATTAACTTAGTGCCCAGTGGCAGTTGCTGTTTTCTGCCCTGTTTTTGTTTTACAGAAAATCAATACCAAACGAAGTCCAAATGCCACGAAACTTTTTGGATATTTTTCTTTGGACAAGATAAACACTAGAAGCTTCGGGAGGAGGCCAGAAGCCCCAGGGGGTGCCCACGAGGCACCGGGGCGCGCCCGCGCCCTGGTACCTCATGGGGCCCACAGAGCTCCGTTTAACCTAATTCCTCCACTATAAATTCAGAAAAAATCAGAAACCCTCTAGGGAGTCCACGAAATACTTTTTCCGCCGCCGCAAGTTTCTGTTCTCGAGAGATCCCATCTGGAGGCCTTCTCCGGTACTCCGCCGGAGGGGGAATCGATCACGGAGGGGCTCTACATCAACCTTGCTACAGATGATGCGTGAGTAGTTTACCACAGACCTTCGGGTCCATAGTTAGTAGCTAGATGGCTTCTTCTCTCTTTTTGATCTTCAATACAATGTTCTCCTCGATGTTCTTGGAGTTCTATCCGATGTAATCACTTTTTGCGGTGTATTTGTTGGGATCCGATGAATTGTGAGTTTATGATCAGATTATCCATGAATATATTTGAGTCTTCTCTGATCTCTTTTATGCATGATTATTATAGCTTCGTATTTCTTCTCCGATCTATTGATTTGGTTTGGCCAACTAGATTGATTTATCTTGCCATGGGAAGAGGTGCTTTGTAATGGGTTCGATCTTGCGGTGCTCAATCCCAGTGACAGAAAGGGACATGACACGTATGTATCATTGCTATTAAGGGTAAAAAGATGGGGTTTATTCATGTGTGAGTTTATCTTGTCTACATCATGTCATCGTTCTTAAGGCGTTACTCCGTTCTTTATGGACTTAATACACTAGATGCATGCTGGATAGCGGTCGATGTGTGGAGTAATAGTAGTAGATGTAGGCAGGAGTCGGTCTACTTGTCTCGGACGTGATGCCTATATACATGATCATTGCCTTGGATATCATCATGATTATTTGCTTTTCTATCAATTGCCCAACAGTAATTTGTGTACCCACCGTATGCTATTTTCTCGAGAGAAGCCTCTAGTGAAAACTATGGCCCCCGGGTCTATCTAAATCATATTACTAAAACCCTAAAAATATTGCTGCACTTTTCTTTTAATTATTTTATTTTGTATTTTTGTTTCAATCTATCTATCTATCACATACAATTTAATCTTGCAATTAACCGCCGAGGGATTGACAACCCCTCGTTTGCGTTGGGTGCAAGGATTTGTTGTTTGTGTGCAGGTGCTGCTAACGAGGTGTTGCGTGATTCTCTTACTGGTTCGATAACCTTGGTTTCATAACTAAGGGAAATACTTATCTCTACTGTGCTGCATCATCCCTTCCTCTTCGGGGATAATACCAACGCAAGCTACAAGTAGCAGTGACAACGGGGTATTCTATTGAGTCACTTGATGTATGTTTTGGTAATCAACTTGCGGATTCCCGTGACCTTGGGGTATCTAGGCATATGATTTGGTTGCACGTTTTCATCTCCTTTTCTCCGATAGAAACTTTGGAGTACTCTTTGAAGTTCTTTGTGTGGATTGAATGTTATGAATCTGAAGTTGTTTTGATGCATATCGAATAATCAACTCACGGATACTTGTGGTGACATTGGAGTATCTATGTGACATTAGAGTTGGTTGATGCGTATCATATGGTGTTATTTTAGTACGAACTCTAGGGCTGTTTGTGACACTTATAGGAATGGCTCAATAGATTGATCGGAAAGGATAACTTTGAGGTGGTCTCGTACCCTACAACAATTTCTTCTTATGTTCTCTGCTAGATAAGAACTTTGGAGTGATTCTTTGTCGCACGTTGAGGGATTGTTATATGATTCAATTATGCTAGCACTGTTGATAGATTGCACTAGTGAAAGTATGAACCCTAGGCCTTATTTTCAAGCATTGCAATACCGTTTGTGCTCTGTTTTATCACTTGCTACCTTGCGGTTTTTATATTTTCAGATTACAAAAACCTATATCTACTATCCATACTACACTTGTATCACCATCTATTAGCCGAACTAATGAACCTATACAATTTACCATTGTATTGGGTGTGTTGGGGACACAAGAGATTTATTGTATTTGATTGCAGGGTTGTTTGAGAGAGACCATCTTCATCCTATGCCTCCCACGGATTGATAAACCTTAGGTCATCCACTTGAGGGAAATTTGCTACTGTCCTACAAAACTCTGCACTTGGAGGCCCAACAACGTCTACAAGAATAAAAGTTGCGTAGTAGACATCAAGCTCTTTTCTGGCGCCGTTACCGGGGAGGTGAGTGCTTGAAGGTATATCTTTAGATCTTGCAATTAAATCTTTTAGTTTCTTGTTTTATCACTATTTTGGTTTATAAAAGAAAACTACAAAAAAAAGGAATTGAGGTTGCCTCACATGCTTCATCTATATGATGTCTTCCTTGAAAATAAGGATTCCGATAATTGTGCTCAACTGTTAGAGGAAGAATTTAATAAAATGTTTAATGTGAGTTCCTTGAATGATGAGCATGATTGCAATGTTGTTAGTATGCTTTCTATGAATAAACATGATGCTAATGATATGCAAAGCCATAAGCTTGGGGATGCTATGTTTGATGAAGGTGATATTTTTAGTCCCCCAAGTTTTGATGAGAAAATTTATTATGATGATAGTATGCCTCCTATTTTTGATGATTATATTGATGAAAGTGGGTTTGGAAGAGTTTCAACTCTAGGTAATGATCCCACTATTTTGGAGGGTGTTGAATCTTTTTTCAATATTGATAAAAGTGGATTTGGAGAGGTCATGACTTTATTTAATGATGATTCCACTATTTTGGAAGAGGTTTCAATTGATTATGAAAACAAAGTTGCTATCTATGATGATTATGGTGATGACATGTATGATATAAAGATTAATGATAACCATGAAATTTTTCATCATGATTTTAATGTTCAATTTGGTTATGTCAATCAAGTATCCCATGATGGTTATTTTGTTGAGTTTGCTCCCACTACTATTGATGAGAATAAATTTGCTTATGTGGAGAGTAATAAAATTTCTATGCTTGTGGATCATCAAAAGAATGCTTTATGTGATAGCTATATTGTTGAATTTCTTCCTGATGCTACTGAAAATTATTTTGAGAGAGGAATATATGCTTCCACATATCTCAATAATATCAAGTTTCCCCTCTATGTGTTGAAAGTTTTGAAGTTATGCTTGTTTTGCCTTCCTATGCTAGTTGATTCTTGCTCCCATAAACTATTTGCTCACAAAATCCCTATGCATAGGAAGTGGGTTAGGCTTAAATGTTCTAGTCATACGCTTCATGTTGCTCTCTTTGTGTTTCAATTCTTTACTTTTATGCGAGCATCATTGAAATCATCATGCCTAGCTAAAAGGCATTAAAGAAAAGCGCTTGTTGGGAGACAACCCAATATTTATACCTACTGTTTTTCTATGTTCACATGATTAAGATACTGTAGTAATCATGTTTTATATGTTTTCTTTCAATAATGTGCCAAGTAAAGCCTTTGGGATAGTGTGGATACTTGTTGATTTGATTCTGTGCAAAAACAGAAACTTTTGCGTCTAGTGCTGGAATTTCTATTCTTTACTGGAGGGTGAGAAAATTCTGAAATTTTTACACAGTATTGGGTTACAAAGTTTTTACGTTTTCCAAATTTTTCAGAATTTTTTAAGGTACAGAAGTATGGTTTTTAAAGCGCTCACTACATGCTATTCTGTTTTTGACAGATTCTGTTTTTAGTGCATAGTTTGCTTGTTTTAGTGTTTCCATAGCTTATATTGAGTAATATAAATTGTGGAAATGATATAATACAGTAGGCATTATGTTAGAACAATTATGAATGTTGTCTTGACAGTACCAAAGTGGATGATTTATTTTTATCATACTAACCTATCTCACAAGTTCCGTTAAGTTTTGTGTGATTGAAGTTTTCTAGTTTTGGGTGAGATATCGAAATGAGGAGAATAAGGAGCGGCAAGACCCTAAGATTGGGGATGCCCAAGGCACCCCAAGGTAATATTCAAGGAAGACTCAAGCGTCTAAGCTTGGGGATGCGCCGGAAGGCATCCCCTCTTTCGTCTTCAACGTTATCGGTAACCTTACTTGGAGCTATATTTTTATTCGTCACATGATATGTGTTTTGCATGGAGCATCATTTTATTTTGTTGAGATCTTCTTGCTGTTATCAATGACCATGTTTTTTGCATTTTAGTTCAATAAAATGCCAATTATAGCCTTTACCATGCTCCGTTTGCATGTTTATGTGTTGCTGTTTGAAAACAGAATGTTTTCTGTTATGTCCTGAATATTTGTGAATTGTCACAACATGATAAAAATCTGAAATTTTTACACAGTAAGCATGCATGAGTTCTCTGTCACGTGGTAATTTTTCAGAATTTTTGGAGTTAGGGAAGTATGAATTTTTATTCACCCTTTACAAACTATTCTGTTTTGGCAGATTTCGGTTATAGTTGCATTATTTGCATATGTTGC
This sequence comes from Elymus sibiricus, assembly GCA_039707655.1. Taxonomy (NCBI): domain Eukaryota; kingdom Viridiplantae; phylum Streptophyta; class Magnoliopsida; order Poales; family Poaceae; genus Elymus; species Elymus sibiricus. The sequence goes on along the minus strand of CM077666.1, from coordinate 197,108,881 downwards.
TTGTTTAATGTTTCTATTTGTGGATAGGAGTATTAAATATGCAGAGGCATTTAGTATGCAATGTTGTTGGTGCAATAATTTTCCTCCTTATGTTTTGGAGATTGTTGACATAAACAGTAAGGGACTGATGTGTTTGCTAGTGCACACAGAGTAACAGGTCCCTGGAGTCAAGAGGAGTTTCGTTCAAACTCCGAAGAAAATCCCCTGCGTGGCAGTGAAGGTTATCATCGAAGATTATGACGACAAGAGTGACCCCTCAAAAATTTCTGACGCAAAGCAATTGGTTCGGTGCTCATCCGAAGAAAGTGACTGCGACCGAGAAGATTGAAGACGAAGTGAAGACGTAGCATTTATTTCGTTGTTTCTCTTCTCTTTATTGAGTCATAGGACCACCGTACTACCAAGAGGGGTGTAGCGTTCGAAACATCGATTCTCTGATGCTAAACCCAAATCCTAAGAAAGTTGCGAGAGAAGTCTCTTTGTGTTCGAAGCAAATACTTGCCAGCAAGAGACTGTGATCTTCTTCGCTGCGAGAGATTTGTCTCTGACCGAGGAGTTAGCATTACTTGTTCCTCAAGTAATGTTACCGTTGCTCTTAAAATCCGCCCGTTGTGAACATGTCGGTTGGCCATTGGCTGGACCGCGTGTCCAAATTGGTCATTTCCCATCAGGGAAGGCTGCGGCTATAAATAGCCACCCCGCACCGGCATTGTCCGGTGGCTGCTCCGTGTGATTGTGAGAAGATTGTTGAGCAACCCCCTCTCCTGTGTGATTTGAGTTTAAAATCCATCGAGAGAAAACCCCAGAGCTGAAAAATTAGATAGTGGTTCAGCATCACTCGAATCTAAGTCCAGTACGCTCCGCCTATTACTCTTGAGAGCTGCGAACTCTCTTGACGGTTAGGTGTCAATTTCTTCAGAGACCAAGAGTAATTGTGGTTCTCGAAGAAGAAGTCTGTAAAGGTTTGGAGATCGCCTCAAGCATCTACCATGAGTGATCGACATTGGTTGACTAACCAATTGTCGAGGAGAATAGGGCGAAGAGAGTTTATCTTTTGTGTTAAATCACAACCCCTCCAACCAGACGTAGTCCTTTTGCAGAAGGGCGAGCTGGTCTACCAAATTCCTTGTCGCCATCGAGCATCACTAGTTACCTCTGCTTCTCCCATTTACATTCGAATTGAGCTGTATGACATATTTCAATCATGTGATTTGTCTCGATGCATGCTTTTAGTTTCCATTCGTTAGTTTGTATTCGCTCACTGTACACTGTTTTCATTCGCTCCACTGCTGGGTTCCGAGAGTTTTGATATTTCCGAAGAAAATTTAAAACTCCCATTCACCCCCCCCCTCTGGTAGACATACTTCATTCCTACAATTGGTATCAGAGCAAGGTACTCCTTGACTCTGTTCATTTTGGTCTAACCACCTTGGAGTTTAAGTATGTCTTCAGTGAGCTACAAGTCGCACCTCAAGATTCCCATCTTCGATGGGACGGACTATACCTTCTGGAAGGAGAAGATGAAGATCCTTCTTCGAGCTATTGATGATGATATGTGGAATGTGGTGCAGAATGGATTCGTGGTTGAAGTGCCCCAGGTCCCCACTGACCACGAGAAGAAACTCATTCAGATGAATGCTCAAGCCAAAGATGAAATTGGTGGCCATCTCTCTCGTGCTCAATTTCTTCGCTATCGTCAGTGTGAAACTGCAAAGGAATTGTGGGACATTCTCGAAAAGATAAATGAGGGTGTTTCAACTCAGAAAGAGGCTCGCATTGATACTCTTCGGGCGAAGTTCAATTGGTTCAAGCGAATCGGAATTGAAAGCTGCCAGCAAACCTTCGATCGTCTGATTGACATTGCAAACGAGCTGCAAGGTATCGGCCCCAAAGACATCACCGATCATGAAGTTGTGAAGAAATTGCTCCGATTCCTTGACAGTTCGTTCGACACTCTAGTTCTGATGATTCGGGAATGAGTTGATTTCAAAGTTTTCGACTCTGCTGATATCATGGAAAGGCTAAACACCCACGAGGAACAAGAAGAAGAAAAGAGAGATCTCTATGGCTCAAGTCACTGAAAAAGTCATGCTCTCAAGGCTGTGGCTGAATCTTCCTCAGAAGGAAATGCCGAAGAAGATTCAGATGACCCAGAAAGGATCAGCAAGGATCTCGCATTAATCATGAAGAGATTCCAGTGCCTTTAAAGGAAAAATCAATTTCAGAAGAATGGATCCAGCCACTCTAGCGGCTCCAAATCTTCATCAAAACCTACTGGAGATTACACTTGCTTCAAGTGCAAAAAGCCAGGACATTTCATTTCAGACTGCCCTCTCTGGGAAGCTTAAATCCGTGCCAGTGGAAGATATGATTCAGGAAACAACCATGGCAAAGGCAAGAGCAAAAGCTACGACTCCGATGACGAGAAGAAAACGAAGAAGTTCTTCAAGAAGAAGGACAACTCCTCCTCCAAGTCCTCGTCAAGATCTTCCTCAAGGAATCCTTCCAAGTCCTCATCCAACCGCAAGAATACCTCTCGCAAGGCCAAGGCGTACATCGGCAAGGAGATGGATTCCGATGAAGAAGAATCATCTGACTCCGAAGAAGCTGATGAATCCGATGAGGATTCTGATTCCGGCATGGCCTGGGTAGCATGTGCCTCTACTCCTGCATCAAACTTCTTCGAGAATCATTCGAGCGACAACGAATCTCCTGCCTACTGCTTCATGGACAAAGCTTCGAAAGAAAAGGTATCCTCCAAACATCACAAGGTTCACTCCAGTGATCAATACTCTTCGGATGAAGATGACCATGCTAAACTGATCAAAATTGCTAATATGCAACAAAACTCCCTCGAGAAAATTGAGAAATCCCTCAGGAAATCTGAAGGGTTCTTGGTTGAGGAGATGGAGAAAAATCAGTCGTTGACAGAAGAGCATTCCGCTCTCGAGTCTCGAATGGAAGAACTATCAAATCGTCATGATTTTCTCTCGACCGACCACGAGAGATTGACTTATGATTACCTGAAAAGGAAAGAGGAACTCGAGTCGCTGAGAGAGGCTCATGATGACTTGATCAGAGAAAATTCTCTTCTCGCCCAACAACTCAAAGAAAACCTGAGGTGTTTGTACCTCCCCGCTTAAAATGCCTTGAACGCAGTAACGCTGAATCAAATGCTGAATCTTCTGTGAACGCTAACCCCTCTGTCGAGGAAAATGGTTCTATTTCTGATGAAAATGCTAGGTTGAAGGATCTTCTTCAGACAGGAATGTTCAAGTCTCCCAAAGGGCATCAAACCCTGTGTGATGTTCTGAAGAAATCCATTCTTCACAAAAATCCCAGGAAAGAAGGTATCGGTTTCGAAAGGAAACTGAATGAAAATAGCTCCTACTGGGAACCTGATCAATATCCTCGCACTGTGTGGGTGCCAGCCAAGAGCAAAACGCTCGATCCAGCTTTACTTTCGGGATATGACAGTCGTATCCCTGAATACTCGTATGATGATTCTCTGGACAACTATAAGTTGTTCAAAAACCAAGGTGGTGAGGCTGTTGCTCGCTATGTTGGACCAAACAGCAAGAATGGCTCCCCAAAGAAAGCTATCTGGGTGCCTAGGAAAACTATCGAAGCATTGCCTATTACTACGTTACTAACCATGCAGGCTGAAAATGCTTGATACTTCCTGGAAAAGGTTCAACAGAATGAGTACATGCATACCTCGTCTAACCACTATACTCATTCGTCTGGGAATAATTTCAATGCATACTCCTTCGATTATGCTCGTACTCATTTAAGTCACAATTCGTATGACTATCGAAAGAAATCATATCCTGCTTGCTCATATGTTTCGAAGCCACCTACAAAGATGTGGGTGGTTAAGAAAGCCTGATTTCTCTGCAGGACTATGTCTCCGGGTGTACCGAATGGATAATGGATAGTGGATGCACTAGTCATATGACCGGAGACAAGTCGTTGTTTGTCGACCCCAACTTAACTGCTACATCTCAGAAGTATATTACTTTCGACGACAACAACAAAGGAAAGGTAATTGGGTTAGGTAAAATTGCTATATCTAAGGACAAGAACATTGATGATGTTTTACTTGTTTAGTCTCTTGGATTCAATCTCATGTTAGTTGGCAAGCTTTGTGATCTAGGCATGCTAGTTCTATTTTCATCATCCAAATGCATCGTCTTTATGGCTTCTGACAATTCCTTCGTCTTCGAGGGAAATAGAAAGGGTGATTTATATATTGTGGATTTCTTTAAGGGTCCCTCAGTCCAAACTTGTTTGCTTGCAAAAGCAACCGAAGGATGGCTGTGGCACCGAAGACTTCGTCATGCAGGTATGAGAAATTTGCAGACTCTCGTGAAGAAAAATCATCTTCGTGGCATTCCTGATGTGAAATTCGACAAGGATCGTCTCTGTGGTGCGTGTGAAGCCGGCAAATTGGCCAAGAAGCACCATTCATCAAAAACTGTCATGACCACAACAAGACCACTGGAAATTCTTCATATGGATTTATTCGGACCTCAAAACTATGCAAGTTTCGGAGGCATTCATTGTGGTCTGGTTATTGTTGATGATTTCTCTTGATACACTTGGGTATTCCTTCTCGAAGACAAAACCTGCACCCAAGACATCTTCAAAAGATTCGCCAAGAAGGCTCAGAATGAATATGATGTGCGAATTAAGCACGTCAGAAGCGACAATGGTACTGAGTTCAAAAATACTCATATCAAAGATTTTCTCGACGAACATGGTATAACTCATGAGTTCTCTGCCGCATACACTCCCCAACAGAATGGAGTTGTTGAACGAAAGAATAGAACTCTCATCGAAATGGCGAGAACAATGCTCAGTGAGTATAAAACTCCCATTCGTTTCTGGGCTGATGCTATTAACACTGCTTGTCATGTTGTGAATCATGTTTATCTTCACAAATTCCTTAAGAAAACTTCATGTGAGCGTATCACTGGCAAGAAACCGAATGTTTCTTATTTATGTGTTTTCGGTGCACCTTGCTATATTCGTGACATGAATCATAATTCCAAGTTTGCACCTAAGGCACATGAAGGTTTTCTTCTTGGTTATGGCTCGAACTCGCATACTTATCATGTCTATAACTCTCACCACGGGAAAGTTATGGAAATGGTAAATGTGCAGTTTGATGAATCTAACGGCTCTCAAAAGGAGCACCTGCCTAATGTGATAGATGAACCACCGATCTCGGATGCTATTCGGCAAATGGCCATTGGGGACGTCAGGCCAATCGAAGGAAATACACCTGACTCTTCCGATGAAGATGCCCCCATAGCTCGAAGAACACGCCAATCTACTGCCGAAGAAAATGCCGCACCAAACACAAATGGCAACCCAAATGCAAGTGCAAATCAAAACGGCAATCCCGATGAAAATGGCGATACTAATGCCCATCCTGATGATGATGCTGAGGAAAATGAAAATGATCATCAAGAAGGAAATCCTCTCCCACGAGTAGCAAATCGAGTTGACCCTGCATTAAGCCTCGAAGATCTCGAGAATCCAGGTTACCGACCCACAACTCGCTCTCACACTCATTTGGCTAACTACTGTGGCAGTTTCTCCTTTGTCTCATTGACAAAACCTACCAAGTATGAGGAAGCCATGAATGATCCCGATTGGATGAATGCCATGCAAGAAGAGTTGGTGCAATTCGAATTGAATGATGTGTGGGAATTGGTTGACAAACCGAATCCTAAGAAGCACAATATCATCGGCACAAAATGGATCTTCCGAAACAAGCAAGATGAAAATGGCATTGTTGTGAGAAATAAAGCGCGTCTTGTCGCTCAAGGGTATACACAGGTAGAAGGTATTGATTTCAGTGAAACATATGCTCCTGTTGCTCGCCTTGAGGCAATTCGTATTCTTCTCGCTTATGCAAACTACAATGATATTCTGCTTTATCAAATGGATGTGAAAAGTGCTTTCCTCAATGGTGAAATTGATGAGGAAGTATATGTTGGGCAGCCACCTGGCTTTGAAAACCCTCAGTTTCCTAACAAAGTTTTCAGGTTGAAAAAGGCTCTGTATGGGCTGAAGCAAGCCCCTCGAGCTTGGTATGACACTCTGAAGAGGTTACTACTCGACAGAGGGTTCAAGCCAGGATCCACTCATTCCACTCTTTTCACTTGTGCTATTGATGGTGATCTATTCGTGTGTCAAATTTATGTGGATGATATTATTTTCGGCTGTACTAACAATGCATGCAGCATGGAATTCGGGCGAATGATGTCCGAGAAATATCAAATGTCTATGATGGGTGAACTCAAGTTCTTTCTCGGACTGCAAATCCGTCAACAGGACAATGGAATTTTCATATCTCAGGAGAAATATCTGAGAGACTGTCTGAAGAAGTTTAAAATGCAAGATTGCAAACAGAAGGGCTACTAAACCCCCATGCCCATGAATGGCCAGCTGGACGCAGATGTGTACGGTAAATATTACGATCAGAAAGCTTATCGTTCGATGATTGGTTCTTTGCTCTACTTATGTGCATCCAGACCTGATATTATGTTGAGTGTTTGTATGTGTGCTCGTTTCCAAGATGCACCAAAAGAATCGCATCACCAAGCGGTCAAGCATATTCTGAGATATTTGGCTCACACCCCCACCTTAGGTTTATGGTATCCTAAGGGAGCACAGTTTGACCTCGTTGGATATTCAAACTCAGATTATGCAGGTGACCGGGTTGACAGGAAATCTACTTTGGGGACATGCCATTTCCTCAGTAGATCATTGGTATGTTGGTCGTCAAGGAAGCAGAATTGTGTCTCGCTCTCTACGGCTGAGCCCGAATATATTGCTGCTGGCGCGTGTTGCACTCAGTTATTATGGATGAAGCAGACTCTGAAGGATTATGGCATCAAGGTCAACAAGATCCCTCTATTGTGCGACAATGAGAGTGCGATCAAAATTGCACACAATCCAGTGCAGCACTCTCGCAGCAAGCATATTGAGATCAGACATCATTTCCTACGCGATCATGTTGCTCGAGAGGATATTGTCATCAGTCACGTCAATACCGAAGAAAATCTCGCGGATATCTTCACCAAGCCTCTCGATGAGAAAAGATTCTGTGCATTACGGTGTGAGCTAAATATCCTAGATTCCGCAAACGTGCAGTAAGCTGGACTTGGCACCCGTACCATCACTTCCACATCTTAGAAGGAATGGGTGCACAACACTCGAAGAATTTGAATTTTTTGACAAAGTGAAATTTTCTTTCTGAGAGTGAATACATTAACGAACTACTAGACTAACCGGGTGCCACGATAATTGTGCGATGCTCGGGGTCATACAGTTCTTATACGGTGGGGAACGCCACCACAATTTCTCTTCGTTGAGTTGTCTTTCGGTTGAAATTTTAATTGTGTTAGTCCAAATGTATTTCACTCATAGCTTCTCTCTCGGGTGTTTGTGTTTCTTCGTCTGAGTGAAATACCTATGACCCTGTTTTTCTCTCTATTCTATCTCTTCCAGTCTATGCTGTTCCGTTATGAATGCACAAACTTTGTCTGGTAACGAAACTTTATCTGGTGTCCTTGACCACGTTAAAGGTTCAGTCCGAACTTAATCTGTTTTGGCGAAAGCCATCCAAAATTTGGGGTTTCCCGCCCAAGTCAGGACCACGTTCTTTGGTGACGGTTGCCACGTGCTCTTCATGAACTGCCAGTTTATCTGGTCCATTGAATCGCAATAGTTCTCTGACTGTAGCCGTCCGATCAGATTCACCGGGTGCGGTTATTTCCTCCTCGCATATATATTCTGTGCCGCCACCCTCCCTCAATTCACTTCGCATCTCCGCCACCGTCACCTTCCGAAGCCCTACCACACTGCTCCACCTCGAGCTCGACGACGTCGATCATCTTTGCCGCTTTGCTGCCGGAAAGAGGTCGCCGGAGTCATTCCTCACCGCCGCGGATCATCTCCATCCCCGCGCCGTCGTAATCGCTGCGCATCACCGAGTTAGGGTATGTGTAGTGCGAACTCGTTCTTCCATTCATCTTGTTCGAGTTCATCCGCGGTAGTAATTGTGTATTTTTACCGCATTTCCCAGATCTTTACTGATAGGTAACTTGTGCGGATGTGGTTTGTAGTTGTCCCTCACATCCCAAAATTTCAGATCTAGGGTTTGTGTTGTGTCTCGTACGAACGGAATGCTTAGCACGTTAACTAGTATATTCTTCGAACCTACTAGTTCGTTCTACACATTTCTTTCATCCAAAACATTACTCAAAGTCTGCATCTACCTCTTCATCAAAACGATTTCTTTTTCAAATCTTCGCTGTGTGCATTCATAACCCTGTCCCCATTTTCCCTCGCATCTATCTTTATTCACAGGAAAATGCAGTCAGTTGAGGATTCGGCTCAACCAGTGAGCCTAGCTGACAGAGATGATGTTGTTCTGGGTACAGCTGACGAATCTAAAGCTCCGAATGCCAAGGGCCCAACGGTAGGCCCATCAACCACCAAGCGAAAAAGAACCGAGCAAATTGCTAATGAGCAAGAAGAGAATGCTCCGAAGAAGAAGAAGGGTGGCAGACAGGCATACACAAACACTGCTGAGTATATCTCTCATGATCGTTACGATACCATTCTAGGAGAAACCAAACAGCAGAGAGATAACCGTCAACAATGGATTTGATGTCATTGGGTGCGCAAATGGTTCAACTATGAATTTGTTCATCCTCGGTTTTCTCAAAACTTTGCATTTCATCCACCATGGGGTGACTGCCGGGAAATTTCTCTCATCAAACCAAATGGTCCCAAAGAGAGACGACCTCCTCCACCAAATGGTCATGAGTCCTCCCTTCGCACACCCGAATCTTATCCTGATGAGCTTGCTAAGCGTCAGCGAAATGCCATCAAGCGAGCTCAGAGGGCCGAAAAGCAAAAGGCTCGAGAAGAGGAAAACCTTTGCCTTCTCAAAGATGATGTCGAGAAGAAAAAGGCCGAAGGAAAATCTGAAGGACGCTCTAAATGCAAGCATGATCCTAGCGCAGCTGCATCAAAGAGAAAGAGTGCACCAAAGAAGAAAAAGGTTGAACTAGCTAATGAATTTACAATGAATGATTCTTCGGATGATGACCCTCCGCTCACCAAGGAAGAAGTTGCTGCTACTCTCAGCGAGGAAGTGAATATTACCACTTCAACTGTGTTGCCTGATCTTCGGGTTCATATGGTTCCGGAAGCACCACCGAAGAAGATCCCTGCTAGAAAAACTCCTGCTACCACTGTCACCATGAAACAGCATGTGAACACAACTCCTCATCCAGATGCTATCAATTTGCAAGATTTGGTAGTTGACACTCCTGTGAGTTCTGCAAAGCCAGGCGAAAGTATTCCCAAGCCTGACTTGAAGAAAATCAACGCGCCTACCGAGAAAAATGCTCCACAAGCTACTACTCCGATGGAGAAGGCTGCTAAGTTTGCGCCTACCTTGACTCAGCCGTTGGCTTCTAAACCTCCTTCCGAGCAAGTTCCTGTGCAGACTGCTCCTATTGCCAAGTCTGATGCTCCTCACTACTATGATCACATATTCATCATGGAACAACTTGATAAATTTGTGGACAATCCATTCGATGGTGAAGTGGCTTCTCTGCCTATTCCTGCTGAAGTCATTACACAGGCCAGTTCCATAGTTCAAGAAATGAGAGAAGATGCAGTTGAGATCAACTCTCTCTCTGCCGAACTAATTGACCTTGATGGTCGAATGAAAACTGCTTCTTCAAGATTTGTCATTAAAGCACTCGAAGATTCTTACAAGGATGTCAACCGTGCCATGACTCTCCTGCGTCACAGAAGGTTGCGCTTTCACACGGATCTAGACGAAATTGTTCGCAAGATCTGCGACGAACATCAAGCAAAAGTCACGGGCTACAATGATCTGGTTAAAGGCCACATTGATCAAGTTGCTCAGCAAAAGAAGAAGCAACGAAAGAGAATTGCGAAGAAAAATGTACCTCCTGCTCCGAAGGAAAAATCGCCTGCACGCCTAGTTGCTCAGTCTCAGAAAGAAAAATCTCATGAGCCAGCTCCTCCTTCGAACCCCCCAGTAAAAGACTTGGATGCTCCTCCCTCACCAAGGCCAACTGAACCAGTGCCTGTGGCATCCCCTGCTCGAGCTGATATTCCCTCGCAACGATCTATTTCTGAGGAAGGTGAAATTCCTCGCTCCGAGCCCCAAGCTTCTCCGGCTCATGAAGCTCCAAAAGTCTCGGCTTCTCCTGCTATCGAGCAACAACAACTTCTAGTGGAACAACCTCAACCACCTCCAGTGCATGATTTGGCCTCAGTGCCTAAAGTGGATGAACCTGCCCTGCTGCCTACTGCCTCTGCAGCACCCACTATTGTAACACCTGCTCCATCTCCACTCAAGTTAAGTATCAACACAGCGACATGAATCCCAGATGCTGGTCCTTCCGAACGGAAATCTGTCTCTGTGTCGGCGTACGACACCTATGGGATCGGGTGGGGGGATCCCTTTACGGTTCGGTGGGGGAAAAGATTTGCACAAAGAGAGGATCCAACGATTAACGCAAGGATCTTTACCCAGGTTCGGGCCACTGAGAAGCGTAAAACCCTACTCCTGCTGTTGTTTATTGTGGATATTCTTCAGCTCAAGTACACGGAGCGCTTGTGATGAACAGTACGTTCAAGAAGCAGCTACGCATGCAGAATGGGCCAGAAGGTCCTCCCCCCTGTAGCTCCGCCTTGGGCCTCCTTTTATACGTCCAAAGGGGTCACCAATAGTGGCAGACGGGAGTACAAGAGGTGTAAAGTTGCTACAGTGTTACATGATCACCACTGACGGATTAGGACAAACGCATTAAATGCCTCCCATAGGTGTCCCTAACTTTCTTGGGGACAGAAAAAGGACCCGTCCCATCAGCACCGCTTAACCCCATCCGCGGTCAGTGCCATGACACGCAACCAGGAGGACAAGCCCTAAACGACGGACTGGTCGCTGCGCTGGAGCGGTGGCAGTACGGTGGGATCTTGCCGGGTGCGAGATCTTGCCGGGTGCGAAGCCTTGCCGGGCCTTCGCGAGTCCTCCCGGCAGGGCTCTTGCCGGGAACCCAGCTTTTAGTCTTCTGTCTTTTGGTCATCGGCTCGAACGCCTTCTTGATATCCTTGGTATATGTTTCCAGCGGTTCCCCGGGAAGCCTTGCCGCTGGTATGGCTACAACCGTCCATGCACATGTATGGGGTACTAAAAGACCCAAACTTTAGTACACCGACACTCTGCTCGCCGTACTGACTCAGTTGTATATGGTGATGAATTTCTCTCTCCTGAAGACGAACTCAAATACCCATACCCTCATGAAGAACTACCTTTGTTCTCGTCAGGTGCAGGCGCGAAAGGTCCTCTTTTCAATCGGAATGCGCACCCCAAATTCTTTCAAGATAGTCCGTATGATGGGCCGCGCACTTCGGAATCGCCTCGCTTCTGGACAAAGGAACATGCCATATATTACTCTCGGGTCACCTATGAGAGCAGAAAGATATTTCCTCACGAATATCTGAATATTCCTGCAATGCGCAATATTGGCTGTTTCAATCAATTGCTTCAAGATCTGGATGATTTCTGCCTCACCAAGGTATTTGAATTCGAGCACCCTTGGAACAGAGAGATTATTCTTCAGTTCTGTGCTACACTGTATATCTCTGGCGATGAATCTGATAGCTCAAAAGGGATTATGGAGTGGATGACCGAAGGAAAACGCATCAAATGCACTTCAACAGATTTTGTCTCGCACTTCCATTTCCCTCGCTTTGAGCATGGTAACACTGAAATTCGGGTTCACAACATTGATGTCATATCAGATGAAACTTTTCGGTGCACAATGGATCAAGAAAAGATTCGTGACTACATTGGTCCTCCTCATCCTGAGCACTTAACTTTCGAGAATCAGACGCTCTTTCACATGCTCTCCTACACTATTTGCCCTCTGGCGGGTATGAATCCGGATAAATCCATCTCAGATGTTCTTCGAAATGCTATATATGCAATCTCTGAGCGATACATCTTCGACGTGGAAGACATGTTTCTGCGCATTCTGAAGGATTTTGCCCAATATCCCTTCTGCATCAAAGTTTTCGCGCCCTGGATCCAGAAAGTTATTGATCATGCTATGCGCACTGTGTATCTTGCGAAGGAAAACCAGAAAAGCTTCATACCTCCTGTTCGCGATACCTTGCAAGTTATGGAAGATATTACTTTGGGTAAATCGCCCGCATCAAGCCCCCAAGACTATCACAAGCAATTCGATGGGCCACGTCTTCCTCAGCGCGACCGAAAGATTTTGCCTCAACCTCCATCGCAACTCAAAATTAGTTTGCGTACACAACAACTGCTGCTGCAGCATATCGCCGAGGATCGACGCGAAAAAGAACATCTCGCCTCCGAGCTAAATGCCCTAAACAATCGCACCAGAATCATGCATCTCATAGCTGATGAAAACAAGAAGAGACTCTGGAAATTGCTTCGCAAGTTCTTCACCGAGAAACAACTCCTGAATGTCAATCTCCAAGAGCTCTATGATTATATTGACAAAGGCTTCACTGTTGAAGATTTTCAAGATCGAAGTACCCCTCCTCTACCTGTTCATGAGCCAACCACTGATCTTCTTCATCTCAAGCTTCGCAAACTGCTTGACGAGTCTGAAGCCACCTCACCGACCGAAAAACCTTCCGAAGGCAATGTGATATCCCGTGTTCCTCCTGTGGCTACTCCAAATGTTCCTCGTCTGCTCAGCCCCACGTTATTATTCCTGAAGGAAAATCTGATGCTGCTGAAGACGAAGACAATCCCGTCACCTCCGAAGACGAAGTCACCTCGGACAGTTCTTCTGGAGATGCCACTGATTGAACCAAGTTCTGCGTTTTTGCACTCATGTTATTCGTCACCTTTTTTACACTTGTTGACAAAAAGGTGGAGAATTACATCGAGTCTCGATAGATTTGCTTTCTGTGTTTCGTTGGTTTTGGTTTCGTGCGAGGTTGCAACTTCTGGTTTAAGGTTATCTGTACTAAGTTGTAAAACTCGATAACTTCTGTGCTGTAATGTTAATAACCCCTCCTGCTGCACTATTTCTCTCGAAGCATTTGTTTTGCAGGTGAAATTACTATCAGAAGTTATGAATGATTGCACTACGATCTCGATGGATTATATCTCATCAGTGCGAATCACTGTCTCGATTGATTGAAATTTCCTCCGTATACTTCAATACCTGCAGGAGAATTTATCTCATATCTTTCTTCCCTGCATATATTTAGGGGGAGTCTATTTCATCATCGAGCAAAGTAACACTTACTCACTCTTGTTGAAATTGCTTTACACTTATCTATCTTCACTTCGATGATTATCTGTTTTGTCACCAATCGTCCAAAAAGGGGGAGATTGTTGGTGCAATAATTTGCCTCCTTATGTTTTGGAGATTGTTGACATAAACAGTAAGGGACTGATGTGTTTGCTAGTGCACACAGAGTAACAGGTCCCTGGAGTCAAGAGGAGTTTGGTTCAAACTCCGAAGAAAATCCCCTGCGTGGCAGTGAAGGTTATCTCCGAAGATTATGACGACAAGAGTGACCCCTCAAAAATTGCTGACGCAAAGCAATTGGTTCGGTGCTCGTCCGAAGAAAGTGTCTGCGACCGAGAAGATTGAAGACGAAGTGAAGACGTAGCATTTATTTCGTTGTTTCTCTTCTCTTTATTGAGTCATAGGATCACCGTACTACTAAGAGGGGTGTAGCGTTCGAAACTTCGATTCTCTGATGCTAAACCCAAATCCTATGAAAGTTGCGAGAGAAATCTCTTTGTGTTCCGAGCAAATACTTGCCAGCAAGAGACTGTGATCTTCTTCGCTGCGAGAGATTTGTCTCTGACCGAGGAGTTAGCATTACTTGTTCCTCAAGTAATGTTACCGTTGCTCTTAAAATCCGCCCGTTGTGAACGTGTCGGTTGGCCATTGGCTGGACCGCGTGTCCAAATTGGTCATTTCCCATCAGGGAAGGCTACGGCTATAAATAGCCACCCCGCACCGGCGTTGTCCGGTGGCTGCTCCGTGTGATTGTGAGAAGATTGTTGAGCAACCCCCTCTCCTGAGTGATTTGAGTTTAAAATCCACAGAGAGAAAACCCCAGAGCCAAAAAATTAGATAGTGGTTCAGCATCACGCGAATCTAAGTCCAGTATGCTCTGCCTATTACTCTTGAGAGCTGCGAACTCTCTAGACGGTTAGGTGTCAATTTCTTCAGAGACCAAGAGTAATTGTGGTTCTCGAAGAAGAAGTCTGTAAAGGTTTGGAGATCGCCTCAAGCATCTACCACGAGTGATCGACATTGGTTGATGAACCAATTGTCGAGGAGAATTGGGCGAAGAGAGTTTATCTTCTATGTTAAATCACAACCCCTCCAACCAGACGTAGTCCTTTTGCAGAAGGGCAAACTGGTCTACCAAATTCCTTGTCGCCATCGAGCATCACTAGTTACCTCTCCTTCTCCCCTTTACATTCGAACTGAGCTGTATGACATATTTCAATCATGTGATTTGTCTCGATGCATGCTTTTAGTTTCCATTCGTTAGTTTGTATTCGCTCACTGTACACTGTTTTCATTCGCTCCGCTGCTGGGTTCTGAGAGTTTTGATATTTCCGAAGAAAATTTAAAACTCCCATTCACCCCCCTCTCTGGTAGACATACTTCGTTCCTACAAATGTTTAGTTATAATTTTTGTGATTTGCTACAGTAGAGAATGTTAAGGTTTTGAGTTGATTTATACTAACTTATCTCACGAGTTCTTGTTGAGTTTTGTGTGGATGAAGTTTTTAAGATTTAGGAGAAACCATGATATGAGAGGAATTAAGGAGACACAAGAGCTCAAGCTTGGGGATGCCCTAGGCACCCCAAGATAACATTCCAAGAAGTCTCAAGCAATTAAGCTTGGGGATGCCCCGGTAGGCATCCCACCTTTCTTCATCAACACCTATCGGTTAGCCTAAGTTTTTACTTGTTCACATGATATGTGCTATTCTTGGAGTGTCCTTTTATTTTCATTTTGTTTGCCGTTTGAATAAAATTATCAAGATCTGAAATCTTTATTTGGAGAGAGTCTTCACATAGCTACTTAATTGATTGACTACTCATTGTTCTTCACTTATATCTTTTGGAGTAGTTTGTCATTTACTCTCGTGCTTCACTTACATCCTAAGAGTAAATTGTTGAATGAATTGAATATCATAAAGTTGAAATTATATGTGCTTCATATGCTTGTCCCATGGGGAGTAGTGACTTCACACGTAATAAGTATAAGTGGTAAAATTTATTGAAAGTTAGCAAACATAGTATTGGTCACTTGAACAATTCATGAAAGAATATTGAAGGAAGAGAGATTTCACATATAAATATACTATCTTGGACATCTTCTATGATTGTGAGCCCCCATTAATTATTTTCAAACTTGATCAAGTAGTTGACGTTGGACAAGGAAGACAACGTAATGGGTTATGTTTGTTTATATTCACATAGATGTTATATTGTCATGGATCCTCTAACATGTGGTGCTTGCCCCCTATCCTTTGCTAGCCAAAAATCCACACTAAGTAGAAATACTACTTGTGCATCCAAAACCCTTGAACCCAGTTTCATGTCATGAGTGTCCACAATATCTACCTATGGATTGAATAAGATCCTTCAAGTAAGTTGTCATCGGTGCAAAAGCAATAAAAATTGCTCTTAAATATGTATGATCTTTTATTGTAAGGGAAAATAAGCTTTGTACGAACTTGTGATGGTGAAGAATAAAAGCGACAGACTGCATAATAAAGGTTGCTATCACAAGGGGCAATATAAAGTGACGTTCCTTTGCATTAAGAGCTTGCACATCCAAAAATAAAAAGCGCATGACAACCTCTGCTTCCCTCTGCGAAGGGCCTATCTTTTACTTTATGTATTTACTTTTATGCAAGAGTCAATAGTGTTCTTCTCTATTCCGTTTTTATTTTCTCTCTTGGCAAGCATCATGCGGTGGGGAATGATCCAGGCACATATAACCCATTGAATATAGGTGATCATGAGTTATTATTGTTGACATTATCCATGAGATAAATAAGTTGGGGGGCAAAACATTAAGCCCCTATCTTCCTATGTGTTTGACTGAAACGGTTTGTTCTAAAAATATGCTTTGAGTGTCAGCAATCATGGAAGCCTATATGATAGTTGAGTATGTGGAATTTGCTAAATCAAAGCTCTTACATAGACCCTTCCTGAAAATAAGATGAATTGCAATGGTTTGATGACTGAAAACATAGTTTGTTGGTTTTCAAGAAAGTTTATGGTCTATACTTTAACATGTGAATAGCTTGCTACTTGATCATGAGAAGTTTTATGAGATGAGCTACTATTTATGATATACAATGATGCTAGAAAAGTGATTGAAATTATCATTGATCAAACTTATGCACTATGCTAGCATTCACACTTCATAAATTATTTCTTTTATCATTTACCTACTCGAGGACGAGCAGGAATTAAGCTTGGGGATGCTGATACGTCTCCAACGTATCTATAATTTATGAAGTATTCATGCCATATTTATAACAATTCTATATGGTTTTGGTATGATTTGATTAGAACTAACCCGGACTGACGTTGTTTTCAGCAGAACTACCATGGTGTTGTTTTTTGTGCAGAAATAAAAGTTCTCGGAATTGGATAACACTTTTTGACGATTTTTTGGGACCAAAAGAGACCCCCGAAGCTTCGTGGAATGACCAGAAGCCTTACGAGGTGCTCACAAGGCATCACCGCATGTCCTGGGGGGGTCGTCTGGTATTGCCTGGTGTAGCTCCTTTTCGCGTGATTCCAACGTTGAAAAATCCTATAAATAGAGAAACCCCCAGAAATAAACCTAGAACTTCGCCGCCGCCGCCGCAAGCCTCTGTACTGAAGAAATACCATCTGGAGCCCTATTCCGGCACCATGCCGGAGGGGGGAATCATCACCGGAGGCCATCTTCATCATCCCGGTGGTCTCCATGACGAGGAGGGAGTAGTTCACCCTCGGGGCTGAGGGTATGTACTAGTAGCTATGTGTTTGATCTCTCTCTCTCTCTTTCTCGTGTTCTTGATTTGGCACAATCTTGATGTATCGCGAGCTTTGTTAATATAGTTGGATCATATGGTGTTTCTTCCCTCTCTATCTTCTTGTGATGAATTGAGTCTTTCCCTTTGAGGTTTCGTTATTGTCGGATTGAATATTTCAGATTTGAGAACACTTGATGTATGTCTTGCATGTGGATACCCGTGGTGACAATGGGGTATTCTATTGAGTCACTTGATGTATGTTTTGGTAATCAACTTGCGGATTCCCGTGACCTTGGGGTATTTAGGCATATGGGTTGGTTGCACGTTATCATCTCCTTTTCTCCGATAGAAACTTTGGGGTACTCTTTGAAGTTCTTTGTGTGGATTGAATATTATGAATCTGAAGTTGTTTTGGTGCATATCAAATAATCAACTCACGGATACTTGTGGTGACATTGGAGTATCTAGGTGACATTAGAGTTGGTTGATGCGTATCATATGGTGTTATTTTAGTACGAACTCTAGGGCTGTTTGTGACACTTATAGGAATGGCTCAATAGATTGATCGGAAAGGATAGCTTTGAGGTGGTTTCGTACCCTACAACAATTTCTTCTTATGTTCTCCGCTAGATAAGAACTTTGGAGTGATTCTTTGTCGCACGTTGAGGGATTGTTATATGATTCAATTATGTTAGCACTGTTGAGAGATTGCACTAGTGAAAGTATGAACCCTAGGCCTTGTTTTCAAGCATTGCAATACCGTTTGTGCTCCGTTTTATCACTTGCTACCTTGCTGTTTTTATATTTTCAGATTACAAAAACCTATATCTACTATCTATACTACACTTGTATCACCATCTCTTCGCCGAACTAGTGCACCTATACAATTTACCATTGTATTGGGTGTGTTGGGGACACAAGAGATTTCTTGTATTTGATTGCCGGGTTGTTTGAGAGAGACCATCTTCATCCTACGCCTCCCATGGATTGATAAACCTTAGGTCATCCACTTGAGGGAAATTTGCTACTGTCCTACAGAACTCTGCACTTGGAGGCCCAACAACGTCTAAAAGAATAAAAGTTGCATAGTAGACATCACCCACCATTAGTCATGCCGCAAAATCCTCGAACAAAGCCAAAGTCTTGACGATCTATCAAACATATGCATCAAAGAATCAAAGAAAAAGGGCTCTGTATGAGCTCGGCCACGTCCAGATATGCACACCCCCAGCCGCGTGGTTAGACACGCCGATCACATTCGAGCAGCACGATCAGTCGGCGATTGACCTAAGCCGGTGCCCTGCCGCCCTGGTCCTCGACCCCATAGTGGACGGATGCCGGTTGCATAAGGTGCTAATGGACGATGGTAGCAGTTTGAACCTTATTTATAAGGACACTCTGGAAAAAATGCAACTGGATACAGCCCGCATCCAACATAGCTTCATCACTTTCAAGGGCATTATCCCCGGACGAGAGGCGCGATGTGAGGGAAAAATTACTCTTGACGTGGTCTTCGGCACTCCCGAGAACTATCGGTCCGAGGAGTTAACTTTCCACGTCGTACCCTTCCGAAGTGGTTATCATGCCCTTCTAGGGCGAGAGGCATTCATAAAAGTCCACGCCATACCCCATTACGGGTACGTGAAAGTCAAAATGCCAGGCCCTAATAGAGTGATAACCATCACCAGCAACTCGTGTAGGGCACTCAGGGCCGAGAATAAAACGGCCTCATTCACCCTCTGATATCTCCTTTTTATTGATCCGGTATTGGAACAAGAAAGGGTATCCCGCACCTATTTCCCCAGAGGTGACCCTGGGTATCGAACCCACGAGAGGAAGATTCCCTTGAAGCAATGGTCTCTAGCAAGCTTTTGCTAAAGTGTCAAATCCAGCTTTTGACTGTATCAGCAAGCAATTTGTGATTCAAACACTTATAATAAAAAGAAGGTACGGGGATGAGGTCTTAATGCTTACAACCATGTATTGGTGTTGGGATCAAAAATGATATTAGTTTGTGCTCGGGAAGTCACCCATCAAGAGGTGCTTGCTTCGTATCAGAGTGGGGGATGTGTCCAAATAACATCTTGACCGGCACGAGTCCTGCATCAAGAATCAGTTGTCCTACCAAAGGCCCTATCCGTCTCGCGGGGTTGCCCCGATAATTAAGATAATAATATCAGACAAAAGCATTGGGTGTTTAATGACTACACCTCATGAATCCCCAAGGTTATGATCCATGTTACCCTACTAAGCCTTACTGTCATTGGTGTTCAGTATAACACATCATGGTCCCCGTGCTCCTAGCCTCACCGGTGCTCAATCTCCATGATCCTGGGTACCTGCAGGGATGAAGATCTCGGGCAAGACAAGAGACACTTCACGAAACAATTTTATTTCACACACACAAGACGTTATGTCAAAGGCTTCCCTTGATCCCTTCACCAAATACTTGGGGTTGCAAGGCTCATGCCTCACCCCATACATTACTGAACTACTCACACATGGAGATCAGATCGCGAGAAGAAAACATTGAAGAACACATCTTGGGATTGATTGATTGCAATATGTCTTACAATGGATGCCTTGTGCGATACACGATTACAAGTATGAACTAGATGAGAGAGCACTATGGTGGTGGAGATGGCTATGGAGATGAAAATGGCGGCGGCTAGGGTTTGTGGATGGAGATGATGATGAAGAGGTTCTGGCTATGCTCGACGCTTCCCTGTTGACATTTCGATGGGATCCCCTTTATAAAAATTGTTCAGGTGGATGACCTGCCTCGGTTTCCACGCCAAACGATCGCTCATGCGAGCGCGTGCGGTCACATGGAACGCCGTCTTTGGTTCTGTTGGCCTTCTGGCGCCTCCTGGTGACTTGTTTCTTCTCCATTCTCCTTCCTTTCCTTTCTCCCACGTGATTTCTTCCCTTTTTAGCCCATTTCCCGTGGAAAAATATCAAAGAGAGGATTTGTGGAATCCCTTGCACTTATTAGTGATTAGTGGCAATATCGGAGTGAATATCTCTCTTTTAATGAAATATCTTGGTTTAAACAAGGTTAAAATGAGTGTAAAAATATCACTCATCAACTCCCCCAAGCTTAAACTTGATCGTCCTCGAGCAACATAGAGAGAAATCCGAAGCATAAGGAACTCAGTTGTTTAAACCGAAATAACGAGAAGGTTTTGGTTCACTTACGATCGGTATGCCTAGATAGCCCTCCGCTTCTTGACCTAAAAACTTATCATAGATATAGCGGTGGCATGGTTATAGTGCAAGTGTTAGTGAAGCAAAGATAATCAACACAAAGTTTCTGATCTACTAGATAAAACAACTTTGCAACACTTCATTTCATTTAATCTAGGCAACACCTGCTTGCCGGGAATGCACAGAAGAGTTTCTTTAGGTAGAGCCATGAAAACATAAGCTAGGGAGTAGAAAGCATGTAGTAAAATATGATGCTCAAGTGCACACCCACAATTGTCTCCTCCTCTAGGCTCTTAAACACTTTGTTTCAATCATTGTTTGCTGGAAATCTGATTGTCACGTGAAGGAGATTATGCCAAATAAGTGATCATGCATAGGTTTTCGCTGTGGCTTAATGTTTGGGAACTATGGACCTTTAGCAATAATGTCTCTTCTGAGCTCTTTTGATCAGTCCCCTTTATTTACCACATACACACCCACTCAAGAGAAAGCTGAATAATATTTGTTTGTAGTGTTGCCACTACGTACGGTAACAAACTCATAGCCAAAATCCGAGCTGTCGCTCTTGGTGGATCGTTCATTGGCCAGCGGAGTCCTCAGCATAACATCAAGAAGGGTGATGAAGCCACATTTACACAGGTAAATGCGTATATAGTAGCAAAGGCCATGGCACCAACCGGAGGCTGTAACACCATGTTGAGATATACAACACATATTTTTGGCATAACCTTTTTTTTGCGGAAATTTTTGGCATAATCTCACCCACCTTTCAACTAAGTTCCTCTAGACAATTTAATCCACAAGTGCTATCAAGTCTATTAAAATTAACAACATGGGGTTGAGCAAGTTAAACATCACTTCCACTACAATTTCTCAACTCCCAAGTCTTGAGAGACTTTCTCTTGTGCAAAGTTATACTTGGTTAATAACATTTCATTCAAAATCTGTCCCACGACAAGTCTTAGTTGTCTAAACTAAAGAAAACAAAGGCTACAAAATTATCTCAGCTACTAGAGCAAAACCTTTGTATCAACTATCAAGACTCACTCCCATCTATGCATATCACACATACAACTACTACATCTACTCTAAGTATTCAAGTGCAAAAGACGGGGGTCGTAGGACATACCTTCATGGTTGCGAATTTACACACTTCTCTTCCTTACTCTTGCATTCCTCGTTGTCTTGGCATAGATCAACTCCTCTGAAAACAAAATGCAAAGGAACTCCAAGGGGCTAAATAAAGAACAAGAGTCAAGCAAAGCTTATTCTATTTTTTTTGGTTTTTGGGTTTTTCAAAACTAACTTGCAACCAAAAAATCGCAAAGGCAAAAATAAAAAGTAAAAGCAAATAAAAAGCAAAGTGTTGGAACAAACCAACACGAGTGTTTTGAAGCTCCTCGAGCTTAAGTACAACCTCATTACAATTTATTCAAATACCGCCACATCTTGGTGTAGAAGTGGTGATAACCTCCCCCAAGCTTAGGCTCTTGCAAGCCCAAATCGGTGAGATCATTGTGGCAGTAGGTCAGGAGCCCACTCCTGCCTCCAGTTGGAGAAGTTCATGTTCATGTTGGCGGCCGTGCCTCTCAGGGATGATGCGAGGTTGGTCATATCATGGATAGAGCCCTGGAGGTTGTTGAGGTCCGCGTAGGTGGTGTAGTCTTGCTGGGGCAGCTCATCCTCTTCGTCGGTGGCGAGTTCTTCTTCATCTACTTGTTCAGGTTCTGGCCATTCTTGGTCAAAAGTTGCATCTCCTTCCTGTGCAACATAATGCAATTGTCCATTCTCGATGGAGAAACGGTTAGGCATAGGTGTGGGTAACAAGTACGCCACTCCAGGAATTTTGATACAATGACGGCCATTATGAACTACTACCATACCAGCGCTAGTAAGAACACGAATGTTAACAAGGGTGTTACCGACAATGGGGCGGAGATGATTGTAGTTGAGGCCAAGGGAGTTGGCCAACATGGTGATCACTCCTCCACACACGATATATCCTTGTGCATGGTTTGCTTGATGCGCGAGGTGTAGCAAAAGTATTGCCCCTAGGTTGGGCGAACAACCGACGTTCAGGTTTGCTGCTTTCCCGAGAACTAACATGTTCTCATCATTCACCTTAGAAACTTCTCCTCGTGCCTAGCTTGGCGAGAGTATTCGCACAAGCCTATTTGGTTGCTTTGATCTTCCTTGTGGTGAGCTTCTGGAACTTCTTCCTCGCTCCACAGTCGGTGAAGACAATCCCCTGAGTGAAAACTTGTTGCGGTTGTGCGGTGGATGAACTCGAACCACCGCGTACGCGAGAAGACTTCCGTGTAAACATCTATAAAACAATTTTTCAGTCCAATAAAATGAAGCAACAATGATCCTACGGTACTCACAACATCATACTCCTCTAAAAACATCAACAAATCCATGCCAAACTCAAGTTTGAATCAAAAATATGCAAATCCTAGACATGGCAATGCTAGGCATGTAGAACATGGATTCGCGAAAAATAAAGTGGGGATCGGAGGAGAAACGTTCCGTAGATCGATCACACAGAAGGATTCGAACTGAAAACGAACGAGTAGAGAGATTGGACGAAGTTTTGCTAGGGTTTGGAGAGGTTTGGAGGAAGAAGAAGAAGAAAAGAGAGAGAGATGGGGGCGAAATAGCTCCTTCCTCGGGCTTATTGGAGCCGCAGGCGTGCAAAACGACCGCTCATACGGGCGCGGGCACCCGTATGGAACGCCGTCTTTAACTCGGTTTAACTCACCTTTGCCTGTGTGCAGATGAAACAACCGCTGAAACGAACACCAGCGTCTGTTTTGAATGCCGTCATTTGTTCTGTTCTTTTTGTGCTCCTGGTCGAAGATGTCAAACGACCGCTCGAACGGGCGCATGCGCCCGTTTGGAACGCCGTCGAATGCTCTGGACTCTTTGACAGTTTCTGCAGAGAATCAAAATGACCGCGCAAACGAGCATGTGCGCCCGTTTGATACGCCATCCTTCACTCTGTTGCCTCTGCTGTTTTGCGTTGGAACCTCCTGCAGGGCAAATGACCGCCCGTACGACCGCTGCGGTCGCAGGAAGGGCCGTCTTTTGGTCTGTTTCTTCCGAAACTTGTATTTTTGTTTGCCTTCCCGTGGTGTTAGTTCCATAGCAATACATAGACATATTTCCAGGCATCCAAACATCAAATTAGCATATAAATCATTTTGCACAAGGCTAGGCCTTCATTAGAACAACTCTTCCAAACTCACTTCTTCACATGGAACTTCAATCACTCTTTTATTAAAGACAAAAATAAAAGCTTATTTGTCTACTTTATTCGCGTGTGTTGGGGATGTTCCCTGAGGTTGAGACCCGGCAAGAGCATGACCCGGCCCTAAGCCTTAAGGCAAAGGGGGTCATCCCGTTGGTTGGCCGACATGAAGATAAGCAAGATGATCTTGATGCCCGAAGTGAGACCCGGCTGAAGGCCGGTTCTCCGCAAGCCCTGTGGGCCGACTCTACAGAGAGGCCCAGAAGGATGAAGCTGCTTGGCTTGGAGAACAAGATGGATAAAGAGTTAGAGTAGGATACGGGTTAAGAGTATGACCCGGAATCTCCTGTAAACCTAGAGACTTGACCTATTATATAAAGGGGAGATCCTAGGACGAAAAGACTTAAGTTGCAATCTCTCGAGAGCTAGGTTAGCGAATCCGCACCCTTGTAATCGAGATCCAGAGCAATATCAATCGAGAAGGAGTAGGCTTTTACCTCCACCGAGAGGGGCCGAACCTGGGTAAACCCGTGTCTCTCTTTTCCGTTCAAACCAGCTCAAGCTTCCACACAACTGCGATGGCCTCACGACTAAGTCCTTTCACAAGGACATCTGCCATGACAAAACCATGACAGTTGGCGCCCACCGTGGGGCCAGCGCACGGTGGAGTTGATTTCTTGGTGGGAGCTCTCCCAGGGATAGAGAGGTACGCGATCGGCCAGATGACGAAGAGCCGGCGTGGAAAGCTGTACATCGATGATGCAGGCTGGAGTCCCGAGGCCGACTCGATCGAGTCAGGATACCGGGTCCCCTTCGGCAAGATCCACGTCTTCATCGGCACAATTGGCGAGTCTAGACCCGAGCCGGAGATCTTCTCCGACAACGTCCAATCGGCTCGCCGTACCAGACCCGGCCCGCCGAGAGACGGCCGAAAGCACGTCTTTGTTGGATTCACCCAAGGGGTGGCCCTGTCAGAAAATTCTATGTCTGGTGATGATACGCTTGTCCACTCAGATAGCGGGTCCTCGGTGGGAGAAACTGAGTCAATCCGTCCGTTGTATGATGGAAGGCTTGGAGGTTACACTGACGAGGTTTTTCCCAAATCCCCTGAGCCACCTCGATTTGCTAAGGTATACATGGCAGGGAACCAAAATGCCCATCGTGACCCGGCAGATCCAGCGGCAGGGCAGAATCTCACCATAGCCGGCTCAGGAGCGGCCGGAACAGCTGCCGCCGACTCTCAGAAAACCAGGGCGCAGGCGCTCTCTAAGATGATGGCTACTCTTGGGACTCTGTTAGCGGAGCCGGTGACCACGAAGAACGCTGAAGCACGCAATGCATAAATTACAAAGTGTCGCGAACAGCTAACCAAGATCCAGGAGGATATTAATGCAGAAAACACACGCATGGCGGAAACTCAGGTTCGCATCATCGAGGAAACACAACACCTGGAGGCGGAGGCCCTTTATCTCAGCCACCGTCAGAGCGAGTCAGAGGTTGTTCACCAGAGGAGACATCAGAGCCGGCTTCCAGCCCATATTGTGCCCACTCAGCTGTTTTGCATGCCGTGTGATCCACTTGCTCCGGTGAACCCGAGGGCTGGCGTTGTGACCCCGGGTGGGCCCCCACTGCAGTAGTCGGCTCACCAACCGTCGCCGGCTCAGCAGCAGCCACCGGTTCAGCATCAGTCATTGATTCAGCAGCATCAACAGTTGCCGTCCCGCCGGTTCCAGACACCAGCTGGTCATTATTCTAACCCAGTTGATAATGTATTGGCGGCGACCCATAACTTAGCGGCAATTCCAATTGAGGGGAACAGTCCAGTTCAGATTGAGGCAAGGAACACTATTGAGATGTTAAAAACAGCAGTGACACAGCAAGCAAATTATTCTCATAGTCAACATTGGCTTCACTCTACCCCTCATCCAAGTCGCAGTAGGAGCCGACATGCCGAGTCACCGACAGTCTCCAGCAGTGCGCAGCATAGAAGGGCTCAGCAGCCGCTTCTAAATCAGCCACAACCTGGAATCCCAGACGCACATGCGATTGTTGATGCCGCTCGGGCTTTACGAGGGTTAGAGCCAGGACACGCAGGTGTGGCGTATAATCCGCCTGTTGGGCAATCCCCACCCGCCGCAACCAGTGGCATAACAAGCCATATAATTGGGACTCCATGTTTAGTCCCGGCGTTACGAGATGCGCGTATGCCTCCAGATTTCAAGGGTCCTCGCAAGGTTCCTAATTATACAGCTGATATGGAGCCAGCTGAGTGGATTGAAAGTTATGAGCTAGCTATGGATATGATGGAAGCCAGCGATGCCATCTGTGCTCGATACTCACCTCTGATGTTGGGGGGTCCAGCGCACACTTGGTTGAAAAATCTGCCTGCAAATTCCATTAACACCTGGCAAGAGTTGAAGGAGTGCTTCATCAAAAACTTCCAGGGCACCTGCAAACGGCCGACTACAGTTGTTGATCTTGAGCATTGTGTTCAGCGTGATGATGAATCAGCACATCACAGGTCTCGCCGAGTTGCAGAAATTATCCACTCTCCAGATAGCATCACAGCCCAGCAAGTTGTCCTTGTTCTGGAAAGGAGTTGTAAATTCCAGCCTCTGGTTGTAACATCCCCAGATCTTAACCCTGTCATTAAGCTAATTAATTAGCCATGTCATCATGATCATCCTAAATAAATTTCATTTAGAAAATAATCCAAATTCAAATTACAAATTCAAATGCAAGTCAAATTATTACTTCTTCAATCAATTGAGTAAAAATGTTCATAATATTGCAAAAATTCCCAAAGCAATAATAAAAGTAAAATCAGCATTATTAAAATTCTGAAAATGACCCTAGCGACTAAAACAGTACCCAAAATTGTATAATTAAATCCATTTTCATTTTTGAAAAATACAAATGAATTCAAATCACTCCCAAACTTTGTGGCAGTGAGGGATAATACATATTAATTATTGGGACCAATTACACATTTTACATAATTCAACTAGTGCTGAAGGAAAATGCAGAATAGAGAAGAAATAAAAGAAAACAGAAAAGTAATAAAAGAAAAGGGAAAAGCTACTGTGCTAGTGGCCCAAGTGGAGAAGTGCCGGCCCAGCCCGCGCTGGCCGTCCCTAACCTCCCTCTCCCTCTCTCCTGGCATGGCAGAACGTGCACGCACGCGCGCGCCAGGCCCCCCATCCCTCGCTGCTCGACAGCGCATCGTCGCGCTCGCCGTGGGTGGACAAGGCCGCACCATCGCCCCTCGCTCCCCTTGGCTCCCCTCCTTCCCCTTCCCTCGCTCCCTCTCTCGCGCTGCACACCCGCCCGAGAGCGCCGCCGCCGCACGTCGGCTCCGCCGTGGCCACTGGCCTCCCCACGGCCAGCCAAGGCGCCCAGGAGGACCGCCGCATCCTTCTTCGTCTTCACCAAGGTCTGGTTCGGGCAGAAGCCTGCCACAACGACGCCGGCGTCCACTTCTTCCTCCTCGGACATCAACGACCGCCGCGCTCGATTCGCTCCTCCCTGACAACCCCGGCTTCCCCGAGCGCTCCCCGTCAACGCTGTGTACACCGCCTCGGTTTCCCCTCTCTCTCTGCGCTCCCGGATGCCCGCTAGCTAGCTCCTATCGTTGCCGAGCTCCACCGTCCGCCATTGCCGACCGAGCACTCGCACCAGAGCTCCACCGCATGAACAGGCTGCATCAGCGTGCTCCTGGTGCTCCGTTGAACATGCCGGTGTGCTCTGCTTGCAGGATAGCCTCCTATCGCGTCACCCTCGTCCTCACCGTAGCTGCGCCGCCGCATAGCTCCTTCGTCTGCTCCACTCTGGCAACCCTGCGGCCTCGGGATACTTCCCCTGGATGCGCGCGAACACGGGTAACCCGCTGGTGCCCTCAGTTCGTCCCACCGCCGCCTGCAACGCTGTCCTGCGCGGACTCTGCCGCGTCGGCTGGTCGCCGGCGTTGAGCTGCCGACCTTGCTGACGTGGCCGGTTTAATGAGGCTAATTATCTGACTAATCTAACTGCCCAGTCACTGACTAATGGGGCCTGCCCCCTAATTAAGTCTGGATTAGTTTAAAATAAAAATTGTTAGCCGTTACTGTGTATGACAGGTGGGACCCCCTCTGGACTTTTGACCAGTCAAAGCCACGGTTGACTGCTAACTGGGCAGTCGACGGGCCCCACTTGTCAGCCTCGGTGCACATGGCTGGGTACACCCACTCGGGTGCATTTAGCATTTTCGGACTAAGGATTTTCGTAATAAAAATAATCAGGAAATTCCAGAATCTGATTAAAACTTTGAAATTCAATATAAATTCAACCGTAGCTCGGATGAAAATAATTTATATATGAAAAATGATGAGAAAAATATGAAGAATCTGAATATGCCACCCACTTACCTGCCACACCCCTCTAACATACTGAACATGGAACCATCCCCTCCGGTTTAGTGTACCGATAATTGCCCGAAGCTGGTAAAACACCTACAGATGTTTTCCTGCTCCGACGAAATTGCGTAGTACTGCATTAGTTCACTCCTCGAATAGCATGTTGACATGTCATGCGTCCCTGTTGCATTGTTTGCCATGTATTTATTGTTTCTTCCCCCTCCTTCTCTCCCGATAGACCCCGAGACTACCGTCGACCCTACTGAGTACGACTACGCCCCCGACGATCAGACCTTTTCAGCAGAGCTTCCAGGCAAGCAAAACCCCCTTGATCATTCCTATATTGCCTACTCCTTCTCCCTCATGCTTGCATTAGATTTTGCTACTGTAATTGCTTGCTCCTATTCTGATGCATAGCCTGTTTTTGTAACCTGCTGTTGTTACTTTACCTGTCATCCTAAATTGTTTAGAATAGGTTGGTTAGTGATCCATCAGTGACCCCTCACCCTTGTCCCTGTTGCCCCGCTTTGTTACCAGTACCTCGATCATTGTGATCGACGTGCAGATACCGACACAGCACCGCACACCGCCCTTAGTTGTACGACTCTGCAGGGCTACTATCGAGTGCCGAGGGTGATACCTCGTACTGCACTCCTGATGATATCTCTGTAGTATAGCACATCGGTGGTGATTACAGAGGGTGATTCCTCTCTCTCCCCTTCCCGATGATGCCTCTGTCATGCAACCCCTCCAGTGGAGACCATCGAGGGTGATTCCTCCTGGTCCTCCTTAATGGATTACATCGAGTAGGAATCCCTCAAGGGTGATTCCTCGGGTTCCCCTTGATGTTTTGGACACACGGTTACCATGACTTTTACCTCAGACCTTTGTTGCAGGCGGGTCGACCCCGAGGGGTACCCGCGGGAAATGTGAAGTCGGGTTGGCCTGGAGGGTACCCGCGAGATAATTACGAGGCGCGGCCGGGCAGGCAGAGACCGCCCTAGAGAGGCATGGGCCTGACCCTTGTTGCACTTCCTCGAGACGGGACGACAGGAGTACTGATCGTCACCGCGAGCTCCTAATAATTCGCTAACGGATTTGGGTATTTGATCTGAGTTGGCCACTGGCCTATACGCACCACCACCACGCGGGATAATGGTTTATGGGGCCCTCGGCGCCGTATGTATCAGCCGATAGCTTTGTCAGATGTCCAGTTCAACATTGCGGCATGGTTGGGCCGGCGCCATCCAGGACAGAGGTGGTGCCTGGACCCGCCATGTGCGCAACGACCCGGAGTGCAAAGGGCGATGGGCCCAAGACCCCTGAGCGCTTAGGATGTAGACCGGCGGGGACCTCTCTGTTGAGCCTAGGTAGGGCTGCGGTGTGTCGATCAGCCGAGGCCGGGCATGACCCAGGAAAGTGTGTCCGGCCAGAGTTAATCGAGCGTGTTGGGTAATAGTAGTGCACCCCTGCAGGGAAGTTATCTATTCGAATAGCCGTGTCCACGGTAACAGGACGCTCAGTGTTGTATCCCGATCTACTACTACTTGAACTAGATCGCTTTCTCGCAGGGAGTCGAGGAAGAATCTCTGGGCTTTGCTTCTACATGCTTGTTACTTTATAATATGCTAATCTGCACTCTTCTAATGCTGTAAGACGCTGAAGATGCTAGTCTTCGATAGGCTAGGCTTTCCCCCTCTGTTCTGGCATTTCTGCAGTTTAGTCCACAGATACAGCCCCTTCCTTTGATACCAATGCATAATTAGTATAGTTCTGATGTCAGTCTTGCGAGTACTTTGGATGAGTACTCATGGTTGCTTTGCTACTCTTTTCCCCCCATACCCGATTGCTGCGACCAGATGATGGATCCCAGGAGCCAGCTGCTACCGCCGGCGACTACTACTACCCCTCTGGAGGAGCCTACTACTACGTGGAGACCGATGACCAGGAGTAGATTCGGAGGTTCCCAGGCAGGAGGCCTGCGCCTTTTCGATCAGATGTCGCTGTTATGCTAGCCTTCTTAAGGCAACTTGTTTAACTTTGTGTCTGTACTCAGATACTGTTGTTGCTTCCGCTAACGCTTGTATTCGAGCTTATGTATTCGAGCCCTCGAGGCCCCTGGCTTGTAATATAAATCTTGTATTATTCTATTTTGTGTCTAGAGTTGTGTTGTGATATCTTCCCATGAGTCCCTGGGCTTGATCGTGCACATTTGCGTGTATGATTAGTGCACGGTCGAGCCGGGGGCGTCACACTGGTCCAGAAGCTCGGGCGTCTCAAGAGGAAGGTTAAGGACATGGGTGATCTCATGGACGTTTTAACTCGATATGCTGAGTCAGACAACACAAAGGATCCAATTTCTGATGATGAAAAGTCTAGCAAGGGCAAGAAAAATGGTGGTAAGGGTCATCAGCAGAATCATGGTAATGGCAACAATAATAACAACAATCACAAGCATAAGAGTCATGAGGGCGGCTCTGATTTTGTTGCCAACACCAACGCTAATTTTAAGAATCGGCATCAGAACAATGGCTCGAGGAAGCCTTTTGCTGGTAATCGCCCTCGTAGTTACGAGGAGGTTCTTAAAGGTCCATGCCCAAGACATAGTTTTGATGGTAAGCCGGCCAACCACTCGTGGGAAAACTGCTTTATCATGCAAGAATATTCAAAGAGAATTTTTCAGAATCACCACAATGGTGGTGGCAATGGTGGACATCCAGGCAATCCTAGACCCGGCAACTTCGAGGCCGGCTTCCAGGGAGCCGGCTCACAGGGACATTTCGCAGGTCCCCGGTTCCAGGGGAACACCAACAAAAATTCTGGTTTCCAGGGATCGGGTAATGGTGGAAATAACATTCACGTAACAACCAAGGAAATCAGAATCAGGGAGGTCAGTCCGGTTTCAGAGCAATCCCAAATAGTTTAACAGTGGGCAATATCATGTCTTCACCACTAGTACTTGCAAGCGCGATAGGAAGGTTCAGCGGCGAGCTGTTAACACGGTTGAGCCGGCAGTCCCCTTCTACTTAAACTGGTCTGAGCAGTCGGTTACATGGAGTCGGGTGGATCATCCTACATATATTGATCACCCAGGGGGTGTCGCTCTGGTAGTCGCTCCGCAAGTTGGCGGTTATACATTAACCAAAGTGCTCATGGACGGAGGGAGCAATATTAATATACTTTATTATGACACTTTCAAACGGATGAACCTGTCAGAAAAATAGCTGACTCCATCTTCTATAGTCTTTCATGACATTGTTCCTGGCAAGTCAGCTTACCCTATTGGCAGAATCTCTCTGGAAGTGGCCTTTGGTACAGAATATAATTATCGTTCAAAATTCCTGTCATTTGAGATAGTCAAGCTCAAGAGCCCGTATCATGCTCTCTTTAGCAGGCCGGCTTATGCGCGGTTTATGGCACGTCCATGCTATGTTTACCTAAAGTTAAAGATGCCTAGGCCAGCTGGAACCATTACTGTCGAGGGTAATAGGAAAATTGCGCTCGAATGCGAGGAAGGAGATGCCGCTTATGCTGAGTCAGCCTGTGCTGCCGAGGAGTTGAAGTATTACAGGGACAATGTTGACCCGGCTGACATGACCCCTCTGAAGAAACCGACAACTGAGTCTGATCCTCTGCTCAAGTTTAAGTCGGCCAGAGACACGAAACAGGTTGATTTCACCCCTGGTAACTCTTTTGAGCAGTTCACCATCGGGGCAAACATGGATCCCAAATAGGAAAGCGCGCTCATCCAGTTCAGCGGTGAGAATCGGGACGTCTTTGCATGGAAACCTTCTGACATGCCTGGTGTACCGAGGGAACTCGCTGAGCACTCTCTTAATGTTGATCCTAAGTTTAAACCTGTACGGCGATACCTCCGTCATTTTAATGAGGAGAGACGCAAGGCCATTGGTGAGGAAGTGGCCTGGCTCCTAGCTGCCAGGTTCATTGTTGAAGTATTTCACCCAGAGTGGTTGGCTAACCCAGTCCTTGTTCTGAAGAAAAATGGGACGTGTCGGATGTGCGTTGATTACACAGACTTGAATAAAGCTTGTCCTAGTGATCCGTTTGCTCTACCCCGTATTGACCAGATCATTGATGCTACAGCTGGCTGTGAGTACTTATGTTTACTGGATGCTTACTCTGGTTATCATCAGATCAAGATGAAGGAGGAAGATCAGGAAAAGATGGCTTTTATTACACCTTTCGGAGCCTTCTACTACACGTCGATGCCGTTTGGTCTGAAGTGTGCACAGGCAACTTATCAGCGTTGTGTCCAAAACTGTTTCCACAAGCAGATTGGGCGTAATGTTCATGCATATGTTGATGATATCGTGGTCAAATCCCGGAAGAAAGAGACTTTGTTGGATGATCTAAAGGAGACATTTGATAACCTGCGAGTTTACCAGATGAAGCTCAACCCGGAAAAAAGTGTGTTTGGTGTTCCTGCAGGGAAATTACTGGGTTTCCTGGTTTCGGAACGCGGAATTGAGGCCAATCCAGAAAAAAATAAAGCCATCACGACTCTGGCCAAGCCGGCTAACATCAATGTTGTCCAGAAGTTGGCAGGGCGTGTGGCGGCTCTGAGCCAGTTTATAAGCCGGCTTGGGGAGAAAGTGATTCCTCTCTATCAGTTGCTCAAAAAATCAGATAATTTCACTTAGGGTGATGCTGCAGATCAAGCCTTTGAGTCCCTCAAGAAGCAGTTGTCTGAGCCACCTATCCTTGCTGCTCCTCAGAAGAAGGAGCCGATGCTGCTATACATTGCCGCCAACAGCAAGGCCGTTAGTGTTGCTGTTGTCGTGGAACGCAAGGAAGAAGGAAAAGAGTACCCAGTCCAGCGACCAGCGTATTATGTCAGTGAAGTTTTGACAGAGTCCAAACAGCGATATCCGCATTGGCAAAAGCTGGTCTATGGCGTGTTCATGGCAAGTCATAAGCTGAAACACTACTTTCAGGAGCATCCTATTACTGTCGTCAGCTCAACACCTCTCGGAGACATCATCTATGTTGGAAATATGCCCTAGAGGCAATAATAAATTGGTTATTATCATATTTCCTTGTTCATGATAAATGTTTATTATTCATGATAGAATTGTATTGACCGGAAACTTAAATACATGTGTGAATACATAAACTACACCGTGTCCCTAGTATGCCTGTACTAGACTAGCTCGTTGATCAAAGATGGTTATGGTTTCCTGACCATAGACATGAGTTGTCATTTGATAATGGGATCACATCATTAGGAGAATGATGTCATGGACAAGACCCAACTGTAAGCTTAGCATCGGATCATTTAGTTTATTTGCTACAACTTTCTTCATGTCAAGTATCTGTTCCTTAGACCATGAGATCGTGCAACTCCCTGACATCGGAGGAATACTTAGTGTGTATCCAAATGTCACTTTGTAACTGGATGATCATAAAGGTGCTCTACAGGTATCTTCGAAGGTGTTTGTTGGGTTGGCACGGATCGAGACTGGGATTTGTCACTCCGTATGACGGAGAGATATCTCTGGGCCCTCTCGGTAATACAACATCGTAAAGAGCTTGCAAGCAATATGGCTAATGAGTTAGCCATGGGATCTTGTATTACGGAACGAGTAAAGAGACTTGCTGGTAACGAGATTGAACTAGGTATGGAGATACCGACGATCGAATCTCAGGCAAGTAACATATCGCCGGACAAAGGGAATTGCATACGGGATTAACTGAATCCTCGACATCGTGGTTCAACCGATAAAGATCTTCGTTGGACATGTGGGAATCAATATGGGTATCTAGATCCCGCTATTGATTATTGACCGGAGAAGTGTCTCGGTCATGTCTACATGTTCCCGAACCCGTAGGGTCACACGCTTAACGTTCGATAGCGCTATGGTAGTATTGAGATATTAATAGCGAAAGTGTGAAGGTTGTTCGGAGTCCCGGATGAGATCCCGGACGTCACGAGGAGCTCCTAAATGGTCCGGAGGTAAAGATTTATATCTGGGAAGTCTTGTTTTGGCTACCGAAAAAGTTCGGGGGCATGCCGGCAAGCGTATCGGAGGCACCGAAGGGTTCCGGGCGTCCACCGGGGGGGGGGGGGATCCACCAGCCCTGGGGACCCACGTGGGCTATAGGGGGGCGCCCTGGCCTAGTTGGGCCATGATAACCCACAAGTATAGGGGATCAATTGTAGCTTTTTCGATGAATAAGAGTGTCGAACCCAACGAGGCATTTGGACTTCGTTTGATATGGATATTCTACGAAACAAAAAACATGCAACAAACAGGAACTGGCACTGGGCACTGGATCAATATGTTAGTCCCAAAAAACAATATAAAATGTTGCCAATAGTATGTGGAAATTATAGGATATTGGCATGAAACAATCAAAAATTATAGAAGCTTAATTCCAGCTCGTCCTCGAGTAGGTAAATGATAAAAAGATAATTTTTGATGTGGAATGCCACCTAGCATAATCTTGATCATAAAATTTAATCATGGCATGAATATTAAGACACGAGTGATTCAAAGCAATAGTCTATAATTTGATATAAAGACATCAATACTCAAGCATACTAACAAACAACCATGTCTTTCAAAATATCAACGCTAAAGAAAGTTATCCCTAGCCCATTATGCTCAGTCATTGATCCATTCATGAAACACACTCAACATTAACTACACCCAATGCACAAGTATGACAATTGTGCTCTCCAGTTGGTGCTTTATAAGAGAAGATGGAGACTCAATAAAAATAAAAATGCGTAAAAGTAAATAGATAGGCCCTTCGCAGAGGGAAGTAGAGATTTGCCGAGGTGCCAGAGCTCAAAGCTTAAATTAGAGAGATAAAATTGTTTTTGAGAGGCATGCTTTTCCTGTTAACGAAAACGACCGAGAATTCCCAATATCATAGGCGGTTCCCAAATAGAAAATAAAGTTTATTTCCTTTCCACCATTCTTTCACAATCCATGGCTAGCCGTATCCACGGGTGCCCTCCATACCAACACTTTCCAAGGAATTTTGTTGTTATTAATTTTTGATTCATTGTGGGACTGGGCATCCCTATTACCAGCCAGTCTCTCGTGCAATGACAAGTGAATAAACACTCATCATGAGAATAACACACCTAGCATGGAAAATATTGGCCACCCCCTGCTGCTTCATGAGCGGTACGGGCACACAAAACAGAAAATTATTTTGAAAAATTAGAGTTGGCACAAGCAAATTTACTTGGAATGGCATGAAAATACCGCATATATGTAGGTATGGTGGACTCATTTGGCACAACTTTAGGTTTAAGGAGTTGGATGCACAAGCAGCATTCCTGCTTAGTACAAATGAAGGCTAGCAAATAGATTGAGAAGCAACCAACCAGAAAACGAAAACGGTCATAAGCATCCATTGAACATAACTAACACTGAATAATGCACCATAAGTAGGATATAACTTCGTTGCATAACTATTGACTTTACGTGCATGCATAGGGAATCACAAACCTTAACACCAATATTCTTACTAAATCACAATTACTCACTAGCATAACTCACATATTATCATCTCCATATCGCAAAACTATTGCAAGGAATCAAACATATCATATTCAGTGATCTACAAGTTTTATGTAGGATTTTCTGACTAACCATGTGAGTGACCAATTCCTGTTGTCTCTCTAAATAGATATAAGTGAAGCAAGAGAGTTTAATTCTTTCTACAAAATACCATGCTCTAATAAATATAAGTGAAGCAAAAGAGCATTCTACAAATAACGGTTTTCTATATGAAGAGAAACAGGCATCCAAACTTCAAATGATATAAGTGAAGCACATGAAGCATTCTATAAATCAACCAAGGACTATCTCATACCAGCATGGTGCATAAAAGAAAAGGGAAAAATGAACACAAAAGACACTCCAAGAATTTACGCATATCATGTGAACAAAACAAAAACCGAGACATACCGATACTTGTTGAATAAAGATGGGATGCCTTCCGGGGCATCCCCAAGCTTAGACGCTTGAGTATCCTTGAATATTTACTTGGGGTGCCTTGGGCATCCCCAATCTTGAGTTCTTGCCTCTCCTCATTCTTCTCATATCAATACCTCCTCGATCTTTGAACACTTCATCCACACAAAACTTAACAAAACCTTCGTGAGATCCGTTAGTATAATAAAGCAAATCACTACTTTAAGTACTGTTGCAAACCCATTCATATTTTATTTTTGCATTATACCTACTGTATTCTAACTTCTCCATGGCTTATACCTTCCGATACAATCCATAGTTTCATCAAAACAAGCAAAACAATGCATCAAAAACAGAATCTCTCAAAAACTGAACAGTCTGTAGTAATCTGAACATTGACCATACTTATGTAACTAAAAAAATTCTGAAAAATTAGGAAAAAATAAAAAATTTGCATAGAAGTACTGTGTAAAAATGTCAGAATTTTTGCACGTTCCAGTAAAAAAATGTAAATTCAAGCACTACAGCAAAAGTTTCTGTTTTTGCACCGTACACACCAAACCAGCAATTTAAACATCCTAACGGTAAATCTTGGCACATTATTTTTATAATACAATGGATTTGTACAAGGGGATAATTATTTTTGTTGAAAATTTTCTGTAATTCAAGATTTGCAAAGTTTCCATGGGCATGAACAAAGTTCAAGGAGCTCCCCCACTTCAACGGTGCTCGTCTTTCTTACTTTCACTTTTCTTTTTGAAAAAGTTTTAGGTTCCCCTCTATATTTTTTTTAAACTTTATAAAAGCACTCAACAGAAATAAATGACTCTCTAAAACTTCTGTGTTGTCTCCCTGGCAGCGCTTTCTTTAAATCCATTAAGCTAGGCATAAAGTGCTCAAGTAATCGATCCACCCGGATCCCAAGGTATATCAAAGACAATTTTAATTAACAATGATTTGTAATTTAGTAGTGAGCACAAAGCAACATATATCATGCAATGACGAAGTCTAACTCTCTTCTTATGCATTGGTATGTCATAAAAGAACAATTCATGCACATCAAGTAAAGGCCAATGCATAGTATAAACAGTTTCTTGCAATTTTATCGTATTGGAAACATAGAGAGGCGGAGATGTAGTTCCTCTCTCATAATAATTGCAAGTAGGAGCAGCAAGCAAATGCATATTGTATTCATCAAAATTATCATGTGCAACGGTAAATGCAACCCATCATTATAATCCTTAATAAGCACAAACTTCTCCGATATAGTGTAGTTGGGAGAATTCAAAAAGATAATAGGACTATCATGTGTGGGTGCAATAGCAAAAATCTCATGTTTAACATAAGGAACTATAGCAAGTTCATCTTCATAAGCATAATTCATATTGGCATCATGGCCACAAGCATAGCAAGCATCAATTTCATCAAAAAGGGATATTTCAAACGAATCCAAGGGATCATAGCAATCATCATAGCATTCATCCTTCGGTAAGCACGAAGGGAATTTAAACAATGTATGAGATAAAGAGTTACTCTCATCAGAAGGTGGGCATGGGTGATCAATCCGCTCTTCCTTCTTTTGTTCTTCGCTCTCCTCATCATCTTTTTCATCTAATGAGCTCACAGTTTCATCAATTTCTTCTTCCATAGGTTCCTGCAAAATATTAGTCTCTTCTTGGACAACGGAGGTGTCCTCAATATATTTTTTAACATAAGCATTAGAAGCATAGTTTTCATAGCAATATTTAAGTATGGCAGAATTTTCAGATTTGTAAAGAGTAGCATCATACTTTTCAATCAAAGAAGCAATTTCATAAGCACCCTTAAAAGCAACAAATTCTTCAATTTGTTCAATATCATAGTAACTATAAACACTTTCAGCATAAGAAGATATGATTCCATTATCACTAAACTCACATTGGTAGGGAAGGTGTTTCTTAGGGTCTTTAGAACAACAAGTAAAATCATGTATTTCGCATAAATTCCAAGCATAGCAATGCTTTTTGAGATAAGCGGTGTCGCACAAAATGAGCATGCTCATCTAATGATTTTCCCTCAACTAATCTAGTTGGGTTTTTAGCACGAGCACAAAGGGATCGAAGATGATCCAAGTAGAAAGCTTCAGCAGTATGATAGATTTTGGGTGGTTCTTCAACCATTGGTTTAGCAGGTACAACTAATTTTTTTGGTATTTTACATTTCCTACCCATAACTAAAGATAGAAAACAAGGGCACAAAATAAAAACTACTTAGTGATAAAGCAAACAAGCACACACGAGAATATCAACCCCACGCTATTGCTCCCCGGCAACGGCGCCAGAAAAAGGTCTTGATAACCCACAAGTATAGGGGATCAATTGTAGATTTTTCGATAAATAAGAGTGTCGAACCCAACAAGGAGCTAAAGGTATAATTAATATTCCCTTCAAGTTCTATCGACCACTGATACAACTCTACGCACGCTTAACGTTCGCTTTACCTAGAACAAGTATAAAAATATTTTGTAGGTGATAGGATAGGTTTGCAAGAATAAAACTAGAAGTACTTTGCGAGAATAAAACTATGAGTAATTTGCAAGATAATAAAAATTAGTTGTTTAG
Organism: Elymus sibiricus; assembly: GCA_039707655.1. NCBI lineage: Eukaryota > Viridiplantae > Streptophyta > Magnoliopsida > Poales > Poaceae > Elymus > Elymus sibiricus. The sequence continues at coordinate 197,070,353 of CM077666.1, read as the reverse complement.
TAGAAAGCTTTTGTAACACAAGAGAATGATTTGTCCCTAGGCAATCGATAACTAGACCGGTAATCATTGTTGCAATTTTATATGAGGGAGAGGCATGAGCTAACATACTTTTCGTACTTGGATCATATGCACTTACGATTGGAACTCTAGCAAGCATCCACAACTACCACAGATCATTAAGGTAAAACCCAACCATAGCATTAAGTATCAAGTCCTCTTTACTCCCATACGCAACAACCCCCTTACTCGGGTGTAAGCTTATGTCACTCTAGCCGCCCACCATAAGAGAATTATGAACGTATTGCAACACCCTACAGCGGGAATCCCTCACAATTGCGTGACATGGAGGGCACCATAGGACAGCACCAAAATAAAACATACAACTCAAACCAATCACGATCATCAATCAACCCATAGGACAAAACGAATTTACTCAAACATCATAGGATGGCCACAAATCATTGGATAATAATATGTAGCATTAAGCACCATGTTTAAGTAGAGAATTACAGTGGGAAAAGAGAGGTTACACCACTACATAGAGGGGGAGAGAGTTAGTGTTGACGGCGGTGAAGTTGCTGTTGTAGATCGCCGTCACGATGATTGCCCCAGCGGCGTTCCGGTGCCACCGGGAGAGAGGGGGAGAGAGCCCCCTCCTTCTTATTCTTCCTTGATATCCCCCCTAGATGGGAGGAGAGTTCCCCCTCTGGTCCATGGTCTCCATGGCGGCAGAGGGGCAGGAGCCCCTCCTAGATTGGATATCTCTCTCTGTTCTCTTCTGTTTCGCGTTCCTGTTTTCTGGCCTTTCACTGTTTCTTAAATTCCCGGAGATCCGTAACTCCGATTGTGCTGAAATTTTAACACGATTTTTTACGGATAGTAGCTTCCTTGCGGCCGAAGAAGAGCACCAACCGACCAACGAGGGCCTCACGAGGCACCACGGTGCGCCGGACCCCCTGGCGCGCCCTGGTGCCTCGTGGGGCCCACGAGCACCGCCTTGCATTGATTCCACCTCCCAAAAATCAAATATATTCCAAAATAATTCTCCACGAAATTTTATTGCATTTGGACTTCGTTTGATATGGATATTCTGCGAAACAAAAAACATGCAACAAACATGAACTGGCACTGGGCATTGGATCAATATGTTAGTCCCAAAAAACAATATAAAATGTTGCCAAAAGTATGTGGAAATTATAGGATATTGGCATGAAACAATCAAAAATTATAGATACGATGGACACGTATCAGGCCAGGCGCACCAGCCCCCCCACTTGGCCCAATCGCCTAAGGGGTAAAACCCTAGGGGTGGAGGCGCCCCACTTGCTTTGGGAGGCACTCCTCCCCCCTAGGCCGCCGTCCCTTCCATGGATGAGGGGCTAGGGCCGGCGACCCCTCCCCCTCACCCCTATATATAGTGGGGAGGGGTGCAGGGGGCTGCACCCTTCCGCCTGGCGCCTCCCTCTCTCCGGTATACTCCTCCACCACCTTTCGGTACGCGCTTGGCAAAGCCCTGTCGGAATTCCGCTACTAGCACCACCACACCATCGTGTTGGTTCTGATCTCATCTACCTCCTCTCCCTCTCTTGCTGGATCAAGAAGGAGAGGACGCCATCGAGCTGAACGTGTGCTAATCTCGGAGGTGCCGTCCGTTCGGCACTAGATCGGATTGGATCGCGATTGGATCGTGAAGAGTACGACTACATCAACCGCGTTACGACGCTAAGGCTTTCGGTCTACAAGGGTACGTAGACACACTCCCCTCTCATTGCTATGCATCTCCTAGATTAGATCTTGGGTGTTTCATAGGAATTTTTTTGATTTTCATGCAACGTTCCCCATCAGTGCTATCAGAGCTAGGTCTATGCGTAGATGTATTTGCATGAGTAGAACACAAAGAAGTTGTGGGTGTTGATGTTCAAATTGCTTACTTCCTTTGTCTTATTTGGATTCGGCGGTATTGTGGGATGAAGCGGCTTAGACCAACCTTACTTGTCCACGCACAAGAGACCGGTTCCACTGACTGACATGCGACTTGTATTGCATAAAAGTGGCTTTGTGGGTGTCTGTCTCTCCTACTTTAGTTGAATCTGATTTGACGAGGGCGGTCCTTGTAGAAGGTTAAAGGCAACTTGTATATCACCGTTGTGGCTTTGCGTAGGTAAGAACGGTTCTTGCTAGTTTCCCATAGCAGCCACGTAAAAATTGCAACAACAAAGTAGAGGACGTCTAACTTGTTTTTGCAGGGCATGTTGTGATGTGGTATGGCCAAAACGTGATGTGATATATGTTGATGTATGAGATGATCATGTTTTGTAATAGGTTCACGACTTGCATGTCAATGAGTACGGCAACCGGCAGGAGCCATAGGGTTGTCTTTAATTTATTGTATGACATGCGTGTCAATCATTAAACGCCTTGTAATTGCTTTACTTTATCACTATGCATTAGCAATAGTTGTAGAAGCAATAGTTGGCGAGACAACCACGTGACGACATGATGATGGAGATCATGGTGTCATTGTTGGAAATATGACCTAGAGGCAATAATAAATTGGTTATTATTATATTTCCTTGTTCATGATAATCGTTTATTATCCATGCTACAATTGTATTGATTGGAAACTCAAATACATGTGTGGGTACATAGACAACACTGTGTCCCTAGTAAGCCTCTAGTTGACTAGCTCGTTGATCAAAGATGGTTAAGGTTTCCTAGCCATTGACATGAGATGTCATTTGATTACGGGATCACATCATTAGGAGAATGATGTGATGGACAAGACCCAAACTACGAACGTAGCATATGATCGTGTCAGTTTATTGCTATTGTTTTCTGCATGTCAAGTATCTATTCCTATGACCATGAGATCATGCAACTCCCTGACATCGGAGGAGTACCTTGTGTGTATCAAACGTTGCAACGTAACTGGGTGACTATAAAGATGCTCTACAGGTATCTCCGAGGGTGTCTGTTGGGTTGGCATGGATCAAGACTGGGATTTGTTACTCCGTGTGACGGAGAGGTATCTCAGGGCCCACTCGGTAATACAACATCACAATGAGCCTTGCAAGCAAAGTGACTAAAGAGTTAGCCACAGGATCTTGTATTACGGAACGAGTAAAGAGACTTGCCGGTAACGAGATTGAACTAGGTATAGAGATACCGACGATCGAATCTCGGGCAAGTAACATACCGAAGAACAAAGGGAACAGCATACGGGATTAACGGAATCCTTGACATAGAGGTTCGACCGATAAAGATCTTCGTAGAATATGTAGGAGCCAATATGGGCATCCAGGTCCCGCTATTGGTTATTGATCGTAGAGGTGTCTCGGTCATGTCTACATAGTTCTCGAACCCGCAGGGTCTACACACTTAACGTTTGGTGACGATTAGTATAGTTGAGTTATTGTGTTGGTGACCGAAGGTTATTCGGAGTCCCAGATAAGATCCCGGACATGACGAGGGTCTCCGAAAGAGTCCGGAGGTAAAGATTGATATATGTGATAATAGTGTTTTGATCTCCGGAAGGGTTCCGGAATTCACCGGAAGAGGTTCCGGATGTTTACTGAAGTGTTCGGGTGCAGCAACACTATATATGGGACAAAGAGGTAAAGCCCACGAGGTATTGGAAAGTGCAAAAGGAAGTTTTGCTGCTGCCTTAAGCGGTACTACCGCTGGTAAGGCAGTACTACCGCGTAAGCGGTACTACCGCTTGTGTGAAGCGGTACTGCAGGGATCCGAGTTGGACTCTTTCCCTGCGGGCCAAACCGACCTTGTGCGGGCAAAACCGACCTGGAGGAGGCTTTTACTCCAAGTTTAGACCCCAAGGCTCAACATATAAATAGAGGGGCAGGGCTAGCACACGGGATACATCAAGATTTCCCAAGCCATGTGTCGGCAACCCTAACCCTCTAGTTCTCCCGTCATAATCTCCGTAGTGCTTGGCGAAGCCCTGCAGAGATTGTTCCTCACCACCATCACCACGCCGTCGTGCTGCCGGAACTCATCTACTACTTCACCATCGCTCGCTGGATCGAGGAGGTGAAGGCGTCATCAAGCCGTACGTGTGTTGAACGCGGAGGTGCCGTCCGTTCGGCACTAGTTCGTGATCGGATCGAGGGACGACTTGCGATTTGGATCGCGGAGACGTTCGACTACATCAACCGCGTTTCTTAACGCTTCCGCTTAGCGATCTACAAGGGTATGTAGATTCACTCTCCCTCTCGTAGATGCTCATCACCATGGATAGACCTTGTGTGTGCGTAGTAAAATTTTTGTTTCCCATGCAACGTTCCCCAACAGTGGCATCTGAGCTAGGTCTATGCGTAGATGAGATCTCGAGTAGAACACAAACGAGTTGTGGGCGTGGGTGTATACATATTGCTTGCCGTTACTAGTTGATACTTGATTCGGTGGTATTGTGAGATGAAGCGGCCCGGACCGACATTACGCGTACGCTTACGCGAGACAGGTTCCTTCAACTGACATGTAACTTCGTTGCATAAAGATGGCTAGCGGGTGTCTGTCTCTCTCACTTTAGTTGAATCGATTTCAATGAAGAGGGTTCTTTTAGAAGATCAAAAAGCAATCACTACACCACGTTGTGGTTTTGCGTAGGTAAGAACGGTTCTTGCAAACCCGTAGCAGCCACGTAAAATTTGCAACAACAATTAGAGGACGTCTAACTTGTTTTTGCAGGGTATGTTGTGATGTGATATGGCCAATTACATGATGAGATATATGTGATGTATGAGATGATCATGTGTTGTATAGAATATCACGACTTGCATGTCGATGAGTACGGCAACTGGCAGGAGCCATAGAGTTGTCTTTAATTATTTTTCGCCGTTTTGCTTTACTTTATCGCTATGAGTTAGCAATAGTCGTGGAAGCAACAGTCGGCGCGACAACCTCATGGCGACACGTTGATGGAGATCAAGATGATGGAGATCATGGTGTCATGCCGGTGACGATGGAGATCATGCCGGTGCTTTGGAGATGGAGATTAAAAGCACAAGTTCATGGCCATATCATGTCACTTATGATTTGCATGTGATGTTAATCCTTTTATGCATCTTATTTTGCTTAGGACGACGGTAGCATTATAAGGTGATCCCTCACTTAAATTTCAAGATAAATTGTGTTCTCCCCGAGTGTGCACCGTTGCGAAAGTTCGTCATTTCGAGACACGCCGTGATGATCGGGTGTGATAGACTCTACGTTCACATACAACGGGTGTAAGCCATGTTGCACATGCGGAACACTCGGGTTAAACTTGACGAGCCTAGCATGTACAGACATGGCCTCGAAACACAAGAGACCGAAAGGTCGAACATGAGTCATATAGTAGATATGATCAACATGAAGATGTTCACCATTGAAACCACCTCAACTCACGTGATGATCGAACTTGAGTTGGTGGATTTGGATCATGTTACACTCGAATGACCGGAGGGATGTCAATTTGAGTGGGAGTTTTTAAGTAATATGATTAACTAAACTCATTATCTAGAACAATAGTCTAAGTTGTCTTTGCTATATTTATGTTGTAGATCATGGCTCGCGCAGTAGCACCCCTGAATTTTAATGCGTTCCTAGAGAAAGCTAAGTGGAAAGATGATGGAAGTAACTTTGTGGACTGGGCCCGTAATCTAAGGATTATCCTTACGGCTTCCCAGAAGGCTTATGTCCTTGATGCACCGCTTGGTGATCCACCCGCTCCATTTGAGTCTCTAGACGTTGTGAACGCCTGGCAGGCTCGTTCTGAAGATTACTCAATAGTTCAATGTGCAATATTGTATGGCTTAGAACCGGGACTTCAAAGACGTTTTGAACGTCATGGAGCATATGAGATGTTCCAGGAGTTGAAGTTTATCTTTCAGAAGAATGCCCGGATCGAGAGATATGAGATCTCCGATAAGTTCTATGCTTGCAAGATGGAGGAGAACGGGTCTATCAGTGATCACGTACTCAGAATGTCTGGGTACTCCACCCGTCTGGCAGAATTGGGGATGCCCCTTCCGCCAGAGGCTATCACTAACAGAGTTCTTCAATCATTTCCACCTAGCTACAAGAGCTTCGTGTTGAACTATAACATGCACGGGATGAACAAGTCAGTCGCCGAGCTGTTTGCGATGCTGAAAGCCGCTGAGTCTGAAATTCAGAAGGAGCATCAAGTGTTGATGGTCAATAAAACCACTAGTTTCAAGAAAAATGGCATGGGTAAGAAGGGTAACTCCAAGAAGAGTGGCAAAGCAGTTGTTCCTCTCGTGAAAAAACCCAAGGCTGGACCCAAACCAGAAACTGTGTGCTTTCATTGCAAGGGAACTGGACACTGCAAGCGGAACTGCCCCAAGTATTTGGCTGACAAGAAGGCGGCCAACAACAAACAAGGTATATATGATATACATGTTATTGATGTGTACCTTACCAACTCTCGTTGTAGTGCCTGGGTATTTGATACCGGTGCGGTTGCTCATATTTGCAACTCAAAACAGGAACTGCGGAATAAACGGAGGCTGGCAAAGGACGAAGTGACGATGCGCGTGGGAAATGGTTCCAAGGTTGATGTGATCGCCGTCGGCACGCTCGCTCTTCGATTACCATCGGGATTAGTGATGAACCTGAATAATTGTTATTTAGTGCCTGCGTTAAGCATGAACATTATATCTGGATCTTGTTTATTGCGAGACGGTTACTCATTTAAATCAGAGAATAATGGTTGTTCTATTTATATGAGTAATATCTTTTATGGTCATGCACCCGATGTGAGGGGTTTATTCTTATTGAATCTCGATAGTAATGATACACATGTTCATAACATTGATGCCAAAAGATGTAGAATTGATAATGATAATACCACTTTCTTGTGGCACTGCCGTTTAGGTCATATTGGCGTAAAACGCATGAGGAAGCTCCATGCTGATGGACTTTTGGAGTCACTTGATTTTGAATCACTTGACACATGTGAGCCACGCCTCATGGGCAAGATGACTAAAACGCCGTTCTCTGGAACAATGGAACGGGCAAGTGACTTATTGGAAATCATACATACTGATGTGTGCGGTCCGATGAGTATTGAGGCGCGCGGTGGTTATCGTTACTTTCTCACCTTCACTGATGACTTAAGTAGATATGGGTATATTTACTTAATGAAACACAAGTCTGAAACATTTGAAAATTTCAAACAATTTCAGAGTGAAGTTGAGAATCATCGTAACAAGAAGATTAAATTCCTACGATCTGATCGAGGAGAAGAATATCTGAGTTATGAGTTTGGCAGTCACTTAAGACAGTGTGGAATTGTTTCACAATTGACACCGCCTGGAACACCACAGCGTAATGGTGTGTCAGAACGTCGTAATCAAACCTTATTGGATATGGTGCGATCTATGATGTCTCTTGCCGATTTGCCACTATCGTTTTGGGGTTATGCATTAGAGACAGCTGCATTCACTTTAAATAGGGCACCATCGAAATCCGTTGAGACGACGCCATATGAACTTTGGTTTGGCAAGAAGCCAAAGCTGTCGTTTCTTAAAGTTTGGGGATGTGATGCTTATGTCAAAAAGCTTCAGCCTGAAAAGCTGGAACCCAAAGCGGAGAAATGCATCTTCATAGGATACCCAAAAGAGACAGTTGGGTATACCTTCTACCTCATATCCGAAGGCAAAGTGTTTGTCGCTAAAAACGGAACATTTCTTGAGAAAGAGTTTCTCTCGAAAGAATTGAGTGGGAGGAAGATAGAGCTTGATGAGGTAGTTGAACCTTTACTTCAACCTGAAAGTAGCGCAGCGCAGAAAGATGTTTCTGTAGAGCCTACATCAGCTGAAGAGGAAGTTAATGATGATGATCATGAAGCTTTGGATCAAGTTGCTATCGAACCTCGTAGGTTGACAAGGACGCGTACTGCTCCTGAGTGGTACGGCAACCCTGTCTTAGAGGTCATGTTGTTGGACAACGATGAACCTACGAGCTATGGAGAAGCGATGATGGGCTCGGATTCTGAGAAGTGGTTAGAGGCCATGAAATCCGAGATGGGATCCATGTATGAAAACAAAGTATGGACTTTGGAAGTATTACCTGAAGGGCGTAAGGCCATTCAGAACAAATGGATCTTTAAGAGGAAGACGGACGCAGACGGTAATGTCACCGTCTATAAAGCTCGACTTGTGGCAAAGGGTTTTTCACAAGTTCAAGGAGTTGACTACGATGAGACCTTCTCACCCGTAGCGATGCTTAAGTCCGTCAGAATCATGTTAGCATTAGCTGCCTTTTCAGATTATGAAATTTGGCAGATGGATGTCAAAACAGCGTTCCTTAACGGTTTCCTTAAGGAAGAGTTGTATATGATGCAACCAGAAGGTTTTGTCGATCCAGAGAATGCTGACAAAGTTTGCAAACTCCAGCGATCCATTTATGGACTGGTGCAAGCATCTCGGAGTTGGAATCTTCGCTTTGATGAGGTGATCAAAGCATTCGAGTTTATACAAGTTTACGGAGAAGCTTGTATTTACAAGAAAGTGAGTGGGAGCTCTATAGCGTTTCTAATATTATATGTGGATGACATATTGCTGATTGGAAACAATATAGAAATGTTGGAAGGCGTGAAGGAATATTTGAACAAGAGTTTTTCAATGACGGACCTAGGAGAAGCTGCTTTCATATTAGGCATCAAGATCTATAGAGATAGATCGAGACGCTTAATAGGACTTTCACAAAGCACATACCTTGACAAAGTTTTGAAGAAGTTCAAAATGGATCAGTCCAAGAAGGGGTTCTTGTCTGTATTGCAAGGTGTGAAGTTGAGTAAGACTCAATGCCCAGTGACTGCAGAAGATAGAGAAAAGATGAGTGCCATCCCCTATGCTTCAGCCATAGGCTCTATCATGTATGCAATGCTGTGCACAAGACCCGATGTCAGCCTTGCCATAAGTATGGTCGGAAGGTTTCAAAGTGATCCAGGAATGGAACACTGGACGGCGGTCAAGAATATCCTGAAGTACCTGAAAAGGACTAAGGACATGTTTCTCGTTTATGGAGGTGATCAAGAGCTCGTCGTAAAGGGTTACGTCGATGCAAGCTTTGACACTGATCCGGATGACTCTAAATCACAAACCGGATATGTATTTATTCTTAATGGGGGTGCGGTTAGCTGGTGCAGTTCCAAGCAAAGCGTGGTAGCTGATTCTACATGCGAAGCGGAGTACATCGCTGCCTGGGAGGCGGCGAAGGAAGGTGTCTGGATGAAGGAGTTCATGATAGATCTTGGAGTAGTGCCTAGTGCGCTTAACCCAATGACTCTGTCTTGTGATAATACTGGTGCCATTGCTCTAGCCAAGGAACCAAGATTTCACAAGAGGACCAGACACATAAAGCGACGTTTCAATTCCATCCGCGATTACATCAAGGAGGACGACATAAATATTTGCAAAGTACACACGGATCTGAATGTTGCAGATCCGATGACTAAACCTCTTCCAAGGGCTAAACATGAACAACACCAGAACTGCATGGGTGTTCGATTCATTACAATGTAAATCACATAGTGATGTGAACTAGATTATTGACTCTAGTGCAAGTGGGAGACTGTTGGAAATATGCCCTAGAGGCAATAATAAATTGGTTATTATTATATTTCCTTGTTCATGATAATCGTTTATTATCCATGCTACAATTGTATTGATTGGAAACTCAAATACATGTGTGGGTACATAGACAACACTATGTCCCTAGTAAGCCTCTAGTTGACTAGCTCGTTGATCAAAGATGGTTAAGGTTTCCTAGCCATTGACATGAGATGTCATTTTATAACGGGATCACATCATTAGGAGAATGATGTGATGGACAAGACCCAAACTACGAACGTAGCATATGATCGTGTCAGTTTATTGCTATTGTTTTCTGCATGTCAAGTATCTGTTCCTATGACCATGAGATCATGCAACTCCCTGACATCGGAGGAGTACCTTGTGTGTATCAAACATCGCAACGTAACTGGGTGACTATAAAGATGCTCTACAGGTATCTCCGAGGGTGTCTGTTGGGTTGGCATGGATCAAGACTGGGATTTGTTACTCCGTGTGACGGAGAGGTATCTCAGGGCCCACTCGGTAATACAACATCACAATGAGCCTTGCAAGCAAAGTGACTAAAGAGTTAGCCACAGGATCTTGTATTACGGAACGAGTAAAGAGACTTGCTGGTAACGAGATTGAACTAGGTATAGAGATACCGACGATCAAATCTCGGGCAAGTAACATACCGAAGAACAAAGGGAACAGCATACGGGATTAACGGAATCCTTGACATAGAGGTTCGACCGATAAAGATCTTCGTAGAATATGTAGGAGCCAATATGGGCATCCAGGTCCCGCTATTGGTTATTGATCGTAGAGGTGTCTCGGTCATGTCTACATAGTTCTCGAACCCGCAGGGTCTACACACTTAACGTTTGGTGACGATTAGTATAGTTGAGTTATTGTGTTGGTGACCGAAGGTTGTTCGGAGTCCCGGATAAGATCCCGGACATGACGAGGGTCTCCGGAAGAGTCCGGAGGTAAAGATTGATATATGTGATAATAGTGTTTTGATCTCCGGAAGGGTTCCGGAATTCACCGGAAGAGGTTCCGGATGTTTACTGAAGTGTTCGGGTGCAGCAACACTTTATATGGGCCAAAGAGGTAAAGCCCACGAGGTATTGGAAAGTGCAAAAGGAAGTTTTGCTGCTGCCTTAAGCGGTACTACCGCTGGTAAGGCAGTACTACCGCGTAAGCGGTACTACCGCTTGTGTGAAGCGGTACTACCGCTCAAGCGGTACTACCGCTTGTGCACGGTACTGCAGGGATCCGAGTTGGACTCTTTCCCTGCGGGCCAAACCGACCTTGTGCGGGCAAAACCAACCTGGAGGAGGCTTTTACTCCAAGTTTAGACCCCAAGGCTCAACATATAAATAGAGGGGCAGGGCTAGCACACGGGATACATCAAGATTCCCAAGCCGTGTGTCGGCAACCCTAACCCTCTAGTTCTCCCGTCATAATCTCCGTAGTGCTTGGCGAAGCCTTGCAGAGATTGTTCCTCACCACCATCACCACGCCGTCGTGCTGCCGGAACTCATCTACTACTTCACCATCGCTCGCTGGATCGAGGAGGTGAAGGCGTCATCAAGCCGTACGTGTGTTGAACGCGGAGGTGCCGTCCGTTCGGCACTAGTTCGTGATCGGATCGAGGGACGACTTGCGATTTGGATCGCGGAGACGTTCGACTACATCAACCGCGTTTCTTAACGCTTCCGCTTAGCGATCTACAAGGGTATGTAGATTCACTCTCCCTCTCGTAGATGCTCATCACCATGGATAGATCTTGTGTGTGCGTAGGAAATTTTTTGTTTCCCATGCAACGTTCCCCAACAGTCATGCCGGTGACGATGGAGATCATGCCGGTGCTTTGGAGATGGAGATCAAAGGCACAAGGATGATAATGGCCATATCATGTCACATATTGATTGCATGCGATGTTTATATTTTTATGCATCTTATTTTGCTTAGGACGACGGTAGCATTATAAGATGATCCCTTCACTTAATTGCAAGATAAAAGTGTTCTCCCTAAGTATGCACCGTTGCGAAAGTCCGTTGTTTCGAAGCACCACATGATGATCGGGTGTGATAGACTCTACGTTCGCATACAACGAGTGTATGCCAGTTTTACACATGCAGAATACTTGGGTTAAACTTGACGAGCCTAGCGTGTACAGACATGGCCTCGGAACACAGGAGACCGAAAGGTTGAACAAGAGTCATATAGTAGATATGATCAACATGGAGATGTTCACCATTAATGACTGCCTCATCTCACGTGATGATCGGACATGGGTCAGTTGATATGGATCATGTAACACTTAGACAACTTGAGGGATGTTGATTTAAGTGGGAGTTCTTAAGTAATTTGATTAGAAGAACCAATTATCATGAACTTAGTCTAATTGTCTTTGCAAATTAATATTGTAGATCAATGGCTCGCACTGTAGCTCCCCTGAATTTTAATGCGTTCCTAGAGAAAGAAAAGTTGAAAGACGATGGTAGCAACTATGCGGACTGGGTTCGTAATCTGAGGATTATCCTCACTGCTGCACAGAAAGTTTATGTCCTTGATGCACCGCTAGGTGATCCACCCGCTCCCGCAAATCTGGACACTATGAACGTCTGGCAAACAAGGAATGATGACTACACGATAGTTTAGTGCGCCATGCTTTACGACTTAGAACCGGGGCTCCAAAGACGTTTTGAGCACCACGGAGCATATGAGATGTTCCAGGAACTGAAATTGGTATTTCAGGCTCAAGCCCGGGTTGAGAGGTATGACACCTCTGATAAGTTCTTTAGCTGTAAGATGGAGGAGAACAACTCCGTTAGTGAGCACGTACTCAAAATGTCTGGGTACTATAATCGCTTGAATCAGCTGGGAGTTAATCTTCCGGATGAATTAGCAATTGACAGAGTTCTCCAGTCACTGCCACCAAGCTACAAAGGCTTCGTGATGAACTATAATATTCAAGGGATGGAGAAAACGATCCCTGAGCGTTTCGCGATGCTAAAGGCCGTGGAAGTAGAAATCAAGAAAGAGCATCAAGTGTTGATGGTCAACAAGACCACCAGTTTCAAGAAGAAAGGCAAGGGAAAGAAAGGGAACTTCAAGAAGAATGGCAAGCCAGTTGCCGCTCCCATGAAGAAACCCAAAGCTGGACCCAAACCTGAGACTGGGTGCTTCTATTGCAAAGGGAATGGTCACTGGAAGCGGAACTGCCCCAAATACTTGGCAGATAAAAGGCTGGCAATGTCAACAAAGGTATATTTGATATACATGTTATTGATGTGTACCTTACTAGTGCTCGTAGTAGCGCCTGGGTATTTGATACTGGTTCGGTTGCTAATATTTGTAACTCAAAACAAGAGCTGCGGAATAAAGGACACTAGCTAAGGACGAGGTGACGATGCACATTGGAAATGGTTCCAAGGTTGATGTGATCGCCGTCGGCACGCTCCCTCTACGTTTACCTTCGGGATTAGTTATGAACCTGAATAATTGTTATTTGGTGCCTGTGTTAAGAATGAACATTATATCTGGATCTTGTTTATTGCAAGACGTTATTCATATACGACAGAGAATAATGGTTGTTCTATTTATATGGATAATATCTTTTATGGTCATGCACCCTTAGTGAATGGTTTATTTCTATTGAATCTCGATCGTAGTAATACACATATTCATAATATCGATGCCAAAAGATGCGAAGTTAATGATGATAGTACCACATACTTGTGGCACTGCCGCTTAGCTCATATTGGTGTAAAGCGCATGAAGAAACTCCATGCTGATGGACTTTTGGAATCTCTTGATTATGAATCATTTGAGACATGTGAACCATGCCTCATGGGCAAGATGACTAAAACCCCATTTTCCGGAACAATGGAGCGGGCAAGTGACTTGTTGGAAATAACACATACCGATGTATGCGGTCCGATGAGTGTTGAAGCACGCGGTGGATATCGTTATTTTCTTACCTTCATAGATGATTTGAGTAGATATGGGTATATTTACTTAATGAAACACAAGTCTGAAACATTTGAAAAGTTCAAGGAGTTCCAGAGTGAAGTGGAGAATCACCGTAATAAGAAAATTAAATTTCTATGATCTGATCGTGGAGGTGAATATTTGAGTTACGAGTTTGGTATGCATTTAAGACAATGTGGAATTGTTTCACAGCTCACGCCACCTGGAACACCACAGCGTAAGGGTGTGTCCGAATGCTGTAATCGTACTCTATTGGATATGGTGCGTCCTATGATGTCTCTTACCGATTTGCCACTATCTTTTTGGGGTTATGCATTAGAGACAACCGCATTCACTTTAAATAGGGCACCGTCTAAATCCCTTGAGACGACACCGTATGAATTATGGTTTGGTAAGAAACCTAAGCTGTCGTTTCTTAAAGTTTGGGGATGTGACGCTTATGTCAAGAGGCTTCAGCCTGATAAGCTTGAACCCAAAGCGGAGAAGTGCATCTTCATAGGATAGCCTAAAGAGACCATTGGGTATACCTTCTATCACAGATCCGAGGGCAAAATCTTTGTTGCTAAGAATGGGTCCTTTCTAGAGAAGGAGTTTCTCTTGAAAGAAGTGAGTGGGAGGAAACTAGAACTTGATGAGGTAATTGTACCTTCTCTCGAATTGGAAAGTAGCACATCATAGAAAGAAGTTCCCGTGATGTCTACACCAGCCGGAGAGGAAGCTAATGATGATGATCATGAAACTTCGGATCAAGTTACTACTGAACTTCGTAGGTCGACCAGGTTATGTTCCACACCAGAGTGGTATGGTAATCCTGTCCTGGAAGTCATGTTGTTAGACAACGACGAACCTACGAACTATGAAGAAGCAATGATGAGCCCAAATTCTGACATATGGCTTGAGGCCATGAAATCCGAGATAGGATCCATGTATGATAACAAAGTATGGACTTTGGTGTACTTGCTCGATGATCGGCAAGCCATTGAGAACAAATGGATCTTTAAGAAGAAGACAGACGCTGATGGTAATGTCACCGTCTATAAAGCTAGACTTGTCGCAAAGGGTTTCTGACAAGTTCAAGGGGTTGACTACGATGAGACTTTCTCACCCGTAGCGATGCTTAAGTATGTTAGAATTATGTTAGCAATTGCCGCATTTTATGATTATGAAATCTGGCAGATGGACGTCAAAACAGCATTCCTTAATGGGTTTCTTAAGGAAGAGTTGTATATGATGCAACCGGAAGGTTTTGTCGATCCTGAGGATGCTAACAAAGTATGCAAGCTCCAGCGATCCATCTATGGACTGGTGCAAGCATCTCGGAGTTGGAATATACGCTTTGATGAGGTGATCAAAGCTTTTGGTTTTATACAAACTTACGGAGAATCTTGTATTTACAAGAAAGTGAGTGGGAGCTCTGTAGCATTTCTAATATTATATGTGGATGACATATTGTTGATTGGAAATGATATAGAATTTCTGGAAAGCATAAAGGGCTATTTGAACAAGAGTTTTTCAATGGAAGACCTGGGTGAAGCTGCTTACATATTGGGCATCAAGATCTATAGAGATAGATTGAGACGCTTGATAGGACTTTCACAAAGCACATACCTTGACAAGATTTTGAAGAAGTTAAAAATGGACCAGTCAAAGAAAGGGTTCTTGCCTGTGTTGCAAGGTGTGAAGTTGAGTAAGACTCAAAGCCCGACCACGGCAGAAGAAAGAGAAAGGATGAAAGCCCGACCATAGGCTCTATAATGTATGCCATGCTGTGTACCAGACCTGATGTGTGCCTTGCCATAAGTCTGGCAGGGAGGTACCAAAGTGATCCAGGTGTAGATCACTGGACAGCAGTCAAGAATATCCTTAAGTACCTGAAGAGGACTAAGGACGCGTTTCTCGTTTATGGAGGTGACGAAGAGCTCGTCATAAAGGGTTACGTCAATGCTAGCTTTGACACAGATCTGGATGACTCTAAGTCTCAAACCGGATACGTATTTATATTGAATGGTGGAGCAGTCAGTTGGTGCAGTTCCAAGCAAAGCGTCGTAGCGGGATCTACATGTGAAGCGGAATATATAGTTGCTTCGGAAGCAACACAAGAGGGAATCTGGATAAAGGAGTTCATATCCAATCTAGGAGTAATACCTAGTGCATCGGATCCAATGACTATCTTTTGTGACAACACTGGAGCTATTGCCATTGCCAAGGAGCCCAGGTTTCACAAGAAGACAAAGCACATCAAGCGCCGCTTCAACTCCATTCGTAATTACATTAAGGATGGAGACATAGAACTTTGCAAAGTACACACGGATCTGAATGTGGCAGACCCGTTGACTAAACCTCTTCCACGAGCAAAACATGATCAGCACCAGGACTCCATGGGTGTTAGATTCATTACAATGTAAACTAGATTATTGACTCTAGTGCAAGTGGGAGACTGTTGGAAATATGCCCTAGAGGCAATAATAAATTGGTTATTATCATATTTCCTTGTTCATGATAAATGTTTATTATTCATGCTAGAATTGTATTGACCGGAAACTTAAATACATGTGTGAATACATAAACTACACCGTGTCCCTAGTAAGCCTCTACTAGACTAGCTCGCTGATCAAAGATGGTTATGGTTTCTTGACCATAGACATGAGTTGTCATTTGATAACGTGATCACATCATTAGGAGAATGATGTGATGGACAAGACCCAACCGTAAGCTTAGCATCAAATCGTTTAGTTTATTTGCTACAACTTTCTTCATGTCAAGTATTTGTTCCTTAGACCATGAGATCGTGCAACTCCCTGACACCGGAGGAATACTTAGTGTGTATCCAAATGTCACTTCATAACTGGGTGATCATAAAGGTGCTCTACAGGTATCTCCGAAGTTGTTTGTTGGGTTGGCACGGATCGAGACTGGGATTTGTCACTCCGTATGATGGAGAGATATCTCTGGGCCCTCTCGGTAATACAACATCGTAAAGAGCTTGCAAGCAATATGGCGAATGAGTTAGCCACGGGATCTTGTATTACGGAATGAGTAAAGAGACTTGCCGGTAACGAGATTGAACTAGGTATGGTGATACCGACGATCGAATCTCGGGCAAGTAACATATCGCCGGACAAAGGGAATTGCATACGGGATTAACTGAATCCTCGACATCATGGTTCAACCGATAAAGATCTTCGTTGGACATGTCGGAATCAATATGGGTATCCAGATCCCGCTATTGATTATTGACCGGAGAAGTGTCTCGGTCATGTCTACATGTTCCTGAACCCGTAGGGTCGCACGCTTAACGTTCGATAGTGATAGGGTAGTATTGAGATATTAATAGAGAAAGTCTGAAGGTTGTTCAGAGTCCCGAATGAGATCCCGGACGTCATGAGGAGCTCCGGAATGGTCCGGGGGTAAAGATTTATATATGGGAAGTCCTGTTTTGGCTACCGGAAAAGTTCAGGGGCATGCCAGCAAGTGTATCGGAGGCACCGAAGGGTTCCGGGGGTCCACCAGCCCCGGGGACCCACATGGGCTGTAGGGGGGGCACCCTGGCCTCGTTGGGCCAGGCGCACTAGCCCCCCACTTGGCCCATGCGCCTAAGGGGTAAAACACTAGGGGTGGAGGCGCCCCACTTGCCTTGGGAGGCACTCCTCCCCCCTAGGCCGCCGCCCCCCTCCCTTGGAGGAGGGGCTAGGGCTGGCTCCCCTCCCCCTCACCCATATATATAGTGGGGAGGGGCGCAGGGGGCTGCACCCTTCCGCCTGGCGCCTCACTCTCTCCCGTATACTCCTCCACCACCTTCTGGTACGCGCTTGGCGAAGCCCTGCCGGAATTCCGCTGCCACCACCACCACCACGCTGTCGTGCTAGTTCCGATCTCATCTACCTCCTCCCCCTCTCTTGCTGGATCAAGAAGGAGAGGACGCCATTGAGCTAAACATGTGCTAATCTCAGAGGTGCCGTCCGTTCGGCACTAGATCGGATTGGATCGCGATTGATCGTGAAGAGTACGACTACATCAACCACGTTATGACGCTAACGCTTTCAGTCTACAAGGGTATGTAGACACACTCCCCTCTCGTTGCTATGCATCTCCTAGATTAGATATTGGGTGTTTCGTAGGAAATTTTTTGATTTTCATGCAACGTTCCCCATCAATCCAGAACAGGGAAGCGACAGGCCAGGTTGCCAAGTGGGCTATTGAGCTTGGCCCGCATCACCTCAAATACGTGCCACGAACTGCCATTCAATCTCAGGACTTGGTGGATTTCATCAATGACTGGACTGAGTTACAAGTTCCCGAGGACAAGCCGGATACAACATACTGGGCAATACACTTCGACGGATCCAGACAATTGGAGGGCTCGGGTGTTGGAGTTGTGATAACTTGCCCGTGAGGTGATAAATTTTGTTATGTTTTGAGGCTTATGTTTCCCTTACAGATGTAGACCCGGAAAAGGTTATGAAATAGAGTCCGGGTCAAGGTGTCTAAAACAACTACTGTTCATATTCATTTGCAGTTTGAGATCTGAAAAATGTTCATAAAGGGAAATAAAAGACCTAAGTTCGTATCAAAGTAATGGAAGGTGGAGAAGAATGAGGATAGCTAGGGATGCAAAGGGAGTCCAAGATTGAACTAAAAGTGATGCAGATGCAGTATTATGCTTTTTGGATCTAAGTTTGTAATAAACTAAGATCTGCAGATGGATTCCTTCGGAAGAACATTGAAGAACTTGCGAAGAACTATGATGGAGAAGAAAATAGAAGAGGAATGGAGGCGCTTACAGATCCGCAGAAGAAGATCCGGCAGCTTCAAGCTTCACAAGAATGGCTGCGACGCGCTCAGCGGCTCCGGCGGCGGCGTGGAGGCTGCTGTTGGGGTTGCCTCCGGTGACGGCAAACTCTAAGGGGCGTGGCAGCATCGGAGGCGAGAGGATGAAGATGAGCAGAAGCAGAAGGGGTCAAGAGTGAGTTTTGAGGGGCATCGGCCTATTTAAAGGCAAGGTGGACCCTGAAATGGCAGGAGCGGAACCCCAGGCGGCGCAGTAACTTCCTGCTCAAAGGGCGCCTCGATTTTCATGCCTAACAAGATTTAGCATATATGTTCAAAGATTTGTTGTGATGTCATGCGAGCATTTCAGAAACAAATAAGGTGATGTCATGAGATGGAATGACAGATATTGCTAATTGTGGAGAAGCTACGAGATCCGGCAAACGTTTGACCCAGGCAAAAATCTGGATAAAAGGAAAGATGACAAGAATTGAAGGGATGAAGAAATTGCTGGCTCAAGGCAAATCCGGGTCAGGGCACAAACTTTTCATGATTTCCTTTGTCTTATTTTCAGGGTGGAGTTTAACATGGATAAATCCAAGTCAAGCTGGGGGCTAATGTTGGGGATGTTCCCTGAGGTTGAGACCCGGCAAGAGCATGACCCGGCCCTAAGCCTTAAGGCAAAGTGGGTCATCCCATTGGCGGGCCGACATGAACATAAGCAAGATGGGCTTGATGCCCGAAGTGAGACCCGGCTGAAGGCTGGCTCTCCGCAAGCTCTGTGGGCCAACTCTATGGAGAGGCCCAGAAGGATGAAGCTACTTGGCTTGGAGAACAAGATGGATAAAGAGTTAGAGTAGGATACGGGTTAAGAGTATGACCCGGAATCTCCTGTAAACCTAGGGACTCGACCTATTATATAAAAGGGAGATCCTAGGACGAAAAGACTTAAGTTGCAATCTCTCAAGAGCTAGATTAGCGAATCCGCACCCTTGTAATCGAGATCCAGAGCAATATCAATCGAGCAGGAGTAGGCTTTTACCTCCACCGAGAGGGGCGGAACCTGGGTAAACCCGTGTCTCTCTTTTCCGTTCAACCCCGCTCAAGCTTCCACACAACTGCGATGGCCTCATGACTAAGTCCTTTCACAAGGACATCTGCCGTGACAAAACCATGACAGCGTGGGTTGCCTCCCACGAAGTGCTTGTTTTCGATCGGATAGCTCGACCGTAGTGGTGATCAAGGTGGTGCTAGAACATCGAGACCATAGCTTCTAGCATTCAAAATGATGCCACCTCCTGTATAGGTCTTCAATTTCTTTTTCCTGGGGAAATGCCTTATAAAGGGATCTTTAGCTGGTACATCAAAACGAACATTTCCCTCAAACACATTTATCACAGCTTTGATAGTCCTTAGAAAAGGTCTACCGAGAATTATAGGAGCAATTGGATCTTCAGGCATATCTACTATAACAAGATCAATCATGATAGGGCAATCATTAATTTGAACTATAACTCCATGCTTAATGCCTACTGCCTGAGTAAAAGTAGAGTTAGCCATTTTCAATATAATCTCAGTATTAGCATAAGGACCAAGATTGAGACTATCATAAACAGATTTGGGGATAGTGGAAACACTTGCCCCTAGATCACATAAAGCACTGAACTTATTAAGTCCTATCTCAAGCTCTATAGTAGGTTCAAAAGCATCTTCTTGCTTAGCTCGTAACTTACTGAATAACTTTTTTCTTTCATCATCAAGTTCATGTACCTTGGCTGCAACTTGTTCAACAAAGACATTATATGCCTCATCGTTAGTTACCTCCGGTAGTGGATACTTCATGGATATCATCTTGACAAAATCTGCAACGGTATAATTGTACTCTGGCACATGGCTTGTGTTAAGTACCTCAGCTTTCTCTTTGTTATTTCTCACCATTTTAACTTCTTCAACCGGGTTAGGCTCAGGTTTACCTGCAAACTTGGCCAAAATCAAGGTTTGGCTTTCTGCTATCTTTGCAACTTTTGCTTCCATATTCTTGGATCTGGCTTCAAGTATCTGCAAATCATTTGTTAGTCCGACAACCTTACCGGTCAATTGACCAAGTAAGTTATCATGATTCTTAAAGATATTCTTGAAGTTTTCATTCTGCTCAGTTTGGCTAGCAATAAAACTTTTAAGAGTTTCTTCAAGAGTATTTCTAATGCTACCATTAGCTCCATTAAAATTATTGGATGCTCCTCCATTATTAGGATAAGGAAGTTTAGGAGCATAACCATTATTTTTCCAATTAGGATTATAGCTATTACGAGCAATAAAATTCACATCACTAGTATCTTCATCAGTGATGGCATTGACATTTACCTCTTCTTTACCTTTCATCAAGGAGATAAGTTCTTCTAGCTTGGTTGTCAACTCTGAGCTATTTTCTTCTATGGCATTCACCTTCTTGGTGGTGGTTCTCTCAACATGCCATTGGGCCTGGTTCTCTTGCATATCATCTAGTATCCTCTTGACATCTTCTATGGGCTTTCCCATGATTGTTCCTCCTGCAGCTGTATCAAGCATAGTTTTTGACATGTGATTCAAGCCATTATAAAACATATGAAGGATTAACCAATCCTCCATTCCATGATTGGGGCAGTTTCTTATAGCTTCTTTCATTCTATCCCACGCAAGCGCTAGTGGCTCATGTTCCTCTTGCTTGAAACCTGTAATCTGAGAACGTAATTGCATAATTTTTGCAGGTGGACAAAACTTAGATAAAAATTTACTACAACAAGCAGCCCAAGAAGTAATACTGCCTTTAGGCAAAGCTAAAAGCCATTCCTTAGCTTTTCCTCTCAAGGAAAAAGGAAATAAGTGAAGTTTAAGAGCATCTGGGTCATAATCCTTTATGTGTGTCATGTTGCACAATTCAGTAAAATTATGTAAATCCATACCTGCATCTTCAGAAGCAGAGCCTCCAAATTGGTCCTGTTGAAGCATGGAAACTAGGTTTGGTTTGATCTCATATTCTGCAGCTGCAACATCAGTTTGTGTTATTGGTTCACGCATGAAATTGTTGCTAGGAGTAGCAAAACTCACAAGATTATGAGCCATAGTAACTTTTTCGTAATTTAAACTAAAAGACTTGCAACAAAATAAAACTTAAACTAAAAACCTAAAAGTAAAAACAAAAACTAAAAATTAACTTTAACAAAAAAACACTAAACACAAAGACTAGGAATACTAAACTCCTCCCCGGCAATGGCGCCAGAAAAAGGGCTTGATATCTCCTTTTTATTGATCTGGTATTGGAACAAGAAAGGGTATCCCACACCTATTTCCCCAGAGGTGACCCTGGGTATCGAACCCACGAGAGGAAGATTCCCTTGAAGCAATGGTCTCTAGCAAGCTTTTGCTAAAGTGTCAAATCCAGCTTTTGACTGGATCAGCAAGCAATTTGCGATTCAAACACTTATAATAAAAAGAAGGTACGGGGATGAAGTCTTAATGCTTACAACCATGTATTGGTGTTGGGATAAAAAATGATATTGGTTTGTTCTCGGGAAGTCACCCATCAAGAGGTGCTTGCTTCGTATCAGAGTGGGGGATGTGTCCAAATAATATCTTGACCGGCATGAGTCCTGCATCAAGAATCAGTGTCCTACCGAAGGCCCTATCCATCTCGTGGAGTTGCGCTGATAATTAAGATAATAATATCAGACAAAAGCATTGGGTGTTTAATGACTACACCTCATGAATCCCCAAGGTTATGATCCATGTTACCCTACTAAGCCTTACTATCACATGTGTTCGGTATAACATGTCATGGTCCCCTTGCTCCTAGCCTCATCGGTGCTCAATCTCCATGATCCTGGGTACCTGCAGGAATGAAGATCGCGGACAAGATAAGAGACACTTCACGAAACAATTTTATTTCACACATACAAGACGTTATGTCAAAGGCTTCCATTGATCCCTTCACCAAATACCTGGGGTTGCAAGGCTCATGCCTCACCCCATACCTTACCGAACTACTCACACATGGAGATCAGATCGCGAGAAGAAAACATTGAAGAACACATCTTGGGATTGATTGATTGCAATATGTCTTACAATGGATGCCTTGTGCGATACACGATTACAAGTATGAACTAGATGAGAGATCACTATGGTGGTGGAGATGGCTATGGAGATGAAAATGGCGGCGGCTAGGGTTTGTGGATGGAGATGATGATGAAGAGGTTCTGGCTGTGCTCGACGCTTCCCTGTTGACATTTCGACAGGGTCCCCTTTATAAAAGTTGTTCAGGTGGACGACCTGCCTCGGTTTCCACGCCAAACAACCGCTCATGCGAGCGCGTGCGGTCGCATGGAATGCCGTCTTTGGTTCCGTTGGCCTTCTGGCGCCTCCTGGTGACTTGTTTCTTCTCCATTCTCCTTCCTTTCCTTTCTTCCACATGATTTCTTCCCTTTTTAGACCATTTCCCGTGGAAAAATATCAATGAGAGGATTTGTGGAATCCCTTGCACTTATTAGTGATTAGTGGCAATATCGGAGTGAATATCTCTCTTTTAATGAAATATCTTGGTTTAAACAAGGTTCAAATGAGTGTACAAATATCACTCATCACCCTCGAGTCGCTGGCAGAGGCCTTTGCAGCCAAAGATTTGACGGCACTCCGGGCCACGGTCAACTCGGACGATGTCATTCTGGACAAGAGACCTAAATCAGCATCGTTCAAGCCAGCGGATGAGATTGTTAAATTTCAAGTACACCCAATGGACCCAGAAATCGACGAAGCCCTA
Organism: Elymus sibiricus; assembly: GCA_039707655.1. Classification (NCBI taxonomy): domain Eukaryota; kingdom Viridiplantae; phylum Streptophyta; class Magnoliopsida; order Poales; family Poaceae; genus Elymus; species Elymus sibiricus. Next base: position 197,047,217 of record CM077666.1, on the reverse strand, counting down.
CGGAATTTCCTTCGGGAAAATTGGGACATTTTCACGTGACATCCCTCAGACATGCCAGGAATCCCAGGAAATTTAGCCGGACACAGCTTGAACATCATCAAAGGATTCAAACCAGTCAAGTAAGCACTTCGGCGATTCTCCGAGCCCAAGAGTCAAGCTATGGGGGAAGAACTGGCCAAACTGTTAGAAGCCGGGTTCATTCGTGATATTAAGCATCCTGAATGGTTGGCTAACCTGGTCATGGTGCCAAAGAAGGATAAATCTTGGCGGCTTGCATTGATTTTAAAGACGTTAACAAAGCCTGCCCCAAAGATCCTTTCCCACTACCGCCCATCGACCAAATCATTGATGCCACGGCAGGACACGACTCTCTATGCTTCCTGGATGCATATTCAAGGTGCCATCAAATCAAAATGAAGGAATCTGACAAGGAAGCAACAACATTCATAACACCCTACGGGCCGTTTTGCTTTACCACAATGGCGTTCGGATTAAAGAACGCCGGTGCAACATACCAGCGTATGATTCAGACATGCCTGGAAAAACATATCGGCAAAACAGCCGAGGCCTACGTCGACGACATGGTTGTCAAAACCAAGGACGTCCAATAGCTACTTCAGGATCTCGGTGATATATTCGCCAGCCTCCGGGTTTATCACATTAAGCTCAATCCAGAGAAGTGCGTCTTTGGGGTACCAGTAGGCAAGCTGCTCGGATTTGTCGTTTCCCATAGAGAAATCGAGGCCAATCCAGCTAAAATCCAAGCCTTAGCTACGCTAGCAATTCCTACCGAGCTCAAGCACGTTCAGAAACTTGCCGACTGCATGGCCGCCCTCAGCCGATTCATCTCACGACTAGGTGAAAAAGCTTTGCCGCTGTACAGACTACTGAAGCAAACGAAGAATTTTAAATGGACCAGTGAGGCAGGGGACGCTTTAGAAGAAATTAAAAAGCTCCTCGCTATGAACCCTATACCCGCGTCACCCGGAATAGGCGAGCCGATGTTGCTATACATCTCGGCCACCAACCAAGTCGTCAGTGCGGTCCTTGTGGTCGAACGCGACGCTGAAGGTCACAAACTCCAGGTGCAAAGGCCCGTATACTATGTTTCCGAGGTATTGACCCCGTGTAAAACAAGGTATCCTCACTACCAGAAAATCGTCTACGTAGTGTTCATGGCATCTCGGAAGCTACGACACTACTTTCAGGAGTGTTCTATCACCATGGCATCCGAGGTCCCTCTAGGAGACATCATCAATAATAGGGACGTGACTGGTCGCATCGCCAAGTGGGCAATTGACCTCCTCCCTTTCGAAATCGTATTTTGCCCGCACCGAGCTATTAAATCTCAGGTGCTGGCAGATTTTGTGGCCGAGTGGACGGAGGCCGAACTTCCTAGGGAGTACAGTACATATTCACATTGGACAATGTACTTCAATGGCTCCAAGATGTTGGCCGGGCTTGGGGCTGGAGTAGTTCTCACCTCACCCACCGGTGATAATGTGCGGTACATATTACAAAGCATGTATGCTGACTCAAATAACGCGGCCGAATACGAGGCCTTACCACACGGACTGCGGATAGCGGTGTCCATGGGAATCCAGCATCTGAAGGTCCGGGGTGACTCCAACCTAGCGATATCACAAGTTAATGGTGAATTCGACGCGAAGGACCCAAAGATGACAGCATACTGGAACGCCGTCCTGGCCATATCAGCACACTCTTGTTGAAGGAAGAACTCTGGAAGAAGCTACGACTTCATTAGCAGACGTCTCATAGGAGGTTTACGAAAACCTGAGAGTTGTGAAGAAAACGATAGATGTTTTGTTTGGCTTGCAGAATCAAGGATTTATCCAAACTTAGTTCATGGACAAGAGAAATTCTACAACGCTTGTGAGGATGACCGAGTGTTAGAATGCGAGATTTGCTAAACCATATACAAGGTAATGATTTGGGTGCGGAATGGATTGATCACCATGCCGACTTACTCCTATTATTCGCCTTTGCTATGTGGGATGGTAAATCTTGAGTGACTTACCTATAGTAGAGAGACGATGATGATAAGCCTAAACTTTAGAATGGTATGACGATTGTCCCTTGTATAAGGCAGCTATTGCCAACCGTAGGTTATACGGTGAGAATGAAACCCAGACCCGTTTTCTGCAGGAATCCCAATCAAATTATTTGATGACCTCCAGGAGAACATCGATAGTTGTTTAGTATTGGCGCAAGACCTGTTAGCCAAGAAGAAACAGTATATAGAAGAACATTCTTTTGGAAAAAAAAGGCTCAAGATCTCCAGGAAACATTATGCACATACTCAACATTTAGTATTCCCTTCGCCCCGGCCGACCGACGCCTCCCTCTCTCTCCCGCTGCCATTGACGCCCGAAGCCCACCTACCTTCCTTCTCCCGCAACAGCCAAGTCCGGCTCGTGCACGACGTTGCCGGTGCGTCTGATTCTCTTGGGATCGCGTCCCCGAGATTGCCCCCTCCTCCAAGTTCTTGTCCTATAAATACCCACGACACCTCTCGTCCGATCCCCTCAAAAGTTTTCGCCCGAGACCACCCAAGCTTCCCGCACGCGACAAACGAATCTCGCCGGAGCCGAAGTTCTTCATCAGAAGATTCCGCCGCCGGTGAGCTCCCTCGAGTTACCTACCTCTGTCCATTGTTCTCTCCATCACCTTGCGCTTCGATTTGACAAGCTTCTGCCCCTTCTTTTCAATCACAGCCACGAGCCCGAGCTCATCCGTCCTCACCGGAGCGCCCGGAGCCCCGAAGCTCCACCGTCCTTGCCCCGCCTCCGTCCGTCGTCTCCGAGCTCCACCGACACCACCTCCGAGACCCCCTCGTCGCACCGCATCCACCCGACGTCTTCGCCGCCGTAAACGATCACCGGAGCACCACCGGCGACCACGCCTGACACCATCACCGCCGTCCTCCGTCGCGGTAAGCCGCCGGCCCTTCTCCTCCGTTCGATCTTCCTTTAACGCCCAAGATTAGATTAGACGAATAGTTTGGTTTTATTTTTATTAGTTCGGTTTTAGTTATGGTTTTATTCCGGTTTAGATCTAACCAAGCCATCGGTTTTCTTTTAATTTAGCCGCAACCGCCGAAACTCTTAAATATCGGCTGTCCGCCCACAACGAACACCCGCAGCCACTCACAGCGTGCCACGTGGCACCTCTGCCACGATCGACCGAAACATAACAGTTTCAATTTTAGATTTCTTTCAAATCTTCCTTTTAGCATATCTTTAGATCTATAACTCCAAATTTAGTGATTCTTTTTCCTACGGTTTCACAAAAATCTCATCTATCCAGAGAACCAAACTAAATATATTTTTGAACCTTTTAAATTTGAATTTGACCAGATTTGCTTTAAACCCTAGATTGCTAATAACTTTTATTTAAAAATAGGTTTTTACTTAATTCCTTTTGCTACTGATTTCTATAGGTTATACCTATCTGGTGGACTAATAAAAATAATTTTTGTTTATATAAAAAAATGAATCTGATCAGATTTGATATCTATCTTAATTAGGCCATAACTTTTGTATTATTAAACCTTTTCGGTTGATTCTTTTTGCTAATTAAAACTAATAGCAAATACTTTCTGTTAAACTAAAGTTTTATAATATTTTCTTCTGTTAAAAATTATGTTCTGTATACAAACTTTATGTGATTCTTTTTGGAGTTTTGTGAGTTTTTATTTGGCTTTCTTTTTTATCTTGGAGTGATTACTTATGTGTGGTTATAATTGATTGCTTGTGATAGATTGATCGGAGTGTGACGAGTAGAACTATCAGGATTATGAGTGCGAAGAATCTTCATCACCTATTACCAGGAAGGTTCACTTTGATCATATTTTGAATACCTATGATTTTATTGCATTAGTACCACTTTTTCCTGTTGCATCCAATAGGAATATTGAAACTTGTAGCTTGAGTAGAATCATGAGGTAGGAACCCATGCCCTTGTCACCAAGCCTCGGGAATCGTTATTAAGTTAGTTGCACCTATGCTTTAGTAGACGGGGATTGGTATGAGTGTTTCATGTGAGATGTGAGGGTGATAATAACATCTGGAGCAACCTCAAGACTACAAGACTTCAAGATTTCAACACACCTCTGGGTGGACTACTTGCAAGAAGGGGGGATCCTAGGGATTGACTAGTGATCACCCGGTTCTACGGACTCAAGAGCGGATCCTAGGGATTGACTAGTGATCAGGGATCCTGGGGGTTGACCAGTGATTACCCGGGGATCATAGGGATTGACTAGTGATCACCCTGGTTTTACCAGGGGATCCGGGGGATTGACTAGTGAGCACCCAGTTTTACGGAAGGCCACCCAAGCTCAAAGAGATTGATGGATCTTTCAAGACCAGAAGCTTCCATGTGTAGCCGCAAGCTATTATGGGCTCTAGCATAGTTGAGTACTCCGGAAAGACTGTGTCTCGGTCATCCTATTCTCAAACACCAGGCAGTGCGAGGACTTCAAAGGAGGCGATCGAGTCTTGCGGGAAAAGTGCGCAAACCTCTGCAGAGTGTTAAAAACCTAATCGATTAGCCGTGTCCCTGGTTACGGACAATTTGAGCGACTGGAATTGGATTGTCTGTATATTCTCAACACTGTTACCGATTTAATGAATTTGGGGTTTTAATGACCAGGGAATGAAAATTGGTTGGCAGAACCATCTCTAAGTATCGGCCACGTAGTATTAAAATGCAAGTGAAAACTTTGAGTTAGGACAAAGCTGGCTTTTATGCAAAAACTCAGACACAGAGCCTCAAAGCCATATTGCATATAGAATAGTCTTTTCATCTGCTTCCTATTGTGATCTTGCCGGTACATTCAATGTACTGACCTACACGGCTGCAACGTATCATGTTGCAGGATTTCTACGACGAGTAAGAGGTACGATATAAGGGTTACGGTCTACACTCAACTTACCGTTGGCGTTGATGGGACTCCACACCCTTATGCTTTGTTTCCGCTGTGATATATAAGGTATACTCTGGATCTACGGTATTTCTTTTACATGTGATGTTATGGTATTTCATCGAAGAACTGTGTGTGCCAGCATACTGATCCAGGGATGGCACAGAAAGCACAGAGACTTGACCGTATTGTGTCGGGTCGTTACAAAACAACACCACGGTAGTTCTGCTGAAAACAGCGTCAGTCCGGGTTAGTTCTATTCAAATCATACCAAAACCATATAAAATTGTTATAAACATGGCATGAATACTTCATAAATTATAGATACGTTGGAGACGTATTAGCACCCCCAAGCTTAATTCATGCTCGTCCTCGAGTAGGTAAATGATAAAAGAAATAATTTATGAAGTGTGAATGCTAGCATAGTGCATAAGTTTGATCAATGATAATTTCAATCACTTTTCCTAGCATCATAACAGCAACTCTTTCTCATAAAATTCATCATGATAAAGTAGCAATCAATTCACACGTTATGGTTTAAACAATACATTCTCTTGAAACTTAACAAGCTATGTTCTTAGTTACCAAACAATTTCAATGCATCTCATTTTCAACAAAATCTAAGTAAGAGCTCCACATACTCAATTATCATATGGTCTTCTATGATTGCTAATACTCAAAGCATATTTTTAGAACAAATAGCATCCATCGAACATAGAGAAAGTAGGGGCTTAATGCTTTGCCTCCCAACTTATTTATCATAAAGATAATTGTCAACAATAATAATTCATGATCAAATATATTTGAATGGTTATATGTGCCTGGATCTTTCCCCACCACATAATGCTTGCCAACTAGAGAATATGTTAAAATAAGAAGTTGACTCAACAAAAATAGATAACATGAAAGTAAATAGCATAAAAGTAAATAGAATGTCCCTTCGCAGAGGGAAGCAGATATTTGCAGAGGTGCCAGAGCTCATTGCTTAAAACAGAGATGAATACATTTTGAGTGGTGTGCCTTTCCTGTCAACGTCACGACTAAGGTATTCAATATCTTCCATGCTAAACACATTATTGGCGGTTCCCATGCAGAAATGAAAAGTTTAACTCCCCTCAACCATTCAAACACAAGCCATGGCTAGCCGAATTCACGGGTACCCTCCAAACTTTCAACTTTCCAGGGGGAGCTTTTGTTTTATTATATATATTTTATTATTTAAGGGGCTGGGCATCCCGATTACCAACCTATATCTTTCGTGCAATGACAAGTGAATAAACAGCCATCATGAGAATAACCCACTTAACATGGAAGATACTGACCACCCCGTCGCTCCATGAGCGGTACGGGCACACAAAACAGATGTTTATTTGAAGGTTTTAGAGAAGGCACATGCAAATTTACTTGGAATGGCAGGGTAATACCGTATATAGGTAGGTATGGTTGACACTCATGGAAGAAACTTGGCTCAAGGATTTTGGATGCACAAGCATTATTCCCGCTTAGTACAGAAATTGTGGCTAGCACAAGATTCTAAACAAGCACCACATGTTGGAGGATCCATAACCATATAACTTCTATGCAAATATACCCAAACATAAATCATTACGTTGTCTTCCTTGTCCAACTTCAACTAATTTGCTCAAGTTTGAAAATAATTAATGGGTATTCACAATCATAAAAGATGTCCAAGATAATATATTTGTATGTGAAATTTCTCTTCCATATACTAATCATTCATGAATTGCTTGTATGACCAATATTGTGATTGTCAAACTTCAATAGACTTTACTTTCTGAACCCAATGTGAAATATTACTAAACATATGGGACATATATAATTTCAGATTTATGATATTCATTCCATTCAACAATTCACTCTTAGAATATAAGTGAAGCACAAGAGTGAATGACAAACTACTCCAAAAGATATAAGTGAAGATCAATGAGTAGTCAAACAATTAAGTAGCTATGTGAAGACTCTCTCCAAATAAATATTCCAGATCCAAGTATTTTATTCAAACAGCAAACAAAATCAAAATAAAAGTACACTCCAAGAATAGCACATATCATGTGAACAAGTAAAAACTTAGGCTAACCGATAGATGTTGATGAAGAAAGGTGGGATGCCTACAGGGGCATCCCCAAGCTTAGTTGCTTGAGACTTCTTAGAATGTTATCTTGGGGAGCCTTGGGCATCCCCAAGCTTGATCTCTTGTGTCTCCTTAATTCCTCTCATATCACGGTTTCCCTAAATCTTAAAAACTTCATCCACACAAAACTCAACAAGAACTCATGAGATAAGTTAGTAATCAACTCAAAACCTTAACATTCTCTATTGTAGCAAATCACTAAAATTATAATTAAACATTGCATACTAAATGCCTCTACATATTTAATACTTGTATCCACAGAAACATTAAACAAGCAAACATATGCAAACAATGCAACTATAACCGAAATCTGTTTAAACAGAACAGCCTGTAAAGGGAGAATAAAAATACATACTTCCCTAACTCCAAAAATTCTGAAAAATTACCAAGTGACAGAGAACTCATGCATTCTTACTGTGTAATTGTTTTAGATTTTTATCATGTTCTAAAAATTCACATAAATTCAGGACATAACAGAAAACTTTCTGTTTTCAAACAGCAACACATAAACTTGCAAACTAGGCATGGTAAAGGCTATAATTGGCATTTATTGAAATAAAATATACAAAACATGATTATTGATAATCAGCAGGAAAATCTCAACAAAATAAAATGACGCACCAAGCAAAACTCATATTATGTGACGAATAAAAATATAGCTCCGAGTGAGGTTACCGATAATGTTGAAGATGAAAGAGGGGATGCCTTCCGGGGCATCCCCAAGCTTAGATCCTTGAGTATTCCTTGAATATTACCTTGAGGTGCCTTGGGCATCCCCAAGCTTAGGGTCTTGCCGCTCCTTATTCTCCTCATATCGTTATCTCAACCAAAACTTGAAAACTTCAATCACATAAAACTTAACGGAACTCCGTGAGATTGGTTAGTATGAAAATAAATCATTCACTTTGGTACTGTCAAGACAAGATTCATAATTGTTCTCACATAATACCTATTGTATTCTATCATTTCCACAATTTATAGTACTCAATATAGGCTATGGAAACACTAAAACAAGCAAACTATGCAATAAAAACAGAATCTGTCAAAAACAGAACAACATGTAGTGAGCAAATTATAAAGCATACTTCTGTACCTCCAGAAATTCTGAAAAATTAGGAAAACATAAACAATTTGTAACCTAATACAGTGTAAAAATTGCAGAATTTATCACGCTCCAGTACAGAACAAAAATTCCAGCACTGAACGCAAAAGTTTCTGTTTTTGCACAGAATCAAATCAACAAGTATCCACACTATCCCAAAGGCTTTACTTGGCACATTATTGAAACAAAACATATAAAACATGATTACTACAGTAGCTTAATCATGTAGACACACACAAAAAGTAGGTATAAATATTGGGTTGTCCCCCAACAAGCGCTTTTCTTTAATGCATTTTTAGCTAGGCATGATGATTTCAATGATGCTCACATAAAAATAAAGAATTAAAAAGTAACGAGAGCATCATGAAGCATATGACTAGCACATTTAAGCCTAACCCACTTTCTATGCATAGGGATTTTGTGAGCAAACAATTTATGGGAGCAAGAGTCAACTAGCATAGGAAGGCAAAACAAGCATGACTTCAAAACTTTCAACATATAGAGAGGAACTTGATATTATTGCAACACCTACAAGCATATGATCCTCTCTCATAATAATGTTCAGTAGCATCATGACTGAATTCAACAATATAGCTATCACATAAAGTATTCTTTTCATGATCCACAAGCATAGAAATTTTATTACTCTCCACATAAGCAAATTTCTTCTCATCAATAGTAGTGGGAGCAAACTTAACAAAATAACTATCATGAGATACATGATTGGCATAAAAAAATTGAACATTAAAATCATGATGACAAGTTTCATGGCTATCATTACTCTTTATAGCATACATGTCGTCACCATAATCATCATAGATAGCAACTTTATTCTCATAATCAATTGAAACCTCTTCCAAAATAGTGGATTCATCACTAAATAAAGTCATGACCTCTCCAAATCCACTTTTATCATTATTCCAATAAGATTCAACACCCTCCAAAATAGTGGGATCATTATTACATAAAGTTGACACTCTTCCAAACCCACTGTCATCATTGTAATCATCATAAATAGGAGGCATGCAATCATCCTAATAAATTTGCTCATCAAAACTAGGGGGGGTAAAAAGATCATCTTCATGAAACATAGCATCCCCAAGCTTATGGCTTTGCATATCATTAGCATCATGGATATTCAAAGAATTCATACTAACAACATTGTAATCATGCTTATCATTCAAAGAATTTATGCCAAACATTTTATTGAATTCTTCTTCTAACACTTTTAGCACAATTTTCCGATCCATCATTTTCAAGAAATACATTATAGAGATGAAGTAATTGAGGCAACCTAAATTCCATTTTTTTTGTAGTTTTCTTTTATAAACTAAACTAGTGATAAAACAAGAAACTAAAAGATTCAATTGCAGGATCTAAAGATATACCTTCAAGCACTCACTTCCCCGGTAACGGCGGCAGAAAAGAGCTTGATGTCTACTATGCAACTTTTCTTGTAGACGTTGTTGGGCCTCCAAGTGCAGAGTTTTGTAGGACAGTAGCAAATTTCCCTCAAGTGGATGACCTAAGGTTTATCAATCCGTGGGAGGCGTAGGATGAAGATGGTCTCTCTCAAACAACCCTGCAATCAAATACAAGAAATCTCTTGTGTCCCCAACACACCCAATACAATGGTAAATTGTATAGGTGCACTAGTTCGGCGAAGAGATGGTGATACAAGTGTAGTATGGATAGTAGATATAGGTTTTTGTAATCTGAAAATATAAAAACAGCAAGGTAGAAAGTGATAAAACGGAGCACAAATGGTATTACAATGCTTGAAAACAAGGCCTAGGGTTTATACTTTCACTAGTGCAATCTCTCAACAATGCTAACATAATTGAATCATATAACAATCCCTCAACATGTGACAAAGAATCACTCCAAAGTTCTTATCTATCGAAGAACATAAGAAGAAATTGTTGTAGGGTATGAAACCACCTCAAAGTTATCCTTTCCGATCAATCTATTGAGCCATCCCTATAAGTGTAACAAACAGCCCTAGAGTTCATACTAAAATAACACCATATGATACGCATCAACTAACTCTAATGTCACCTAGATAATCCAATGTCATTACAAGTATCCATGAGTTGATTATTCGATATGCATCAAATAACTTCAGATTCATAATATTCAATCCACACAAAGAACTTCAAAGAGTACCCCAAAGTTTCTATCGGAGAAAAGATGATGAAAACGTGTACCAACCCATATGCCTAGATTACCCCAATGTCACGGGAATCCGCAAGTTGATTACCAAAACATACATCATGTGACTCAATAGAATACCCCATTGTCACCACGGGTATCCACATGCAAGACATACATCAAGTGTTCTCAAATCCAAAGTATTCAATCCGACAATAACGAAACCTCAAAGGGAAATACTCGATTCATCACAAGAAGATAGAGAGGGAAGAAACACCATGTGATCCAACTATATTAACAAAGCTCGCGGTACATCAAGATTGTGCCAAATCAAGAACATGAGAGAGAGAGAGAGATCAAACACATATCTACTGGTACATACCCTCAGCCCCGAGGGTGAACTACTCCCTCCTCGTCATGGAGACCGCCGGGATGATGAAGATGGCCTCCGGTGATGATTTCCCCCTCTGGTAGGGTGCCGGAAAAGGCCTCTAGATGGGATCTCTTCGGTACAGAGGCTTGCGGCGGCGGCGTTGAAGTTCTAGGTTTATTTCTGGGGGTTTCTCTATTTGTAGGATTTTTCAGCGTTGGAATCACGCAAAAAGGAGTTACGAGGGGCCCACATGGCAACAGCACACGACCCCCCCCCTCCAGGGCGTGCCGTGTTGCCTTGTCACCTCCTTTTGGATCTTCTGGTCCTTCCATGAAGCTTCGGGGGTCTCTTTTGGTCCATAAAAATCGACAATTTTTTTGGGGTCAATCCAAGAACTTTTATTTCTGCACAAAAAACAACACCACGGTAGTTCTGCTGAAAACAGCGTCAATCCGGGTTAGTTCTATTCAAATCATACCAAAAGCATATAAAACTATTATAAACATGGCATGAATACTTCATAAATTATAGATACGTTGGAGACGTATCAGGTACATGTCAATTTCGTGGTAGATCTCTTGTGTCTTGGTCTTCCAAGAAACAAAACTCGGTATCTCTATCTACCACCGAAGCGGAATACATTGTCGCCGGATCTTGTTGTGCTCAATTGCTATGGATGAAACAAACTCTCAAAGACTATGGTGTACATGTGAAACATGTTCTATTAGTATGTGACAATGAGAGTGCTATTAAGATTGCACACAATCTCGTGCAACATTCTCGAACTAAGCATATCGAGGTTCATCACCATTTCATTCGAGATCATGTTGCTAAAGGTGACACTGACCTTAAGCATGTTCGTATCGACAAGCAATTGGCGGATATCTTCACTAAACCTCTTGATGAGAAGATATTTTGTCACTTGAGAAGTGAGATGAATATTCTTGATGCTTCAAATGTGAACTAGAAACTCACTCGGGTGCATGCAAGGGCATGAGCTTTATTGACTAATCCTTGATGATACACTTATGATGATCATTTCATATCTTGGATACATTGCTCCCTTGTATTGCATCTAACCCCTTGTAGGTACTTGGATGTACATCACTCCATAAGTTTGCTCTCAAACTCCCATCTTGAGCAAGCAAAATTGGACCAAGTATCTAAATCTTTGGTGTGACCAAGGAACAAGTCAACTCAAACATATCCTTTGACAACATTCGATTCTATGCTCCAGTCTTGTCAATATGGATACATATGTTGTTCCTTGTAAATCTAACCCATGTAGGAAGATGGAATACAAATGATAGGATTGCTCCCAACTTCACTCCACGAGCATCCACCTCAAGTTCAACTACATGATGGACATCAACACCAAAAATCTCAATGTAAAGTTCTCACATCTTAGAGAGGCTTCACTCAAAGACATGAGCTAAAGCAACTCAACAAGATGTGAATACATCAAAATACTTAAACGGAAAATGGCAACCCAATTTTGTGCTTAACGATGAGTATGACCTATGATCAAGTGTCCTCACTTGACTCCTAAGTCAATATACTCTAACATAGGTGACCTAGTCGCCGACCCCTTCAAGATGAAGTTCTCAAGTGTTTCTCTAGTAGTATTTGTGCTTCTTTTTCCCCCTTTCAAAAAAAAACTTCATCTAGATGTTTCTTTCTTTCTTTTGCTAGTTTTCTGATTCAGTCAATTCATTGCATATCTTATTTGAATTCCTTGCAAATCTTTGTGAGAGCCTATCGCCTAGTGAGCTGAGTTGACAAATCTTTCTGCATTGGACTCGGTCTCACCGACTTGAAATACATCGGATACACCGAAATGCACTTAAACACTATACTTCCATGATACACCGATCTCGGATACACCGACTGATCCAACTCGGAGTCACTGACTTCATTGCTCAAAGAACTTTCTGTCAAATATTTTCTGTTTTTTCTGCTCCAGCTCCACTCAATGATTCTTTCCCTCTGCCTGCATCTGACAAGACATCATGGCTGGCTGTGTTTCTCGAGGACCACACTCACTTGACCAATAACCTTGAAGCTAACCCTTCTTGAAAATGGATGTCAAAGGGGGAGAGAGATGCACATCAAATCTTATCACCACTATCTCTTCCATATCAAAAGGTATATTGTTGGTGTACTAAAGCATGGGTGCCCTCGTACCCTGACTTGTGCACAGGCAGTTGTAGCCTTCCTAATGGCAAGGGCTTGACGAAGGATAACTATGACCCAAGACTTAGAATAAACAAGTCCGTGAAGAAGACCTCAAGGCAGGTCATTGAGAAGTACTATTCTCGTACTGAAGATCAAGATTGCCCTTGCCGGCAAGCTTCGTACCAGCAAGCTGAAGGCCAAGAATCTGGTTGCCGCCAAGCAACGGCCCGGCAAGCTCCGCGCTGGCAAGCTCGTTCTGTCCCGTTACCGCTCCACCTCATCAACGGCTAGATAAGCACGCATGATAGGTGTCGAACGGGCAGGCAGTCAACGCAGCTGGCCAGGGCACGTGTCAGCATGCCATGCCAGGATTAACTTTAACGACACCCGTCCTTGGGACGTGTCAAGGTGACAAGAGGTCGGCAGGACCGGTGGTACAAATCTTTTCACCCAAAGCCTCGCCTCCCCGACGTAGCACCTAACAGTGCATTTAATGCGCTTGTCCTACCCCGTCTGGAGATAGACGTGGTGATGGTGCAAGTTACTATTCATACTCTGTAAATGACCATATTAGCCACTTTGGTAACCCCTTGGCCTATAAAAGGAGGCCCACGGCTACACTTAGAACGGTCGACTCTTAGCTCAACTATACGCTGTAGCTGCACTTCCCGCGCACCTTGCCGGCAAGCTGCGCTCTTTGTAACCTTTGAGCTCTCATACAATCAAACCACCAGAACAGGAGTAGGGTTTTACGCTCACAGTGGCCCGAACCTGGATAAATCGTTGCTTGTGCTCATATCTACTAGCCCTGCTCTTTGTAGTATATTGATCCCACAGTCGAACCGCAAAGGGATCCTCTCGATCCCATAGATCGTCGTTTTCCCACGACATCTATGGCGCGCCAGGCTGGGGGACTCGTATTATGAATCAGTGTTCGTAGTTTGAGTACCGGCTCCATCACCTTCGTCGATGGCGCCGAAGAAGAAGACCAGAGCCACGACGGCTCCCACCACCTCCAAGCGGCCTTCCCAGGCGTCCGGAGACGGCGCAGGCGGCGCAGTCAGAGCGGGCGCTACGGTTGGGACGGCCGGGGCAGGAGGCGCCGGCGGTGCGGATGTCTAGTCTCCCCACCGTGCCGGCGATAGAAGTCAGCACACCGAAGATGGCGCAGACGGCCAACTCCAACAACCCACTGGTGAGCACGATCATCCCAGTATTACAATTCGGACCGATGGGCGCGCCACGCTTCCCCGCTGCGCTGGCGGTCCTGGACGGCGTCAAGCTGGCCCTGAGCATCGTCCTCACGATGCTCAGGATCCACCATAACCATGCCAGCCCGTTGGTGGGCATGCGCCGCGGCAGCAGTTACGCGACGAGCTCCCTCCTGGCCCTGCCAGGAGTCAAACGCCGTCCCGTTCCATGTTTCCCGCCATGCCAACCACGGTGGCAGAGGCTATGGCACGAGTTCAAATGCTTTTGAACTTCCCGCCAGCCCCAGACAAAATGGAAGAATGGAGGGCCACTATCCAAAGTCTCATCAGTTTTGCCGATCCTGGCAAAACACAGCATGTGGGCCCCTCCAGACGACCACCCACAGTGCCGGCAGGACCATCTGGCTGCCGTGCCGAAGACGGTGCACCAACGGTGCAGTTGCCTCCACGCCAATAACCACCACAGCAGCAAGCTCGCCGATCGGATGACTAGGACACTATGTCCATGGCGTCATCGGATCCGCGGGGCCGCCAAGACCAGCGCCGAGTGCTCCATGAACGGCGCGACGAAGACGCCCGTACGAAGATTGAGCGGCGCCGGGAGGCACGTCGTCTATCAGACGACCATGCCGGGCCGGCAGCATACGTGCCAGTGCCAGGGTACCCTGGGTGCCTACCTTACGAGGTGGGCTGCCCAGCATTTACTCGTGAGCTGCGGCAAGTTTGCTGGCCATCCGCCTGCCCCTTCAAGCCTGAGCTGCCCGACAAGTACGATGGCACGCTCAGCCTAGCAGAGTTCCTTGGCATCTACACCATCACGGTGCAGGCTGCCGGGGGGCGCGACGACAAGCTGCTGGCCAACTACTTTCCATTGGCGCTCAGGCCCAACGTCAGATCATGGTTGATGAACTTGCCGGAGGGCTCCATTTCCTCTTGGTCGGATCTATGCCATCAATTCGTGGGTGCCTACCAGGGTGGCCACAAGCTCCCTGGTCAGGAGAGCAATTTGCATGTGATCCCCCAAAGAGATGGTGAGACCCTTCACAAGTACATACAGAGGTTCAGCCGTGTGCACCACAACATCCCCGATGTTCATCCCGCAGTTGTTTGCACCGCATTCCACACGAATGTGCGCAACCGCAGAATGCGGTCTGAGATGAATATTGTGAAGGTCAGAACCATCAACGAGTTGTACGCCTTGGCGGACAAGTGTGCACGTGCTGAGGAAGGGAGGCGACTCCCTGGGGAAGCTGCTGGCGCCGAAGTCGACTCCGAAGACGACGACGCAGATGATGCATCGACCCCGCAGAAGAAGAGCCGGAAGCGCAATCGGAAGCACAAAGGCAAAACAGTGATGGCAGTTGAGAGCCCCGGCGACGCTAACGCCACGAAGAAGTCCAAGGTAGAAAGCCCCGGCAAGGAGGTTGCCGGATACGCTGACTGCCGGGAAGCTGCGGCAGGTGACAAGGGCGGCAAGACCGATGGGCCGTACTGCAAGATCCACCGTACCAAGGGCCACGACCTCCAGGAGTGCCAGCAAGTCGAGCAGCTTGCCGAGAAGCAGAAGCAAGAGTAAGAGAAGTGCGACAAGGAGAAGGGCCAGGATGGTGCCGGTGGATCCAGCAAGCAGAACCATGGTGGCCGAGGGGGCCGCCGTGGCAAGGCCAAGCAGCCGAAAGAGAAGGCTGCACAAGGCCAAGATGATGGTTATGAGGATGAGGATGAGTCCGACAAGGAGTTCTAGAACGCAGTGGACGCCATGTGTGTTGACGGAAGTGCATATTTGCACTCCTCGCACCGGCAACTGAAGCAATGGATCCGCGAGGTGAATGCCGCGGAGCCCGTGATGGGAGCGCAGAAGCCACTCAAGTGGTCACACACGCCCATCATCTTTGACGCCGAGGATCACCCAGATCGCACCACTGCGGTCGGGTGTTTGCCGTTGTTGGTTTCGCCAACAATTCGCAACCTCAGGGTGACAAAGATGTTGGTTGACGGTGGGGCCGGCTTGAACTTGATCACTCCCGACGTGATCAAGAGGCTGCAGATCCCCAACAAGGATCTTGAGGAGACCGGCACGTTCCAAGGGATCAGACCAGGAAGGAACAAGCTGAAGGGCCAGATCACGCTGCCGGTCACATTCGGCAGCGACCTCAACTACAGGACGAAGAAGATCATCTTCAACATCGTCAATATGCCCCTGCCATACAATGGCATTCTGGGCCGTCCGGCGCTGGCCAAGTTCATGGCCGCGTCGCACTTCGCCTATAATGTCGTCAATATGCTAGGGCCAATGGGGGTCCTCACCATCAAGTCGAACCACAAGGATGCAATCATCTGCACCGACAAGCTCTACCGGGAGGCAGTGGCAGCATCTACCGACAAGGCACCTGCTCCTGCTGGCAAAGCTCCCGGGGGAGGAAAGAAGAAGAAGAAGTCCGGCAAGACATCTGATACGGACTCCGGGAAGCGCACTTTAGAGTGCAGCACGCCCGTCGAGGACATACCAGAGAGCTCTACCGGCAAGAGCAAGAAAGCCAAGGCCTCTGCGCTGGCGACCAAGCAAGTTTCTGTGAGAGAGGATGGGACGAGTGGCACTTTTTCTGTAAGTGCCACTCTCAGTGACAAATAGGAAAGCGAGCTTGTTGCCTTCCTACGGGCGAATGTCGATGTGTTTGCGTGGCAAGCATCTGACATCCCCAGTGTTCCTAGGAAGGTAATTGAGCACCACCTTGCTGTCTGCCCTCATGCGAGACCCGTCAAGCAGAAGGTCAGGAAGCAAGCCTTGGAGCGGCAAGAGTTCATTGCCGAAGAGATCAAGAAGTTGGAAGCAGCAGGTCTAGTCAGAGGAGTACTACACCCTACGTGGTTAGCCAATCCAGTTGTAGTGCGCAAGGCGAATGGGAAGTGGAGGCTTTGTATAGACTTCACTGATATAAATAAAGCCTGTCCAAAGGACTCTTTCCCTTTGCCGCGCATTGACCAGACTGTAGACTCCACTGTCGGCTGTGATTTACTCTCTTTCCTTGATGCCTATTCTGGTTATCATCAGATCATTATGGCCAGGGAAGATGAGGAGAAAACCGCATTCAACACTCCATGTGGCACATACTGCTTTTTGTGTATGCCTTTCGGATTGAAGAGTGTCGGGGCAACCTTTGCCAGAGCAGTTCAGATCGGTTTTGAGCCATAGCTGCACAGAAATGTGGAAGCCTACATGGATGATATTGTGGTCAAGATCAGAGACAAGTCAACCCTGATCCAGGATTTGGAAGAGACATTTGCAAACTTGCGCAAGCTCAACCCCGAGAAGTGTGTGTTCGGTGTTCCGTCTGGCAAGCTTCTTGGGTTCTTTGTGTCTCAGAGAGGGATTGAAGCTAACCCCGACAAGATCAAAGCGATTGAGCAGATTGAAGCACCAAGACGCGTCAAGGATGTCAGGCGTCTTGCCGGCTGCGTTGCCGCCCTCAGCAGGTTCATCTCCAAATCGGCAGAGCGCGCCTTGCCATTTTTCAAGATATTGAAAAAGGCAGGTCCAGTGAACTGGACTCCGGAAGCGGAGGTCGCGCTCCAAGATTTGAAGGAGTACATGTCCTCCTCGCCAGTCCTAGTTGCGCCTAGGCCACAAGAGACGTTGCTGCTATACTTAGCAGCAACGAATCAAGTGGTTAGTGCTGCACTTGTGGCTGAAAGGGAGGCCGATGAGGAGGAGGTAGCAGTCGCAGAGCCACGACCCGACGAGCCGTAATCTTCTCCCGCAAGGTCAGGTGCCGCCAAGCTAGAGATTGTGCAAGCCAGCCAGCCAGATCAGCAAGTTGTGAAGAAGAAGATGGTACAGCGCCCGGTCTACTTTGTCAGGTCCCTCCTGCAAGGGGCTAGGTCAAGGTACTCTGGTGTGCAGAAGTTGCTTTTTGGCCTTCTCATGGGCTCAAGGAAGCTGCGCCATTATTTTCAAGCGCATCCAGTCAACGTCGTCACTCGCTTTCCGTTGCAACGCATCTTGAGAAATCCAGAAGCAACCGGCAGGATTGTGGAGTGGGCATTGGAGTTGTCAAGCTTTGATTTGAAGTTTGAGAGTACCTCAACAATTCAGAGCAGAGCCTTGGCGGAATTCATTGCAGAATGGACCCCAACGCCAGACGAAGAAGTTCCAGAGACCTCTCTCCCCGGCAAGGAAACTGTTGACGATTGGATCATGTACTTTGACGGTGCTTTCACGCTAAAAGGCGCCGGTGCTGGCGTGCTGCTTATAGCACCCACCGGAGAGCACCTCAAGTACGTGCTTCAGATGCACTTTCCTAGGGAGCAGGCTACCAACAACACTGCTGAGTATGAAGGATTGCTTGTTGGTCTGCGCATTGCAATCGACCTTGGTATTCGGAAGCTGATTATCAGAGGCGACTCGCAGCTAGTGGTGAGGCAGGTCAACAAGGATTACCAGAGCCCTTTGATGGAGGCGTACATTGATGAAGTAAGGAAGTTGGAAGAGCACTTTGACGGTCTGCAAGCAGAGCAGGTTCCCCGTGCCCAGAATTGGATTGCCGACGACCTGTCAAAGCTTGCCGCCCAAAAGATGTCTGTGGAATCAGGAACTTTTGTGCTCCATCTGACTCAACCATCTGTTACACCATCAAGGCTGGCGAAGAAGAGAAAGCAAGATGTTGGTGGTTACTTTCCGGCAGAGCTGCCGGCAGCCGCCAAGAAAGTAGATACTACTACTTGTAGTCTGCGTTGGTATTTTCCCGAAGAGGAGAGGATGATGCAGTATAGTAGAGATAAGTATTTCCCTCAGTTAAGAACCAAGGTTATCAATCCAGTAGGAGAACCAAGCAAAATTCCGTTAAGCGCACCTGCACACAAAAGAGCAAACACTTGCACCCAATGCAAATAAGAGGGTTGTCAATCCTCTTAGCGGTTATTTGCAACGATTAAATCTTATCGAGGTAAATAGATAAACTAAACTACTAATAAAAATAAAAGTAAATAAATTGCAGCAAGGTATTTTTAGGTTTTTAATATATGATAAAGTAGACCGGGGGCCATAGTTTTCACTAGAGGCTTCTCTCTCGAACACATAGCATACGGTGGGTAAACAAATTACTGTTGGGCAATTGATAAAAAAGCAAATAATTATGACAGATTCATGGCAATGATCATGTATATAGGCATCACGTCCGAGACAAGTAGACCAACTCCTGCCTGCATCTACTACTATTACTCCACCCATCGACCGCTATCCAGCATGCATCTAGGGTATTAAGTATGAAACAGAGTAACGCCTTAAGCAAGATGACATGATGTAGACAAAGTAAACTAAAGCAATATGATTAAACCCCATCTTTTTATCCTTAATGGCAACAATACAAATACGTGTCATGTCCCCTTCTGTCACTGGGATTGAGCACTGCAAGATTGAACCCATCACAAAGCACCTCTCCCATTGCAAGATAAATCAATCTAGTAGGCCAAACCAAATCAATAGACCGGAGAGAAATACAAAGCTAAAACAATCATGCATAAAAGAGTTCAGAGAAGACTCAAATATTTCTCATGAATAATCTGATCATAAACTCACAATTCATCGGATCCCAACAAACACACCGCAAAAGAAAATTACATCGGATAGAACTCCAAGAACATCGAGGAGAACATGGTATTCAAGATCAAAGAGAGAGAAGAAGCCATCTAGCTACTAGCTATGGACCCGTAGGTCTGTGGTAAACTACTCACACATCATCGGAAGGGCAGCAAGGTTGTTGTAGAAGCCCTCCGTGATCGATTCCCCCTCCGGCAGAGTACCGGAAAAGGCCTCCAGATGGGATCACGGAAGAACAGAGGCTTGCGGCGGCGGAAAGGTTTTTTATTCTATCTCTCTGTTGGGTTGGGAATATTTGGGAATTTATAGCGCTGGAATTAGGTCAAGAGGTGCCACGAGGGGCCCACAAGCCTGGGGGCGCGCCCTACCCCCCTGGGCGCGCCCTCCAGGCTTGCCGCCTCCTCGTGGCTCTTCTGGTCTTCTCCCAAAGCTTCGTGGGTCTCTTCTGGTCCAGAAAAAATTAATTCAAAGTTTTTTTCTTGTTTGGCCACTTTTTGATAATGATTTTCTGAAAAGGCAAAAACAAGCAGAAAACAGCAACTGGCACTAGGCACTGGGTTAATAGGTTAGTCCCAAAAAATGATATATAATGGCATATAATTTCATATAAAACATCCAAGATTGATACTATAATAGCATGGAACAATAAAAAATTATAGATACGTTGGAGACGTATCAAGCATCCCCAAGCTTAATTCCTGCTCGTCCTCGAGTAGGTAAATGATAAAAACAGAATTTTTGATGTGGAATGCTACCTATCATGTTTCATCATGTAATCTTTCTCTTATGGTATGAATAATAAGATCCGAATGATTCAAAGCAATAGTCTATAATTTGACATAAAGACATCAATACTCAGGCATACTAATAAACAATCATGTCTTTCAAAATAAAAATGCTAAAGAACGTTATCCCTACAAAATCATACAATCCTGACATGCTCCATCTTCTTAACACAAAGTATTTATCATGCACTACCCCGATGACAAGCCGAGCAATGGGTTCATACTTTTTACCGCGCTTCAGGTTTTTCAACTCCCACTCAATACATGAGCGCAAGCCATGGATATAGCACTATGGGTGGAATAGAGTGTGGTGGTAGAGATAAATAAGAGAAGTCAAAAATAAGAAGATAGTCTCACATCGACGAGGCTAATCAACGGGCTATGGAGATGCCCATCAATTGATGTCAATGCGAGGAGTAGGGATTGCCATGCAACGGATGCACTAAGAGCTATAAGTGTATGAATGCTCAACATGAAAACTAAGTGGGTGTGCATCCAACTTGCTTGCTCATGAAGACCTCGGGCATTTGAGGAAGCCCATCATCGGAATATACAAGCCAAGTTCTATAATGAAAAATTCCCACTAGTATATGAAAGTGACAAAATAGGAGACTCTCTATATGAAAAACATGGTGCTACTCTGAAGCACAAGTGTGGAAAAGGATAGTAACATTGCCCCTTCTCTCTTTTTCTCTCATTTTTTTTCATGGCTCTTTTTCGCCTCTTTTTTTTCGTCCAAAGTCTCATCCCGACTTGTGGGGGAATCATGGTGTAACGCCCAATATGAAGCTCTATCGCAATCTCGTGATGATCTCAAGATCGTGACAAAACCTCATTTTGAAACGCATAGCAAGGTGGTTCTCAAATACATACAACTGAATGAACAGGTGAGAATACTAGTTAAAGGCTTACACTCGCCACATGCTACAGCATAAATATATCATAATCATCATACAATCATCCAAATGAAAGATAGGGTCTGACTACGGACGAAATCAAACGAGAAAACACCACCCTGCTATTATCCCCGGATCAACCGACTAGGGCCCACTACTGATCGTCTGGCATCATGACGTACAGCCACGCCCATCATCATACTCCCAACGGAGCATCTCGGGCTCACCTGTTTTTGTCTCAAGCGTACCTGCAACTGGTGTTTATAGTAATCTGTGAGCCACAGGGACTCAGCAATCTCATCACCCAAGGTAACAAAACTATTAAAGCTTATAGGAATGGAAGGGGTAAATGTGGTGAGGTTGCAGCAAGCACTAAGCATGTTTAAGTGGCTAACTTACGAGTACAAGAATAAAGATGAGCATACTACGCATAACGGTCGCAAGTTTAATATGATCAAGAAGTGATCCTGAACACCTACTTACGGTTCAATCATAACCCCACCGTGTTCTCTTCCCGAACTTACTCGAAAAGAGACCATCACGGTTACACACACAGTTGGTGTATTTTATTAGAATTAGTGTCAAGTTCTCTACAACCAAAGGTTAAAAATATCCAAGTCGCCACATAACCGCGGGCACGGCTTCGCGTAAGATTTAACCCTGTAGGGGTGTTCCAACCTGGTCCATCATAGACCAACACAAGCTGCGGTGGGAATACCTCAACCTCGAGATAGCCCGAAGTATCCTCGGAATCCCGGTGCACAAGACATTTCGACAATGGTAACACAAGTCCAGCAAGACCTCCCGACATGCCGACACCCCGATTGGAGCCACGCGTATCTCGAAATCAGGCCACGATCGGATGAACACTATGTACAGTTACCAAAGACCCCAGTTGCCCAGGGAGGTACCGCAAGTGGCTCTAGTTTGGACCAACACTCATGAGGAGCACTGGCCCGGGTTGTTGATTAAGAATCCTCGGGTTAATTACTCCCATTGCAAGTTTTTAGTTGTTATTAGGCAAATGGTAAAACCAAAGTTGGGCCTTACTGGAAGCGGTTATTCAAAGCGAACTATCAAGAGGGTCCCATTCCCCTGAGCATGTTAGGAACGCTAATCAAGGATCATAACACCGGCATTACGGAAACTAAGGCGGCATGAGTGGAACAAAACACTAGGCAAAAGGCCGAGCCTTCCACACACAACCAAGTATATAGATGCATTAATTAAATAAGAGATATTGTGATATCCTAACATATCCATGTCCCAACATGGAACAACCTGCACTGCACCTGCAACTAGCAATACTATAAGAGGGGCTGAGCAAAGCAGTAACATAGCCAAACAACAGTTTGCTGGGTAGGATGGTTAGAGGCTGTATCATGGCATATTAGAGGCTGACATGTATGTGGTAGGAAGCGTGACATAGCAATAGCAATAGGACAACTAACAAGCAAATATAGTAGTGTTATCAAGGGTAATGATCATCTGGCCTGAAGTCTCTTCGGTAGGATAGTAAGACTGCTCCTCGAACACGTTCTCAACCGGTTCCTCGAACTCGGACTCGTCTCCCAAAACTACCCAAAAGAAAGAACAAGCACCGAAATAAACAAACAATCATCGCATAGATGCACAAACAAAATGATGCGTGAAATGGCATGAAGAAATAATGAGCATGACATAATTGAAGGAACGGTGCTACCGGGACGATAGAAATGATAACGAGATGTGAACGATAAAGCAAAATATGGATATGGGCAAAATCTTGGCAATCCAAGTATGCCACTGGAAAGAATGGAAGATTTCAATTGAAATCAATATAAAGATCACGAGGATCGGATGCACGAAACTCAAATGGTGTGCAAAACAATATGCAATGCAAAACTGCAGTTAACAGCAACATGGCATCTTATGCACATCAAAACAGCAAGCTACAGTACTCTAAAATGCAAGAAAATGGCATGCAGCTACAGTACACATGGCATAGATCATTTCATTACATTGGCACAAATTCATATGAAGCATGGATTCACTAGAAATGAACTCCCAACATGGCAACTTAATGCTGACAGAAAAACTGAAACATTGACTAGGCATGTTTAGAGCAACATTTATATATGCTACAGGAGCCTAACATGGCATCAATGGGCATGGCATGGATGTACTCACAACAAGGATCAAATCATGCTTACTGACCAAGTTCAAAAGAGGCATAGATTAGTGGCTAACATCAAAGAAACATAGCAAGATTCAGCAGATAATTAACAAGTGCAAAACAGTAACAATGACTAAGCATGTTTACAAGCTTGTAGCACTCCTATCATGGCATGGAATAAATACTGGCAGTAAGATGGCATGAAAATGCTCCAAACTCATGTTGACAAGATGCTCATATGACATATGCAATAATTCACACAAAAATAACAAAATGGCATATTATGTGAAAATGGCATGCATGCAAACTTGCTCAAAAGATAAAACTAAACCCACAAATGGATTAGCTGGATTTTTCTACCCCAAAATCATATATTACACTCATATGTTCCTACATGAAAAATGCTCAAAATGCTACAAAAACATCTGGGACAGAAGTTTAAATAAGTTATATGCCAGATTTGGCATATGCCTGATTTGGAAAGCGCCAGATCGGGAAACCTGCCGAAAACGGAATGCACAGAAACGGAAATAAGCCAGAAACGGAATATGCCAAAAACGGCTAAGGACAGAGGGGGAGTGGCTGACACGTGGGACCCGTCTGCGCGTGTGTATGACAACGGGGTCGCGGGTACTATGTGGCTGACCTGTGGGTCCCATCGGGCCCACATGGCGGTGCGTGCAGGGAAAACAGAGGAGGCAACGACGGCGACTTGAGCGCGTCGGCGAGCTCGCCGGAGTTGCTCCGGTGAGCATTTGGCACGGCGGGCGGGTGCATACGCATCACGGGATAAACCCACACACACGCGTACTTCTCACGCCACCGGACGACGACGGAGGCGACGCCGGCGACATGGAACAGAGGCAGCAACGATGAACTCGTGCCACTCGCTACGGGGCACGACGGCTATTGCGAAGCGGCGGAACGGCACCTACGCAGTACGGCGAGCACGGCGGACATGCTGGCGAGGCCTAAGGGGATCGGGATTCTCGCCGGAGACGAGTCCCGATGGCGGCAACGGCGGCGCGCATGGCGATCGGTGAAGGAGGGCGCAAACAAAGGGGAAAAGTGGTCGGGGCGACGCGGGTGCTCACGTAGATCACGGCGGTGGAGTCGTACGGGCTTGGGGAAGACGGGCGGCGGCGAACACGGCCGGGGACGGCGTCGAACTAGGCGTCCTGCGGGGCCGTAGAGGACGGAGGGGACATAGTCGACGTCGGGGAAGAAGAGGGACACGGGCGTAGAGGCGAAGGAAGGCGGGGTTCACGGCGGCGCCATGGACGTGCTCCCAGATGCGCTCAGGGCACGAAGAGGGCGGCGGATCTGGTGGTTCTCTCACCTGGCGGCGGCGGCGAGAGGGAAGAGGGAACCCTAGGCGAAGCGAGGGACAAGGTGGGGGGTTTTTAGAAGGGCCAGGGCATCGGGACGGCGCGACGACGCTCTCCAGCTCGCGGTCCCCATGGCGAGGGCGCGAGGTTGACGAAAAGGGGGTGCGCGGGTGCGCTGTAGCCAGAGGCTGCCAGGCGGGTCCAGCTCGGCCACGTGGCAGTGGGCTAGCGGGGGTAGGCGGTTGCGCTGGTGAGAAAAGGCGGGAGGCGCGCGGGGCAGGTGAGCTGGGCCGCGTGCTGATGGGCTAGCTGGGATGCGCTGCTGCTGCTGGGCTGCTCTCCCTTCGTTTCCTTTTTCTATTTATTCGAACAGAAAAACAAAGGGAAAAGCACAGGGGGTTTGGAGAGGGGTGAGAGAGATATAAAAATATCTCTGGAATCCAGGAAATAGGTAGAATTTGAATAAATTGGTTTGGGCATTTTTAGAGGAAGAAAAATAATTCAAGTTTGAATTAAATTCAAACTTGCACCATTTTTGAACCCAACCAAATCAATTCAAAAAAATGTTGCAACTTGGCAGAGAGCTTGAAGGCATGATGCAGGATTTATAGGAAAATAGTGGACAATAATCTGGAACAGAAATAATGACCACATGAATAATATTGGAAAAGAGAGGGGTTTGAGATGATGATGGGGAAGTGGTGTGCGTGGGTGATACCTCAAGAGTTGGGTGAGAAAAGAAAGGGATGACCACACACACAATGCATACAAGATGAACATAACAATAACCATGGGTGCAATGCTCAGGAACAACACAAATGGATATGATGATGCAAGCACATGGCAACTAATATGAAAAAGAAATGCAAAGAGAAAAGAAAGGCAAAAACACAACATGAGAATAAGCCCATCCATCAAGATCATCCTGACAATCCATATATGGCAATGTTGAGGAGTACAAATATGGAAGGAGCACACTTGGGGTGTTACACATGGTCTCCATCATCCTTTCCTCACTGGGACAATGCTCTAATAATGATGATCATCACACTTCTATTTACTTACAACTCAATATTACAACTTGATACTAGAACAAAAATATGACTCTATATGAATGCCTCTAGCAGTGTACCAGGATGTGCAATGATGCTAGCGTAACATGTATAAAAATGATGAACGGTGGCTGAGCCACAAATATTATGTCAGCTATATGATCATGCAAAGCAATATGACAATGATGATGTATGTCATAAAAATGGAACGGTGGAAGTTGCATGGCAATATATCTCGGAATGGCTATGGAAATGCCATGATAGGTAGGTATGGTGGCTGTTTTGAGGAAGATATAAGGAGGCTTATGTGTGATAGAGCGTATCATATCACGGGGTTTGGATGCACCGGCGAAGTTTGCACCAACTCTCGATGTGAGAAAGGGCAATGCACGGTACCGAAGAGGCTAGCAAATTACGGAAGGGTGACAGTACGGATAATCCATGGACTCACATTAGTCATAAAGAACTCACATACTTATTGCGAAAGTTTATTAGCCCTCGAAGCAAAGTACTACTACGCATGCCCCTAGAGGGATAGATTGGTAGGACAAGGTCCATCGCTCATCCCCGACCGCCACTCATGAGGTAGACAATCAACAATAAATCATGCTCCAACTTCTTAGCATAACGACAGATCATACGTGCATGCTTCGGGAATCACAAACCTTAACACCAATATTCTTACTAAACCACAATTATCTACTAATACCTCCCACATATTACCATCTTAATATCGCAAAACTATTGCAAGGAATCAAACTTATCATATTCAGTGATCTACATGAAAGTTTTTATTATATCCCTCTTGAATACCTATCATATCAGGACCAAATTCATAACCCGTGCATATTACCATTGCTATCATGAGACTCTCAAAAAGATATAAGTGAAGCATAAGAGTGCAACTATTTCTTTAAAATATAACCACCGCCGTGCTTTAAAAGATATAAGTGAAGCACTAGAGCAACTGCCTAGCTCAAAAGATATAAGTGAAGCTCATAGAGTATTCTAACAAATCACGAACAATGTGTGTCCCTCTCAAAAAGGTGTGTTCAGCAAAGATGATTGTGACAAACTAAAAAGCAAACAAAAGCAAACAAACTATATCACAAGACGCTCCAAGTAAAACACATATCATGTGATGAATAAAAATATAGCTCCAAGTGAGTTACCGATAGATTGTAGACGAAAGAGGGGATGCCTTCCGGGGCATCCCCAAGCTTAGACGCTTGAGTCTTCCTTGAATATTACCTTGGGGTGCCTTGGGAATCCCCAAGCTTAGGCTCTTGCCGCTCCTTATTCCTTTATCCATCATAGTCTCACCCAAAACTTGAAAACTTCAGCACACAAAACTCAACAGAAACCTCGTGAGATCCGTTAGTATAACAAACAAATCTTAAACTTTAGGTACTGTTGTAAATTGATTCATATTTAATATTGGCATAATTGTACTGTACTCCAACTTCTCCATGACTCATACCACCCGATACGATCCATAGATTCATCAAAATAAGTGAACTATGCAACAAAAACAGAATCTGTCTAAAACAGAACAGTCTGTAAAGATCTGAATTATCGTCATACTTCTGTAACTCCAAAAATTCTGAAAAATTAGAACAAGATGGGAAATTCATATATAAATACTGTTTAAGAAATTCATAATGTTCTGCACTTCAACGAAAAAACAAATTCCAGCACTCGACGCAAAAGTTTCTGTTTTCAAACAACATTTATCATACTATCTTCCAAATCATCCCAAAGGCATTACTTGGCACAAACACTAATTAAAACATAAAAATACAATCATAACAGAAGCTATAATTGTGCAAACATTCAAAAACATAAGGTAAAAGCAAAAATTTATTTTATTCATTGGGTTGCCTCCCAACAAGCGCTATTGTTTTATGCCCCTAGCTAGGCATAATACATAGTTTCAAGTGTTGTCATCCTTCATTCTCAAGCCCTTTTTGATTAAATCTTTCAAAACTTTTCTCATTAATTCTCTACTCTCATGCTTTTCTTTTCCAGTGGGTGAGCTTAGGTAATTTAAGGGGCTTTGATTAGTAACCTTAACATTCATAACTTCAAACTCAGGATCATCACCATAAACGTCCTCATATAAAACATGTATCTCATCATCAATAGGATCTCTAGCCGTACCCTCGAACCATTCTTCACTAAATCCCTCATCAATTCCCTTACTAACCCACTCAAATTTATCACAAGCATGGTGGTACATAGTTTTAATTATTTCGGCGTATGGAACTCTCCTTCTAATATTTTTACCATAAGCAAAGTAATCTTTAGATTCCAACCTTCAAATAGTGTCTTTATCATGAAGAATCTCCTCTATAGGAGGATGCTCAAAATTTATTTTGTAAAAGGAAAATATATCCCTAGCTTCTCGGATTATATAGTCAAATTCATGCATAAGGATTATAGTGGCAATTTTCTTAGCCCTAGGATCATGGATGTTGGGAAGTTCATAGAATATCTTTTGTAAGGCGGGGTGGATATGTAAGAATTCTCTCTAATTTAACCACAAGCATTGCAATAGCATCCACATAACAATTTGTTTTATCAAGGATAGATCCATTAATTATTGGTATAACTCCCGCGTAATTAAAGAACTCCTGAATAATGTTTTTTCCCAATAATATTACCACTTCCCACATGATAAACCTTAGTTTTAAAATTAGTGGGGCAGTAAGTCTCCGGAGGGTCATGATTAAGGTCAAAAGAGTGTGTTTTATCCCCAAGAGATTCACTACCACTATCCTCACTAGCACTTTCAATCACAACTTTCTCAAATTCAGACATGGTAACAATTTCAAGCAAAGCAAGCAAACTAGCAAACAAGCAAATAAAAATATTTTTGTGTTTTTGTAAAAAAAATTAGAAGTGGGGGGAGATGAAAATGAGAGGCAAATGTAAATAAAAGGCAAATAAAGTAAATGCAAGTGAATGATAGTTTGTGCGAAGGTACTTGGTAATTTTGATGATGTCTCCCCGGCAACGGCGCCAGAAATTCTTCCTGCTACTTGTAGTCTGCGTTGGTATTTCCCCGAAGAGGAGAGGATGATGCAGTACACTAGAGATAAGTATTTCCCTCAGTTAAGAACCAAGGTTATCAATCCAGTAGGAGAACCAAGCAAAATTCCGTTAAGCGCACCTGCACACAAAAGAGCAAACACTTGCACCCAACGCAAATAAGAGGGTTGTCAATCCTCTTAGCAGTTATTTGCAAGGATTCAATCTTCTCGAAGTAAATAGATAAACTAAACTACTAATAAAAATAAAAGTAAATAAATTGCAGCAAGGTATTTTTAGGTTTTTAATATATGATAAAGTAGACCGGGGGCCATAGTTTTCACTAGAGGCTTCTCTCTCGAACACATAGCATACGGCGGGTAAACAAATTACTGTTGGGCAACTGATAGAAAAGCAAATAATTATGACAGATTCATGGCAATGATCATGTATATAGGCATCACGTCCGAGACAAGTAGACCGACTCCTGCCAGCATCTACTACTATTACTCCACCCATCGACCGCTATCCAGCATGTGATACGTCTCCAACATATCTATAATTTTTGATTGCTCCATGCTGTTATATTATCAATATTGGATGTTTTTATATGCATTTACAGCAATTATATATCATTTTTGGAGACTAACCTATTAACTTAGTGCCCAGTGCCAGTTGCTGTTTTCTGCCCTGTTTTTGTTTTACAGAAAATCAATATCAAACGAAGTCCAAATGCCACGAAACTTTTTGGAGATTTTTTTCTGGACAAGATAAACACTAGAAGCTTTGGGAGGAGGCCAGAAGCCCCAGGGGGTGCCCACGAGGCACCAGGGCGCGCCTGGGGGGGGCAGGCGCCCCCTGGTACCTCGTGGGGCCCACAGACCTCCGTTTGACCTAATTCCTCAACTATAAATTCATAAAAAATCAGAAACCCTCAGGGGAGTCCATGAAATACTTTTTCTGCCGCCGCAAGTTTCTGTTCTCGAGAGATCCCATCTGGAGGCCTTCTCCGGTACTCCACCGGAGGGGGAATCGATCACGGAGGGGCTCTACATCAACCTTGCTGCCCTTCCGATGATGCGTGAGTAGTTTACCACAGACCTTCGGGTCCATAGGCAGTAGCTAGATGGCTTCTTCTCTCTTTTTGATCTTCAATACAATGTTCTCCTTGATGTTCTTGGAGTTCTATCCGATGTAATCACTTTTTGCGGTGTGTTTGTTGGGATTCGATGAATTGCGAGTTTATGATCAGATTATCCATGAATATATTTGAGTCTTCTCTAATCTCTTTTATGCATGATTATTATAGCTTCATATTTCTTCTCCGATCTATTGATTTGGTTTGGCCAACTAGATTGATTTATCTTGCCATGGGAAGAGGTGCTTTGTAATGGGTTCGATCTTGCGGTGCTCAATCCCAGTGACAGAAAGGGACATGACACGTATGTATCATTGCTATTAAGGGTGAAAAGATGGGGTTTATTCATGTGTGAGTTTATCTTATCTACATCATGTCATCGTTCTTAAGGCGTTACTCCGTTCTTTATGGACTTAATACACTAGATGCATGCTGATAGCGGTCGATGTGTGGAGTAATAGTAGTAGATGCAGGCAAGAGTCGGTCTACTTGTCTCGGACATGATGCCTATATACATGATCATTGCCTTGGATATCGTCATGATTATTTGCTTTTCTATCAATTGCCCAACAGTAATTTGTTTACCCACCGTACTTGAGAGAAGCCTCTAGTGAAAACTATGGCCCCCGGGTCTATCTAAATCATATTACTAAAACCCTAAAAATATTGCTGCCATTTTCTTTTATTTATTTATTTTGTATTTTTGTTTCAATCTATCTATCTATCACATACAATTTAATCTTGCAATTTACCGCCGAGGGATTGACAACCCCTCGTTTGCGTTAGGTGCAAGGATTTGTTGTTTGTGTGTAGGTGCTGCTAACGAGGTGTTGCGTGATTCTCCTAATGGTTCGATAACCTTGGTTTCATAACTGAGGGAAATACTTATCTCTACTATGCTGCATCATCCCTTCCTCTTCGGGGAAAATACCAACGCAAGCTACAAGTAGCAGGAAGAATTTCTGGCGCCGTTGCCGGGGAGACATCGTCAACATCTATCAAGTACCTTTGCATAAACTCTCATCTCCTTGCATTTACTTTATTTGGCTCTCGTTTTCATCTCCCCCACTTCTAAAACATTTTTATAAAAATACAAAAATATTTTTCATTTGCCTTTCTCTTGTTCGATTATTTGTTTGCTTGAAACTTGTTATCATGAGTGATTTTGGCATGGCGGAAACCGATGATGGTAAAACTCCTAAAAAGGGAAGTTCTACCAATCTTGATGCTAAAACTTTTGTGTTGGGACATGGTAATGTTATAGGAAAAAGTGTCATCCAAGAATTCTTTAATTGCATTGGGACCTTAGCTTTTGATGATGCACCTATTCTTAAAGAAACTAATAATTATGCCGATGCTATTTCCGCACTTGTTCTTAAACTTGAAACAAGATTTATTCGCACCCATCCTACTTTGCAAAGATTGTTTTATGAGTTACCAGTTATAAAAGATCCTAGAGCTAAGAAAATAGCTACTCTTGTTCTCATGAATGAATTTGATCATATAGTGCGAGAAGCTAGGGAAATCTTTGATTTTTATGGTATGAGCCGTGAAAAAACGGTAATAGATGAGATCCTTTATAATAATGATTACTTGTTGAGGTATCTCTTCCGCAATGACCACATCTTTGATGGGAATATTAAAAAATAAGTTCCTCCTTTGAATATAATCCAACAAGTTTTCAATAGCGTTAATAGACAATACTCTTGGATTGTAGCTGGTAATCAAGAGGGATTTAAAGATGGACAACTTGCAAATGCTAAAATTTCTATGGATGATGTCTTTCATATTACCTTTGAAAAACCCTTTGATGAAAATGCATCTTTGGATAAGGAGAAGAAAGATGACAATACTTGAAACTATGCATTATGCCTAGCTAGGGGCATAAAACAATAGCGCTTGTTGGGAGGCAACCCAATAAATAAAATAATTTTTTTTCTGTTATTGTGTGTTTTCACAATTATGCTACTGTTATGATTGTGTTTTTGTGTTTTTAGTTAGTGTTTGTGCCAAGTAAAGCCTTTAGGATGATTTGGAAGATAGTATAATTGATGCTGTTTGGAAAATAGAAAGTTTTGCGTCCAGTGCCTGAATTTTGTTTCTGTAATGTAGAGTTAGAAAAATCTGAAATTTTTACACAGTATTGGTATATGAATTGCCAGCGTTTTTATAATTTTTCAGAATTTTTGGAGTTACATAAGTATGGCTTTTAAATAGATTGATACAGACTGTTCTGTTTTTGACAGATTCTGTTTTTGATGCACTACTTGCTTGTTTTGATGAATCTATGGATTGTATCGGGGGGTATAAGCCATGGTGAAGTTATAGTACAGTAGGTATAATGCAAAAATAAAATATTAATGGGTTTGCAATAGTACCTAAAGTAGTGATTTATTTTGCTATACTAACGGATCTCACGAAGGTTTTATTGAGTTTTGTGTGATTGAAGTTTTCAAGTTTTGGGTGAGATCACGATGGATGAAGGAATAAGGAGTAGTAAGAGCCTAAGCTTGGGGATGCCCGAGGCACCCCAAGGTAATATTCAAGGAAGACTCAAGCGTCTAAGCTTGGGGATGCCCCGGAAGGCATCCCCTCTTTCTTCTACCAACCATCGGTAATTTTACTTGGAGCTATATTTTTATTCGTCACATGATATGTGTTTTGCTTGGAGCGTATTGTATTATATGAGTCTTTGCTTTGTTTGATTTTTAGTTTGTCACAATCATGTTTGCTGAACACCCCTATCTTGAGAGAGCCACACATTTATCATCATTTGTTAGAATACTCTATGTGCTTCACTTAAATTTTTTGAGCTAGGCAGTTGCTCTAGTGCTTCACTTAAATCTTTTTGAGCACGGTAGTGGCTATATTTTGAAGAAATAAACTCTCATGCTTCACTTATATTATTTTGAGAGTTGATTGAAATTTTGAAGAAATAAATTCTCATGCTTCACTTATATTATTTTGAGAATTGACAAGATTAAAATTTTGAAGAAATGAATTCTCATGCTTCACTTATATTATTTTGAGAATTGATAAGATTGAAATTTTGAACAAATATTTGCACTCTCATGCTTCACTTAAATATTTTTGAGAGTTGACAATAGTAACGGTAATTTGCACAAGATATGAATTTGGTCCCAAAGTGATGAATATTCAAGAGGGATATAATAAAAACTTTCATATAGATCATTGGATATGATAAGTGTGATTCCTTGCAATAGTTTTGCGATATGGAAATGATAATATGTGACTCATGTTAGTGAGTAAGTGTGATTTACTAAGGATATTAGTGTTAAGGTTTGTGATTCCCTATGCATGCACATCAAGTCAATAGTTATGCAAAGAAATTATATCCTACTTATGATGCATTATTCGGTGTTAGTTATGTTCAATGCATGTTTATGACCGCTTTCGCTTTTTGGTTGGTTGCTTCTCAATCTATTTGCTAGCCTTCATTTGTACTAAGCGGAAATACTGCTTGTGCATCCAAAATCCTTAAACCCAAGTTGTGCCAAATGAGTCCACTATATCTACCTATATGCGGTATTTCAATGCCGTTCCAAGTAAATTTGCATGTGCCAACTCTAATTTTCAAAATAATTTTTCCATTTTGTGTGCCCGTACCGCTCATGAAGCGGCAGGGGGTGGCCATTATTTTCCATGCTAGGTGTGTTATTCTCACGATGAGTGTTTATTCACTTGTCATTGCACGAGAGGGTGATTGGTAATAGGGATGCCCAATCCCACAATGAAATCAAAATTAATAACAACAAAATTCCTTAGAAAGTGATGGTATGGAGGGCACCCATGGATACGGCTAGCCATGGATTGTGAAAGAAAGGTGGAAAGGAAATAAACTTTACTTTCTATTTGGGAACCGCCTATGATGTGTCTAGCATGGAAAATAATGGGAATTCTCGGTCGTTTCCGTTGACAGGAAAAGCATGCCTCTCAAAATATTTTATCTCTTTAATTTCAGCTTTGAGCTCTGGCACATTTGACAAATCTCTGCTTCCCTCTGCGAAGGGCCTATCTATTTACTTTTATGCAATTTTTATTTTTACTTTGAGTCTCCATCTTCTCTTATAAAGCACCAACTAGAGAGCACTATTGTCATACTTGTGCATTGGATGTAGCTAATATTTGAGTGTGTTTCATGAATGGATCAATGATTGAGCATAATGGGCTAGGGATAAATTTCTTTAGCAATGATATTTTGAAAGACATGGTTGCTTGTTAGCATGCTTGAGTATTTATATCTTCATGTCAAACTATAGACTATTGCTTTGGATCATTCAAGTCCAATGTCCATGCTATAAAAGAAAACAATATGTGATGAATATGTGTAAAACCCCTATGTAATTAAGCACAGTGATCATTTGATAAACTTGCCAAGTCATCATCATTTGCAATGCTTGATCACCGTGGTTTAATATCTCATTTCAAATTCTGCCACTGAATTCAAATGCAAGTGAATTTTGAAGTTGCTCAAAAGTTGCGGGAAAAATGTTCATCATTTAGCATAAATTCCAAAACAATTTATTGTTAAGAAAATCAACATCGCTCATATGCAAAGATGGACAGTAGCAATTATTTCAATGCAATTCCAGCAATTTAAAATGCAATTTCATTTATGAAAATTCCAAATGAATTCCTCTGCCTACCAAAATAATTGTGTCAGTGCCATAAATTGCAAAGAATATTTTGGGCCAAGGTCCACCTTTTTCAAAAGTGTTTTGATGGCTTAAATGTTTTCTGCAAAAGTTCTGTAAAAAGGAAAACAGAAAAATAGAAAATGGAAAAAGGGAAAAAGGCTTACCGTCGCTTACCTGCGGCCCAGTAACCGGCCCAGCCCAGCCGAACCGTCCTCTCCACCTGCTCCCACCCTTCGTGTCACCGTCCCCGCGTCCGGCGCGCGCGGCGGCCGCCCACTGCTTGCCACCGAGACGGAGCCAGTGAGAGGAGGGGATATGGGCGCCCTCGTCCATCTCCCCTGGTCTTCCTCCTCCATTCGCCGCCCTCTCTCCCTCGCTCGCGGCCGCTCTCTCCTTCTCTGTCCCGACGTCGTCGCCGCCGAGCCGCTGCGGATCCACGGCCACCGTGCCTCCCTCGCCTCTCCGAGCCGACCACCAACGCCGCCGACGTCTTCTCCTTCCTCTCCGACCGCGCGAGCAAGCCGGAGCCCGCCGCATTGCCCGAATCGAGCTCGGCATCATCCCCTCTGTCGCCGGCGATCCCCGTCGACTCCGGCGACCCCCTGCGCTCCTAAGCTACCACAGGCCACCGTGAGCCGCTGCGGTGAGCTCCACACCTCCTCCCCTCTCTTTTTGCTCTTCTCCGCGCCCGGAGCGGCCGGTTCCGCCATGGCCGAGCCCAGCTCCGCCGTTAACCTCGCCGCCGACGCCGTAGTCCCTGTCGTAGCCAGGCAAGCTCGTTCGCGAGCTCCGGGAGACTTCCAGGTGCTCCCCATAGCGTTAGCTCGCGCGCAAACGCACCGCAGCGCCGGACCCGCGTAGTCCCGAATTCCGGCGCCGCCTGTCGTCGTCGTTGAGCTCGTCTCCGACCACCTCCGCCCATTCCGACGCCGTGGATCGATGTGGGGTGGAGTAGCCGTTCGAACGCCGTCAAAAACGCGCGATTTGGTGTCGTGTAGAGGAAACCCAAGGCTCACCGGAGTCGCGCCGCCACGTATGAGCTCGTCGGAGCTTTTTCCGGCGAGGCCGCCGACGTGGCCTGCCTGGTGGGCCACCCTGAGTCACTAGCAGCTGGGTCCCGCAGGACCCAGTTGACCAGTTGACCGGGTCAACGGGCTGACGTGGCATCTACAGCCACTGACAAGTGGGTCCGCCACATAAGTAACTTAATTATTGGCTAAATACTTTTAATTAGTTAAATCGGTTAATTAGTTCAGTCGCTGACTGGCCGAGCCCACTGGTTAATTAGTCTGTTAGTTTAAGTTTAATCACTGTTAAAACCCTCTGAGGCTGACAGGTGGGTCCCACCTGCCAGTTGACCAGTCAGCTGGTCAACCGACTGCTGACGCAGTGATGACATCAGTATGATGTCATATTCCATTTCTGGCATTTCTGTTAATTTAAATAATCCCAGGAATTTCAGAAAACTGTTTAAAACTTTGAAAATTCGTAGAAATTAAACCGTAGCTCGGATCGAAAAACTTTCTACATGAAAGTTGATCAGAAAAACGAGACGAATCCGAATACGCGGTCAAAATGCTTGACCATCACTCCTAACTACCTGAACATGGATCCGTCCCCTCCGGTTCAGTATACCGAAGTCAGCCTAAACGCCGGGAAAATATCCCAGATATTTTCCCGATTCGTCTGCGACATGTAGCCATGCATTAAGTCACCACTAACATTGTATACTGCCACGACATGCATCTGTGTTGCATTATTTGCCTTTATTTATTGTTTCTTCCCCCTCTTCTTCTCCGATAGCCCCTGAGACCGACGCAGCTCCGGAGACCGACGACACCACTGAGGATCCCTCTTTTGCCGCAGAGCTTCCAGGCAAGCAACCCCCCTTTGACGCATGTCTATATCGCCTATTCCTTCTCCCTCCTGCTTGCATTAGAATTTGCTACTGCTGTTGATTTATCCTATTCTGATGCATAGCCTGTCCTTGTAACTGTTATTGATACCTGCCTGTTATCCAAAATGCTTAGTATAGGTTGGATGGTAAACCATCTGTGGCCCCTCTTCCTTGCTTTAGTTGCCCCGCTTTAGTATCTATGCTCCGATCGATGTGATCGACGGGCTGAGACCAGCACATCACCACACCCCTAAGTTGCTCGACTCTGCTGGGCTAACATCGAGTGCCGAGGGTGATGCCTCTCATCTCACTCCCGATGATGCCTCTGTAGTACAGCTAGTCAGTCGTGGGTCAACGAGGGTGATTCCTCTTTCACCACCTCTGATGGAGCTTCTGTCGTGCAACCCCACTTGCATGAACACCATCGAGGGTGATTCCTCTGGGTTCACCTTGATGGAACCATTGAGCGGGATTCCAACGAGGGTGATTCCTCGGATTCCTGCTTGATGTTGTGGACACACGGTTACTTGCACTTTATTACTATTACTTGTTAAAGACGGGTCGGCCCCGAGGGGTACCCGCGAGAGATGTGGATTCGGGTTGACCAAGAGGGTACCCGAGAGATGAATACGTGGCACGGCCGGGCATTCTTAGCCCTTGCCGTAAGTCCACGAGACGGGGCGACGGGGTCACAGGATCGTGAGTCTCTGCTTGTTTCCGCGCGCTCCAAACGCACTAATGGGTTAGGATATGTAATCTGAGTAGGCCTCTGGCCTTATCGCGCTAACCAACACGTGGGAATAATATGGGTACTCGACGTCGTAGTATCAGCCGAAGTTCTTCAGACGTCAGCGGTTGAGCGGCACGCGCACGGGTTGGATCGTGAAAGCCTGCGCTTGTATTAAGGGGGCTAGGTCTGCTCCCGGCCGTCCTCGCAACGCGCAGGAGTGCAACGGGCGATGGGCCCCAGACCCCTGAATGCTTAGGATGTAGACCGGCGTGCTGGCCTCTCTGTTGAGCCTAGGTAGGGCTACGACGTGTCGATCAGCCGAGGCCGGGCATGGACCGAGCAAGTGTGTCCGGCCAGATTTAATCGAGCGTGTTGGGTAAGTTGGCGCACCCCTGCAGGGAAGTATATCTATTCGAATAGCCGTGTCCACGGTAATAGGATGCTCGGAGAATATCCCGATCTTCTACAACTAGAAATGGGTTGAATATATTGGCTCTGGGATTGCTTTCTCGCAGGGAGTCAAGGAAGGATCTCTGGGCGAGATTGCTACTTGTTGCTACTACTATATTTATGTACTAATCTGTACTCTTCTAATGCTGCAAGACCCTGAAGATTGCTAGTCTTCGATAGGCTAGGATTTTCTCTCTATTCTGGCATTTCTGCAGACAAGTCAACATATACAGCCTTCCTTTGATACTAATGCATATTTAGAATAGATCTGATGTCAGTCTTGCTGAGTACTTTGGATGAGTACTCACGGTTGCTTTGCTTCCCCTTTTTCCACATATACCCGATGATTGCGACCAGATGACGGAGCCCCAGAGCCAGCTGCCCCAGTCGACGACTACGACTACTACTACCCCTCCGGATACTACTACTACTACGAGGAGCCCTCCGACGACCAGGAGTAGATAGGAGGCACCCAGGCAGGAGGCCTGCGCCTTTCGATTTGTGTTTTATTTTGCCCCGCCTTCTTAAAGGCCTATCTGTTTAACTTTGTGTCTGTACTCAGATATCTGATGCTTCCGCTGATGCTTGTATGACATCGAGCTTATGTATTCGAGCCCTCGAGGCCCCTGGCTTGTAATATAAAGCTTGTATGACTTTTATTTGTGTTTAGAGTTGTGTTGTGATATCTTCAAGTGAGTCCTTAGGCTTGATCGTGTGCATTTGCGTGTATGGTTAGTACACGATTATGTCGGGGGCGTCACAATATGATAGGCAGCATTCCACATCAAAAATTCTATTTTTATCATTTACCTACTCGAGGACGAGCAGGAATTAACCTTGGGGATGCTGATACGTCTCCAACGTATCTATAATTTTTTATTGTTCCATGCTGTTATATTATCAATCTTGGATGTTTTTATATGCATTTACAGCAATTATATATCATTTTTGGAGACTAACCTGTTAACTTAGTGCCCAGTGCCAGTTGCTGTTTTCTGCCCTGTTTTTGTTTTACAGAAAATCAATATCAAACGAAGTCCAAATGGCACGAAACTTTTTGGGAATTTTTTTCTGGACAAGATAAACACTAGAAGCTTCGGGAGGAGGCCAGAAGCCCCAGGGGGTGCCCACGAGGCCTGGGGGGCAGGCGCGCCCTGGTACCTAGAGGGGCCCACAGAGCTCCGTTTGACCTAATTCCTCCACTATAAATTCATACAAAATCAGAAACCCTCAGGGGAGTCCATGAAATACTTTTTCCGCCGCCGCAAGTTTCTGTTCTCGAGAGATCCCATCTGGAGGCCTTCTCTGGTACTCCGCCGGAGGGGGAATCTATCACGGAGGGGCTCTACATCAACCTTGCTGCCCTTCCGATGATGCGTGAGTAGTTTACCACAGACCTTCATGTCCATAGGCAGTAGCTAGATGGCTTCTTCTCTCTTTTTGATCTTCAATACAATGTTCTCCTTGATGTTCTTGGAGTTCTATCCGATGTAATCACTTTTTGCGGTGTGTTTGTTGGGATCCGATGAATTGTGAGTTTATGATCAGATTGTCCATGAATATATTTGAGTCTTCTCTGATCTCTTTTATGCATGATTATTATAGCTTCGTATTTCTTCTCCGATCTATTGATTTGGTTTACCCAACTAGATTGATTTATCTTGCCATGGGAAGAGATGCTTTATAATGGGTTCGATCTTGCGGTGCTCAATCCCAGTGACAGAAAGGGACATGACACGTATGTATCGTTGCTATTAAGGGTAAAAAGATGGGGTTTATTTATGCGTGAGTTTATCTTATCTACATCATGTCATCGTTCTTAAGGCGTTACTCCGTTCTTTATGGACTTAATACACTAGACGCATGCTGGATAGCGGTCGATGTGTGGAGTAATAGTAGTAGATGCAGGCAGGAGTCGGTCTACTTGTCTCGGATGTGATGCCTATATACATGATCATTGCCTTGTATATCGTCATGATTATTTGCTTTTCTATCAATTGCCCAACAGTAATTTGTTTACCCACCGTATGCTATTTTCTTGAGAGAAGCCTCTAGTGAAAACTATGGCCCCCGGGTGTATCTAAATCATATTACTAAAACCCTAAAAATATTGCTGCCATTTTCTTTTATTTATTTAATTTTGTATTTTTGTTTCTAACTATCTATCTATCACATACAATTTAATCTTGCAATTTACCGCCGAGGGATTGACAACCCCTCGTTTGCGTTGGGTGCAAGGATTTGTTGTTTGTGTGCAGGTGCTGCTAACGAGGTGTTGCGTGATTTTCCTACTGGTTCGATAACCTTGGTTTCATAACTAAGGGAAATACTTATCTCTACTGTGTTGCATCATCCCTTCCTCTTCGGGGAAAATACCAACGCAAGCTACAAGTAGCACATGCATCTAGGGTATTAAGTATGAAACAGAGTAACGCCTTAAGCAAGATGACATGATGTAGACAAAGTAAAC
The DNA here is from genome assembly GCA_039707655.1 of Elymus sibiricus. Taxonomy (NCBI): domain Eukaryota; kingdom Viridiplantae; phylum Streptophyta; class Magnoliopsida; order Poales; family Poaceae; genus Elymus; species Elymus sibiricus. The sequence goes on along the minus strand of CM077666.1, from coordinate 197,006,923 downwards.
TCAAGCAATATGATTAAACCCCATCTTTTTATCCTTAATGGCAACAATACAAATACGTGTCATGTCGCCTTCTGTCACTGGGATTGAGCACCGCAAGATTGGACCCATCACAAAGCACCTCTCCCATTGCAAGATAAATCAATCTAGTAGGCCAAACCAAATCGATAGATCGAAGAGAAATACAAAGCTATAACAATCATGCATAAAAGAGTTCAGAGAAGACTCAAATATTTCTCATGAATAATCTGATCATAAACTCACAATTCATCGGATCCCAACAAACACACCGCAAAAGAAAATTACATCGGATAGAACTCCAAGAACATCGAGGAGAACATGGTATTGAAGATCAAAGAGAGAGAAGAAGTCATCTAGCTACTAGCTATGGACCAGTAGGTCTGTGGTAAACTACTCACACATCATCGAAAGGGCAGCAAGGTTGATGTAGAAGCCCTCCGTGATCGATTCCCCCTCCGGCAGAGTACCGGAAAAGGCCTCCAGATGGGATCATGGAAGAACAGAGGCTTGTGGCGGCAGATAGGTTTTTTCTTCTGTCTCTCTATTCGTTTGGGAATATTTGGGAATTTATAGCGCTGGAATTAGGTCAAGAGGTGCCACGAGGGGCCCACAAGCCTGGGGGGCGCGCCCTCCAGGCTTGCCGCCTCCTTGTGGCTCTTCCGGTCTTCTCCCGAAGCTTCGTGGGTCTCTTCTGGTCCAGAAAAAATTAATTCAAAGTTTTTTTCTTGTTTGGCCACTTTTTGATAATGATTTTCTGAAAAGGCAAAAACAAGCAGAAAACAGCAACTGGCATTGGGCACTGGGTTAATAGGTTAGTCCCAAAAAATGATATATAATGGCATATAATTGCATATAAAACATCCAACATTGATACTATAATAGCATGGAACAATCAAAAATTATAGATATGTTGGAGACATATCAGATACCACTGATAAGATGCCTTTGGCCGGTGAGCCACGGTTTCCGGCAAGCCAGATCCTTGCCGTCGAAGAAAGCGCTCCCGCAGAGGAAGAAGTACCTTTAGTCCTTGTCGTCGAGCCACAAACTCCGGCATGGGCGCAGCCAATTGTCCAGTTCCTTCAGACAGGAGATCTTCCCGATGAGAAAGAGGACGCAGAAAGAGTAGCCTGTCAATCAAGGATGTACTAGTTTGTTGACAACATTCTGTACAGAAAGAGACCAAATGGAGTGAAATTGAATTGTATCTATCGGGAAGATGGACAGAGGCTGTTGGAAGAGATGCATGAAGGGATGTGTGGCTCTCACATTGGGTCACGCACGCTTGTCGGCAAGGTGTTCCGTCAAGGATTCTACTGGCCGACAGCCCTTCAAGACGCCTTGGCGGTGGTCATCAGATGAGAAGCATGCCAGTTCCATTCCAAGGACATCCACCAGCCAGCTCAAGCCCTCCAAACCATTCCTCTCTCCTGGCCTTTCTTGGTCTAGGGGCTCGACATCGTCGCTCCCTTCCCCCATGCTACTGGGGGCTTTGAATTCTTGTACGTGGCAATCGACAAGTTTACAAAGTGGCCTGAGGTAGAGCCAGTGAGGAAGGTGACGGCACAGTCAGCCATCAAGTTCCTTAAAGGGTTTGTTGCTCATTTTGGTGTCCCCAACAGGATCATCATAGACAACGGCACCCAATTCATGAGCCGCGCCTTCACAGCATATTGCCAAGAGCTTGGAAATAAGATTTGCTAGGTGTTTGTTGCTCACCCAAGGAGCAATGGGCAAGTAGAGAGGGCAAATGCAGAAGTGTTGCGTGGTCTCAAGACCAGAACTTTTGACAGGCTGCACAAGTGTGGAAGGTGCTGGGTGGAAGAGTTGTCGGCGGTTCATTGGTCGATCAGAACGACGCCAAGTCGAGACACTGGCCAGACACCCTTCTCCCTTGTTTATGGTGCAGAAGCGGTGCTCCCCACAGAACTCAAATACGGGTCACCTCGAGTCTTGGCCTTTGATGAGGAGGATCAAGATGAGCTACGGCAAGATGATGCCACGCTCCTTGAGGAAGATCGTTTTTGGGCTGCTGTCCATGCTGCACGGTATCAGCAAGCTTTGCACCGCTACCATAGCCGCAAAGTGAATGCCAGGAACCTTGAGGAAGGCGACCTTGTTCTTCATCGGATTCAGTCCACGAAGGGTCAAAACAAGTTGACGCCGAAGTAGGAGGGCCCTTACTGGGTGGTACGAGTCACTAGGCCCGGCACAGTCCGCCTAGAGACCGAAGATGGCACTCCGGTGCTGAACTCATGGAATATTGAGCATCTTCGCAAGTTTTACCCGTAAGGCGCGGTTGCCGGGCTGCCCGGCAACCTCTTTTGTACAAGTTTGCCGGAAAGGCATGTAAACCTTTGTACAGAATCGGGCGCAGATCCCGTGCACATAAATAAAGCTAAGTGTTTCACAACTCTTTGTCAAAGTACATATTTGTTTATGTGTTGCAGGCAGCCTTGTGTTACATTTTCCCTTGCATAGGATGATTAATGAACCGTCAAGGTTCCAGCCTCCTCTTTTCTCTTCTTTCTTTTTCTCAAAGGACAGAAGGGTTCCTCGCGTACAAGTTTCCCAGGGGGGTGATGGTATGGATAGCGAATGACGTTCAAGATATCGTCCTACGGCAAGAAGCATAGCAAAGAAAAAGCTAAGTTGCAAAACTTTGAAGTAAATTCTTTGTTGTAGTTGCAACTTCTCCTTGAACGATTTTGGTCTTTGTACGAGAAACCTGCACGCTAAGTGACGAGGACATATACTAGGGATAGGGTAACAGGCCTGACCTACTGACCCTACCCTAGGACTCCACACGCCTTATACTGGGCCCCAGGGCCAGATCAGCAACCAAGAATTCTGCAAACTGACATCCACTCGGAGTTCAATGAACCACTCGGGAAGCAGGAGTTCACTCGACCGGCAATTTCACTCGACAGTCACTCGACCAGAGAAAACCAGGAGGCTCCAGGAACGCAACGGTTAGGACGTGCGCTCGCTCGTATCAATTGTAATCAATGCGCCCATTACCTGGCGCCCTTAAACCCCCTCTTTAACCCTTGGTAATGGCGGCATTCATGGGAGGGCTGGCGGACACTATATAAGCCACCCCCAGCTCCATTCCAAGGGTTCACAACCTTTGTAATCATACACTCCAGCAATCTAGCTCCTGAGCACCGAGACGTAGGGCTGTTACCTCCACCGCTGAGGGGCCTGAACTCGTAAATCCGAGTGTAACAACTGCGCCGTAGCTAGGCTCTGCCCTCTCATTCGTACCCCTACACACTACTGCAGGCTTGCACCCACGACAGTTGGTGCCCACCGTGGGGCAGGCGTCTAGCGACTTTCGGCGTAGTTGCAATTTTTCCCATCTTCACTATGGTTTCCGGCGGCGGACTGACCCTGGGCGGCGAGATCCGTTTCGGCGTCCTCAGCTTCATCGCCGACGATTCGGCATGGCTCCAAGAAGCCCCGCTGGATTTCAAGGCGTTGCCCATCCGCGGCGCAGCGCACTTCCGCGCGAGTTCCTTCGGCATTCTCCTTCGACAACCGTCGACTCCGTACCAGTCGGCGTCTTCGCTCTCCACCAGCCGTCGTCGCAAGCGTTCCGGACGCTCACGGCTTCAGCGGTGGATCAAGCACGCAGTGGCCCTTCAGGTCGCGGCCCCGCAGATCGTGGCAATCGAACCCGATGAGCCTGTCTTCGATCTATTCACCTCCGTGCATGAGCACTCGGAAAGCTTGTCTGAGTGCGAGAGCAGCGATCCCGCTGTAGAGGTGCTGATGGCCGATTCCCCGCCCAGTTCGCCTGGGTACGGCCGCGGCGGCGCAGAGACAAGTGACCCGTCACGTGCTGATCTTGGCGGTGGCGGAGACCGTCACGACGAGTACTACCCCCGACCTCTCACTCGGCTGCAGAGGGAGGACCTGCAACGCAGAACCGAGCAGACCCTCCAGACGCCCATCGTTGGGACGACCCCCGAGGCTCAGGCTTTGGAGGTCGTGCACCAGGCCAACTTGGCTGAGCGCAGTCGTCTGGAGGCGCTCCAAAAATCACTCGACGATCGCGCCCAGCGGCAACATCAGCCCAGTTCCAGTCGGCGGCAGCGGCAGTTGTTCTCGAATGACCAGCACTAGAATTTCCAGGTGTTCCGCACTCCCGTTCAGAATTTGGCAGCGGCCACTCGGATAGCAGATTCCATCGAGCCGTCCCGATTCGAGGTGGGAGAGGGTCTTCGGCAGATCCGGGCCCTGCTCAAGGCGGTTGAAGAGCAAAATTCGGCAGTGTCCCAGTCGCGCAACAGGATTCATAGCAGATCCATTAGGGCTGACACCGTTCAGTCGGCCCACAGCCCGGTGTCCCCGAGGAGAAACAGACACTCGCCTCCGCGGTGAAATGACCGAGACCTCCACCGAGACCAGTACTCGGGACAGGGTCACAGTCGGAATACGCCTCCACGGCGTCAAGATGATCGACGCCGTATGCAGTCGCCCCCTCCGCGGGATGGTTCGTACACGCCCCGGCCGTACGACGCCAGGCGTCCTTACGGCAACGATCAGAGGGCCAGCCCTCCCCGCCATGGTGATGGTTATCGCCAGAGAGAACCAGTCGACTATCGAGACCCGCAGTTCAACGCGAGATCCATTCTCGCTCAGAACCTGGTCGACAGAGGCAGAGCTCTGAGAGAAAACTTGGACAGAGATCGTCCGAGTGGAAGTGGAGCATTCATCTCTGGGCCTGAGTGTTTCAGCAGAGCAATCAGGGCCGCTGAGATTCTGCCTAACTTCAGATTGGCGGCTGGAGTAAGCAAGTTCACCAGTGAGTCCAAGCCAGAAACTTGGTTAGAGGATTACCAAGTGGCTGTGCAGATTGGAGGAGGAAATGACTATGTGGCTATGAAGCATTTGCCTTTGATGCTGGAAGGGTCCACCCGCGCCTGGCTCAACCAGCTCACTCTGGCTAGCATATACTGCTGGGAAGATTTGGCCCGAGTGTTCATCAAAACATTCGAGGGCACGTGCAAACGCCCTGCTGGATTGACAGAGTTGCAGCATTGTGTGCAGAAACCGAATGAAACCTTGAGGGAGTACATTCAGTGGTGGACGACCTTGCATCATGTGGTTGAGAACGTCACAGAGCACCAAGCAGTCTGCGCCTTCAAGGCAGGAGTCAGATACAGGGAGCTCATCCTGAAATTTGGCTGGTCAGGATCTTTGACCATGAGCCGAATGATGGAGATCGCCACTCGGTACGCAAACGGAGAAGAGGAAGACCGTCTCCGTAACGGCAAAGGGAAAACCAGTGAGCCCAACCCCGGAAACAGTAATCACAGTCAGAAGCCGAAGCGCAAGGCTGACGGTTCGGCTCAGGCCGAGGCTGCCGCACTGGCCGGTCAAGCCAAGAACAAGGGGAAGGCTAAGGAAAAGTGGATCCCGAAGAAAAAGAGAGATCAGTCGGGCCAAGATGTCCTCGATTTGCCGTGTCACATCCACACCAGAAAAGATGAGGAGGGCAATCTGATATTGCCCAAGCATACCACTCGACAGTGCAGGTTGCTGATACAGCAGTTTTGAGAAGGTCCGTCGAGTGACAAGAGCCCGAATGATGCTGATGGTGAAGACAAGGATGAACTTTTTCCCAGTGTCAACGCAACCCTGATGATCTTTGCAGATGTAGAGAGCAGGAGCCGGTTGAAGGTCATCAACCGAGAAGTGAACATGGCCATGCCGGCGACGACAAAGTTTCTGAACTGGTCGAAGACTCCGATCACCTTTGATCAGTCGGATCACCCAGCCTACATTGCTACCCCTGGGCAGCAGGCGCTAGTGGTCGATCCGGTCATGGGAGGCGTCCGGTTGCGAAAGGTCCTCATGGACGGTGGAAGTGGACTGAACATACTCTATGCTGACACTCTGAAGGCGATGGGCATCCCGATGTCCCGTCTCAGTGAAAGCAGTATGCAGTTCCACGGAGTGATCCCCGGCAAGAAAGCGAAGTCACTTGGGAAAATTGCCCTGGATGTGGTCTTTGGAGACGACAAGAACTTTAGAAAGGAAAGGCGGACCTTTGAAGTGGTCGACTTCCGCAGCGCCTACCATGCCATCCTTGGTCGGCCGGCTTACGCACGTTTCATGGCCCACCCATGTTATGTGTACCTCAAGCTGAAGATGCCCGGACCCAAAGGTGTGATCACAGTCACTGGCAGTCGGCAGCGCGCGGAGGAGTGTTTGCAGCAAGGGTCCAAGATAGCTAATGAACAGATGGCCATGGTGGAGTTGGAGGAATACAAGAAGAACGCCGATCCGAGTGATCTGCTGCGCTCCAAGAAGCCAGCGGCAGAATCTGCATTTCAGTCGGCCGGTGACACGAAGCCTGTACACATCCACCCGGAAGATCCCAATGCTGCTCCCACCAACATCTCAATGACACTCGACAGCAAATAGGAAGAAGCGCTCATCCAGTTCCTCCGTGAGAACTGGGACATCTTCGCATGGAAACCATCCGACATGCCGGGTGTACCCAGGGAGCTGGCTGAGCACTGTTTGTGAGTCGACCCGAAGGCAAAACCTGTGAAGGAGCATCTTCGTCGCTCTGCCACACAGAAGAGGAAGGCCATTGGCGAAGAAGTTGCTCGGCTCCTGGCAGCCGAGTTCATCCGTGAGGTGTACCACTCCGAGTGGCTCGCCAACGTCGTGATGGTCCCTAAGAAGGATAAGTCTCTCTGAATGTGCATTGATTTCAAGCACATCAATCGGGTCTGCCCCAAGGATCATTTCCCACTCCCCCGCATAGATCAGATCATAGATTCCACTACGGGTTGTGAGCGACTGTCTTTTCTGGATGCGTACTCCGGGTACCACCAGATCCGACTGTATAGGCCAGATGAAATAAAAACAGCTTTTATCACCCCATTCGGGTGTTTCTACTATATCACCATGCCATTCGGTCTTAAAAATGCTGGTGCCACTTTCATGCACATGGTGCAGAAGTGTTTGCAAAAATAGATCAGTCGGAACATTGAGGCATACATGGACGACATAGTGGTCAAGTCCAGAAAAGGTTCCGACCTGCTGGCTGACCTAGCTGAAACTTTCGCAAATCTGCGGAAGTATGATATCAAGCTGAATCCAGCAAAGTGCACTTTCGGGGTTCCTGGGGGCAAGTTACTCGGTTTCCTCGTTTCTGAACGAGGGATAGATGCCAATCCTGAGAAGATTGGGGCGATTGTACGAATGAAACGTCCAGAACGTCTACATGATGTACAGAAGCTCACGGGTTGCCTCGCAGCTCTAAGCCGATTGATCTCCCGTCTCGGTGAGAAGGCACTGCCCCTGTACCGATTGATGAATAAATCTGATTCGTTCGAGTGGACTGCTGAAGCACAAGCAGCGTTTGTTGAGCTCAAAGCCCTGCTTTCCACCCAGCCGGTGCTTGCCGCTCCGAACAGCAACGAGTCGTTACTCTTGTACATTGCGGCCACTGGTCAAGTTGTCAGCACTGTCCTGGCAGTTGAGCGAGAAGAACAGGGCAAAACTTACAAAGTTCAACGCCCAGTTTATTACATTTCTGAAGTCTTGACTCCGTCCAAGCAGAGATATCCACATTATCAGAAGCTCGTATATGGCATCTATCTGACCGCGAAGAAAGTAGCCCATTACTTCCAAGAGCACGTCGTATCAGTCGTCAGCGATGCCCCGCTGTCTGAGATCATGAACAATCGGGATGCGACTGGTCGAGTGGCGAAGTGGGCTATCGAGCTCCAGCCCCTGGACATCAAGTTCGAGGCGAAAAAGGCGATCAAGTCCCAAGCATTGGCTGATTTCCTAGCCGAGTGGACAGAACAATAGCAACCGACTCAGAGTCACCCGGAACACTGGACCATGTTCTTTGATGGTTCCAAGATGCTGAATGGTTCAGGAACTGTAGTTGTGTTAGTGTCTCTGAAGGGCGATCGTCTCAGATATGTTCTGCAGATTCACTTCGATTCCTCCAACAATGACGCCGAGTACGAAGCCCTCCTTTACGGTTTACGTATGGCCATTTCACTCGGCATCCGGCGCCTGATGGTCTGTGGAGACTCGGATCTAGTTGTGAACCAAGTGATGAAGGAGTGGGATATCAGAAGCCCTGCTATGACAGGATATTGCAATGCGGTGATAAAGTTGGAGAAGAAATTTGAGGGTCTGGAGCTGCATCACGTCCCCCGAGCTAAGAATCAGGAGGCAGACGATCTGGCAAAGATCGGGTCCACTCGGAAATCCATACCCTGCAATGTGTTCCTCGAGCATTTACGTTCTCCGACGGTGAAAGAAGATCCCTTCACGGAAGAGCCACTGCAAGTGGTCCGTCCGTCCGATCCGACTAAAGTCGAGGTCCCGGCAGTCATTGATTTGGTCATGGAGATCCTAGCAATCACGCCCGAGTGGACAGTGCCTTATATCGCATACCTGCTCAGAAAGAAACTTCCAGAAGATGAAGCCGAGGCCCGCCAGATTGTTCGCAGGTCCAAGGCCTTTACAGTGATGGGCGATCAGTTATACAGAAGATCGTCACCGGTGTGACTCAGCGCTGCATCTCTCCGGAGGAAGGTCGGTTGATCCTGGAGGAGATTCACTCGGGAACTTGTGGTCACCACGCGTCCTCTCAGAAAATCGTGGCTAAAACTTACCAAGCCGGCTTCTTCTGGCCACGTGCCAATGAAGCTGCGCAGGAGATAGTTCAACATTGCGCCGGGTGCCAGTTCTATGCAAACTTATCGCACAAGCCTGCGTCTGCTCTAAAGACGATTCCACTCGTCTGGCCGTTTGCAGTCTGGGGACTCGACATGGTGGGACCCCTCCGGACAGGGGCGAGTGGATTCACCCACTTGCTGGTTGCGGTCGACAAGTTCACTAAGTGGATCGATGCCAAACCCATCAAGAAGCTGGACTCTCGTACGGCGATCAAGTTTATGAAGGAGATAGTCTTCAGATATGGCGTGCCCCATAGCATCATCACTGACAATGGCTCAAACTTCGACTCGGAAGAGTTCAGGGCGTTCTGTGCCGCCCAAGGCACCCGAGTCAACTATGCATCTGTGGCACACCCGCAGTAGAATGGACAAGCTGAGAGAGCAAACAGACTGATTCTTCAGGGGTTAAAGCCATGACTCATGCGCGATTTGGAGCACGCAGCTGGAGCCTGGGTCACCGAGTTGCCATCAGTTCTTTGGGGCTTGAGGACGACCCCCAATCGGTCTACCAATCGTACCCCCTTCTTCATGGTGTACGGAGCTGAAGCCGTCTTGCCGAGTGACCTGCTCCACAATTCGCCCTGAGTGGAACTATACTCCGAAGCTGAAGCAGAGCAGGCGCGGCAAGACGCAGTTGATCTCCTGGAGGAGGAGAGAGAGAGATGGCTCTTATCCGTTCGGCCACCTATCAACAAGATCTACGACATTTTCACAGAAAGACACGTCAGAAGTCAGACTTTTCAGGAAGGAGATCTTGTGCTCTGAGTGGATCAGCAGCGACCTCACAAGCTTGCTCCTGCGTGGGAAGGTCCTTTTGTCATTTCAAAGGTTCTGCACAATGGAGCGTATCACCTGTACAACCTTATGAAGCAAGCAGACGAGCCCCGCGCTTGGAACGCAGACTTGCTTTGACGTTTTTATACTTGATGTTGAGATGTAATAAAAGTACTCGAGTGATGTTTGATGAATAAAAGCATGACTTTTCCAGTTCCACATTGAGTTCACTCGTACGCATTCTCTGGCTTACAACCCCCAGTGGGTGTACGCCCTTAAACTTAGCTGCAAACCAGTTTTTGCCTAAGTTAAAAACTACTCCGAGTGAAGAGCATCCCTCTCACTCGGGGTCTTGGCTGCGAACCAGATTTCGCCCAAGTTAAAAAACTACTCCGAGTGAAGAGCATCCCTCTCACTCGGGGGCTTGGCTGCGAACCAGCTTTCGCCCAAGTTAAAAAACTACTCTGGGTGAAGAGCATCCCTCTCACTCGGGGGCTTGGCTGCGAACCAGCTTTCGCCCAAGTTAAAAAACTACTCCGAGTGAAGAGCATCCCTCTCACTCGGGGGCTTGGCTGCGAACCAGCTTTCGCCCAAGTTAAAAATCCTACTCCGAGTGAAGAGCATCCCTCTCACTCGGGGGCTTGGCTGCGAACCAGCTTTCGCCCAAGTTAAAAACGCTACTCCGAGTGAAGAGCGTCCCTTCCACTCGGGGGCTTGGCTGCGAACCAGCTTTCGCCCAAGTTAAAAATCCTACTCCGAGTGGAAAGCGTCCCTCTCACTCGGGGGCTTGGCTGCGAACCAGCTTTCGCCCAAGTTAAAAAACGCTACTCCGAGTGAAGAGTGTCCCTCTCACTCGGGGGCTTGGCTGCGAACCAGCTTTCACCCAAGTTAAAAATCCTACTCCGAGTGAAGAGCGTCCCTCTCACTCGGGGGCTTGGCTGCGAACCAGCTTTCGCCCAAGTTAAAATGCCGCTCGGAGTGAAGAGCGTCCCTCTCACTCGGGGGCTTAGCTGCGAACCAGCTTTCGCCTAAGTTAAAACCCACTTCAAAGACTCGAAAGACTCGAAGGAAAGCATTTGAATAACTCCAGAAGTTCAAAAGCAAATACGAGTATGCGGGCCCGAAGCCCGAAAGAGTTTAACGAATACAGTTCCACTCGACATACCGAGGTTAATGGGTAGGACTTAAAGTTTTCTCACGCCCCTGTGGGGCTGGCCGGCTCAACGAAGGAATCCAAGTCGATGCCGTCCGCGATCCGAGTGGCCGCTTCGATGAATGTCTCCATGAAGTCCTCGAACTTGAGTTTCTTCATGTTGGCAACTTGGAGAGTCTTCGGTTTCTCCTCCTTGGCGTCCTTGCAATGCACTCGGACCAAGGAGAGGGCCACGTCGGCTCCGCAGCGGGCAATCGACTTCTTTCACGCTTGCACTCGACTGGGAATGTCGTTGAGACGAGTCATCATGGCTTCCAGGTCGGTGTCAGGGGTGTCTTCTGGCCATAGCTCTTTGTCGATCCTTCCGAGTGCACCCCACAGGCGGATGATGTACCTCTGAACATCTTCAATGCGAGATTCAAGCCGCAAGACGCCCAGGGCAGCCTTGTCACCGACGAGTGACCTGGAAGAATCCAGATCCCTCTCGATTCTGTCAGTCTCAAGCTCAAAGTCCCGGCAGTACTCTGTAAACAAGAAAAGAGGAGAGTCGAACATCAGCATGCATGAAGTTCACTCGGAGATAAGTTGAAATGCACTCGGATGCTACAAGTTACCTGCAAGCTTGGTGTACATCTCCTCTGTGAACTCCTCTATATACTTCTCCAGAGCATTCTTCTTCTCGATGAGCTGGTTGATCTTCTCGTTCAGAGTCTTCTTTTCTTGCTCATAAGCATTCGTCTGGGCCTTGAGCTTGCCATCCCACCCGGCCTTTTGCTTCTTGAGCTCAGCCACTTCCTTCTTCGCCTCTGTGATGGCGGCCTTCAGCGTCTTGTTCTCTCCTTCAAGCTTCTCGAGTGAGGCCAGCTTCTCTTCGGCGGCCTTGGTCTTTTCCTTCGCTACTTTCTGCGCTCCTGCCAGCTCGTTGTCCTTGTTCTCGAGTGCCTGCTTCATAGTTTCTAAAGAGACAGAGGTTCTGAGCCGCACTTGGAGTCGATGGTTTTCACTACGCACATCTGTTCGAGTGAAGTCACTTGGTTCAAAGAATGGAAAAAGGCGAAAGCAGAATGCTTAGTAATTGAAGCTTACCTCCCATGGTCTTGAGCTCTGCTTGAGCATGCGCTGTGTTCCTCCTCTCCACCTCCAAATCCAGTCGGAGCTGGGCCGTCTCTTTCTCCAGTGCCACGTACTGAGTCCCAAGCTCACAAGTTTTCTGAAATACAAGTGAGAACAGATCAGTTAATGTTAAAGAATATTCCGAGTGCCCAGAGACCGACGCTCCTGGAAGGAACAAGCTTGACCAGTATCAGATCCTGAAGTACCCTTTGTCAGGGGGGAACAAACTTGACCAGTATCAGATTCTAAGTTCTAAGACTCCCGCCGACTGCCCGCAGTCAACGACAGTCTCGGGGACTACACCCAGTGGGTGCACTCAGCGTGCCCCCACTGGAATGGTATCCACTTGGAACGGTCCGCCCGATCCGAGTGACGGCCGAACACAAAAAACAAAAAAAACAAGAAGAAAGAACTCTAAGACTCCCGCTGACTGCCCGCAGTCGACGACAGTCTCGGGGACTACACCCAGTGGGTGCACTCAGCGTGCCCCCACTGGAACGGTATCCACTCGGAGCGGTCCGCCCGATCCGAGTGACGGCCGAACAAAAAAAAGAAGGAACAGCTCTAAGACTCCCGCCGACTGCCCGCAGTCGACGGCAGTCTCGGGGACTACACCCGGTGGGTGCACTCAGCGTTCCCCCACTGGAATGGTATCCACTCACAGCGGTCCGCCCGATCTGAGTGATGGCCGAACACAAAAAAGAAATAAACACCCAGTGGGTGTACCGGATATTTTCCGACTGAAATTCCTACTGAAGAAAAATGACTTGGAGATCAACTTACAAGGGTACTTACTCGAATGTTCTCTTAGAGGGCAGCACTGGCATCGTATGCCAGCTTGCTAGCTGCGCACATCTCCTTGAGTCGTTGGGTCATCAGTTTCGCTTGGATCATTGCTTCCTTGCTAGCTCCAGTCTGGTCCTCTGGCACCTTGTACAGACTGAAGATGTTGACGGGAGGAGTTGGAGCCGAGGTCAAATCAGTCGACGGCGCTGTGACTGGGCCAGCACCGGCCTGAGAGGACCCTTGTGCCAGGGGCACGATCACGGGCTGCGCAGGAGGAACTGGAGGCGCTTGGCTTGGAGGTGCCTTCGGTGTGGTGGTCTGGGAAGCAGTCGGGGCTTCGGTCCCCTTCTCGGCATCCTTCCGCGACGGTCCCTCATCGTCGTCGACATGGATAATCTCTGCTAGTGCTACATTCACTCGACACGATCAGCCTCAGTACGCAATTCAGTCAGATGAGGACAATTCAATCGGATCATAGATCAAAGAAAAAATGAAATCATTGTTACCTTTCTGAGAAGTGGTCGCGTCTGCCGACTCGGTCTCGATTTGGTCTCCATCGATCTGCATGGGAGACGTGGTCGAGGTGGCAGCTCTGGTTCAGAAGATTCACTCGGTCAGAAGAGTCCAAAAGTTGGCAAAGACAGAAAAGAAAAGCTGACAAAGACACTCACGTTGAGGCGACAGGCAAAGTGACCTTGATCCTGGGCAGAGCCTTCCGAGGCTTGGGGGAAGCGACCTTGGGCTGCTTGGCGGTCTTCTCAGTCGGTTCGGGCGACGACGTCCGAGTACATTTCGGAGCCTTAGCACTCGGAACCACCTCCTTCTCCGGGCCAGCACTCAGATCATGAGTTAGCTTGGAGCGACGCTCGGAGCGCAACTCCGGGGACTGGGAAGACTCGACCTCGTTGCTCTCTTCCGAGTCGTCGCTTTCCTCCTCGCTGTCCTCCACGTAGCTGCCCTCGACACTACCATGTTCGCTCCCCACGTCTCCGACAAGTTGTTCTCCATTCGGCATAGGCGAGAGCATCTTCTGGAACTCCTGCATGACATGAAGATCAGAGACAGATAGTTCAGTCAGTTCACTCGGATCATTCAGTTCACTCGGAAAATTTGAGCATGAGTAATTCACTCGGAAATGCGTGTTATACCTCCAATGGTTGGTTGTTGACGTCGTAGGGCGGGATCTGTCTCGACCCTCGCGGATTGTCGCGCGCGCCGGTGATACACTTGAGCCACTCTTTCACGGTCTTCTCATCGATGTCCTCCGAGTGCACTCGAGTCTTGTCATCAGCGCCAGTATACAGCCACATCGGGTGAGCTCGCTCCAGCAGCGGCTGGATTCGCCGACTGAGGAAGACCTCCAGCAAATCCAGACCCGTCAACCCGCCCTGGACCAGGCTGACTACCGCAGTTACCAGGATCCCCACGTCGGTCTTCTCCTCCTTGTCCACCGTCAGCGATGGAGGCACATTGACCCTCTCGGATGTATAAGGGGGGAGACCAGTCGACGAGCCAACACAAGGGACGTCGTTGCTATAAAACCAAGTTGACTGCCAGCCCCTAACCGAGTCGGGAAAGGTCATCGCGGGAAAAGCGCTCCTACCCCGCATCTGAATACCCAAGCCACCGCACAGCTGGGTCACATGGGTTCTCTCCCCCTCGGGGTTGGCCTTTTTGACCGACTGAGAACGGCACGTGAAGATGTGCTTGATTAATCCCCAGTGCAGCGGACAACCCAGGAAGTTCTCACACAAGGAAATGAATGCGACAAGGTACACTATGGCATTCGGAGGCAGGTGGTGAAGCTGGGCGCCGAAAAAGTTCAAAAAACCGCGAAAAAAGGGGTGAGGTGGCATGGAGAAACCTCGCTCCACGTGCGTGGTGAGGAGCAGTCGCTCTCCGGGGCGCGGCGCGGGCTCGATCTCCCCTTCCTCTGGTAGCCTCCACGTCCCGTCGCGGATCAGCCCGTCCACGACGAGCCCGCTAATGTCGTCGACCGTGGTGGTCGGCGGAAGCCAGTCGCCTTGGATCCACCCGCGCGGAGGCATGGCTCGGGAGCTCGATGCCTTCTTCCCCTTCGCCGCCTTCTTGGCCCGCTCCAGCTTCGCCGTCTTGTCCTTCGCCATCGCCGCGGAGTGCTCCGGCGCCGGAATGGGTTCACGCAGAGTGCGGTTCGGGAGCGTAGATTGGGTGACTGGAAGAGACGAGGAGGAGGGGATCTGGTCTTTTGTCCCTCTCCGACGCGGTGGCTCCTTATATCGCCGCCCGCTCCACTTCCCAATCCATGCCTCTGATTCACGGGCCCGCGGATCTCCTCAGATCTCGCTGGCGGAGTTGCAGCTATACGTGGCGAAAAGTGGGGCGAAAATCGAGGCGTCATGCCCCCACTTTCCCCACTCACCGCGTCGCGACCGTTCGCGCGGGCGCTCTTATCCGATTTCAAATCTCGCAAGATTCGGATCCCAGCGATCCGATTGCTCGCCTTTGAAGACATTCCATAAACGCACGGATCTGTTCCGTCACTCAGATGGAGATTACTCGTTTCACTCGGATGAAGACTTCTCATTTCATTCGGATGGAGACTTTCACTCGGGCGTCATATGGTCCGAAATCCATCAAGGTGCTACACGGAGACAAGGCCGTCTAAAGACCAGTAAGAGTTCTTGAGCGCCCCCGTAGCGCTCAACTCACCTGGGAATTCGCCTTGGCTCGACCCGCTCAACCTCGACCGATTTGGGGGCTAATTATGAGGACATATACTAGGGATAGGGTAACAGGCCTGACCTACTGACCCTACCCTAGGACTCCACACGCCTTATACTGGGCCCCAGGGCCAGATCAGCAACCAAGAATTTTGCAAACTGACATCCACTCGGAGTTCAATGAACCACTCGGGAAGCAGGAGTTCACTCGACCGGCTATTTCACTCGACAGTCACTCGACCAGAGAAGACCAGGAGGCTCCAGGAACGCAACGGTCAGGACGTGCGCTCGCTCATATCAATTGTAATCAATGTGCCCGTTACCTAGCGCCCTTAAACCCCCTCTTTAACCCTTGGTAATGGCGGCATTCATGGGAGGGCTGGCGGACACTATATAAGCCACCCCCAGCTCCATTCCAAGGGTTCGCAACCTTTGTAATCATACACTCCAGCAATCTAGCTCCTGAGCACTGAGACGTAGGGCTGTTACCTCCACCGCTGAGGGGCCTGAACTCGTAAATCCGAGTGTAACAACTGCGCCGTAGCTAGGCTCTGCCCTCTCATCTGTACCCCTACACACTACTGTCAGGCTTGCACCCACGACACTAAGGAACCTTGTCGTGATCAGCTACGCCCTTACTTTGTTTCAAGTCCACTCAACAACTTAAGGGGTTACGTTGTGATCGTCAAGTGTATCCTTGCCGGCAGCGGCACTTCCAGCAAGCTGCTAAGGACCCGTTCCTCAAGCGCTCACGACAAGAGTGCACGCACCGGCAATTTTCCGGCAAGCGTAGGGTACAAGAATCATGCAAAGACAGAATAAGACAAGAGAGATAGCATGCATACATCCATACGAAACACAAGTTATATTACATCAAAACGCAGTGCAGATCTAATTTAAGATAAATCTGTCTTTTACATGATCATGCGCGCGGCAAGATATGGCTACAAGATTAGTGGGTAACTCCATCCTATGTCCTGGGAATCAGTCCAACCCTGTCGGCGATGGGCGTGACGAGCTCTTCGACGGTCTTTGTGTCGGCTCCCCGCGGCAGACTGGCGAAAACCTTGGAGAGATCAATGCCTGGGTTCCGGTACACCACTTTGACGAGTACCTTGAAGAGGACATCGCGGCAAAGCTTGTGGGATTCGCTGGCAAGGTATGCAGCTCGAGCCCTGCGATGCTTCTCCAGTGCTTCGATCAAGCTTTCGAAGAAGATAGTGAGCCTGGTGCTGGCGGTGTCCCCTTCGGCGGTGGAGTAGTGGTATTCCGGCAAGCCCATGGCGGACAGATGGGCAGAAATGCTCTCCGCGGCGACCACAAGACGAATAGTCCAAAGCTTGTAGGCGCCCTTGAGCTCATTGAAAGTTATGGCAGTGCTTGCGACCAAGGCTTTCTCGTCTTGGAGGTCCTTCGTCAAGATCTTCTCGCGTTTCCTGGCTTCGTCAAGGGACTTTCCCAAGGCGGTCAGCTTCATCTTGTGATCTTCGATAGTATCGTTGGCCCTGGTGAGCTCTTGGCTCTTGGCGGACACTGAAGTCTGCAGCTCCGCCAAGCTGTGAGTTGCCTTTTGTGCCTCTGCTTTGAGCGCCAGGATCTCCTTGCCGCTGGCGGCGATATTTGCCTCAAGCGCTCGCACCTTGCCTTCCAGCTCGGTCTTGGTGACCTCTGCGGCTTCGGCAGCATCGACGGCCTCTTTGATCCTTTTGGCATGCTCTGTAGCTTGAGCCTCGAAGGCCTCCTTGTGCTTGCGCTCCAGCTCCTGAGTTTACTGTGAGACGAGGGCCTGGATCTCATTATCCTTGCCGCAAAGTGTGGCGGCAAGCTCTGCTTCCCGAGCGGAAAGCTCTTCTTCATAAGCGTCAAGGCCAACCTTGCGCTCATTCAGCTTTGCCTCCTCTGCTGCTACCTTCTGCGCAGCCTCCTCTTGTGCCTTGTTGGCCTCGGCCTTCTCCAGAATAAATTCCTACCGGGCCTTGGCAAGCTGAGTGATGTCTACTACACAACTTATTCTTGTAGACTCGTGTTGGGCCTCCAAGCGCAGAGTTTTGTAGGACAGTAGCAATTTTCCCTCAAGTGGATGACCTAAGATTTATCAATCCATGGGAGGCGTAGGATGAAGATGGTCTCTCTCAAACAACCCTGCAATCAAATACAAGAAATCTCTTGTGTCCCCAACACACCCAATACAATGGCAAATTGTATAGGTGCACTAGTTCGGCGAAGAGATGGTGATACAAGTGTAGTATGGATAGTAGATATAGGTTTTTGTAATCTGAAAATAAAAAAAACAGCAAGGTAGCAAGCGATAAAAGTGAGCACAAACGGTATTGCAATGCTTAGAAACAAGGCCTAGGGTTCATACTTTCGCTAGTGCAATCTCTCAACAATGCTAACATAATTGGATCATATAACCATCCCTCAACGTGCGATAAAGAATCACTCCCAAGTTCCTATTAGCGGAGAACATAAGATATAAATTGTTTGTAGGGTACGAAACCACCTCAAAGTTATCCTTTCCGATCGATCTATTGAGCTATTCCTATAAGTGTCACAAACAGCCCTAGAGTTCGTACTAAAATAACACCATATGATACACATCAACCAACTCTAATGTCACATAGATATTCCAATGTCACCACAAGTATCCGTGAGTTGATTATACGATATGCATCAAACAACTTCATAATCATAATATTCAATCCGCACAAAGAACTCCAAGGAGCACCCCAAAGTTTCTATCGGAGAAAAGATAATGAAAACGTGCATCAACCCCTATGCATAGATTACCCCAATGTCACCTCGGGAATCCGTGAGTTGAGTGTCAAAACATATATCAAGTGAATCAATATAATACCCCATTGTCACCACGGGTATTCATATGCAAGACATACATCAAGTGTTCTCAAATCTGAAATATTCAATCCAACAATAACGAAACCTCAAAGGGAAAAGATTTGATTCATCACAACAAGGATAGAGAGGGAAGAAACACCATATGATCCAACTATATTAACAAAGCTCGCGGTACATCAAGATCGTGCCAAATCAAAAACACGAGAGAGAGAGAGAGAGAGAGAGAGAGAGAGATCAAACACATAGCTACTAGTACATACCCTCAGCCCCGAGGGTGAACTACTCCCTTCTCATCATGGAGACCTCTGGGATGATGAAGATGGCCTCCGATGATGATTTCCCCCCTCCGGCAGGGTGCGGGAAAAGGGCTGTAGATGAGATCCCTTTGGAACAGAGGCTTGCAGAGGCGTAAAAACTCATCTCGGTTAACTTTCGGGGGTTTCTGAATATATAGGATTTTTCATCGTTGGAATCACGCAAAGAGGTGCCACAGGGGGCCCACGCGGCACCAGGGCGCACCTGGGGGGTGGCGCGCCCTGGTGGCTTGTGGGGCCCCTGTGGCTCTTCTGCTGCTCCCCCGAAGCTTCCTGGGTCTGTTTCCTTCCAGATAAAATTGTCAAAAAGTTTCGCTGCATTTGGACTTCATTTGATATGGATTTTCTGGAAAACCAAAAACAAGCAAAAAACAGCAACTGGCACTAGGCACTAGGTCAATATGTTAGTCCATAAAAATCAAATAAAAGCCATATAAAAGTGCACCAAAATCATACAAAACTATAATAAACAATGCATGAATACTTCATAAATTATAGATACGTTGGAGACGTATCAGCATCCCCAAGCTTAATTCCTGCTCGTCCTCGAGTAGGTAAATGATAAAAGAAAATAATTTATGAAGTGTGAATGCTAGCATAGTGCATAAGTTTGATCAATGATAATTTCAATCACTTTTTCTAGCATCAATATATATCATAATCAGTAGCTCATCTCATAAAACTTCTCATGATCAAGTAGCAAGCTATTCACATGTTTAAAGTATAGGCCATAAACTTTCTTGAAAACTAACAAACTATGTTATCAGTCATCAAACAATTGCAATTCATGTTACTTTCAGGAAGGGTCTATGTAAGAGCTTTGATCTAGCAAATTCCACATACTCAACCATCATTTAGTATTCCATGATTGCTGACACTCAAAGCATATTTTTTGAACAAACCGTTTCAGTCAAACACATAGGAAGATAGGGGCTTAATGTTTCGCCTCCCAACTTATTTATCTTAGGGATAATGTCAACAATAATAACTCATGATCACCTATATTTAACTGGATATATGTGCCTGGATCTTTCCCTACCACATAATGCTTGCCAACTAAAGAATAAATGGAGCGGAATAGGGATGAACATTAATGACTCTTGCATAAAAGTAAATACAGAAAAGTAAAAGATAGGCCCTTCGCAGAGGGAAGCAGAGGTTGCCATGCACTTTTTGTTGTTGGATGCACAAGCCCTTAATGTAAAGGAATGTCACGTTATATTGCCCCTTGTGATAGCAACCTTTATTATGCAGTCCATCGCTTTTATTTCTTTACCATCACAAGTTTGTACAACGCTTATTTTCCCTTGCAATAAAAGATCATACATATTTTAGGAGCAATTTTTATTGCTTTTTGCACCGATGACAACTTATTTGAAGGATCTTATTCAATCCATAGGTAGATATAGTGGACTCTCATGGCAAGAAACTGGGTTTAAGGGTTTTTGGATGCACAAGTAGTATCTCTACTTAGTACGAATTTTTGGCTAGCAAAAGATCCTAAGCAAGCACCACATGTTAGAGGATCCATGACAATATAACTTCTATGTGAATATAAACAAACATAACTCATTACATTGTCTTCCTTGTCCAACGTCAACTACTTGATCAAGCTTGGAAATAATTAGTGGGGGCTCACAATCATAGAAGATGTCCAAGATAGTATATATGTGAAATTTCTCTTCCTTCAAAATTCTTTCATGAATTGTTCAAGTGACCAATGCTATGTTTGTTAACTTTCAATAAATTTTACCACTTATACTTCTTGTATGTGAAGTCACTACTCCCCATGAGACAAGCATATGAAGCATATAAATTTCAACTTTATGATATTCAATTCATTTCAACAATTTACTAATAGGATATAAGTGAAGAACAAGAGTAAATGACAAACTACTCCAAAAAGATATAAGTGAAGACCAAATGAGTAGTTAAGTAAATAGGTAGCTATGTGAGGACTCTCTCTCATTTAAAATTTTCAGATCTTAAGTATTTTACTCAAACAGCAAAGAAAACAAAATAAAATGACATTCCAAGAATAGCACATCTCATGTGAAGAAGCAAAAAACTTAGCCTAACCGATAGGTGTTGATGAAGAAAGGTGGGATGCCAACCGGGGCATCCCCAAGCTTAGTTGCTTGAGACTTCTTGAAATATTAACTTGGGATGCCTTGGGCAACCCCAAGCTTGAACTCTTGTGTCTCCTTAATTCCTCTCATATCATGGCTTCTCCTAAATCTTAAAAACTTCATCCACACAAAACTCAACAAGAACTCGTGAGATAAGTTAGTATAAATCAACTCAAAACCCTAACATTCTCTACTGTAGCAAATCACAAAAATTATAATTAAACATTGCATACTAAATGCCTCTTCATATTTAATACTCCTATTCACAAATAGAAACATTAAACTCGCAAACATATGCAAACAATGCAACTATAACAGCAATCTGCCAAAACAGGACAGTCTGTAAAGGGTGAATAAGAATTAATACTTCCCTAAATCCAAAAATTCTGAAAAATTACCACGTGACAGAGGACTCATTCATGCTTACTGTGTAAAAATTTCAGATTTTTATCATGTCCTGACTATTCAGGAATATTCTGAACATAACAGAAAACTTTCTATTTTCAAACAGCAACACATAAACTTGCAAACTGGGCATGGTAAAGGCTATAATTGGCATTTTATTGAACTAAAAGATACAAAACATGATTATTGATAGCAGAAAGAAAATCTCAACAAAATAAAATGATGCTCCAAGCAAAACTCATATTATGTGACGAATAAAAATATAGCTCCAAATGAGGTTACCGATAATGTTGAAGACGAAAGAGGGGATGCCTTCCGGGGCATCCCCAAGCTTAGTTGCTTGGGTCTTCCTTGAATATTACCTTGGGGTGCCTTGGGCATCCCCAAGCTTAGGGTCTTGCCACTCCTTATTCTCCTCATATCGATATCTCACCCAAAACTTCAATCACACAAAACTTAACGGAACTTCGTGAGATAGGTTAGTATGATAAAAATAAATCATCCACCTAGTACTGTCAAGACAAGATTCATAATTGTTCTAACATAATGCCTACTGTATTCCATCATTTCCACAATTTATATTACTCAATATAAGCTATGGAAACACTAAAACAAGCAAACTATGCACCGAAAACAGAATCTGTCAAAAACAGAACAGCATGTAGTGAGCGATTTAAAAACCATACTTATGTACCTCTAAAAATTCAGAAAAATTAGGACAACGTAAAACATTTGTAACCCAATGCTTTGTAAAAATTTCAGAATTTTCTCACGCTCCAGTACAGAATAGAAATTCCATCAATGGACGCAAAAGTTTCTGTTTTTGCACAGAATCGAATCAACAAGTATCCACACTATCCCAAAGGCTTTACTTGGCACATTATTGAAAGAAAACATATAAAACATGATTACCACAGTAGCTTAATCATGTGAACACAAGAAAACAGTAGGGGTAAATGTTGGGTTGTCTCCCAACAAGCGCTTTTCTTTAATGCCTTTTTAGCTAGGCATGATGATTTCAATGATGCTCGCATAAAAGTAAAGAACTGAAACACAAAGAGAGCATCATGAATCATATGACAAGCACATTTAAGCCTAACCCACTTCCTATGCATAGGGATTTTGTGAGCAAACAATTTATGGGAGCAAGAATCAACTAGCATAGGAAGTCAAAACAAGCATAATTTCAAAACTTTCAACACATAGAGAGGAAACTTGATATTATTGAAATATATGTAAGCATATCTCCCTCTCTCATAATAATTTTCAGTAGCATCATGAAGAAATTCAAAAATATATCCATCACACAAAGCATTCCTTTCATGATACATAAGCATAGAATTTTTATTACTCTCCACGCAAGCAATTTTCTTCTCATTCATAATAGTGGGAGGAAACTCAATGAAATAACTATCATGTAATGCTTGATTGGCATAATCCAATTGAAAATTAAAATCATGATGACAAGTTTCATGGTTATCATTATTCTTTATAGCATACATGTCATCACAATAGATAGGAGGCATGCAATCATCATAATAAATTTTCTCATCAAAACTTGGGGGACTAAAAATATCATCTTCATCAAACATAGCATCCCCAAGCTTGTGGCTTTGCATATCATTAGCATCATGGGTATTCAAAGAATTCATACTAACAACATTGCAATCATGCTCATCATTCAAAGATTTTATGCCAAACATTTTATTGAATTCTTCTTCTATCAATTGAGCACAATTTTCCTTTCCATCATTTTCACGAAAGACATTATAAAGATGAATAATATGAGGCAACCTCAATTCCATTTTTTTGTAGTTTTGTTTTATAAGACAAACTAGTGAGAAACAAGAAACTAAAAGATTCAATTGCAAGATCTAAAGATATACCTTCAAGCACTCACCTCCCCAGCAATGGCGCCAGAAAAGAGCTTGATGTCTACTACACAACTTATTCTTGTAGACTCGTGTTGGGCCTCCAAGCGCAGAGTTTTGTAGGACAGTAGCAATTTTCCCTCAAGTGGATGACCTAAGGTTTATCAATCCGTGGGAGGCATAGGATGAAGATGGTCTCTCTCAAACAAGCATGGCGCCAGGCGACGAGGTCATGGATATCAGCCCAGACTGCAGCCCCCGACGTGAGGCCACTATCCAATTTCCTTTGGCAAGCGCTGGTGTCGAAATATTTGCCGGGTTGCAGGGTTGTTTGAGAGAGACCATCTTCATCCTACGCCTCCCATGGATTGATAAACCTTAGGTCATCCACTTGAGGGAAAATTGCTACTGTCCTACAAACCTCTGCGCTTGGAGGCCCAACACGAGTCTACAAGAACAAGTTGTGTAGTAGACATCAGCCGGCACGGCTGTACTCCTCGTAGAGGTACGCCGCGTTCACTGCTGTTGAGGGGCTTGGCGTTGACTTCCTTGCCGTCCGGCAACCTTGCCGGTTACCTCCTCGCCGGCAACTTCCTCACATGAGGGTACGCCGCGGACTGGCTCTTCGGAGGCAGCTCTCCGAAGGACACGAGTTCTCCTTGCCGGAATGGGAGGAGCGAGGGATTCTTCGGGTACTTCTCCTACAACAGTCTCCCCGCCCCGTTCCCTGGCAGGTTCTTCCTGTTCTTCGGCAAGTTCCTTCAGCGGTCCCCTTTCCATTCCATCACCAGATCCCTCATCGGCATTGGTTGCCACGGACCCAGAGCCGCTGACGCCTCCAGCCATTCTGGCCTCTACCGCCCTATTGGCGATATGCTCCAATTCTTCGGGTGTGGTGTCGCGGAAGAGATCTTTTTCCTCTCTGACGGGCCTCTCCACCAGGGTGTCGAACCACTCTTGCACCACGTCTTCGGGCGGCTCCTGCCAAAGTGCCTCGACGCCATGGGCATTGCAGGATGGCATCACCATGATGACGGAATCCTTGGCGGAGCTGTTGCATAAAGGCACCACCCTTGCCGGCAGCTTGAAGTTGCCGCTGGGGCGAAAGAGGTGCTCGCAGAGGGCCCGGTGATGCAGCACTGTCAGATTGTCATGAAGTCCAGTCCGGACCCGCATGATATCTGCTGTGTTCTTGTAGTCCCAGGCGGGCCTGCCCTTGTTCTGGAGAGGAGCGATGCGGTGGTGAAGGAAGTCAGCCCCCACCATTTCAACGGTGAGGCCGGTAGCTTTGAGGCGGAGGATGCGCGTGGTGGCGATTGTGAGCTTCTTGTCGTCAGCATCAAAAGAGCTCCAATCCGTGCCGCGCTCCACCCTTGTCGTCCTGGGCTGGCAGAACTCCGGGAAATCTTTTTCCTTGGTCTAGCACCATTCCCCGCGCCACTCGTTCCACTGCTGATAGGGCAGCCCCAGAAGGTAGGCATTCTCGTCCCTGTGGATCCAAGTGATGCAGCCGGAGAGGACATCTGCTTCGATGCGTGGGGTGAAGTAGTGGCGGAAGAGAGCTACACTAGGCAATACTCCTACGAAGTTTTCGCACATATGCGCGAAAACAACCATACAAGTCATGGCGTTGGGGGTAAAGTCTAGAAGGCGAAACCCATAGGTATACATCATTTCTACAAAGAATTCGGAGAAGGGAGGAACGAGCCCACAGTAAAAATACGCAGCGAAGAAAGGGTACTTGTCTGGACCGGGCCTAACGGAGTGTAACATCCCCATGTAATAGCTATAGTGAACACCTCTTGATAATGCCAAGTCATCATGATTAACTAGTCTTGATCATCATTTGCATCATATCTCATTTCAACTTCCCATTCAAATTGAAATTCAAATTTAAAGTGAAAAATAAAAGTTGTTCAAATTGGAAATAAAAATGTTCATTAAATAGCAAATAATCCATAACTAAATATGTTAAGAAAAACAACATCACCTGAATTCATTAAGTGACTCCATCATCCTAAAACAGTAGCAAACAGCACCATTTAATTCCATTTCAATTAAATAAAATTCAAATGAAATCATAATAACCCCAAACCAATTTCTGGTGGTAAGTAATATTGCATTGTAATTATTGAACCAAGTCACATATTTTATAAAAGTCATTAAGTGGTCTAACTATTTACTAAACAATAGTGGAAAAGGAAATACAGAAAAGAAAAAGGAAAAGTCCTACCGGTTACTGTACCTGTGGGCCTAAGTCGTACAGTGCCGGGCCCAGCCCATATGCCCGGTCTTCGTCCTCCTCGCGCGCGCTGTCGCGCGCCCGCGTCGACACGGCGCCGATCGCCGCGCGTCGCTCATCCCGCGGTTCCCCGTCGCCGTTAAGGCCTCCCCTGGTCGCCTCTCTCTTCCCCCGAAACCCTAGCGCCACCAGAACCCCCCCCCCCGTCCCCTCCTTGCTTGCGCACGAGCTCACCCGAAACCTCGCCGCCGACCTCCACTCGATCCCGCGCTCTCCGACGTCCTCAAGCTTCGCCGTCATGTCGTAAAGCTCCGCCGCAGTCCACTCCGTTGACTACGCCCAGCCATTCAATCCGGGAGCCACCGAGTCGAGCTCGGCGACCTCGTCTTCCTCCTTCGGCCACCTCGACTCCGGCGATGATTCCGGCGACGACAAGCTTCCCCGAGCCCATTTGAGCACACCTGCAGGGCCCGGTGAGCAGTAGCCGTCTTCTCCTCCTCTTCCCCGTGCGGATCCGCCTCTGTACTCGCCGCATTTTGCATGCCCGAACGCTCCGCCGCAGATCTCGTCGCCGGCGAGCCTCCGATAACCAAATGGTCATGTGGCGCTGCTTGTCGTGCTCGCCCGCGCGCGTAGATGTCCTCTCGCCTAGCCATTTGGCTCGAGCGCGCCCGTTTCGCCGTTCCCGTAGAGCTCCCGAAACCGCCGCCGCCGCCATCGTCGCACCGCCCGAATCCGGCCACCTCCCGGCCAACCACCGCCACCACCAGATGCGCCGTGATGTGCACGTTCGATAGAGCCCAAGAACGCCCGATTTGATGCACCGTACGCGAAACCCGGTCTCGCCGGAGTTCTGCCATCGCAGGGAGCTCGCCGGAGAGCTCCGGTGGCCGTCGCCGACGTGGCCGACTGGGTCCCGCCTCGGTGCCGCTGACTGCTGGGCCCCGCGGGCCCAGTTGACACGGTCAGCCGCTGACGTGGCACCGTGGCCCACTGACATGTGGGTCCCGCCGGATTAAAATGTTTTTAATTTAAATAAACTGTTAATTAAATTGTTAATAAAAGTTATTTAGGCTAATCAGTCATTGACAGTGCGGGCCCACCAGTTAATTAAGTTAGTTTAATTAAATAAACCTCTGTTAATTAGCACAGTCACTGACCAGTGGGACCCACTGGTCAGGTTTGACTGGTCAACCGAGCTGTTGACTACTGACGCCAGCACTACGTCATGCTGACGTCACCTTTTACTATTCTGGATAATTCGGATTTAATTAATTAAAATAATTCCAGAATATTAATAAAACTTTGAAAAATCATATAAAATAAACCGTAACTCGGATGAAAATAATTTATATATGAAAAACGATCAGAAAAATATGAAGAATCCGAATGTCCTATCCACATACCTGCCACACCCCTCTAACATACCGAACGTGAAACTTTTTGACTGATTTCGATAAATGAATAGTGCTCGACTTTAATAAAATAAATCCAAATAAATTCCTAAATTATCTAATACAATTAAATAGGCAGTAAAACACCTCTGCATATCATTTAGTCATGTCATGCATAGTGATTGCATTTTTGCCGTGAATTTATTGTTTCTTCCCCCTCCTTCTCTCCCGATAGACGCCGAGACCGATGCCGACGCACTTGAGTACGGCTACGCTCCAGACGAGCAGCCTTCCGACGACCAGCCCCTCTCAGCAGAGCTTCCAGGCAAGCAACCCCCCTTGACGCATGCCTATATCACCTATTCTCTCTCCCTCCTGCTTGCATTAGAATTTGCTACTGTTATTGTTTTATCCTATTCTGATGCATAGCATGTCCTTGTAACTGTTATTGATACCGGCCTGTTATCCAAGATGCTTAGTATAGGTTGGATGGAAAACCATCTGAGGCCCTCTCCCTTGCTGTAGTTGCTCCGCTCTAGTATTGGTGGCCCGATCGATGTGATCGAACGGGCTGAGAACAGCACCTCACCGCACACCCCCTAAGTTGCACCTCTCTGCAGAGCTGGCATCGAGTGCCGAGGGTGATACCTCTTATCTCACTTCCCATGATGCCTCTGTAGAATAGCTATCCGGATGTGAGTTACCGAGGGTGATTCCTATTTCATCACTTCCGATAAAGCTTCCGTCGTGCAACTCCTCGAGTGGGAATCCATCGAGGGTGATTCCTCGGATTCCTTCTCAATACTTGGACACACAGTTACTTTGACCTTTGTTATAGGCGGGTCGACCCCGAGGGGTACCCGTGGGGAAATATGAAGTCGGGCTTGCCAGGAGGGCACCCGCGAGTGATACTGTGGTGGAACGACAAGGCAGGCGGAGACCACCCTGATCGTGATCCGTGTGTTACCAAGTCGGAGCGACACTAATCCTGATCGTCTCTGCGAGTTACTAAATACGCCTAATGGATTTGGGTATTTGATCTGAGTGGGTCGTTGGCCCTATACGCACTACCACCACGTGGGATAATGGTTATGGAACCCTCTACGTCGTATGTATCAGCCGAAAGCTCTTCAGACGTCACAGCTCAGAGATGCGGGCTGATCGTTGGGGTGTGCTGGTTACGTCACTGGTGTATTCAGTGTCGCGCCTGGGCCCCGACCAGCCACGCAACGTGCAGGAGTGCAAAGGGCGATGGCCCAAGACCCCTTCGCACTTAGGATTTAGACCGGCGTGCTGACCTCTCTGTTGAGCCTAGGTGGGACTGCGTCGTGTCGATTACCCGAGGCCGGGCATTACCCAGCAAGTGTGTCCGGCCAGATGTAATCGAGCGTGCTGGGTAACAGTAGTGCACCCCTGCAGGGAAGTTATCTATTCGAATAGCCGTGTCCACGGTAACAGGACGCTCAGTGTTGTATCCAGATCTACCACTATTTGAACTGGATACATGTTAATTAATTATGAGCTCCGGGGTCGCTTTCTCGCAGGGAGTCGAGGAAGGATCTCTGGGCTTGCTTCAACATGCGTGTTAATTTATAATATGCTATCTGCTCTCTTCTAATGCTGCAAGATTGCTTCAAGATGCTAGTCTTCGATAGGCTAGGCTTCTCCCCCTCTATTCTGGCATTCTGCAGTTCAGTCCATAGATATAGCTCCATTCCTTTGATAATGATGCATACTTAGCATAGATCTGATGTCAGTCTTGCGAGTACTTTGGATGAGTAATCAAGGTTGCTCTGCTATTCTTTTTCCCCCATACCTGAATAATGTGATCAGACGATGGAGCCCCGGAGCCAGACGACACCGCTAGAGCCTACTACCAGGAGAGTCCCGGAGGCATGTACTACTGGGTTGAGCCAGCCGACCAGGAGTAGTTCGGAGGCCCTAGGCAGGAGGCCTTCGCCTTTTCGATCGTTATGTCGCTGTTTGTGCTAGCCTTCTTAAGGCAAACTTGGCTAACTATGTCTGTACTCAGATATCATTTGTGTGTATGACTTATGTATTCGGATCCTCGTGACCCCTGGTTTGTAATATGAAGATTTATGTTTAAATTTGAGTTTAGAGTTGTGTTGTCATATCTTCAAGTGCGTCTCTGATCTCGAGCGTGCACGTTTGCGTGTATGATTAGTGCACGGTCGAGCAGAGGGCGTCACAAGTTGGTATCAGAGCCGACTGCCTGTAGGAAGCCCCCTTCCGATTCCTTGGTCGAAGTTGAGTCTAGACTTTGAAAACTATTTTACTAACATGGCTGTGTGGCTTACGGGCCTACGTCGCCAACTGGCTGGTATTAGGATCTTTTATTCCTCTTCCTTACTCTGGGATTCTGATCTCTCGTCTTTTCGGGTTGAAATTTTACTAACTCTGACTCTAGGTTCTCGTAATCGCGTCCACCCGGAGAGCTGGATTATCTGCACTTGTTCCTTCACATTGATCTGATTTGTCTGATAATCACATTTTTCTTTTCCATTGGTCTGTTTAACCTTTCTCTCCAAGTTATATTATACTTCTCACTGTCATTTGACAATCCTGAATTTCCTCTGTTTCAGATGGATCGTTTGTTTCCTCCGCGCCCTGCGACGCAGCTTGTGCTTCGCACTTACGCTCGTGATGCGCCTGGTTTTCCAGCTGTCCTGATCGCCCTCCTGACCAGACTGGGCTACCGCTGGTACCCCGAGTACATGGTTTATGAGGATTACCGCGAGTTCAACCAGGAGCAGTACCATGCTGATCTTCGTATCTTTGATCAGCGGGACAACTCCGACACCGAGTTGCACCTTTTTCACGGTATCGGCGTGACGATTGAGATGGCAGTCCATGATGCCGCTTATTCTGCTGTCGCACGCCTCCGTGGAGAGCACAGTCGCTTCGATGACTCAGAGTTCCGATACATCCCGTATGCACCTGCTGGAGATGCTACCGGATACTACACAGCTATCTGTGCCCCTTACGAGCGACGTCGATATGACCCGCATGTTTTGATTCAGTGCACCCAGGCTCTGGATCGCACTGCCCGGGCTCTCGCCGTCGAGTTGTTTGCCACTCGAGCACGTCTCTACGATGCTATGACGCAGATGCTACCAGCTATTCTTGCAGGGATACATCCGGAGTACATTCTTTACCCGCGCAGGACTCAGATGCCGGCAGGTATCGATTGGCCTGCTGTTGGAGGTCATACACCTGCACGTGGATCTCTTCTTCCAGTTCGAGATCGGGTTCTACATCAGAGTGCACATGGAGAGCAGGATTTTTCTGCCTTGGAGACTCATCGTACGCACTTGCAGTTGCCCCGTTTCAGTGGTTTTCCCCGACGTTGATGTAGCCTTTGCTATGTCTCGTTGTGTATTCCTCACCGCGTGCCTGCGCGCCGCCTAGTGTGTCTACATTTTCATTTACGTTGTCGTAACGCTGGCCTGTAACCGACTCTGTGTATGGATCTGTATGTCTTAATTGACTACTGTTATGTATCTATTGCACTTTCGTTCATTGTCGTGTTACATCATGTTATCTCTAAACACTTGCAGTTGCTTTTACTAAACTACCCCCTGTTAAAATTTTAGCAGGATGGTTAGACCAGGTGGTCGTGGTCATGGCCGTGCTCCTGAACAGCCACCACCGCCCGAGTACATGGCCGCAATGATGCAACAGTTCGAAGTGAACCGTCAATTCATACAAGGCATCATGGCCCAGTTTCCGCATCAGAACCAGAATCAGAATCAGCAAGCTGCCCCAATAACTCTGCAGGAGTTTGTGCGTCTCAATCCAACTACTTACCGCAACTCTGAACAGCCACTGGATGCTGATGACTGGCTTCGCGACATCGCCTTCGAGATGGAGTCTGCCAGTGTCGCCCCTGAAAACCTTGTCACCTTCGCGACCTATTTTTTGAAGGGCCCCGCTGCTCAATGGTGGTCCACCCACAGGCGTTCCCTACCTGAGGGGACAGTCATTACCTGGTTCGAGTTTCAGACTGCCTTCCGTGCTCGTTACATTACTCAGGGAATCATAGACCGGAAGAAGACAGAGTTTCGTAACCTCACTCAGGGCAATAAGACTGTAGAAGCTTATCAGCGGGAGTTTCTTAATCTGTCCCGCTATGCTGAAGAGGACATTCCAACTGATGCTCGTAGACAGGAGAAATTCCGTAGTGGACTCCACCCAGACCTCAAGCTTGCACTTGCTGCTCAAGACTTCACCGACTTTACCACCCTCGTGAATAAGTCTATCCTGGTGGAGACCGCTCAGATGGAACATAGGGAGTCACAGAAGCGCAATCGTGACATTGGCTCATCTTCGAGCTCAGGACAAAGGCGTAAGATCTGGATTCCCAACAGCATGTACCGTCCAACTGCTCCTGCGCCAAGGCCCTCCTATGCTGCACCCCGTCTGCCTCCTCCACCACCGAGGCAGCCAAGAGTTCAAGCTGCTCCACCACGTGCTGCTCCTCTTCGTCCAGAAGATGGTCTGTGTTTCAAGTGTCGCAAACCAGGTCACCTTGCCAAGGACTGCCGCCAGAATCAGAATCAGTTGGCATTTCCTCGTAATGGCCGTGGCAATGGTCGTGGCAACAATCAGACCCGCAACTATAATACTAGGTCTTCTGTTTATGGTCGTGGCCATGCTTACAACATTGATATCGAAGAAGTTCAGGATCAACCTGCTACTGTGATGGGTACCCTTCTCGTTAACTCAGTACCCGCTTCTGTTTTATTTGATTCAGGAGCATCGCATTCATTCATGACAGAAGCATTTGCATTATCACATGACATTGCATTTCAAAAGATGAACCTACCAATAGTTGTTCGCACCCCTGGAGGCCAGTGTCAAACCACCATGATGGCACACAATGTCCCCATTGAAATCAAAGGATTGGAATTCCTTGTTTCACCCATCATCTTGAAAACTTCCACCATAGATCTCATTCTGGGAATGGATTGGTTGAAAGCTCACATTGCTTCGATCAATTGTGCCACCAAAGCCGTCCAACTTCTTCACCCCTCCGATGAGATAGTGAACTACACCGCCCGAATTACCCGGAATGCCAAAGCTCAGATATATGCTCTGAATGCTTTGAACGCCTCACCTCTTGAGGGAATTGAGAACGTTCCAGTCGTTCGCGATTTTCCGGACATCTTTCCGGAAGAACTTCCAGGAATACCCCCAGTTAGAGCTGTCGAGTTCGTCATCGACTTGAAACCTGGCACCACACCTATTGCCAAGCGCCCATACAAGATGCCGCCACATGAACTCCTTGAGCTTAAGGAGGAAATCGACAAGTCACTTAAGAAGGGTTTCATCCGTCCCAGTTCCTCTGCTTGGGGAGCACCTTCTCTCTTTGTTAAGAAGAAGGATGGAACGAACCGATTGGTCCAGGACTATCGGCCTATTAATCAAGCTACAATCCAGAACAAATATCCACTTCCCCGGATCAACGATCTTTATGATCAACTTGCTGGATCCTCTGTGTTCTCTAAACTCGACTTAAGGTTGCGTTATCATCATATTCGAGTGCGTAAAGAGGATATTCCGAAGACCGCTTTCGTTACTCGCTATGGATCATACGAGTACACCGTTATGTCCTTCGGATTAACTAATGCTCCAGCAACTTTCTCTCGATTGATGAACTATATCTTCATGGACTACCTCGACAAATTCGTCGTGGTTTATTTGGATGATATCCTAATATATTCCAAGAATGAAGAAGAATACGCCGAACATCTTCGGCTTGTATTGGAGAAACTTCGAGAGCACCAGCTGTATGCCAAATACTCTAAGTGTGAGTTCTGGTTATCTGAAGTGACCTATCTTGGTCATGTGATTTCCAAAGATGGCATTGCCGTTAACCCTGAACGAGTTCAGGCTATTCTTGACTAGACTCCCCTGAAGAATGTCAAGCAAGTCAGAAGTTTTCTCGGTCTCGCCAGCTATTGCCGCCGATTCGTTGAGAACTTTTCCAAGATTGCAAAGCCACTGACTGATCTGCTTCACAAAGGTGTTAAGTTCGAATGGACAGAAAAAAGTCAGGAAAGTTTTCAGACACTTAAAGACAAGTTGACATCTGCTCCAGTGTTAGCACCCCCGGATTCCCAAAAGGACTTTGTGATATACTGCGACGCATCCCGTCAAGGATTAGGCTGTGTCCTAATGCAAGAGCGCAAAGTGATTGCTTATGGCTCTCGACAATTGCGTCCTCATGAGGAAAATTATCCAGTACATGATCTCGAGCTCGTTGCAGTTATTTATGCTCTGAAACTGTGGCGACATTACCTTCTTGGTAATCGTTGTGAGATATACACGGACCACCAGAGTTTGAAGTATCTGTATACCCAACCAGATCTGAACCTTCGTCAACAAAGATGGCTCGAGACAATAGCTGACTATGATATGAATATTTCTTATACTCCTGGCAAGGCTAATGTAATGGCCGATGCTTTGAGTCGCAAGGCTTATTGCAACAACCTCATGGTTCAGGAAGCGCAACCTATGCTTTATGAAGAACTTCGCAAGTTGAACCTTCACATTGTTCCACAGGGTCATCTCAATACCCTGGTTGTTGAGTCAGAGCTCGATGACCTCATCAAGCATATAGAGAAATGTGACTCTGAGGTCGAGAAAATTAAGCGAGATATCAAAAGGGGAAAGCCCTTATTCTTCACCATTGATGCTGATGGCACCTTGTTCTTCAAAAATCGCTTAGTGGTTCCTAGAACTCACAACCAGGATCTGACCCCACGCGTCATGAAGGAAGCTCATGATACACCTCTTTCAATTCACCCTGGCAGTACCAAGATGTACCAAGACATTCGACAGAGATACTGGTGGCCTGATATGAAGCGAGACATTGCTCGCTATGTTGCTGAGTGTGACGTTTGCCGTCGCATCAAAGCAGAACATCAGAGGCCTGCTGGAACTCTGCAACCCCTTGATATTCCTGAATGGAAATGGGACAAAGTTGAAATGGATTTCATTACTGGTTTTCCCAGATCACAGAAGGGTCATGATGCTATCTTTGTCGTCATTGACCGATTCTCAAAGGTTGCCCACTTTCTGCCAGTCAAGGAGACAATCACTGCTAGTCAATTAGCAGACTTGTATGTTTCCAGAATTGTGTCACTCCACGGTGTTCCGTTGGAGATCAGTTCAGACCGTGGCAGCCTCTTTACCTCAAGGTTCTGGAACAGTTTCCAAGAAGCTATGGGAACTCATCTGTCTTTCAGCACCGCTTTTCACCCCCAGTCCTACGGACAAGTTGAACGAGTCAATCAAGTGCTTGAGGATATGCTTCGAGCTTGTGTCATCTCATTCGGTAAGAATTGGGAGGAATCTCTCCCGTATGCCGAATTCTTGTACAACAATAGCTATCAAGCTAGTCTGAAGATGGCACCCTTCGAAGTTCTTTATGGACGTAAGTGCCGAACCCCTCTGAATTGGTCAGAAACTGGGGAACGACCACTCTTCGGTCCGGACATTATCCAACAAGCCAAAGAACAAGTCCGCATAGTCCGGGAACATTTGAAAACTGCTCAGTCTCGTCAAAAGAGCAATTATGACCGAAAACACTAGGTAATGGTCTACCAACCTGGCGAGCAAGCTTACCTTCGTGTCACTCCGATGAAGGGCACTCATAGGTTTGGAATCAAGGGCAAGTTACCTCCTTGCTACATTGGCCCGTTCCGTATCCTCGCCCATCGAGGAGAAGTGGCATATCAATTGGAATTGCCGCCGAACCTTTCTCAAGTGCATGATGTCTTTCATGTATCACAACTCCGGCGCTGCTTCAAGGATCCTATCCGAGCAGTGGATCATGAAGTGCTTGAATTACGAGATGATCTTTCTTATCCAGAGTATCCGATCCGCATTCTCGATCAATCTGAGCGTCGAACCCGTCAGAAGTCGATCAAGTTCCTTAAAGTACAGTGGTCGAATCATTCTGAAGATGAAGCCACTTGGGAACGCGAGGATCGTCTTCGTGAAGAATACCCCGCTTTCTTTCAACCTACCTCTTAATTCTCGGGACGAGAATTTCTTTTAGAAGAGGAGAATTGTAACATCCCCATGTAATAGCTACAATGAACACCTCTTGATAATGCCAAGTCATCATGATTAACTAGTCTTGATCATCATTTGCATCATATCTCATTTCAAATTCCCATTCAAATTGAAATTCAAATTTAAAGTGAAAAATAAAAGTTGTTCAAATTGGAAATAAAAATGTTCATTAAATAGCAAATAATCCATAACTAAATATGTTAAGAAAAACAACATCACCTGAATTCATTAAGTGACCCCATCATCCTAAAACAGTAGCAAATAGCACCATTTAATTCCATTTCAATTAAATAAAATTCAAATGAAATCATAATAACCCCAAACCAATTTCTGATGTTAAGTAATATTGCATTGTAATTATTGAACCAAGTCACATATTTTATAAAAGTCATTAAGTGGTCTAACTATTTACTAAACAGTAGTGGAAAAGGAAATACAGAAAAGAAAAAGGAAAAGTCCTACCGGTTACTGTACCTGTGGGCCTAACTCGTACAGTGCAGGGCCCAGCCCATATGCCCGGTCTTCGTCCTTCTCGCGCGCGCTGTCGCGCGCCCGCGTAGACACGGCACCGATCGCCGCGCGTCGCTCATCTCGCGGTTCCCCGTCGCCGTTAAGGCCTCCCCTGGTCGCCTCTCTCTTCCCCCGAAACCCTAGCGCCACCAGAAACCCCCCCGTCCCCTCCTTGCTCGCGCACGAGCTCACCCGAAACCTCGCCGCCGACCTCCACTCGATCCCGCGCTCTTCGACGTCCTCAAGTTTTGCCGACATGTCGTGAAGCTCCGCCGCAGTCCTCTCCGTCGACTACGCCCAGCCATTCAAGCCGGGAGCCACCGAGTCGAGCCCGGCGACCTCGTCTTCCTCCTTCGGCCACCTCGACTCCGGCGATGATTCCGGCGACGACAAGCTTCCCCGAGCCCATTTGAGCACACCTGCAGGGCCCGGTGAGCAGTCGTCGTCTTCTCCTCCTCTTCCCCATGCGGATCCGCCTCTGTACTCGCCGCATTTTGCACGCCCGAACGCTCCGCCGCAGATCTCGTCGCCGGTGAGCCTCCGATGACCAAATGGTCATGTGGCGCTGCTTGTCGTGCTCGCCCGCGCGCGTAGATGTCCTCTCGCCTAGCCATTTGGCTCGAGCGCGCCCGTTTCGCCGTTCCCGTAGAGCTCCCAAAACCGCCGCCACCGCCGTCGTCGCACCGCCCGATTCCGGCCACCCCACGGCCAACCACCGCCACCACCAGATGCGCCATGATGTGCACGTTCGATAGAGCCCAAGAACGCCCGATTTGATGCACCGTACGTGAAACCCGGTCTCGCCGGAGTTCTGCCGTCGCGGGGAGCTCGCCGGAGAGCTTCGGTGGCCGTCGCCGACTGGGTCCCGCCTCGGTGCCGCTGACTGCTGGGCCCCGCGGGCCCAGTTGACACGGTCAGCCGCTGACGTGGCACCGTGGCCCAGTGACATGTGGGTCCCGCCGGATTAAAATGTTTTTAATTTAAATAAACTGTTAATTAAATTGTTAATAAAAGTTATTTAGGCTAATCAGTCACTGACAGTGCGGGCCCACCAGTTAATTAAGTTAGTTTAATTAAATAAACCTCTGTTAATTAGCACAGTCACTGACCAGTGGGACCCACTGGTCAGGTTTGACTGGTCAACCGAGCTGTTGACTACTGACGCCAGCACTACGTCATGCTGACGTCACCTTTTACTATTCAGGATATTCCGGATTTAATTAATTAAAATAATTCCAGAATATTAATAAAACTTTGAAAAATCATATAAAATAAACCATAACTCGGATGAAAATAATTTATATATGAAAAACGATCAGAAAAATATGAAGAATCCGAATATCCTATCCACATACCTGCCACACCCCTCTAACATACCGAACCTGAAACTTTTTGACTGATTTCGATAAATGAATAGTGCTCGACTTTAATAAAATAAATCCAAATAAATTCCTAAATTATCTAATACAATTAAATAGGCAGTAAAACACCTCTGCATATCATTTAGTCATGTCATGCATAGTGATTGCATTTTTGCCGTGAATTTATTGTTTCTTCCCCCTCCTTCTCTCCCGATAGACGCCGAGACCGATGCCGACGCACTTGAGTACGGCTACGCTCCAGACGAGCAGCCTTCCGACGATCAGCCCCTCTCAGCAGAGTTTCCAGGCAAGCAACCCCCCTTGACGCATGCCTATATCACCTATTCTCTCTCCCTCCTGCTTGCATTAGAATTTGCTACTGTTATTGTTTTATCCTATTCTGATGCATAGCATGTCCTTGTAACTGTTATTGATACCAGCCTGTTATCCAAGATGCTTAGTATAGGTTGGATGGAAAACCATCTGAGGCCCTCTCCCTTGCTGTAGTTGCTCCGCTCTAGTATTGGTGGCCCGATCGATGTGATCGAACGGGCTGAGAACAGCACCTCACCGCACACCCCCTAAGTTGCACCTCTCTGCAGAGCTGGCATCGAGTGCCGAGGGTGATACCTCTTATCTCACTTCCGATGATGCCTCTGTAGAATAGCTATCCGGATGTGAGTTACCGAGGGTGATTCCTCTTTCATCACTTCCGATAAAGCTTCTGTCGTGCAACTCCTCAAGTGGGAATCCATCGAGGGTGATTCCTCAGATTCCTTCTCGATACTTGGACACACAGTTACTTTGACCTTTGTTACAGGCGGGTCGACCCCGAGGGGTACCCGCGGGGAAATATGAAGTCGGGCTTGCCAGGAGGGCACCCGCGAGTGATACTATGGCGGAACGACAAGGCAGGCGGAGACCACCCTGATCGTGATCCGTGTGTTACCAAGTCGGAGCGACACTAATCCTGATCGTCTCTGCGAGTTACTAAATATGCCTAATGGATTTGGGTATTTGATCTGAGTGGGTCGTTGGCCCTATACGCACTACCACCATGTGGGATAATGGTTATGGAACCCTCTACGTCGTATGTATCAGCCGAAAGCTCTTCAGACGTCACAGCTCAGAGATGCGGGCTGATCGTTGGGGTGTGCTGGTTACGTCACTGGTGTATTCAATGTCGCGCCTGGGCCCCGACCAGCCACGCAACGTGCAGGAGTGCAAAGGGCGATGGCCCAAGACCCCTTCGCACTTAGGATTTAGACCGGCGTGCTGACCTCTCTGTTGAGCCTAGGTGGGACTGCGTCGTGTCGATTACCCGAGGCCGGGCATTACCCAGCAAGTGTGTCTGGCCAGATGTAATCGAGCGTGCTGGGTAACAGTAGTGCACCCATGCAGGGAAGTTATCTATTCGAATAGCCGTGTCCACGGTAATAGGACGCTCAGTGTTGTATCCCGATCTACCACTATTTGAACTGGATACATGTTAATTAATTATGAGCTCCGGGATCGCTTTTTCGCAGGGAGTCGAGGAAGGATCTCTGGGCTTGCTTCAACATGCGTGTTAATTTATAATATGCTATCTGCTCTCTTATAATGCTGCAAGATTGCTTCAAGATGCTAGTCTTCGATAGGCTAGGCTTCTCCCCCTCTATACTGGCATTCTGCAGTTCAGTCCACAGATATAGCTCCATTCCTTTGATAATGATGCATACTTAGCATAGATCTGATGTCAGTCTTGCGAGTACTTTGGATGAGTACTCACGGTTGCTCTGCTATTCTTTTTCCCCCATACCTGAATAATGTGATCAGACGATGGAGCCCCGGAGCCAGACGACACCGTTGGAGCCTACTACCAGGAGAGTCCCGGAGGCACATACTACTGGGTTGAGCCAGCCGACCAGGAGTAGTTCGGAGGCCCTAGGTAGGAGGCCTTCGCCTTTTCGATCGTTATGTCGCTGTTTGTGCTAGCCTTCTTAAGGCAAACTTGGCTAACTATGTCTGTACTCAGATATCATTTGTGTGTATGACTTATGTATTTGGGTCCTCGTGACCCCTGGTTTGTAATATGAAGATTTATGTTTAAATTTGAGTTTAGAGTTGTGTTGTGATATCTTCAAGTGCGTCTCTGATCTCGAGCGTGCACGTTTGCATGTATGATTAGTGCACGGTCGAGGAGAGGGCGTCACACGGAGCCAGGAAGAACCTCTGGCACGGTGTGGGCGCTCGTCTCCTTCCCCCACATGATTGAGTACCGACTCACCAAGTCGCTCTGATCCAGCACCGGCTCGAAGACGACACTGTCTCTCCGCGCCGCTGCCAGCCCCTCCTCCCTCGTATCTGCCTCGGGGGCGATCACCTTTCCCGGCTTGTTTCGGTTCCTCTTGGGAGCCGTGGCTGCACTGGGGAGAGCGGATGTGGGAGCAGGCAGGGGCGAGGCGCGGCGACGGAAGCAAAGGGCGTTCTCTGCTCTTGCGCGAGGAAGAAGATGACGAGAATGGCGAGATTGGGGGGAAGGGGGTAAATGAGCAGCGCCCCTCGCGGATTCCATTTTATGGGGAAGGCGCGGGGGCTGGCTCTTTACCGTCCTATGTGGCTGTGCTTTTTCAGGCGCACTACCTCCCCGCGCCCATTCCATTCCACCTCTCCCACGCTCGCATTTAATGCGCATCGTGGGGGGCGTGGTAACAGAGAAGATTACGATAGTTATCCTCTGTCACGCGTGCCTGTGCACTGTTTAGGCCCGGCCCAATGACGCCTCGCATGCGCGTGTGGCCCAGGCCCAGGGGCTCCTTTCGGTGTACTAAAGCACGGGTGCCCTTGTACCCTGACTTGTGCACAGGCAGTTGTAGCCTTCCTAATGGCAAGAGCTTGACGGAGGATAACTATGACCCAAGACTTAGAATAAACAAGACCGTGAAGAAGACCTCAAGGCAGGTCATTGAGAAGTACTATTCTCGTACTGAAGATCAAGATTGCCCTTGCCGGCAAGCTTCGTACCGGCAAGGTGAAGGCCAAGACTCTGGTTGCCGGCAAGCAACGGCCCGGCAAGCTCCGCGCTGGCAAGCTCGTTCTATCCCGTTACCGCTCCACCTCATCATCGGCTAGATAAGCACGCATGATAGGTGTCGAACGGGCAGGCAGTCAACGCAGCTGGCCAGGGCACGTGTCAGCATGCCACGCCAGGATTAACTTTAACGACACCCGTCCTTGGGACATGTCAAGGTGACAAGAGGGCGCCAGGACCGGTGGTATAGATCTTTTCACCCAAAGCCTCGCCTCCCCGACGTAGCACCTAATGGTGCATTTAATGCGCTTGTCCTACCCCGTCTGGAGATAGACGTGGTGACGGTGCAAGTTACTATTCATACTCTATAAATGACCATATTAGCCACTGTGGTAACCCCTTGGCCTATAAAAGGAGGTCCACGGCTACACTTAGAACGGTCGACTCTTAGCTCAACTACACGATGTAGCTGCACTTTCCGCACACCTTGCCGACAAGCTGTGCTCTTTGTAACCTTTGAGCTCTCATACAATCAAACCACCAGAACAGGAGTAGGGTTTTATGCTCACAGCAGCCCGAACCTGGATAAATCGTTGCTTGTGCTCATATCTACTAGCCCCGCTCTTTGTAGTATATTGATCCCACAGCCGAACCGCAAAGGGATCCTCTCGATCCCATAGATCGTCGTTTTCCCACGACATATATCCTAAGGGAGAGTGATGCATTTTATAAGAGGAGAGAATTCTACATGTTTCTAAGAGGGGAGAAACATGTCCTTTTGGTTGCTCTGATTTTGTCTCATCCTACCTACTCACAATATCCAATGCTAGATTCAGGGGGAGAGGAAGTTCACTTTAGGGGAGAAATTCTTGAAAGTTTATCTTCGAAATCTTATTTGACCTTTTGGGGACATGTCTGCATCTAAAAGAAGTACTCACTGAGTGATACTCTCTTCTACATGTCATCCCAATCTTGGTACTCTTGTTGATCTTGTATCCTCTTCTTGGAGAAGTTATCTTGTGTTTTCTAACTTTGTTTTCTCAAGTGTATTTCTTCAGGAAAATGATCAAGAACTTCAAGGCAAGCATGTGCATGATGACCTCTTACTTTTGCACATATTGTTTGCAAGAAAGAAATCATGGACATGAGGGTACTTCACCTTCATCTTGTTGCTCTGATGCATATAGCCAAGATACATGTAACTCATTACAATTCCTTCACTTTGTGCTTCTACAATCCTTAAGCTATCATCATTTACCTGCTGCACACTTGTAGGGGGAGCATATGCATGTTACATGTTTTCCCTCAAAGCTTTCAAACTTTCTTCTATTACATTTCTACTTGAAGCTTTGATGTATGTTGTCATCAATTACCAAAAAGGGGGAGATTGAAAGCACATTTGCTCCCTTAGTGGTTTTGGTAATTAATGTCAACATACATGTTGTTGGACTAATGTCTCTATCTAGTATATTTCAGATAAGTTTAACAGTGGCATGGCAAGGACAAGAGGATGTGGACCCCTTCAAAATGCTAAGGA
This sequence comes from Elymus sibiricus, assembly GCA_039707655.1. Classification (NCBI taxonomy): domain Eukaryota; kingdom Viridiplantae; phylum Streptophyta; class Magnoliopsida; order Poales; family Poaceae; genus Elymus; species Elymus sibiricus. The sequence goes on along the minus strand of CM077666.1, from coordinate 196,965,922 downwards.
CAAGAATTGGCAAAGCTCCAAGACTCTTCATTTTTGGTTAAGTGATCCAAGATCACATTGAGTCCATAGGAAAGCCAATACTATTAAAAGGGGATGAGGTTTTGATCATGACTCAATTGCTCAAATGCTTAGTGGTATTGCTCCAAAATCCTCAAACACTTCTCCACATCACATCTTCCAAAAACCCTAAAAATCCATCTTGGTCCCACCAAAATATTCCCATCCGGACCCACCGAGATACTCCATATACTGCCACATGCCAAACCCTAACTTTTTCAGTCCAACCGAAATGGCTCTCGGTCTCACCGAGATGGGCTGACCAAGTTGTTGTAATGCCATCGATTCACTTCGGAGTCACCGAGATGAAACAATCGGAATTTCCGGAACGAGATTCTGCCCTAGCCATTGCACTTCGGTCACATTGAGTCGTTCAGTTCGGTCTCACCGAAAAGCCTAACGGTCAAGCCTTTTACACAGGTCGGTCTCACCGAGATTTATGATCGGTGTCACCGAGTTGGGTCAAAAAGCTTGTAACGGTTGGATTTTTGGTGCTACCTATTTATACCCCTCCACCCACATCTACTCTCTAAGAGAGCCATCAGAACGTGCCTACACTTCCACCATTCATTTTCTTAGAGAGAACCACCTACTCATGTCCAACCATTTGAACCTTGATTTCTAGCCTTCCCCAAGTTGTTTTCCACTCAAATCCTTCTCCTACCAAAGCCAAATCTGTGAGAGAGTGATTGAGTGTTGGGGAGACTATCAATTGAAGCACAAGAGCAAGGAGTTCATCATCAACAACACCGTCTATTACCTTTTGGAGAGTGGTGTCTCCTAGATTGGTTAGGTGTCACTTGGGAGCCTCCAAGATCTTGTGGAGTTGAACCAAGGAGTTTGTAAGGGCAAGGAGATCGCCTACTTCATGAAGATCTACCCGAGTGAGGCTAGTCCTTCGTGGACGTAAGCCATGGTGGAATAGGCAAGGTTGCTTCTTCGTGGACCCTTCATGGATGGAGCCCTCTGTGGACTCGCGAAACCATTACCCTTCGTGGGTTGAAGTCTCCATCAACGTGGACGTACGATAGCACCACCTATCGGAACCACACCAAAAACCACCGTGTCTTCATTGCGTTTGATCTTCTCTTCTCTACCCCATTACTTCCCGCACAATTGCATGCTTTACTATTTCCGCCGCTCTATCTCTAGATATGCATGTGTAGGAAATCTTGGTGATATCTTAACCAGTGCTAAAATCTGCCTAAATTCCAAGAGAATTAAAAACTGCAACTTTGTTTGGTTAAGAATCTATTCACCCCCCCCTTCTAGACCTATCTTCTCGACCCTACAGAAATCCCAGGCCGCGCAAGAGAAAAGGAACAAAGCATACCTGTTCTTCCCCATGAGGGGTGGGATGACTGTCGGCGTGCGCCTGCCCGTCCACGGATATTAAGCCCGGGCGGGTGGAGGCTAAATCGGAGTCCGGCAGATAGCCATGGGTGGAAGTCGACTCAGCTGGAGACGCGTGACAGAACAGCTTCCCCAGTCGCCCTTGAGGGGACCATGGGCGCGCTTGGAAGAGCCCACGACGCTCGCCATTACCGGAGCTCTCGAAGCTAGACTTTGGGAGGGGAGATCTGTGTTGAGAGGTGAAAAGGGAAGGCCAAGATGTGCTTTGGCATGACTTTGGGCCAGGCACCCGCTAATAAAGGCAAAACAGGGTGACGCTTCGGCGTCTGGCCGTAAAGTGGCTCGATTCCCTAGCTGCGCGGTGCTCGAGATGGCGCGTGGTGGGACCAGGGCCGAGGAGAACTCATATAGCCGAATTCAAATCACGAATGGGAATTTGCCTGCTAAGCCGAACACTATCCAGCCGAAGATTATCCAGCCGAAGACATTATCCGAAGAAGACTACCATCCTCGGCTTTGAAGACAAGTTCGGGAGCTACTGACGGTGTCCTGGACTAGGGGGTCCCGGCCTAGCTGGTCTAGTCCATGGGCCGGACTGACGGCCTGTTGATGAGGAAGGACTCTGGAAGCCTTTAACCTGTGTCACAAGCATATCGGGCTTCACCGAGGACTTGGCGTGTACTCCAATTATGTCTATTAGATTCGGCATGTAACCCCTAGATGGAAATCGACCATGTGTAACCCTAGATACCCCTGGTGCCTATATAAGCCGGAGGGTTTAGTCCATAGAGACACATTCATCATCATCACCCTTACCCCTAAGGTTTAGTCCACAACTTGCGATCTCGAGGTAGATCAACTTTGTACTTTGATACACCCATAATATAAGCAAGAGCAAGATGTAGAATTTTACCTCCTCAAAGAGGGCCCGAACCTAGATAAAAACATCGTGTCCCTAGTCTCTTGTTACCCATCGATCTGATCTCATAGCTCGACCCCCCTACCCGAGATTTGCCGGTTTTCACACCGACAACCGCGCTCTACCAGCAGAGGAAGACGCCGGCTCCGCAAAGATCAAAGAGTCGGCGGCCAGTGCATCCGCGTACACCGCCAACAATGAGGGGAAGTAGAACACGGGAGGCCACCGTCGCTTGGGTCCCAGGAAGGCCACCACCGGCGCGTCGCCGGCTTGTACAGCCGGTGACCTGTCCGGTTCTTTATCTTAGACCATCATCGACCCCAACCTGGGCTCCGGGGAAGCACCCTTCCCCTTCGGCTAAAGCACCCTCTTTGCCACTCCGAAGAGCGGCGCAGCCGGACATAGGGAAGATACGGGGGAAGACCATGCCTCCGGGACTCCCGGCAGTCCGGTAAACGGGCTGCCGGACATGGGGAAGACGAAGGGATCCACCGTGGCCGGCCGTAGACTAGTGTAGGGTATCCGTGTCGTGGGAGTGGAGTTCCGTGCGACCGTACGTGCACATAATTTTACCTTTTTAGTCAAAATATGTCCTGTTGGTATGAAATCCAGTCGTGTTTGCATGAATTTCATCCGGTTTGTCGAAAAAGAGTTTGAAATGTATGCAACTAGCGTTGGATGGCTGCCTCCCGCATCCGTGTCCGCGGACTGGTCCCCCTCCTGTCCGCGGATGGATGCGGAAGGAAATTTGCGGGTTGCCGTTGGAGATGCCCTCACGCGGGGATGGGTCGGGTGGGGGCGAGGGCACGATGGGTTGCCGCGTGGCACTCCCCCGAGGAGACGAGCTAGACTCTAGCCACGGTATGTTCGGGAAAGCTTTGATTTGTAAATTTCTTTAGGATTTTTCTTCGTTGACCAGAGAGGTTAGTTTGAACATATCAAAAAGATAAAATTTTCAGAGTTTTCAAATAAAGACATAGCACAATGGCAGTTCTAATACACACGGTAGCTATCATTCTTCAACTACGCTTAACGATAGCTTCAATCACTCTTGATGGAAACAAACAGAAACAAAACAACTTACTTCTTCTACCTTATTCGCATGGGTTGCCTTCCATGAAGCGCTTTGTTTACGATCGTTTAGCCCGACCGTAGTGACAGTTACTTCTCTTTGGGTATAATAACACCTAGCCCATAGCTTTTGGCATCTAGGGTAATTCCATCTCCTGTGTAGGTCTTCATCTTTTTTTCCTCGAGAAATGCTTAACAAAAAGATCCTTCGAAGGAAGTTCCGCATTATCTTGAAAAATATTAATGGTAGCTTTGATGGTCCTTATAAATGGCCTACCTAGTATAATTGGAGCAATGGGATCTTGAGGCATATGAACAATGGCAAGATCAATCATAGCAGGCCTGATTTAATCTCGACGGCTTGTGTAAAGGTACAATTGGACATATTCAATTTAATCTCACTTGTAACAAAACGAACCAAGATTGAGTTTATCATGAACGGACTTAGGGATAATGGAAGCACTAGCACCTATATCACATAAAACATTAACCTTATTTAACCCAATCTCTATCTCAATAGTTGGTTCAAAGATATCCTCTTGCTTAGCCAATAGCTTACCATATAACTTTTTATTCAGCATCTAACTAACGTAGCTTCTCCGCAATTTGACCAACGAAATGTTTATAAGCTTCATCATTTGATATCTCATGCAGTGGATGCTTGAGAGTCAACATTTTCATGAAGTCTGCAACTGAATATGAAGGTTCTGGCACATGGCTCTTGTCGAGCTCTTCTGAAGATTCTTCGCTACTTCTCATCATTTTGACATTCACAACCGAATTAGATTCCAACTTTCCAACAAACATGCCTAGGATAACTGTATGACTCTCAGCAATTTTTGCGATGTGTGGTTCCATGCTATGAGTTCTTTCGTCTAAAGCTTGCACATGTTAGTTGAGCCCAGCATCTTACAGGCCATTTGACCAAGCAATCCATCATGATTTTTCAATATATCGGTAAATGTTTTGTTCAGCTCAGCGTTCAAATTCCACCGCCACCTCATGATCAAAGTTGTCAACACACATCTACCGATGAGATGGAGGAGAGAACCTCATCACAGGCGAAATCTTCGTGTCAATCTCTCGTCCCACACACCATCAGACCCACGCTCGCCACCAACCATTACATGGTTACAGGAGCTCCACTGATTGGCCCACTGCGATTTCCTTCCCTTCACCGAGCCTCGCATCGACGAACCTCCCTATCTCTGAGCAGCAGGAGATGCTTTGCCTGCAGAACAAGCACACCGACATCATGTGCGCTTCACTGTCAGCCAAAGGGCAAGGGATCGAACCTCCAATCACCTACATTATATTAGACTATTATTATCATGCTTATATATATACTTCTCTAAGCGTGTTAAGGGGATTGATTGATGACCCGGCCTACTCAAGTGTTGTAAGGACTAGAACATGGTGGCGCGCGTTGCTGCACCCGTCTATTTTTTTTCAATAGAACGATATGAGTTTGTGTAAAACTTGTAAGATGAATTAATAGTATGTAGCATGATTGAAGAGTTCCTAGCACACGTGGTTTATTTGCATCACCAAACACTATAGTGTGGAAGAAATAATCTTCATGAGTAAAATTGACTAAAAAAGGCAAAACCAAATAGTAGTATATTTGTTGGCACTATGACAGGTTTGAGGCAGAATATGTTGTTGCAAGTAAAACTACTAAATTAAAGAAGAATGGGTAGAGTTTTCTGTAACTGAGCATATAAGCATCGGCATTACACAAAATAAGTATATTTGGTATTGGATTCATGGTTAAAAAATGATCTGAATTTATGTCTCGTTCAGAGCAGATCTGGAATCACGTACACGAAAATGAATGAACAAAACCTTAATTCACGGGCATAACACTACATTTAATTATATTTGTATCAAAATTCCAAAATAGATGTAAATTCTGCAATGAGAATTTATGTTTGTACAGCGAACCGAGCAGCAAACCTTGACATCCTATACACCTAAGAGATTCATCCCCACTAATTTATTTATCTCAACATGCAAGCATACCACTTTCCCATATAATTATGAATGAGATAAGGTCCACCTTAACATGCAATCATGCATGGGAAAAGACCCATCACAACATTCAACCATGCACGGGAAAATGTTTTTCATTTAATTATTCTACTTCTATTCAATAAATATTGTTAGAACTATACATAATCAAATATAATAAATTAATAAGTCATGTGTATTTTAATTCTGGTTCTCATGTTATCAACCCAAATTTTCATCAACCAATTTCCGCAGCACAGAAGAAAATTTGTAGCCCAATAGTGAAATGATATTCTAAGAAGATGTGATGATCTGCCAATCGCTATCAATTGTATATCAATCCTTCTAGGTGGTGATTAGCCAAGGTCAACCTGGGATAATGTAAGAAAAAACTAAGCTGCTATGATTAGGCTCAAAGAACTTGCCTGGTCTGGCTAAGGCAGCTGTTTATATTACGGTCTGGACCAAAGACATGAATTATGACGACTTCCCCTGTTTAAAAGTAAATGGGTTACAAGAACAAACAAAAGCTATATGAAATGAGGAGATGAAGGAGTGCAAAATTGTTTGACAAACATTGAGGTCAGTTTGCAGTGCATCACAAATTGAGCAACCAAGACAACAATTAGAAAATTTTATCATAGTAGCACAACGCAAAGTTTGGATGAATTTTGGATTCACCTCCAAACAATATAGCTAGCCAAGCTGATTGAACCGAAGGGTTTTGCATACCATACGAGAAAAATATCGGGTGAAATAGGGCAACATAGCAGACCCTAAATTCCATGGATCGAGCAAAAATAAGAGAAACATACAAGACATGGAGTTTTTGAACCCGAGCTCACACGCTCCCCGATGAACGGTAAAATATAAAAAAGTAAAAATAAATAAAAATATATGATATTTTTTGTGATAAACATTGATGAATGTTTTAACACCCTGCAAAATTTTTGTGATGAAATGACATTTGTGGAGGTCTGGAAAAAACAATGTTGGGGATATCACTTATCGGGAACTTATCGGTCGACCCAAGATAAGGGGTAAATCGGCCGATTTATCGGCATATCGGCAGATTTATCGGCAGATTTATCTTATCAGACATGGGTAAGCGATAAATCAGCCGGTTTATCAGAATATCGGCTGATATCTTGAACAATGGAAAAAAAGGAAAATCAATGCTCCGAAAAGACTATTGTTGGAAGCATTTTGGAACATTGATTTTTTTGCGAGACCTCCACGAATGTCATTTCATCACAAAACTTTGCAGGCAATCAAAACATTCATCAATGTTTATCACACAAAAAAACAGTTTTAATATTTTTTAGTATTTATTTGATTTTTACTATCCATCAAAGAGCATGTGAGCTCGGGATTAAAAGTGCACTTTCGAAACATACAAGGGAATCAACAGAACTCAAGCAGCAGGCTTTCTTCACTTTTCTGCCGGTAAGAGATCAGGGTCGGCCCTGGTGTATGGCGGGCGGGGCGACGGCCCAGGGCCCAGGCGGAGGGGGGCCCATAATGTAGTATATATATACACTATAGCCCAAGAAAAAATAGGTAATTTTTTTTACAAAAGCAAAGAAACGAGATGGGCTAGGCCCATTAGATAGCTAGACTGCGAGAGATCAATTAGCGAACCGTCACGCTCGTTCGCGGCGTGATTCACGCGGCTCGGCGGCTGCTCGTTTTCCTTCGTGGCCTCGACGGTCTGCCTGCCTGTCAGCCTGTGAGCCTGTCCCCGGTCGCCGCCTCAGCCGCCTCGCCGCCGGTCTGCTCGCCGGTGCGCGCGCCGCGCCCGCACGGCAGCCCGGCCATCCGGCGAGACGGCAAGTCAGTACGCTGTACGCATCTCAGGCCGGCTGTGACGCTACAGACCTACAGTAGCAGGTATCCTTCCTGTATCCATCTATCTATGTTTCTGAATTCTAAATTCCTAATCCATCCCCTCAAACCCCAATTTGAAAATTTCTGTAGTTTATTTTATTCTTTATTTAGTATGTACGTTTTCAACTATTCATCCATGAACCATGATCCATCCTCCAATTTCTCCGAGTTAATCTGATGTTGATCTTGATGATTTTGTCTCCGAGTTAAAAGTGTTGTAGGTAACTTTGCCAGATGGTTTGATGTCAGCGCTTGAGATTCTTCAGTTTGTTATGGCTGTAGATTGCTATCTAAATGTCTCTGTTGCCTATCGGATCCTCTTAACAGTGCATGTGACTGTAGCCTCAGCTGAAAGAAGTTTCTCTAAACCGAAACTGCTGAAAAATTATTTAAGGTCAACTATGTTGCAAGATAGATTGAATGGCTTGGCTATGTGCTGCATTGAGAAGGATATCTTGGACAACGTTGATCTTGATTGTGCCCTTAATGACTTTGCATCAAGAAACGCCCGAAGAAACTTTTTCTGAAGCACTAAAGTATTATTGTTCTCGATGGAGTCAGTCAAATTCGGTTCTTATTTGAGGTAATCATGTCATGTTAGTTTCATTTTGCTATCTTTTTAGTATTATTGTTGTCGATGGAGTCAGTTCGAATTTGATTATTATAGTCAAATTTTAAACTAAAGATGTGTGGCTGAAAGTTATTCTTCATAAGTTATATATATATATATATATATATATATATATATATATATATATATATGTGTGTGTGTGTGTGTGTCACGCACACGCATATATATATGGTCTTAGGACATACGGACCCATGTCATCGAGTTCGCCTAGGGCCTCCCGAAACACAGGGCCGGCCCCGTAAGAGATTGGCGGATTCAAGAACATTTGGATGGATGGTGACAAAACCCACCGCTAAAGGAGCATGCCAGATGCGGAGGATGCAGCTGGAGTGGTGCTAGCAGGCTAGAGGCGAGTGGCTGTTGAGGAAGAGAGAGAACGGGGCGGCAAGGGATGGCATCGCTACAATACCCATACGCGAACTGCCCTGCCACCATCGCTATGGAAGATGGGTAAGGGAGGGAAGGAGGCACTACAAGAGAGAATTGTATGCGGAAGGAGGAGCGACCATGGCTCTGCGGTTGTACGTACAATATGTTCTTTTTCCGATGCATTAAGCTGAGCCCATTTTCCCCAAGTTACGACATGTGTCTGAATTTGTTACCGGAGCAGCGGCCCAGTAAAGTGGAGTGCTCGGTGCTCATTGAGAAAAGCTCGTGCGGGATTGAACGACATCTAACGGCGAGGAACTTCCACAACAACATATCCAATGGTTAAAAACATTAATGGTGTGAGAGGGCTCAATTAGTGCACACTTTTAATGTCTCTAAATGAGAATCGCCAACACCACGGGAGTTATTAAATGAACTCTTTTTTTTCTTTCAATGGACAATCCAATATCTCCGCTAGCAGACTTCGCTGAGAGTTTGCATTTGCCAGCGTGTCATCATTCCTAAGTGGAGTAGGCCGCCGCCCATCGCCATGGTGGCAGCGCCGCATCTCCTCACGTCTTCTTTTGCTCTCGTCGAGAAATTGTTCTTCACCTTCACTAGTTTTTTAGTTCATAAACATATCTTTAGCATGCCTACCACATCATATCTTTATCAACTTCGACTTTGATCAAGAACTATTTTTGCACAATACAAAGTAAAAAGACAGAATATATGTCCCCGCAAAATAAAAGAGGTAGAACATACCCGAATCCGTTCTTTTATCCCCCTCTCCATCTATACCTATTAATAAAGAAAGAAACGTTTCTACCCATCCGTCACACCTTTTACCGAAAACCCCCTGTTGTTGCTTGAAATCAACCCGTGGTTCTGTTTTAAGTGAGTCTGGAAAACTGTTTTGCTTTTACAGAAAAGCCCCTGATCTTTCGGTTAATCAACCTGCGGTCCTGTTTTAAGTGAGTCCAGAAAATGTTTCACTTTTTGTAAAACTCGTCCTGATATTTCGGTTAATAAACCCACAATCCATCTAGAAAATAACAATATTTTATGGGCAGATACAAATGCTTTTTAAAAATATCCATATTTTTAAACCGTAACTCCAATTTTAACATGTTATATATGAAAATTGATTAGAGAAATGTGTAGAATCTGAATGTGATGTTGTTTTACCTGATAATCATTTTTAAAATGCTATTTAGAATGCAACCTTAATCAATAGCGCACGATCCGTCTTTTTTTGTTTTTTTAGATAAAGGGGTTTTCCCCAACCCCATTTTATTAAAGCAAGACAACAAAAGCCAACCAAACACTGTTCACAATGCTTAGGCCGAGCCAGAGTAGCTGAGCCAGAAACTAAAACCCCCACAAAGCACACATGCCTGTGAAAGGAATAAGGCAAAGTTACTAGCAGCTAGGAAAGGAAAATGCAAAGTTAGGCTATCTATTACAGTTTATTACATTGGCAATTAGCCAGAATGAGCTCTCAAGCCAATGCAAAGTTACTAGTAGTGCAGAAAGAAAGATGTACGATCCATTTTTCTTTCGTATCGGTGTAGACCCGGATTGAAAATCAACACCTCAGCAAAACCACATTGCAAACGAAAAAAAACATCTATAACCACGCATGCACGTCCTCGGCAAAACCCCGCAAAGGAAAAAAAAGAGCAGGTTTCTAATCTTATGCGGAGAAAGAGACACCTTAAAATTGACCACGTTCAAACATGTCATGGTTATGTGAGCACTGAGGCCACCATCGGCAATGGTGAGAAGGAGAATAAGCCGCAACACATATGGAATGTACGTGGACCTATTGAGATCTTGAGTCATAGATATTGGGTTAGGAGTACGTGATATTTTTTTCTCTCTACGTGATATTTTTTCTCTCTACGTGATATTTTTTTCTCCGTTACGAGCTCTTTGCTAAGTCAAGAAAAAGAAGTAAACGCCATCGCCCCTCCATTGTCAAATCTTCTTTTCCCTCTGCGAGAAAGTCCGACGTATTTACTTAAATTTGTCTAGTTATTTTGAATATTGTTTGAAATGTATGCGGATAACTATGGATCATCGTCTTTCGTATTCGTGTCCGCGGATTGACTTTTCTTATTCGTGATCGGATGCGGTGTCTGGTTTGGGGTCAGCGAGATGCCCTAAACGCCATCCAGTGCCAAATCCCGTTTTTCCTTTTTTAAATACGAAAATCGAAAAAACAAATTCCTTGGATTTTTTTTTTCGAGTAACACAAATTCCTTGGCTTGTGCTGCTGCCTGCGCTCAGTCTTCCCAATTCCCATGCCTCCTCCACCTCCTCTTCCTCCGCTTCTTCCCCCTTTCCCCCACGCCACTGCCAAGTAGGCCCACCATGCACCAGCTGCCTCCTCCTCCCCCCGCGTCGTCGACGTCGCTCGTGTCGCGGGCGCGCACGGCGATCCACTCCGCCGCCGCCCGCGCCGAGCGTGTGCTCACCGACATTAAGGCCGACCTCCGAGGTACAAACGGCGCACTCATGTGTCCTGACTCCTTTCCAGTCATCCCCCGCTCCACTTCTGCTCGGTTCGGGGATCCAAATCTGATGAGCTTCGGTTGAATTCGCTCGTGGCCCGTGCAGATGCGGACGGATCCAGCGGGCACATGACGCCGTCCCCCAGAACCTCGATGGATCGGCAGGTTGACGCCGAAGCGGCCGCCTCCGCCTCGGGTCAGGCGCCGGACGTGAAGCCTCCGCCTGATGAGGTACGTGCTCCTGTCATTGCCCTCGAATCGACTGCCGCTTCGTCTGTGTACAGTCTATCAGTTCGATACTTGAGCAGTCCTGCTGAGGTGAGGCTGTGAGAGGCGCGTGCTGTGGTGGTGAATCGGTGAAACGTGGTGTCCGGTGGGATGTTCAATTCGTCAGGTTTGGTTGTTGCTTTCTGAATATGTGTGTAAACTTGCAAGTTGTTATCCGAGGCTGTGAAGTTGTTCTATGTGTGCGTGACCATGTTCCTGTGGCAGCGCGTAGCAGAGTTGTGAGGTTTTGAGTTGGACCACAATGGGTGAAAAAAGATCAGAGCTAGTAGCAGCTACTACCTCCATTCCATATTAGTTGTCGCTGATTTAGTACAAAGTTGTACTAAATCTTTGTACTAAATCAGCGACAACTAATATGGAATGGAGGGAGTACTTGATAACCTTATATTGGGGCTTTGTGAACAGTGGCGGAGCGTGATCTAATTCCAAGGGGGGGCCAATTCCATGTCAAAACACACAATATGCTTGAAAAGTACCAGTCATAGAACAGACATAAGAGATCAGCAGTGTAAGTGATAATTAGATGCCCATGTATCCTGATAATATAACAGGCTCACAGGTATAACAGGAGCTAATGGATGTTCAACAACTTCTTCGCCTCATTTTCTTTTTAAAAAGGATTGCATAGTTATTTGTTTCCTGGTTGCTACCTAATTCAGAAATTCATAATACATCAAAATTTGAACCAATTAATCAAGGAGTACTGGAGGGACATCTAAAATACCGGAACGCCTCAATGCTCAATTCTCATTTCTCTATCAGATAATCAACATAGGACATACATACTGGATATACCTAACTGAACCAAACACTGCTGTAAGTCTGAAACCAAATTACAGTAACCAACCAGTGGATTGGAAATAAAGAACGTGGGCGGCGTGCGACTGATGTGTATGCTTCTATAATTGACACCCGATCTTTAATCCACCTAAAAGGCCTCTTTGTTGAATGCTTACCTATCCATTTTGTGATCTTTCTCATTATAAATGCAAATTAGATGTTGAAATGGTTGTGCCCTGTGATTGTCACATAAGGTGCTAAACATTTATTGCTTCCAGGTCCCTGAAGTAATCCCCTCAGCAGATGAGGATGGCTTGAAGATAGAACCCGGGTCAACTTCTTCAGCTAACCTGACCTTTCCTCCAGCTTCAATAGTTAAACAGTTGATTGCAGCCATTGAGTAAGTTTGTCTTTCGGTCTACTCAATGGAAAAAGGTGCACTTAGTGCTGCAAGAAAACATGCATCATATTGCATTTTACATTTCTGAAGTGCTTTCTTGTTTACTTGATTTGTTTCTCTTATTTTACGAATTATAAACCGTTTTGTGTGTTCTCCAGAGATGGAAAAAAATTCAGTTCAATGAATGATATGAAGTTTAATGGTGACCAATATCTGAAAGAGAAGGGTGGCTTGAGCTTGTCTGTTGTTAAGTCACTTGTTCGCCGTGAAAAGGAGGACAGATCTAGTTCTGATTTTTTTGGTGACGATGAAACAAAATCCTTGATGTACTCGTTGTTCAAATTCGGTATGTTACCACGATGTGCTGAGCTGTTTATTTTTCTTACTTTGCAATTCAAGTTTTGCATTATATTACATAATTATCTTTTCAGCGGAAGAGTTTCCCCACGACGATAGTCAGTGTGGCCCAGAATTACTTCATTCGACATCTTTGTCCAGGGATATCCATGGTGCACCACCTGGAAGCTTTGTTCATCACTTGGGAGAGATTATTGGCAGCATTAGTTCTGTGCACAAGATGGCATTCTTTTGGCAATCTGTAGTTGTTGAGGTAAGTGTGTTGGTGATATGTGCCTCTATTGTCTGGACATGTTGCTTTGAAATTCACCTATTGATAATACAAATTGTAAGCGGCATAAGATCATTAGTCATTACCTGTCACACAAAAGGAATTTGGTTTTTTAGGGAACAGGACAAGCAAGACTCAAAAGTTAATAAACTTACAATAAAACTAAATGTAAGCACCACATTTAATTCTTTTGGTGTACATGCAGTTGAAGAAACTATGGTCTGATGGGCAACCGGTGCCTCGAATGCCATTAAATGCTGCTCCGGACTTGAATTGCTGTTTACTATATCAGGAGATACAAGTTATAAATTGCTGCATTGCCAGGAAAAAACGAAGAAAAGCAGCAAAGGAGTCACTCGATTCCTTGCTAAAACAGGAATGTATTGATAACTCAAATCCCAGGTGTTCAAATGGAGATTCTCGTGATAGTGGGATCTACGCAAGAAATAGCAGTGGTGATTATGTTCTTCGGCTTGGTGCTGACAGTGCACCCGAAAACTTAACACTGTTAGAAACTGGAGAGCCTGTATATTCTCCGATTCTGCAGGTAAGCTGTTGTACTGTTTGTTACTTCCATCTTCTATGATGCTTTCTTTCAGTATTCTGAATACTTGCACAATATATATTTTCAGGAAGGCCCCATTATGACAGCAGAGCTCATAAAAGAAACAGAGGAACTTGTCTTACGGACAGGAAGGCATGTCAATCTTTCATTTGTACTACCATACTGCGCATGCCACAAGTTAAATCTGAGGGAATGATTCAGTACTGATGAAAGGATCGGTATGGTCGACTGGGGGGGTGGGGGTTGAATAGGCGACTGACAATTTTTAACTTCTTTTAACAAATTAAGGTTTAGCAAGAAAATAGGTTGTCTAAATTTGCAACTAGGAGTACAACCTATATGACAAGCACAACAACAACACCAAAGGCAAGCACAAGATAGAAACACAATATAAGCTTGCACAAAGTAAAGGTAAGATGTAACCGCAAGTGGAGTCGATGGAGACGAGGATGTGTTACCGAAGTTCCCTCCTTTTGGGGGAGGTACGTCTCCGTTGGAGCGGTGTGGAGGCACAATGCTCCCCAAGAAGTCACTAGGACCACCGTATTCACCCCCCCCCCCCCTCCCCCCCCCCCTCTCTAGTCGACCATACCGATCCTTTCAACTGACATTCGTTCACAAATATAAGATGTTCTAACTTTTTTCTGAATCGGATGTATATAGACACATTTTAGTGTGTTTGGTCACTCATTTCAGTCCATATGTAGTCCATATGAAAATATCCAAAACATCTTATATTTGTGAACGGAGGGAGTATTAATTATTTGCTTCTACCGATAACAATTTTGTTACTCACTTAAAAGTGCAATTTCCTTCTACTCTATAACCATAGTTACCATTTATGTTGCTAAGGCTTCTCCTTAACTTTTGAGCAATAGAACAATACTTATGGCATGCCTTGTATACATGTTTTCAGTGTTGGCGCTGGCTGTTCTCAGCTTTTATCAGATATGCAGGCGTTCAAGGCAAGTTTAAAGTTGATCTGGCACTGGCTGTGAGTCTGTCTGATTGAGCTTCCTAAGCAATAATTTTCTTTTGGACAATAGGCTGCAAACCCGGGATGTGTCCTTGAAGATTCCATTAGGTGGCACTCTCCACCTGACTGGTCTGAAGATTGTGCAGCAACCAATGCAACAGTAGGGGAGGGCTCATCTAGACGTGGCCGGCTAAGTGACAGAATGCAAACAAAAGGTAACAATTTTCTCCCGCCCTTCCCTATCGATGCTCGCTTATTTGCCAACTCTAACCTAAATGTCTTCTACAATTTGATGTATTGTGCTTAACTAGAAGGAAATTTGTGGAAGGAATTGTGGGAAGCAGCAAAACCTATACCTGCTGTTGAACAAACTCCGCTATATGATGAAGATTTAGCTGTGTAAGTACAAATATTGTGACGATTTTCTGTGCTGGATCTTAAATTGCTCGTAAATTATTATGGAGTGATGTAATCTTGTAGGGAGAGCATGTTTGATGTCTTGGAAGTTATTGAACCAGCAAAACTGTTTCAGCAGCTACTCTCAGTTATTGTGAGTTGAATGTTTGCATTTTTGTCTCCGTGATGTTTTCTTGTAGTTCCATGTCATTATTTCAAGGCCTTACTACTTGCTGCTTGTATATCAGCTTTCTGTATGCTTCGTACCAGCTGAATCGGTGCTACCAGCAGACAGTAATCTGTCAAAATTATTCTACGATTGTAAAGACTACATCATTGGCATTTACCAAGATGACATGTCAAAAGAAAAGCTCGATGAGATCTGCAAGGTACTCTGCTATTCTTTATTCATCTGCTAATTATTGTCACTGCATAGTATTAACAGTTAACATAATTTGCCAGGTTTACGAGACGATGGAGGCCATAGTAAGCCATCCTGAAGACGCTCTTCAGATCACGGAGCAACCTGACGAGAAGTCTGCCGAGAATAAGAACCGCTTCAAGCTCAAGCTGAATTTCACCGGCAAAGATCGTCAGTCTTTGTGGAAGCGTGTAGCCAAGGATGAGAAGAAAACATCGCCAAATGATGAGAAAAAATCACCGGAAGAAAAGAATACAAATTTTTTCTCGAATTTTCGCGAGAGGAAGGCCGCCCTATTTTCGAAAAAGAATGCAAAAGCTTCAGAGTTGCCATCGGCGCCCCCACCATCAGCCCTGGGCCATTTTGTAGTTGAGACTCGAGGATGTTTCCTTTTGTACAACTTGTAAAGAAGGTGCCCCAAGCTGTAAATGCTCATCCAATTCATTGAACACTTTGCAATAAACTTGAAAAAATAAACAGTTTTGCTATTTCTCAGGTACTTGAAATTTTCTCTAGTGCCAGTCACCTTCCTTCTGGCATTGAAACCTCGCCGGAGAAGAGAGCCCCACTATTTATTTTAGGGTGAATTCATTGCCCCATTATCTATCTTAGGATGTGTGGGGGGGGGGGGGGGGGGGGGGGGCATGGAGGGATGGTCGAGGCGGCGGCTAGCAACGGCGGTGGGGGGAGGTTGAGGGGAGGGCGAAGTGGTGCGCGGTAGTGCCTGCCGGCCGCGGGTGGTGGAGGCCGGCGGTTAGGGCGGGGTAGGATCAAGCCGGGATATAGATACTTTTAAGGGGGAGCGGTGGGCCTTCAAAAAGGAGCGAGGGAGTGATGGGCAACCTCTTTCTATATGTTGCTCGTGAGTTGTTAAGTACCAGTCTCACTACAGTACTGGCGTTAAAGGATCGGTCCTTCTCACTTGCGGATCGTTCGCGAGTCGAACTCGCTCTCTTGCCATGCTTGACTCATGAACTCGAGTCGGACTCATTCACTGCTGGCTTTTTTGAGGGGCATCGTGAGGAGGAAGACGATAAACAGTTCCTGGATCTATTCTGGACGGTTGGATGATGATCTGACGGTCCATATTAGAAACTGATGCACTCGTTTTTTTCAGTTAACTGACAAATAGAGGCTCCCATTGCAGTACGTATATGCGTCAAGACTCGGGGCATGGAGGGATGGTCGAGGTGGCGGCTAGCAACGGCGCTGGGGGAGGTTGAGGGGAGGGCGAGGCGGTGCGCGGTAGCGCCTGCCGGCCGCGGGTGGTGGAGGCCGGCGGTTAGGGCGGGGTAGGATCAAGCCGGGATATAGATACTTTAAGGGGGAGCGGTGGGCCTTCAAAAAGGAGCGAGGGAGTGATGGTCAACCTCTTTCTATATGTTGCTCGTGAGTCGTCAAGTACCAGTCTCACTATAGTACTGGTGTTAAAGGATCGGTCCTTCTCACTTGCGGATCGTTCGCGAGTCGAACTCGCTCTCTTGCCACGCCTGACTCATGAACTCGAGTCGGACTCATTCACTGCTGGCTTTTTTGAGGGGAATCGTGAGGAGGAAGACGATAAACAGTTCCTGGATCTATTCTGGACGGTTGGATGATGATCTGACGGTCCATATTAGAAACTGATGCACTCGTTTTTTTTTCCAGTTAACTGACAAATAGAGGCTCCCATTGCAGTACGTATATGCGTCAAGACTCGGTTCAGTTTTTCTCTCAAAAAAAAGACTCGGTTCAGTTTTCTACTTATAATTTTAATTAAATCTTGATGCTGAAACCTGGACCAACCGTAAGCAGATCACGACTGAAGCGAAGTTCATTGAGATACAGTGCCGTCGGCGCCTCGGTGGTGATCCGTGAACTGCGAGGGTGAACAGCACCTGCCATGCGGCCACTGCACTTGGTGGCATCCATTTCGTCCGCAGCAACGACACACGGCCGTTCGAGTGCCGCGACCCACTGCCATGCACGGCTGCATGCAATGGCTTTTCAATCTTATCCTCCGACAGCTAGTTTGACTCCCATCTCCAGAGTCTACTCTCATCTCCTCAACTACCGCCAACGCGGCAGCTCTACAGTTAATGCACCGTTCGCGCCACCCGCCAACCAACTACATACATGCCGGCCGGCCGGCCACAAGAAACCACGACAACTGCTCCTATAAATACCAACGTAGATCGGGGCTGCAGGAACCATCCCAACTACAGCGAGTAAGGATCGAGTAGCGGTGTCTGTAGCTAGCCGACCATGGCCGCCACTATCAGGCGCACGGTCTTGCTACTCCTCCTTCTCGGCATTACAACGCAGCTGAGCTCCGTGGCTCTCGCCGGATTCGGACGTGGTCCGTTCGGTCGTGATCATGGGCCTCGTGGCTGCCGCCACGGTCGCTGCCACGGCGGTGGCTTAGGTGGAGGTGGTGGCTTTGGTGGTGGCGGAGGGGGTGGCTT
Organism: Elymus sibiricus; assembly: GCA_039707655.1. Classification (NCBI taxonomy): domain Eukaryota; kingdom Viridiplantae; phylum Streptophyta; class Magnoliopsida; order Poales; family Poaceae; genus Elymus; species Elymus sibiricus. The sequence goes on along the minus strand of CM077666.1, from coordinate 196,948,211 downwards.
GGGTGGTGGAGGTGGTCTTGGTGGCGGGCACGGTGGTGGCTTTGGAGCCGGAGGTGGGGCGGGCGGAGGTGCCGGGGGAGGTTTTGGTGCAGGAGGTGGTGCCGGAGGAGGTCTCGGAGGTGGGCATGGCGGGGGCTTTGGTGGTGGCGCGGGAGCTGGAGGAGGAGCCGGTGGTGGGCTCGGAGGTGGAGGAGGTGGTGGCTTTGGAGGTGGCGGTGGAGGCGGGCTTGGCGGTGGTGTTGGAGCTGGACAAGGTGGTGGCTTTGGAGCTGGCGGTGGTGCAGGCGGTGGAGGAGGATTTGGTGGCGGTGCCGGTGCCGGTGGAGGTCTCGGAGGTGGGCATGGAGGGGGCTTCGGTGGTGGTGCAGGAGCTGGAGGAGGAGCCGGTGGTGGGCTCGGAGCTGGAGGAGGTGGTGGCTTTGGAGGTGGCGGTGGAGGCAGGCTAGGCGGTGGTGCCGGACATGGCGGCGGCTTTGGAGCTGGCGGTGGTTCGGGCGGCGAAGCTGGTGGGGGAGGAGGATTTGGTGGTGGTGGCGGTGCCGGTGGAGGTCTCGGAGGTGGGCACGGTGGCGGCTTCGGTGGCGGGGCTGGAGTAGGGGGTGGAGCTGGTGGAGGACTAGGAGGCGGAAGTGGTGGTGGGCTTGGAGGCGGTCATGGTGGAGGTTTCGGAGGCGGCGCCGGTGGAGGTGGTGGATTTGGTGGTGGTGGAGGTCTCGGAGGGGGGCACGGTAGTGGGCTTGGCGGCGGCATAGGTGCCGGAGGTGGTGTCGGGGGAGGCTTTGGTGGAGGTGGAGGTGGCGGGCATGGCGGTGGTGCTGGTGCAGGTGGTGGTGGCGGTTTCGGTGCTGGTGGTGGTCGCGTTTGAGCAACCTCGTTGTTGAAAGGCCAAATTCTCGTATTTTACCATGATGATTAATTATAGTATGAAATAAAACAATACTATGGATAAACTTTATTTTATCTAAAGGTACTTTGTTCTTGTTTCCGTCTTCAAATTTGCATTCCATTGTTGTTGACAGTGACAACAAGAGAATAAATGGGTGCTAAAAATCTATTGTAGTATAGTATTGTTGAAATCTTAAGTTGTATTTCAGATTCAAAAGAGAAATGAACCGTTCATTCTTGTTCTAAACGTATGGATTGAACGGGTAATAGGTTATTCATGACACTTAAATAAGTATTACAGATTTGCTACTATCGGTTATCCACCTCTTACTCCGAACAAAAAACACTGACCGGCCTCTCCCGAGGCATCAGTGATATCGACTTTTGGGCTCGGCGAGATGGTTATCACAAACTCGTCTAAAACTGGCCGGTCAGTGATATCTTGTGCCAGTGATAAAAAAGGATCAAAGGTAACCACCGGCTGACCGCTACATTTGACCCATTTGTGTAGTCTATTTCAATCAGACCCTTCTTTCTTCCCGTTGGTCAGTATTTGCTTTGTCTGTGGCCTGTATATAATCAATTGTTCACTGCCCTCCCCCCCCCCCCCCAATGAAAACCCTCACTGCCCATCCCGGCACCACTCTCTCTTCACTGTTCCCAGCACCACTCACTCCTGGTCGTCATCTTTCCCGACCACATGTATTCTTACCTCTTTTACCTCCCATCTGTCCCGTCTCCGTCGCTCAACGAGGGGCCGGCGTCACGGTCGACATCGTGCGGCGCAAAGACGCAGATCGGCCATCGGCCAACGCCACCGTGCCTTCACTCCCTTCGTGGATGCCTTCGTTCTGTCGCGTCGTCGGTCCAATCTGGCAGTTGCATTCCGCCCGGCCGTTGGACGTCGGATGTCCCGCTCATGTGTCCGCGACGTGTGCTTCATCATTTTCGGTCGCGTCGGCGGCCACGATGCTGAGCTCTGTTCCTTTCTATTAGTGTTTAAATTTGAAGTTTGATATCCCTCTTGTGGACGAGCCATTATTATTGTGCTATAAATTTGTATGTTAGTTTACTATGCAAGTTAGAATGTTATTTATGCACATTAAAACTAGATTTAGAACCTTAAGGTCTCACTATGAAGGTTTTATTCATATCACCGATGATAAAATGCCTAACTGTGAAGGTTTTATTCGTATCACCTATGATGAAAAAATGCGCATATATGTATAGTAATTTTGTCCACATGATTTTCTACATAGGTTAAACAAACTAGCATACGATATATGCGTGGGTGACATCTGAGACAAATAATACCTACTTTGTATTGTATTTGTTTTTTGTCTTCATATTAGTACTACACTTTTTGTTACTATGTGTTCGGCTACCAAGTATAGCAAATGAACCTGTTATATGTTTTGTGCAAACATGCTTATGAAGAAACATCGTTATTGTTGTGACCTTTTAGTGTAGTATATAAAACATGTTTTTTCGTAAGAGTGTTTTGTGCAGTGCAACTAAAATGGAAAGATACTCCATTCTTATGTAATGTCATTTTATTTTCAGCTACTTATATTACTTAATAAAAATACTTAATATCACATTATCGATAAATTATTGAAAAAGGAAAGTAGTGAGATTGATGATTTGATGGTACCAAATCAAGTGTGCAGCCCTATTTTTTTGGAAGGAAAAAAAAACATAATTAGACATGTTTCGTGGTACCAAATCAGGTGTTAACTTCCTTGTCAAAAAAAAATGCATTCAATACTACTCACTAAAATTATCATAAAAAAAGCTCGATTTGCCATGATCTAATCCCGAACGTTCATTTCCGACTACCAAAGATGTCCCTAAAGAGCCGGATCCGTTTTTTTTAACACAGTACAGACGCAAACGCTCATACATACGCGCATACACTCACCCCTATGAACGCACACACGCACACCCTATCCATATGAGCACCTTCGAGAGACTGAGCCGGCATATCATCTTGAGATTTACGAAGTCACCGTAGGCACCTCGTCGTCGACGGGAACGTCTCCTCCCACTGAAAGCGCATCGCCGGAAATCCTAAAATAAATCTGAGAATAATGCGAGTATCAGGACTTGAACCCTAGTGGGCTGGAGATACCACTGTCCCTCTAACCATCCAACCACAGATAAGAGCCGGATCCGTTGCCGCACCGCGAGAAAAAGAAATCAGTCGATCGGTGTATCCAACGGTAGACATGGCGTGGATGCAAAAGTAGTGAATGGGCATCGCTGTCGTTCCTGTCTGTCTGTCACGCTCGACGAACCTTAGCATGGGAACTCCATGGATTAATCAAGGTTGGGACGTGACACACACACACCGGCTGTTCCTTCCGGAGCACAATCCGGCAGTTCCTTCCGGAGCACAATTCCCCGCTGACCTGGTCAGCCCTTCCACCCCTGCAGCTGCAGTTCCTTCCCGCCCTTTCCTCTCCCCATGACCGACTTAACCCCACACCACCCAACGCCCCCAAACCCCGGCCCGACTTTAAAAATCACCCAACCCACCCCACCTCTCGCACTTCCTCCGTTTCCGCACCGCCGCCGCCACCGCCGCCGCGCGATGCCTCGCCGAAACGGGAATGCATCTGGTAAGCCCCTCCTTACGCTGAACCCCTCGGATCCCGCCCCTCAAGCCCTGACTCCCCGCCTCCCATCGCAGGCTCCGGCGGCAGCCGTCGCCGCCGGCGCGACGACGACGACGACGATGTAAACGAGAGCGCCCCCTCCGATAACACCTCCGACTCTGACTTCGTCGCCGATATGGAGGACGAGGTGGCGGACGACGACGAGGAGTTTGCCTCCGATGAAGATGCCTCTGCGCCTGTGGTGGTGATCGAGGTGGTGGCGCCGCGTCCGGTGCCGCCGCCACGGCCGCGCAAGTCCAAGTGGAGGCGGAAGAAGAAGAAGGGGAAGGGCGACGACGACGACGACGGTCCGCCCCTGCCGTGGAAAGAGTGGGAGGAAGCTAATACCAAGTGGCTCGACGAACGCGTCGGGGCAGTGGAGGAGACGGACGCCTCGGGGGCGGCGGTGGTGCCGACCGCGGAGCCGGCCCCGGAGGTGCTGCTCCAGCTGCTGCGCTTCCAGAAGGAGTGGCTCGCGTGGGCGCTGGCGCAGGAGGCCTCGGTTTCGCGCGGCGGCATCCTCGCGGACGAGATGGGGATGGGGAAGACCATCCAGGGTATCGCGCTCGTCCTCACCGCGCGCCGGCTCCGTACCCCCGGCTCGGGCTCGCCCTCGCCACCGTCCCCGTCACTGGGCCTCCCGATGCGGCGGGTAGGGTGCACCCTTGTGATCTGCCCCGTGGTGGCCGTCATCCAGTGGGCGCAGGAGATCGAGCGGCACACGGCCAAAGGCAGCGCGCGCGTGCTGCTGTACCATGGCGCTCGGCGGGGCTCTCAGAAGTACGATTTCGACACCTTCGACTTCGTGGTCACAACCTACTCCACCATTGAGGCGGACTACCGGAAGCACATAATGCCACCCAAGATTCGGTGTGAGTACTGCAATAAACAGTTTTACCCCGAGAAGCTGAAGATTCACTTGAAATATTACTGTGGACCCGATGCTCTTCGCACTGAGAAGCAGGCCAAGCAGAAGAGCAAGAAGTGGGCTGACACCAAAGTGAAGGGGAAAGGGAAGGGGAAAGCAAGCGCTTATAAGAGGAAAAGTGGTATTGAGGAGGAGGAGGATGATTTTGAGGAATTGGGTAGCAAATCCAGGGGCAAGTCACCTCTACACTCAGTGCGGTGGGAGCGGATTATCTTAGATGAGGTGATCATATGCCCTTTCTTACCGCATTTTTTACGATTCAGCAATATAATAAACTGCATATATAGATATGAATTCTCAGGAAGTAATCGATTTTTAAAACGTAACACGGGATGTAACCCTGTTTTCTTCGACTAAGCATGATTTCGGATTGTAGTGATCAAACATGGTAAATTCATATCCTAAGCAAGAAAGGATCACAGTGTTTTTGTTTGACTCATCGACTGGACTGAGAGTATTAGATTTGTTAGCTAGGTGCACTCTGTATGTTTGGATGAAGAACATTAAGTTGACTTTATACTATCTGATTTGGAGGATATTTTTTAAATTGTAGCCTCCATGTGAACTTGTTACTGTATCCGTGGGCAATGCATAACATGTTATAATATACTATTTCTACACCATTTCCATGTTCTACTCTCTTAGGTGATACACTAGAAGTTCTAATAGCTTCATCATTATTATGATAAGAGCTCTTGTTCTAGTATCTTAACCGATAATCTGTTCCTGTACATCTGGTTGTTCTTCGTTGTAATGTTTTGGTGATGACACTTGCAAGAATCAGAAATCTACTATTTGGTTTCTATTATATATTTGTAAAAATCAGCATAACGTATGATAGGTTTACTTGCTGTATTGCATTGTAGTGCATTACGTTGCACACAAGTGTTTTTCTGCTAATCTAAATCTATTTATAATAGTCGGCACACCATGTTGACATCATGAAGCATGAAAGCTGAATGAGCAGTTATGCAAATCCACAAAGTTTATAGCTCTGAATTTGATACCAAGGTCTTTTTTTCTCTGGCAAGCTCATTCTGGTGTTACTGAATGCTCCTGTTCTTTTGGTGTTTCCCAACATGATGATGTTGGCCAGCAGCCTAGTTTCATTTCTAAAGGAAGCTTGTCCAGCAGTACTTGTCCCATTTCGAAATATATTACTTTCTGTACACATGTTTCAGTAGATAATAAAGATACATATTAGGTTTTATCAAGTGGACAGTTTCTAGGTGTGTTGCAATCGGCTTAGTGTTTTCTGTTCATCATTACACTGTTTTATGAAATTTCAAGGATTGAGACCAATTTGTGTACTTGGGACACACAGCTGTGTTCTCACTACACAGTGATTTCTTTGTATTTTTAGATGAGTATCTTCAATCTTTTAATATTTTCCTAAAGTTCAATTCAACAATGATACCTGTTTCTTTTTGAAGATGATTCATTCCCTCCATGTTCTTTTCTGCAGGCTCACTTCATAAAAGATAGACGATGCAATACTGCAAGGGCAGTTTTTGCATTGGAATCGGAATACAAGTGGGCTCTGAGTGGGACACCATTGCAGAATCGTGTTGGAGAACTTTACTCGCTGGTTTGCAACTAACGTTTGAAGATCCTGACCAATTTTCTTTTATCTCCTCTAGTCTTACTGTTGTTTTCTCAGATTCGCTTCTTGCAAATCTTTCCCTATTCGAACTACTTCTGCAAGGACTGTGATTGTCAGATACTAGATACCAAGTAAGATCTGCCTCTACTAGTAATATCTGATGATTGACCAACTAATTTGTTATTAATAAGTGTAAATTTAATTTAAAAATTATTCATTTGTCAACTCCATCACGTGACCAGAGTCCAGTTTTGGAAGGACATTATCGTTTGGAACAGTTATGTTCTATAGGGCCCATTGGTCAACCACACAGCAGTCCAGTTACGCTGATGGGCTCTAGTTTGGCTCTGACCTATAGGGCCAACCAGTCAAGCATGCATAGATCACAAAATACCATTTGATTTATTTGTACCAATTGTATGACCTACGGATGGGCTTATAACTGTTGCAAAATTTAAAATGTAGTTCTGTAAAATATTACATGCTATAAAGAGGTTAGTTTCTAAAATTTACTCTAGTATGATTGTAAACAAGGTTACTATTGCAAAGTTGTAGTCGTATCACACCAGGTTATGAGTTGCTGTGTTCCCATTGTTATTTCTTCGTTTTAGTTATTGACCCCTAATCTCCTGTAGTATGAAGAAAAAATGCGACTGTGGTCACTCATCCGTTAGGCACTTTTGCTGGTGGAATAAGGTCAGTTACAGGGTTCTATATATCCCTGATTTTGACATATTTTTTATTTGTGACATCATCTTTGCTAACACAGCCATTCTTTAACAGTACATAGCAACACCAATACTGTATGGATCCGCGAGTTTTGAGGGCGGAAGAGCCATGACTCTTCTCAAGGAGAAAGTCTTGAAGGGCATAGTGTTAAGGCGGACAAAAATAGGCCGAGCTGCAGATCTTGCTCTTCCACCAAAGACTGTAAGTCTGCACAACACGTTATATACACGATGAATGTAATGCCTCCTCATCTATAGTTGTACCAGTTGCAAGAAGTTTAACTTTAACATGTTAGGTGACATTGAGGCGGGACTCTTTTGATAGAAATGAAATGGAATTTTATGAAGCATTATATACTCAAAGCTGCACGCAGTTTGATTCGTGAGTCTTCCTTTCCTTCCTACTTATGCAGTGATACCATATGGATTATTTAGTAGACATCGTTTGATTATTATGCTGCTTCTGCAAAAGTCGAAAATCCAGTTTCATCTGAACAAGAATCTTCTTTACTAGCTTCAAACAGCTTGATTTGCAATACATCATAACAAAGGGCCATTGTTATTGGTTAGAGCTCATCCATTTGTTTTGGCTCTGGATTTAATTAAACACCAATTCCTCTGGACTGGAGTTATACTTACAATAGAGGCAAGGTGCATTGCAAAGAGATTCTGCTCATAGTTTCATGATTACATCCAATAGTCGATGTAGCAGGTGTATTTTTGTAATCATTGCCATTGTTAAGTAGCTTACGTATGCAAATGCTCCTTTATATTTCCTCTTTTGAAAAATTTAAGGTTTGTCAGATAGTCCCTTGCTGCTGTTTTCTCCAGGTATGTTGTTGCTGGAACGTTGCTGAACAACTATGCCCATATCTTTGACCTCCTCACTAGGTTGAGACAGGTGTGTTCTTATTGAAAAAATGGTTATGGGTGCACATAATTCCTTGGATATCCTTAGAATTCCTTATGGGTGCAATAAGCAAGTTTAATCGCCTATAGTCTATATTATTATGCCGTTTTTTCCCTATAGAAATGCACTCTTAATTGTTTCTCTTTGTTGAAGTAACATGTTGACTGTTCCATCAAAATTGCAGGCTGTTGATCATCCATACCTTGTTGCATTTTCCAAGACAGCAGAATCTCAGGAAGGATGCAAAAATCAACAAAATGGTGCCATGGAAAGCCAGTGTGGAATATGTCATGAATTAGCAGAAGATGTGGTGGTTAGTAGGTTGCCCCTAGGAAGTTATTTAAGCTCATCCATTGTTTTCCACTGGTTACAAGCTGACTTTCACATATTAACTTTCCTTTCAAGGTTACGTCTTGTGATCATGTATTCTGCAAGACTTGTTTGATGGAGTACTCTGCAACTTTGGGCAATGTTTCATGTCCATCTTGTTCAATGCCTCTTACTGTTGACTTAACAACGGAAAACTCGAGACGAAAGGTCCCTGCAAATTTGAAGGGTAGCAAACGCTCAGGAATACTAGGCAGACTACAAAGCCTAGCAGATTTCAAGACAAGCACGAAGATTGATGCCTTGGTAAGTTGGATAACTTGGTCAGCATATTTTGTTGTTTGCAGCCAATCTGTATGTTGACATGCTTGGTGTGTAGGGGAGTGAATTTTCTGTCAACAAACTCTTATGCATAGTGGTAACATTGAAAGTTCTAGAAACTGTTTTTGCCTTAATGAAACAAGGGTGGTTGCTTCAGTATCTTGGCGTTTATTATTATTATTCAAATATTTGATTATTAGGTGGATATTTTGTATGGGCTAAACTAATTAATCTCTATGAAGAGAAGCCACACCGTTCGAAGGTATGGAGTCAATAGTGAACAAGTATCTTTTAACTACCTAATTCCAGCTCTGGTCTCTCACTGGCTTAATATATTTCATGACATTACTTTGACACCCCTGGCATGAAACTAACCATGATCCAATTATAAGCCTTTTTGTATAGAGAGGTATCTGGAGGATGATGAAATGGTTCTGTTAAGTCGCCACTAAGCACAATAAGAGCAATCTGATATGTGCAGAACAATATTGATATTGATTCCTTTTGAATGCAGAGAGAAGAGATAAGAAACATGATTGAGCATGATGGTTCTGCAAAAGGGATTGTTTTCAGCCAGTTCACATCGTTCTTGGATTTGATTGAATTCTCCCTGCAGAGGGTAAAGTATTGATTAACTTTTACTGATATTTAGCATTGCATTGTTTATTTATCGACAAATGGAATAATTTATAAGATGGTTTAACAGTCTGGCATCAAGTGCGTGCAACTTAATGGGAAAATGAACATGGTGGAAAAGGGGAGAGCTATAGATACCTTCATAAGTGACCCAGATTGCAGGATTTTCCTGATGAGCCTGAAAGCTGGAGGAGTAGCTCTTAATCTTACCGTAGCATCTCATGTAAGCCAGTGCATTCTCCTCCTTTATTTATGTCTACTTAGACAGCAGCAATAACCCATTGAGTTGCTCGGCGTTGAAAATAAGCAGAAAGATCCAGTTGATGCTGCCTACTTATGTATTTATTCCCTGCTGTATAGGTTTTCTTGATGGATCCTTGGTGGAATCCAGCAGTGGAGAGCCAAGCGCAGGATCGGATCCACCGAATCGGACAATTCAAGCCTATTAAGTAATTAGCATCCATTGAGTTAATTTGCTATGCTAATTAAAATGGAGACTAAATTATACCGCCTCCTTTGTGTGACTTGGTCATATTGACACAGAAGCACGAGGTTTGTGATCAAGGACACAGTTGAAGAGCGCATCCTGCAACTGCAAGAGAAGAAGCAGCTTGTGTTCGATGGGTAAATCTCTTTCCGTCCTCTGTAGTGACTATTCTACACAGTACAGCCATCCTCCGGTGGATGATGTTGGCTGATACTTTCCTGCCGTCCTTTTTGCAGCACCGTGGGTGACTCGCCAGAGGCCATGTCAAAGCTTACAGAGGCTGACCTGAAGTTCCTGTTCCAAAACTAGCTCGTCTTGTTTCCCCGATGATGTTCCGGACCCGGAGCTAACCAAACCAGCGCCGCATAGGAATACATAACATCCGTCCGGGAGCCATAGCCATGACATCGCCTGCCGCCCGAGGCCAGCAAGACGCTTGCATCGCATATGAACTAGCATGCTGTTTATTTTGTAGCCAGACGTAGGGATCATGAGTTTTGGATGGCATACTCTCTAGTTTTGTATCCCAGTTATTACTTGTTTGGGATTATTTGCCTGCGCCGGCGCGCCAGGAGGCAAGGTGCTAACGCCATTGGTCATGGGTCTGTGGATTTTGTACGAAGCAAAACGCCTTCCTTGTGGCAGCAGCACTAAGCAGAGAGTGCCCTGGACGACTGGACCATCCGTCCAGGCAAACACACTATCGGTTGCTCTTTTGCCCTATCGGGCAGTTATCGCTGATACTATACTACGAGGTCGCACTTGCACTCTGCACTTTGCTCATGGAGTCATGAGTCTGCACGCATATGCTAAGCCTGCGCTTTTGCGGTCGCGATCCTATCACCCCGATCGAGGACAGGCCTGATGCCAGTGTACAAAACAGGCCTCGCTCGTCTTTCCGTGTTCTCTGCGACACTCCCACACGTGCCCTGTTTATCTGTCATGGTTAGTACACTCCCGTATCGTCGGTCAGGGTGGTTACTTGAAAAATTCTTCACGCAGCCGCGGGTGTGAGTTGCCGGGCCTAATCATTAATCGCCGTAATTGGTCGTGCAGGTTGGACCAGCCTGCCCTGCGTGTCTACTGTCTGCCGATCTAGCTAGTAAAACAGTACCACCAAAGGGGATGCAGTTGTAGCACACTCTTTTCTGCCGACAGCCGCTCCCTACCGAGAAAACTATGAACGCCACGGACCCACGGAAGGCGATTTCTCAGAGCATCTACGGACCCTAATTCCTTGCAACATCCGCCCGGTAAATGCACAGAAACAAAAGTTGACCCAACCGGGTCACTCACTTTGTCTCGTCCCTAAGCGTTCGGACAGACCGGCAACCCTTAAATCGAGGACCAACTGTAAGGACGATATGATGGCGGCCGGACCCCATTTCCTTTCTAAATGTCCGCAACGTTCGTTCGCTCAATGCACAGTCAAAAAAGGTTGACCCAACCGTACCCCTCACTTTGTCCGTTCCTAAGCGTCCGAACAGACCGGCACCCCTCAAATCGGGACCAAATGTAGGGACGATACGAGGGCGACCGGACCCTCTATTTACTTCCTAATTGTCCGCAACATCTGCCCGCTCAGTGGACAGTCAAAAAAAGTTGACCCAACCGGACCTCTCACTTTGTCCGTCCCTAAGCGTCCGGACAGACCGGCACCCCTCAAATCGGGACCAAATGTAGGGACGATATGAGGGCGGCCGGACCCCCTATTTCCTTCCTAAATGTCCGCAACGTCCGCCCAATCAATGCACAGTCAAAAAAAGTTGACCCAACCGGACCCCTCACTTTGTCCGTCCCTAAGCGTCCGGGCAGACCAGCACCCCTCAAATCGGGACCAAATGTACGGACAATATGAGGGCGGCTGGACCCCCTATTTCCTTCGTAAATGTCTGCAACGTCCGCCCGGCCAGTGCATGGTCAAAAAAGTTGACCCAACCGGACCCCTCTCCTTGTCCGTCCCTAAGCGACCAGATAGAACAACACCCCTCAAATCGTGACCAAATGTAGGGACGATATGAGGGCGGCTGGATCCCCTATTTCCTTCCAAAAAGTCCACCCAATTAGTGCACAGTCAAAAAAAGTTACCCAACCGGACCCCTCACTTTGTCCGTCCCTAAGCGTCCGGACACACCAGCACCCCCCAAATCGGGACCAAATGTAGGGATGATATGAGGGCGGCCGGACCCCCTATTTCCTTCCTAAATGTCCGCAACGTTCGCCCGGTCAGTGCACGGTCAAAAAAAGTTGACCCAACCGGACACCTCACTTTGTCCGTCCCTAAGCGTCCGGACGGACCAGCAAATCGGGACCAAATGTAGGGACGATATGAGGGTGGCCGGACCCCCTATTTCCTTCCTAAATGTCCGCAACGTCCGCCCAGTCAGTGCACAGTCAAAAAAATTGACCCAACCGCACCCCTCACTTTGACTATCCCTAAGCGTCCGGACAGACCGGCACGCCTCAAATCGGGACCAAATGTAGGGACGATATGAGGGCGGCCGAACCCCTATTTCCTTCCTAAATGTCCACAACGTCCGCCCGGTAAGTGCACAGTCAATAAAAGCTGACCCAACCGGACCCCTCACTTTGACCATCCCTAAGCGTCCACAGACCGGCACCCATCAAATCGGGACCAAATGTAGCGACAATATGAGGGCGGCCGAACTCCCTATTTTCTTCCTAAATGTCCGCAACGTCCGCCCGGTCAGTGCACAATCAAAAAAAGTTGACCCAACCGGACCCGTCACTTTGTCCGTCCCTAAGCGTCCAGACAAACTTGCACCCCTCAAATGGGGACCAAATGTAGGGACGATATGAGGGCGGCCGGACCCCCTATTTCCTTCCAAAATGTCCGCAAACGTCTGCCCGGTCAGTGCACAGTAATTTTTTTTTGACCCAACCAGACTCCTCACTTTGTCTCTCCCTAAGCGTCCGGACAGACCAGCACCCCTCAAATCGGGACCAAATGTAGGGATGAAATGAGTGCGGCTGGACCCCTATTTCCTTCCTAATTGTCTGCAACGTCCGCCCGGTCAGTGCACAGTCAATAAAAGTTGACCCAACCAGATCCCTCACTTTGTCCGTCCCGAAACGTCCGGACAGATAAGCACCCCTCAAATCGGGAACAAATTTAGGGACGATATGAAGGCGGCCGGACCCCCTATTTCCTTCCTAAATGTCCGCAACGTCCGCCGGGTCAGTGCACAGTCATAACAGGTTGACCCAACCGGACCCCTCACTTTGTCCGTCCCTAAGCGTCCGGACAAATCGGCACCCCTCAAATCGGGACCAAATGTAGGGACGATATGAGGGCGGCCAAAGACCCTATTTCCTTCCTAAATGTCCGCAACGTCCGCCCGGCCAGTGCACAGTCAAAAAAATTGACCCAACCGGACCCCTCACTTTGACCGTCCCTAAGCGTCCGGATAGACCGGCACCCCTCAAATCGGGACCAAATGTAGGGACGATATGAGGGCAGCCGGTCCCCTATTCCTTCCTAAATGTCCGCAACGTCCTCCCAGTCAGTGCACAGTCAATAAAAGTTGACCCAACCGGACCCCTCACTTCGACCATCCCTAAGTGTTCGGACAGACCAGCGCCCCTCAAATCGGGACCAAATGTAGGGACGATATGAGGGCGGCCGGACTCCCTATTTCCTTCCTAAATATCCGCAACGTCCTCCCGGTCAGCGCACAGTAAAAAAAATGTTGACCCAACCGGGCCCCTCACTTTGTCCGTCCCTAAGCGTCCGGACAGGCTGGCACCCCTCGAATGGGGACCAAATGTAGGGACGATATGAGGGCGGCCGGACCCCCTATTTCCTTTCTAAATGTCCGTAACGTCCGCCCGGTCAGTGCACGGTCAAAAAAAGTTGAACCAACCGGACCCCTCACTTTGTCCGTCCCTAAGCGTCCGGACGGACCAGCAAATTGGGACCGAATGTAGGGACGATATGAGGGCGACCGGACCCCTATTTCCTTCCTAAGTGTTCTCAACGTCCGCCCGGTCAGTGCACAGTCAAATTTTTTGACCCAACCGGACCCCTCACTTTGTCCGTCCCTAAGCGTCTGGACAGACCAGCACCCCTCCAATCGGGACCAAATGTAGGGACAATATGAGTGCGGCCGGACCCCCCTATTTCCTTCCTAAATGTCTGCAACGTCCGCCCAGTCAGTGCACAGTCAAAAAAAAGTTGACCCAACCAGACCCCTCACTTTGTCCGTCCCGAAGCGTCCGGACAGATCAGCACCCCTCAAATCGGGACCAAATGTAGGGATGATATGAGGGCGGCTGGACCCCCTATTTCCTTCCTAAATGTTTGCAACGTCCGCCCGGTCAGTGCACAGTCAGAACAGGTTGACCCAACCGGACCCCTCGCTTTGTCCGTCCCTAAGCGTCCGGACAGACCGGCACCCCTCAAATCGGGACCAAATGTAGGGACGATATGAGGGTGGCCAGAGCCCCTATTTCCTTCCTAAATGTTCGCAACGTCCGCCCGGTCAGTGCACAGTCAAAAAAAGTTGACCCAACCGGACCCCTCACTTTGACCGTCCCTAAGCGTCCAGATAGACCGGCACCCCTCAAATCGGGACCAAATGTAGGGATGATATGAGGGCGGCCAGACCCCTATTTCCTTCCTAAATGTCTGCAACGTCCGTCCGGTCAGTGCACAGTTAATAAAAGCTGACCCAACCGGACCCTTCACTTTGACCATCTCTAAGCGTCCGGACAGACCGGCGCCCCTCAAATCGGGACCAAATGTAGGGACGATATGAGGGCGGCTGGACTCCCTATTTCCTTCCTAAATATCCGCAACGTCCTCCCGGTCAGTGCACAGTAAAAAAAGTTGACCCAACCGGGCCCCTCACTTTGTTCGTCCCTAAGCGTCCGGACAGGCTGGCACCCCACAAATGGGGACCAAATGTAGGGACGATATGAGGGAGGCCAGACCCCCTATTTCCTTCCTTAATGTTCGGAACGTTCGCCCGGTCAGTGCACAGTCAAAAAAAGTTGACCCAACCGGACCCCTCACTTTGTCCCTAAGCGTCCGGATAGGCCAGCACCCCTAAAATCGGGACCAAATGTAGGGACGATATGAGGGTGACCGGACCCGACCGGGCACCCCGCTCCAGGTCATAACGGTCCCACCTGCAGCCACCTGAAGCTCCTTCCTCTCTCATCTCTGCACCGCGTGAAGGATGCAACAGCGTGGCGAGCTGGCCGCGCGTGCTGTTGCTCCGGCACGCGTGTCCGAGAGGAGCTTGCGTCTGCATGGAGACGAGCTCGCCCGAGCTAGTCGTGTCGCTCCTCGCGCGACATGGTGGGACAAGTAGGCTATATCAAGGCGGACACACCCAAATTTTAGTCCTACCTCGCCGCGCGAGGTGGACGCTTACCGGCTTAAATAGCCGCGCCGGCGGATGGTGGTAAGCTTCTCTCTTGTTGCATTAGGTCGATCAATTCTCGCTGTGTGAATGAGGTAGCTTGACACTGGATTGCATTTCATCAACTGATGATTGTTCATCGTGTGGCAAGTTTATCTCGTTCATATATGTTGATAGCCCTACTACAATGATAGAGATTTTTAAATTGTTGATCGAATTTTATAATGGCCTACACTAGCTTTGTATCGTTGAATTTGTGCTGTATGATCGTCGTGCATGAATTTGCATTGATTTAGATAGCAACATTTGGGGATTGTGATTGTGGAGAGGGCCGAATGGGACCTGCCCGGCGCTGTTTGCGGGGCGTATAGGGGTCGGATTAGGTAATCCTGGTTGTAGATGCTCTTAGGCAATGGGATGCGTCTAGGGCGGCATAACAAAATAAACCGAGATGAAGAGCATAGTTCCACTTTTGCACGACAAACACAAGTTGCTCTCCTAGCTTATATGCGGTCTAGGGTGGCCAATTGTCCTGCCAAATATTTGTATCAGCTCTTGTTCCGATCCGTTTGATCAACTCAAGCGAGAGCACCTCGCCACACCTGCGATGGGTTCGAGCCCAAAGGTACATCAAGTAAGGGCATCTCCAGTGGCGTGAACCAAATATTAGGGGGCCAAATGAGTGTATTAGGACATAGAAAAAGTTAGGGTGATCAGTGAGCCGGAGGATTAGTAGAGCGATTAGCATATAAATAAGCACATTTGGCAAAATTTCCTCAAGGCAGAGGGGAGGCCCGAATTGTCCCGCCGACACTCCGCCACTGGCCATCTCCAACGATGACCCGTAAACCGGACACCGCATCCGTCTGCGGACAAGAGGGGACCAGTCTGCGGACACAGATGCGAGAGCCGGCCATCCAACGTTATCCGCATACATTTTAAATCGGCTTTAAACTAACCGGACAAATTACATGCAAACCAGATGATTTCCGTACAAACCGGACAAAAACATTTATATTTCGGGCATATTTTAACTAAACTAGTCTACGGCCGGCCACGGCGGATCTCCACTCCCACGACATGTCTTCCCTATGTCGGGCAGTCCGCTCATCGGACTGTCGGGAACCCTGAAGGGATATGCTTTAGCGAGAGGGGAAGAATATCTTCCTTCCGCTTTCATGAAGCACAGACCAGGGTTGGTTTTTGTGCGGAGGAAGACAGTCGCCGTGGTCTACGCCCCCGCTCACCGGGCAAGACACCGGCTGTGTAACCGGCGACGCGGTGGTAGTGGCCTTCGTAGGACCCAAGCGGCGGCGGCCTCCCATGATCTACTTTTCCTCGCTGTCCGCGGTTGCCGCGGACGTGCCGGCCTCCACCGACATGGCTTCTTTCCCCACCTACCTGACGCGTTGCCGCCATTGCTCATGGCGAATTTGCCGAGAGACGGCGTTGTCCAGCCTATATCAGGATGGGCGAGGAGGGGTGGCGATGGCGATGGTAGTGGCGCCTGATCCGGAAGGTTTGCGTGTGTCGGGCTAACTCGCCAGTCAACCCAGGTGCAATGTCAGAGAACTCCTTCTTCTGTTTGTCGGAGGCCATGGCGGGTGTTGTACAACGAGGAGATGGAGAGAGAGGAAGTGAGGTGTGGTTCTTGCTCGGCGGTTGGACACGTTTATATAGCGGGCGGATGCGAGGAGCCAGCCGGAGAGGTGTTTAATGTCGGCCGACACAGGAACAAACGTATGGCGCTCGGGGCGCCGGAGTAGTTTCCTCGGTACACGCGCCGGTTTAATGAAGGTAGGCGGGGAGCTGGATGTTGTTTCAATGCGGAGAGAAGGCGTGCGGAGAGAAGGCATGAGCAGCGGGCGGAGCTCTCGGCTGGCGAGCCACTTCAATGCCGGCTCAGGTGAGCGGTCATGTGTCACAACCCAATTTTTTCCTAAAGTTTGGATGTGAACCTAGAAGCATATGCATTCATGATTTCCCTTGCATATTTGGTTTTTGAAACTAACATGACCAACTCTTGAGTTCCATTTTTTTTGAATTTATTTGGAGGCCATGAAGGTTTCATCAAAAATGATTTCCAAAATTTGCATAAGGGCAGGAAAGGAATTTCCTAAGATTAGTATTTGCTCTATTTTGTTTGTGTGAACCAAGGTTAGAAAATAGTTTATTGGGCAATTAAAATATGGGTAAAACCCTGGATAAAAGAATAAAACAGTAAAACAGAAAAAGGAAATAAAAACCTTGCAAATATGCCCATTTAGTAATTGACAAATAGTTTGTCAAAATCCTCTAGGAAAATGTCCAAGTTGTCAGGAATATTCCAAAAGGATTTTAGGAGAAGTTTTCTTTTTGAAGAAAATTCAAATTCAAATTCAAAATGCAAAACAGAGAGCGTATAAGAAAAAGAAAAAGAAAAAAAGGGCAAGGCCCAGCTAGCCGGCCAGGCCAGCCGCGGCCCAGCCAGCTAGCCAGCCCAGCCGCACGCTCTCTCTCTCTCCCACTGACGAGCGGGCCCCGCATGTCAGCATCACCCCTACCTCGCGCAACCGTCGCCGCCCCACGCGCGCACGAACCCGAGCCCCACTCACGCACGATCGCACGTCCACGCGTTTCGGCCACTCCCCAACCCCCGTGGCCATGTCCTACTTAATCACCAGAATCCCCTCTCCATTTCGCCCCACTCAATCGAGCCTGAGAACTGCTAGGCTGCCGGCAACGCACCCCCGCTGTCCGCCACTGACCCAACCGTCGCCGGCTTGATTTCGGCGAGGCCAGAGCCCCTCGCGACCACCCACTGCCACCACGAGGTCCACCGCTCCATGACGAGCCTCCTAGACATCCTCCTTGTGCCCGTAGTCCTCTGGAACGCCACGACTACCGTAGCCCGAAGCTCGCCGTCGCCGTGAGCTCAACTGCAGCGAACCCCGTAAGCACCCGAGCCCCAAACGTTGTCCATTGTGTTTGTTTTGGTCGCATGCATCTCACTGACCAACGCGTGCGTCCAAACGCGCTTGATTTCGAGCACAGCAACCACGCCCGAAGACCTCGCCGTCTCTGTCGTCTTCGACGAGCTCGCTGTCGTCGTCCCTGAGGCCGGCAAGGACCACCAGAAGACCCGCGACGCCGAGACGAGCCCAACCATGCCCTTCGCCGCCCCGGAGACCCCTTGGAACGCCGTGCCCTTCATGTTTTCCGGTGACAACTCCGGTGACCTAGCCAGTGAGCCCCTCCTCGATCTAATCTGCGCCGTCCGATCTAGATCCAACGCGCAGGAATATATCATGTTTTAATTTTAATTCCGAATCGGTACCGACCAATCCAAGCACCCACGTGTACAACATTGTCCAAAACATTATCCAGAACGAATACGGTTAATTTAATTAGAATGGCAGTTTTGTAGAAAAGCCCCTGCAACTTCAAACTATCATAACTAATTATCCAGAGGTCCAAATTGAGTGATTCTTTTTGCAAATGAAACCTTAGGAGATGAAATTTCAGAATAATTTTAGGTAACGTAAATTTGAAATTTTCAAATTTGAATTTCAAACAGAATAGTTTAAATCTTAGAATGGGCATAACTTTTAAAATGTAAAACCAAATTAGATGATTCTTTTTGCATTTTGAAGCTAGTGAATTGTAGTTTCATTTAGACCACTGTTGGTTAATTTATAAAATAGTTTCTGAACAGAAACTTAGCAACACTAGTTTCACATATAATTGAATTTATTTAGTGAACTAAAATTTGTAGAATAACCAAATTTAATTAGTATAAATCCTAGACTTGTTTGAAACATGATAGGGCACTGAGTAAAATATTTTGAAATTAAATTTGAATCATAGTTTGAATTATAAAAGAAACCTAGTATAATAATGATGAAACCCTAGTTATTTTATAAAAGAAATTTAGGTGAATATTAATAGGTCAACTAAACTTAGTAATTGAATCATGTGACCTAGGAGAATTAAACTTCAGAGTTGAAGGTCAAACTTAGGTCAAATAGAAATTAAAATAGTGCAAGTCATATCTCAAATTCAAATCAAATTTCATAAAGAAGTTGAGGTATTAAATTATTTAGGGTTCTTAAATTTGAACTAGGTTTTGTCAAGATGATTTTGTTAGAAAATTTAACCAAGACATTTTACTTGAATGAACTGTTCATTGAGTCAAATGCAAACCAAATTGTGAACCCAAATTGGAAAGATCAAAATTGAAAGAAATCAAACCAAAACACACCAACACCTTGTGATGAGTGATTTGATTCTTTTGCATTCATGCAAGTTTTCCCTTTGCATGAATTGTGTGCTTATGATTGCTATGTGTTATTTTTCTGTCAATGTTAGATTACGAGTAGTGCTACCCCTGTGACTATGAGGAGTGCACCAATTGCAACAATAACCAAGGCAAGTTCTACTTGGACCATGTTACCTAGTATTTTCATGCATTGTAGTTTTGCCATGATAGGTGTGTGAGTTTAGGATGCTAAATTCTGTACAACCCAGTAGTTGACAACTTAGGTCCAAAGTTGCCCTGACCTTGTAACCATCGAGTAGATGCTTAGCTACTATGACGTGTATTGGGAAACATCATTTACCTTTCAGCTATACAACCATATGGTTGACTACTTAACTACAACTTAATTAATGAATCGATCTGGGTGGACTGGCTTTGATTGGGTCATCGGAGTGTAGTCTTTGATGGGGAATGCCACCCAGGTATCAAAGGGATTGTATGAGTTCAAAGCCGAGTAGCGTCCATGTGTAACCGTGAGACAATATGGGCTCTGTCTGGACCAAGTTGTGGGAACCCTCCTCGGCATGACCAGCAGATGTTGGTGTTTAGGTTGGATGGGTTTGCCTTTGGGAGAGGGCTACTACTTCCCAAAAGTTTCATCTTGATCTACCTAGCTACTTCACAAGTGAAGTTTAGTAGCGGAAGGGTGTGATCGGGAATCACGGGTAAAGTACACAAACCTCTGCAGAGTGTATAAAACCGATCATGATTAGCCGTGTCCCCGGTTACGAATAACTTTTGAGCAACTCATCGGAGAATTGTCAGTTTGATCTCATCACCTCTTCTAATGAAATTTGTGGGTTGAACCAAAGGGGTGTTTGGACCGACTCAGGTACCTGGCGTGATACCAGGGGGATTGTGTGGGAGAGGTTTCGGGTGGCCGTGTGATGCGGAGGCCAACATGCTCACTTGCATTTATGGACGGTCGTGTGATACGATCTGTCTAGGACTACTGTGTGATATGGTATGTCTAGCTATTAGAGTAGACCACTACTAAAATACATAGGGCAAAACTATATTTCTACAAAGAGCCTTGAACCCCACCAGCCGAAGTGCATGTAGGTGAACAGGATTACCAATGAATGGTGGACTTGCCAATACATTCAATATATTGACCCTAGTGGCTGCAACTTATCATGTTGTAGGCGAATACTATGAGGAGTGACTTACGTAGGGTTTCGTGCCTCCACTCGACATGCTTTGCCATGGTGTTGATGGAGCTTACCAAGACGTCTACCTTAGATTTGCTTTCGTTTCTGCTTCTAATGAACTCTGTTTGCTTATTGTAAGACTATGTATTTGACTAGCCCGTGGCTAGAGTCTGCAAGACTATTTTCTTTCTGGATCATGCGATGTAATAAAGGACACATTTGTGTATGATACAACATCGTTACCGTGTATGCCGACGATTCGATCCAGGGGTTGGCATAGAAACACACGGAGACCGTATGCCTAAAAAGGTGGGTTGTGACAGATAGTATCAGAGCAATGTGTTCACCATAGGACGTAACCCTAGGATTGGCTGAGACCATAGGAATAAAAATCATTTGTTTTGACCTCACATTTCTCTTCACTTCATTTCTGACCCTCTCCTTTTTCAAATTGTAGATGGATGACTACACCCAGGTCGTGTACGTAAGGAGGAAGAAGTACACCAACCTGTTTGCTGAGTGCTTGGGAGCCCTCACTCATGAGTTAGGTCTGCCGCCCCCGGAGATTAATGGCAGATGTATTGAGGGGACGGTGCCTGGCGCCAGACGTGCTTGGGTCATTGAGGCTCGAGTCTGAGGACGACCCATGGAGGTGCGCACGGAGGACATAGTATTTATACGGACTTATGCCACCTGGCACGATGGCATGGACCGGGCCATCTCAGAGGCTCTGGCACGCACAGTGTTTCTGTACTGCGATGTGATTTTAGAGGACTCACCGTTCAACACACTGGGGAGACGAGACGAGTTTGGCCACCCAGTGGGGCAGACACCAGGAGGCGCCTCAACCTGGGCTGAGAGGCAGTTGGAACACATGGAGAGGCATACGGACAACCTGGGAGCCCTCCTTAGGGAACTCATGGGAGAAAAATTCACACTGGAGATCTTCGCGGACAACGCCAGGAAGATTTCACTTCCGAAGAGGGAAGAGGTGCAGAAGCTTAAGGCTGACAAGGAGAGACTGTTCAATGAGATCATAGGGCTCAAGAGCACTGTGGATCTCAAGGACGCACTCCTGTTGGCTAAAAGCCAACAGATAGTAGACATGACCAAAAAGGACATGGCCAAGGACACCCAGATACAAGCCATGGAGGTGAAGATCAGGAACCTGGAGAAGCAGCTCCAGAACATGACAATGTCACCACCACCAGAGCCAGAGGAGGAGGATCCTCAAGAGAGGATATGGATTCACTCTGATGGAGAGGAGGAGTCGGTAGAGAAAGCACTAGAGGCGCCGAAGAAGCGCAAGACAGGAGATGCTAGGAGCTACCGCAGGGCTCTACACTAGATGCCTCAGAGGACGATAGACTACCACCACTTAATGTTAATAGACGATATCGTGTTAGCGTACTGATCCAACTTATTGTGGGTGATTGTACTAGTTTGTTTGCTGCTTGTTTGCTTGATTGTTGAACTGATTGAGTTGCTAGTTTTATTGCCATCCGGTGTGTTAAACCTTGATCATATGCATATGGGTGGGATTTCTTTAGACCTCTCTGTCTAGAATCTCTTCTTTTCTAAACCACTAGATGCCGCTGCTACTTGTGAGCTGCGTTGGGATTTTCCTCGAAGAGGACGGGTGAAGCAATATAGTAGCGGATAGTATTTTCCTCAGTAGAGAACCAAGCTTATCGAACGAATAGGAGAACCACACAAACACCTGTCAACAGTAGCTGCACACACAAGAGCAAATACTTGCACCCAACGCGGGCAAGAGGGTGTCAATCCCCTTGTACTCGTTAATTGCAAGGATTAAATCTGGTAGTGGTAGAAAGATAAATTGTAAAGTAAATAAAAGAAAGGAAATTGCAGCAAGGTATGTTTGGTTTTTGTAATATGATTAAAATAGACCCGGGGCCTTAGTTTTCACTAGAGGCATCTCTCTCTCATAAAAATAGCATACGGTGGGTAGACAAATTACTGTTGGGCGATTGATAGAAAAGCGCATAGTTATGATGATATTCATGGCATGATCATGTATATAGGCATTACGTCCATGACAAGTAGACCGACTCCTGCCTGCATCTACTACTATTACTCCACCAATCGACCAACTCCTGCTTGCATATGTGGTATTAAGTTCATGACAAACCGAGTAACGCTTTAAGAAAGATGACATAATGTAGACAGAATAAAACCAAGCAATATGATTAAACCCCGTAGTTTTCTCCTTAGTAGCAACAATACAATACGTGCCTCGCTACCCCTTCTGTCACTAGGTGAGGACACCGCAAGATTGAACCTACTACTATGCACCACATCCACTGAAGATAAATCAATCTAGTTGGCCAAACCAAACGGATAGATTGGAAAGCATTACATAGCTATAACAATCACACATAATAAAGTTCAGAAAAGACTCAATTACTTTCAATGAATATTGAAATCATAAACCCACAATTCATCGGATCCCAACAAACACACCGCAAAAGAAGATTACATCGGATCGATCTTCGAGGAGAACATTGTATTGAAGATCAAAGAGAGAGAGAGAGAGAGAGAGAAAGCCATATAGCTAATCACTATGGACCCGTAGGTGTGTGGTGGACTACTCACACGTCATCAGAGGTGCAACAAGTTTGATGTAGAAGCCCTTCATGATCGATTCCCCCTCCGCTAGAGTACCGGAAATGGCCTCCAAATGGGATCATGGAAGAACAGAGACTTGTGGCGGCGAAAAATCGTTTCGGGTGGCTCTCTGAGCTTTTTGGAATATTTAGGAATTTATAGCACTGGAATTAGGTCAGATGGAGCCACGAGGGGCCCACAAGACATCAGGGTGCGCCTACCCCCCAGGGCGCGCCGTGTTGTCTTGTCGTCTACTCGTAGGTCTTCTGGCCCACCCCCGAAGCTTCTAGGGTCTCTTATGTCCAGAAAAGAATCGTCAAAAAGTTTCGTAGCAACTGGTACATATTTTCTGTAAAACCAAAAAACAAGCGGAAAACAGCAACTGGCACTAGGCACTGAGTTAATAGGTTAGTCCCCAAAAATGATATAAAATTGCATATAAAGTATCTAAGAATGATAATATAATAGCATAATAAAAAATTATAGATATATCGGAGACGTATCAGCCGCCGAGACATGACCGTAACAATGAGGAGGGAGAAGCCAGTGGCGACATGCCACCTGGGATCCAGCAGTTGTTGACTGCGCAAGCCCAGTTGATCCAGCTTATGACCCAGAACCTTGCCAACAACAACAACAATAACCCTCCACCGCTGCCTCAGGGAGACCCACTTACCCGTTTTCTAATGCTATGTCCACCAACTTTCACCACCTCACCTGAACCCATTGTGGCTGATGATTGTCTTAGGTCGATCAACAAGTGTCTGGTGACCGTTGGCTGCACTGATGCAGAGAGCATAAGGTTTGATGCCCACTTGCTGGAAGGACCAGAAGCATCCTAGTGGGAGAACTATCAAGTTGCCCATCCCATTGGAGAAGTGCCGTGGCTCTCATTTGAAGATGCTTTTTGCACGACCCATGTCTCAGCAGGAGCCCTGAGCCTGAAGAAGAGGGAATTCAGGAACCTACGCCAGGGCAACCACAACATCGCAGGCTACATTGAGGATTTCAATTACCTCGCATGTTATGCACCTGAGGATGTCAAGACTGACGCTGCCCGAAGGGAGAGATTTTTGGAGGGACTCAATGACGAGATTGCACTTCAGTTGGCCACTGCTGATGCACCGTCATACCAGGAAATGGTAGACATGGCCATCGTCATCGGGGACAAGAAGCAGTCGATAGAGAACCGTAAACGGAAGTTTGGCCAGCACAAGAACTACACTCCACCACACCAGAAGCCACCCTATGAGGGAAACCGCAGTTATGGAAGTCAGAAGTTTGGAGCACTTTCGAACCACGGAGGACACAGACCAAACCACACCACTGGAGGACAGAACCTCAACTCTGCAGTCAAGCCAAACCACTTTGGCAAGGAACACCACCGTGGCAAGGAGAAGCAGAACCACTGAGGGGCTGGTAATAACAACCGCCACTTCGCACCCAAGAAGGACTTAAGCCAGGTGTAGTGTTACCGCTGCAGGCAGATGGGGCACTATGCCAATGACCGCAGCATGAAGAAAGAAGATGCACCGGCGAAGCCCAACCCATTCCAGAAGGCTCACGTCAACCACATGTGCACAGATGAACATTGGTGCAGTGACGTCCTATGTAATCGCATGCGATGCAGGAACATATCGCACACACTATATTATGGCACACATGAGGGATTGGGGATCAATCACACATGTCTCTCATGAGTCAAACATTTCTAATTGCGCAGGGAAACCAAACGGTGTTTGACATTTGACCATTTGCGAAATATTACCTAAGCCACACGGGCCATCATAGAAACCGTGCGCAATATGTGGCCCATCGCACACGAGTATTCTATGGCAAGCGTCTGCCATGCATGATATCATCGCACATGTTTCCTGAATAATTTATGAGTGGGATTGCATTCTGCATCGGGCACGGTTTCCTCTAAGCTCATGTGTGAGATAATGTGCTATCACAAACGATTGAGGATCCCCTACACACACGTAGAAGTGCTGCAAATCATCTGCAATTTGTTGTGTATCACCAACGGTTCAGTTCATATCTCGTGTGCTTTTCCTATAGATCACAAGCGGTTGCGTTATGAGTGACGTGTGCTTTCTGTTCTTGATCCCACATGCTGAGTTACTTGAAACTATGTGCCCTTTAATATGGCCAGGTTATGGCAAAATATCGCATTTGAATCGCCCTGCAAAAAGCAAATTCACCACAATATGCAATTGAAAAAATAATGTCCACATGAAGAACATTCATCAAAATTCGCCACAATATGCAATTGAACAAATGGTAGCTAAATTCCACAGATGTATCGACATATGCAGTACATAATCAAAGTGTATGAAATACGAAGACCTCATCAGATAGAAAACAATGCATCCATGCATATATGTTTAGCTGCTAACACTAGCTCAATGCATACTCATTGTTGGAGGAAAAGGCATGATGAAATCTTCATCATATTGAGTGGGCTTGCTGTAGTGTTTCAGGAAGAAGTTGCTGATAAATCTCCTAACAACCAGCAATTCAGCTGCGGGGAGCGGTTCAGGGGTCATCGATTTAAAGACGATCTGCATGATTTTTAGATCATAATGTGCCATACGTGTGGAGTAGAAGATAGTAATTAAGATACAAACTTACTAGCATTATCTTGTCAGCATCATTACAACAATCAGCAGATCTGCATATGGAGATCATGTGTTTGCAAATATAGTATCCACAGAGGTTGGTCCCTTCTTGTTGTTGAGGACACTGAAATTTTTGTACAGAATTAGTCATGCATTTGCCCTGTTAGGAACAGCCTAACCCATGTAAGATGTTTATTTTTTTTCTTTGGAGAGAAATAGAAAGAGGTTTATTTAGAAACTTGAACATTTGACTAGCATAAGAAAAGGTATTTGCGAACCTTTGGATATATTTTCTAAAAATAACGGACTTCAGTGTCTTACCGGAGAAACGATCTCGTGCTGCAGAGGTAGTTGTTTGTCAAACCGGCTCCCTCCTTTAGTTATGTACAATGACAATACACTACAAATGAAGATGAATTTTCACATACTCAATTTTTGAACCAGATATGAATACAAATTTCAACATCAAAGAATTCAATACCCATTCATGAATTCCTGAAGATGCGTCAGATCCTGAGGCTTTTTTGACTCTCTGAGAGAATCAAGGTAGTAAACTGTGTTGCGCTTTGGAACAATGACTACCAAGATCCAGTGATTGCTAGAGATTAGAATACCATGAACTTATGAACTATGTCGAAAACTGAAAGACAATCAATGTATGCGTTGTTGTATATTTAACTTACCCTTCATGATATGGTCAGACAAAGAATTCTGCATAGTGATTCATATGCAAGATATTGGTGACATGGGCCATGGACTCGCCCCGAGGACCATTGATATGTAATAATGTGCTGTTTGCTACATCGGGATCTATGAAATACGATTTCTCCCTTGTTGATCTCTGCGCGATCAATCCCCTGAGAGGAATACAATACAATTAGCTTTTGTTGTTTACAACCTTGTATGGAGAAGTTGATCAGAGTTTGTGAAGTACTTACAACATCAAGCATTTAACAAGAGTGGCAGCTGCTACTTGTGAGCTGCGTTGGTAATTCCCTGAAGAGGAAGGGAGATGCAGTACAGTAGAGATAAGTATTTCCCTTAGTTATGAAACCAAGGTTATCAATCCAGTAGGAGAATCACGCAACACCTCGTTAGCAGTACCTGCACACAAAACAACAAATCCTTGCACCCAACGCAAACAAGGGGTTGTTAATCCCTCGGCGGTTAATTGCAAGATTAAATTGTATGGTGATAGATAGATAGATTGAACTAAAATATAAAAGAAAATAAATAAAGTAAAAGTGCAGCAAGGTATTTTTAGGATTTTTAATATATGATAGAAGTAGACCCGGGGGCCATAGTTTTCACTAGAGGCTTCTCTCATGAAAATAGCATACGGTGGGTGAACAAATTATTGTTGGGCAATTGATAGAAAAGCAAATAATCACGACGATATCCAAGGCAATGATCATGTATATAGGCATCACGTCCGAGACAAGTAGACCGACTCCTGCCTATATCTACTATTATTACTCCACGCATCGACCGCTATCCAGCATGCATCTAGTGTATTAAGTCCATAAAGAACGGAGTAACGCCTTAAGCAAGATGACATGATGTAGACAAAGTAAACTCACGTATGAATAAACCCCATCTTTTTACCCTTAATGGCAACAATACATACGTGTCATGTCCCTTTCTGTCACTGGGATTGAGCACCGCAAGATCGAACCCATTACAAAGCACCTCTCCCATTGCAAGATAAATCAATCTAGTTGGCCAAACCAAATCAATAGATCGGAGAGAAATACGAAGCTATAATAATCATGCATAAAAGAGTTCAGAGAAGACTCAAATAATATTCATGGATTATCTGATCATAAACTCACAATTCATCGGATCCCAACAAACACACCGCAAAAAGTGATTACATCGGATAGAACTAAAAGAACATCGAGGAGAACATTGTATTGAAGATCAAAAAGAGAGAAGAAGCCATCTAGCTACTAACTATGGACCCAAAGGTCTGTGGTAAACTACTCACGCATCATCGGAAGGGCAGCAAGGTTGATGGAGAGCCCCTCCGTGATCGAATCCCCCTCCGGCGGAGTGCCGGAAAAGGCCCCCAGATGGGATCTCTCGAGAATAGAAGCTTGCGGCGGTGGAAAAAGTATTTCGTGGACTCCTCTGTTGGTTTCCCGATTTAAGAGAATTTATAGTGGAGGAATTAGGTCAAACGGAGCTGTGTGGGCCCCACAAACCACTAGGGCACCCCCCTTGGGGCGCGTCGTGGTGCCTCGTGGGCCACTGCTTCATCTTCTCGTCTCCTCCCGAAGCTTCTAGTGTTTGTTATGTCCAGAAAAAAAATCTCCAAAAAGTTTCGTGGCATTTGGACTTCGTTTGGTACTGATATTCTGGAAAACCAAAAACAGGCAAAAAACAACAAATGGCACTGGGCACTAAGTTAATAGGTTAGTCCCAAAAATGATATATAATTGTTGTAAATGTATATAAAAACATCCAAGATTGATAATATAATAGCATGGAACAATAAAAAATTATAGATACGTTGGAGACATATCAAGCATCCCCAAGCTTAATTCCTGCTCGTCCTCGAGTAGGTAAATGATAAAAACAGAATTTTGGATGTGGAATGCTTCCTGTCATATTCATCATATATTCTTTTCTTTGTAGCATGGACATTTGGACTTGAATGATTCAAAGCAATAGTCTATAATTTGACATGAAGATATAAATACTGAAGCATACTAACAAGCAACCATGTCTTTCAAAATATCAACGCTAAAGAAAGTTATCCCTAGCCCATTATGCTCAATCATTGATCCATTCATGAATCACACTCAATATTAGCTACACACAATGCAGAAGTATGACAATAATGCTCTCTAGTTGGTGCTTTGTAAGAGAAGATGGAGACTCAAAATAAAAATAAAAATTGCATAAAATTAAATAGATAGGCCCTTCGCAGAGGGAAGCAGAGATTTGCAAATGTGCCAGAGCTCAAAGCTTAAATTAGAGAGATAAAATTATTTTGAGTGGCATGCTTTTCCTGTCAACGAAAACGACCGAGAATTCCCAATATTTTCCATGCTAGACACATCATAGGCGGTTCCCAAACAGAAAGTAAAGTTTATTTCCTTTCCACCATTCTTTCACAATCCATGGCTAGCCGTATCCACGGGTGCCCTCCATACCAACACTTTCCAAGGAATTTTGTTGTTATTAATTTTTGATTTCATTGTGGGAATGGGCATCCCTATTACCTGCCACTCTCTCGTGCAATGACAAGTGAATAAACACTCATCGTGAGAATAACACACCTAACATGGAAAATATTGGCCACCCCCTGCCGCTTCATGAGTGGTACGGGCACACAAAACAGAAAATTATTTTGAAAATTTTAGAGTTGGCACATGCAAATTTACTTGGAACGGCATGGAAACACCGCATATAGGTAGATATGGTGGACTCATTTGGCACAACTTGGGTTTAAGGAGTTTGGATGCACAAGCAGTATTCCCGCTTAGTACAAATGAAGGCTAGCAAATAGATTGAGAAGCAACCAACCAAAAAGCGAGAACGGTCATAAACATGCATTGAACACAACTAACACCGAATAATGCACCATAAGTAGGATATAATTTCGTTGCATAACTATTGACTTAATGTGCATGCATAGGGAATCACAAACCTTAATACTAATATTCTTACTAAATCACAATTACTCACTAACATGACTCACATATTATCATCTCCATATCACAAAACTATTGCAAGGAATCACACTTATCATATCCAATGATCTATATGAAAGTTTTTATTATATCCCTCTTGAATATTCATCACTTTGGGACCAAATTCATATCTTGTGCAAATTACCATTACTATTGTCAACTCTCAAAAAGATATAAGTGAAGTATGAGAGTGCAAATATTTCTTCAAAATTTTATCTTATCAACTCTGAAAATAATATAAGTGAAGCATGAGAGTTTAAATATTTCTTCAAAGTTTTAATCTTATGAACTCTCAAAATAATATAAGTGAAGCATGAGAGTTTAAATATTTCTTCAAAATATAGTCACTGCCGTGCTAAAAAAGATTTAAGTGAAACACTAGAGCAACTGCCTAGCTCAAAAAAATTAAGTGAAGCACATAGAGTATTCTAACAAATCATGATAAACGTGTGGCTCTCTCAAATAGGTGTGTCCAGCAAGGATAATTGTGACAAACTAAAAAGCAAACAAAGCAAAGACTCATATAATACACGACGCTCCTAGCAAAGCACATATCATGTGACGAATAAAAATATAGCTCCAAGTAAAATTACCGATGGTTGGTAGAAGAAAGAGGGGATGCCTTCCGGGGCATCCCCAAGCTTAGACGCTTGAGTCTTCCTTGAATATTACCTTGGGGTGCCTTGGGCATCCCCAATCTTAGGCTCTTGCCACTCCTTATTCCTTCATCCATCGTGATCTCACCCAAAACTTGAAAACTTCAATCACACAAAACTCAACAAAACCTTCGTGAGATCCGTTAGTATAACAAAATAAATCACTACTTTAAGTACTGTTGCAAACCCATTCATATTTTATTTTTGCATTATATCTACTGTATTCTAACTTCACCATGGCTTATACCCCCCCTATACAATCCATAGTTTCATCAAAACAAGCAAGCAATGCATCAAAAACAGAATCTGTCAAAAACAGAACAGTCTGTAGAGATCTATTTAAAAGCTATACTTATGTAACTCCAAAAATTCTGAAAAATTAGGAAAACGTGGGAAATTCATATACCAATACTGTGTAAATTTTTCAGATTTTTATGACGCTCCAGTACAGAACCAAAATTCTAGCACTGGACGCAAAACTTTCTGTTTTCCAAACAGCATCAATTATACTATCTTCCAAATCATCCCAAAGGCTTTACTTGGCACAAACACTAATTAAAACATAAAAGATCAATAATAATAGTAGCATAATTGTGAAAACACACAAGAATTTATTTTATTCATTGGGTTGTCTCCCAACAAGCTCTTTCTTTATAGCCATTAAGATAGGCTTGGAATTTCAATGATGCTCTCATGAAAGATAATAAATGAAACACAAGAGAGCATCATGTAGCATGTGAAAAACACATTTAAGTCTAACATACTTCCTATGCATAGGCATTTTATAGGCAAACAAATTATCTAGACAAGCAAAACCTAGCATATGCAAGGAAGAGGAAAGAAACAATAACAATCTCAACATGAAGAGAGGTAATTTAGTAACATGAAAATTTCCACAACCATATTTTCCTCTCTCATAATAATTACATGTAGGATCATATTCAAATTCAACGATATAGCTATCATAAACAATATTCCCTTTACGATCCACATGCATAAATTTTTTATAATCTTCCAAAATAGTGGGATTATCATCAATGAAAGTCATGATCTCTCCAAACCCACTTTTATCAAAAAATTCATAATATTGAACATTCTCCAAATATGTGGGATTATTTTTACCTAGAGTTGACACTCTTCCAAACCCACTTTCAATATTATTGCAAGCATTATTATCAATATCATATTCATCATGATGCTTAAATAAATTTTCAAGATCATAAAAAGCATTATCACCCCAATCATGATCATTGCAATGAGTAGTAGACATAACAAAATTATCATCCCCAAGCTTGTAGCTTTGCATATCATTAGCACAATAGACATTAGTAGAATTTATAATAGCATCATTGCAATCATGCTTTTCATTCAAGGAGCTATCAAGTATGGGAACAATAGCAATAATTTCATTTTTAGCATAAGGAACTATAGCAAGTTCATTTTCATAAGCATAATTAATATTGGCATCATGGCCACAAGAATAGCAAGCATCATGTTCATCAAGAGGGGATATTTCAACGGAATCATAATTATCTATAGATTCATGCATACCATTATTCTCTTCCAAAGCAGCAGACATTCTCTCAATAAATTCTTTAACATAGGCATTAAAAGCATAGTTTTCATAGCAATATTTAAGTATGTCAAAATTTTCAGATTTGTAGAGAGTAACATCATACTTTTCAATCAAAGAAGCAACTTCATAAGCACCCTTAAAAGCAACAAATTCTTCAATTTGTTCGATATCATAGTAACTATAAACACCCTTGGCATAAGAAGATAAGATTTCATTATCATTAAACTCACATAGGTAGGGAAGGTGTTTTTTAGGGTTCTTAGATCAACAAGTAAAATCATAAATTTCACATAGATTCCAAGCATAGCATAGCAAACAATTTATTTGACGCCATAAGAGTCTCCCTTTTTCAGACAAATGGTGACGCACAAAATGAGCATGCTCCTTTAATGATTTTCCCTCAACTAAACTAGTTGGGGTTTCAGCACGAGCACAAATGGATCGAAGATGACCTAAGTAGAAAACTTTAAGTGGATCCATAGTATCTTATATTTTTGCTTTTAGTTTTTGTTCTTGTGTGTTCGACATGAAGGCAATAAAAGTAAGCAAGCAAGTAAAAAACTAGAGGCAAAGGCAAATAAAATAAATGCAAGGAGATGAAAGTTTTATGCGTAGGTACTTGATAGATGTTGATGATGTCTCCCCGGCAACGGCGCCAGAAATTCTTCCTGCTACTTGTGAGCTGTGTTGGTAATTCCCTGAAGAGTAAGGGAGATGCAGTACAGTAGAGATAAGTATTTCCCTTAGTTATGAAACCAAGGTTATCAATCCAGTAGGAGAATCACGCAACACCTCGTTAGCAGTACCTGCACACAAAACAACAAATCCTTGCACCCAACGCAAACAAGGGGTTGTCAATCCCTCGGCGGTTAATTGCAAGATTAAATTGTATGGTGATAGATAGATAGATTGAACTAAAATATAAAAGAAAATAAATAAAGTAAAAGTGCAGCAAGGTATTTTTAGGATTTTTAATATATGATAGAAGTAGACCCGGGGGCCACAGTTTTCACTAGAGGCTTCTCTCATGAAAATAGCATACGGTGGGTGAACAAATTACTGTTGGGCAATTGATAGAAAAGAAAATAATCATGACGATATCCAAGGCAATGATCATGTATATAGGCATCACTTCCGAGACAAGTAGACCGACTCCTGCCTGCATCTACTACTATTACTCCACGCATCGACCGCTATCTAGCATGCATCTAGTGTATTGAGTCCATAAAGAACGGAGTAACGCCTTAAGCAAGATGACATGATGTAGAGAAAGTAAACTCACGTATGAATAAACCCCATCTTTTTACCCTTAATGGCAACGATACATACGTGTCATGTCCCTTTCTGTCACTGGGATTGAGCACCGCAAGATCGAACCCATTACAAAGCACCTCTCCCATTGCAAGATAAATCAATCTAGTTGGCCAAACCAAATCAATAGATCGGAGAGAAATACGAAGCTATAATAATCATGCATAAAAGAGTTCAGAGAAAACTCAAATAATATTCATGGATTATCTGATCATAAACTCACAATTCATCGGATCCCAACAAACACACCGCAAAAAGTGATTACATCGGATAGAACTCCAAGAACATCGAGGAGAACATTGTATTGAAGATCAAAAAGAGAGAAGAAGCCATCTAGCTACTAACTATGGACCCGAAGGTCTGTGGTAAACTACTCACGCATCATCGGAAGGGCAGCAAGGTTGATGGAGAGCCCCTCCATAATCGAATCCCCCTCCGGCGGAGTGCCAAAAAAAGGCCCCCAGATGGGATCTCTCGAGAACAGAAGCTTGCGGTGGCGGAAAAAGTATTTTGTGGACTCCTCTGTTGGTTTTACGATTTTAGAGAATTTATAGTGGAGGAATTAGGTCAAACGGAGCTGTGTGGGCCCCATGAGCCACCAGGGCGCGCCCCCCTGGGGCGCGCCGTGGTGCCTCGTGGGCCACTGCTTCATCTTCTCGTCTCCTCCCGAAGCTTCTTGTGTTTGTTATGTCCAGAAAAAAATCTCCAAAAAGTTTCGTGGCATTTGGACTTCGTTTGGTACTGATATTCTGGAAAAGCAAAAACAGGCAAAAAACAGCAACTGGCACTGGGCACTAAGTTAATAGGTTAGTCCCAAAAAATGATATATAATTGCTGCAAATGTATATAAAACATCCAAGATTGATAATATAATAGCATGGAACAATCAAAAATTATAGATACGTTGGAGACGTATCAGCAGCGAGCACATCGAAGTTGAAGAAGAGATGAAACTCCTCGAATTCCACACCGATGGCACCTTGATCGTGACAGAAATGCTTCCTGTCGTAGTGGACTTGTAGAATGTGATTACCTTCTGACATTTTCTGCATGCAATATTTATGTAACTTGAGGCAACTGGAACTGCACTCCTCAAAGTATTCGCCAACAAGAAATGGCTGGCCATGGACGTACTTGCGTGCTTCAAGTACGTCTGCTTTATTATTAGAAAGTATCTTGTCCAATACTTCATCAGGCAAGCTGTCAGAACCAATATTACTCACCGGTTCGAACAACTTGCTGGTAATTTGGTTCTGGGCGAAGAGTCTTTTTAGTAGGATGCTATCGTTCTCATCCCTCCTCGGTTTCGTGGGCCCCTTCTTCGCGGGTGCGACCGTGCCCGCTTTCTTCTTGTTACTTGAAGCACTTCTGGTGCGAGGTTTGGATGAATGAACGACGGGCTGCCGAGCAGACGGTGAAGCTACAACGAACTGCCAAGCAGACGGTGTAGCTACGTCGGACTGCTGAGCTAGCGGTGCTACTGTGATGGACCGCTGAGCTGTAGGAGCAGAGGCATGGGACTGCTG
This sequence comes from Elymus sibiricus, assembly GCA_039707655.1. Classification (NCBI taxonomy): domain Eukaryota; kingdom Viridiplantae; phylum Streptophyta; class Magnoliopsida; order Poales; family Poaceae; genus Elymus; species Elymus sibiricus. The sequence continues at coordinate 196,913,878 of CM077666.1, read as the reverse complement.
ACCAGGCGTTGAAGCTATGTCGGGCTTCTGCGCAGGTGGTGCCAACGCGTCGGTGTGCTGAGGAGGCTGTGCTAATGCATTGGTTTGCTGAGAGGGCAGTGCCGACACATCGGTATGCTGATAAGGCGACTGTGAACCATCGGACTGATGAGCAGGCGGTTGCGGACCTTCGGACTGCTTAGCAGGTGGTTCCAAACCATCTGACTGCTAAGCAGGGGGTTCCGAAGCTTTGGACTGCTTAGCAGTCTGTTCCACCAGGTTGGTATGCTGAGCATGCAGTGCCGCTCTGTCTCTCCCTGTTGGTTCAGTGGCCGGCATCTGAACCGGTGGTGCGTCTTCAACAGTTGTAGGCCTTGCCACATCTGCTAAGAAGCGGACGATGACATGGCCTGTACTGCAGGAAGTCGGGCGGGCTGATCACAGGTTGATGCATCAGTCGTCAGTTACCATTATTAGGTTCCTCGGGGGAAGCACGCGAGAGCTGCTGTGGTGAGAAGAGAGTCACCGGTTGAAGGGCGCCATTGGTTGCTCTTGGGGGGCTTGAGGGATCTCATCCATGAAGTTTATTTCCTTTCGTGGCCACTGGATATGAGCTAACAGTGTTTCTCCCAAGGTCCTCTTCTCATCATAGTATCCTAGGACATTCTTCAGGCCAAAATCAGTGGATCCAGGCTTTACTTCAGTCACGTAGCACTTCACACAGCCCTGCTTCAATGGCACATTGTCCAACAAGAGGCCCCCGTCCAAGAGGGGGGGGACCCAGGTTGTTGCACATTTTAAGGTACCTTCATAATGTGTAAGCACGCCCCTCAGTCTGCCTGCCATTCTATATAAATCCGATTAGCATCATCATGTGCAGCGGTAGTCTCTGTGTCGCTGGGGTCAGCTGATGCACAACTACTCTTGTGCGGTGTTGTCGCGCAATAAGCAACATCCTCCATGCCCGCCTCCCCTTGCGTCTGTTGGCTCTCTCTCAGTGTTAGAGTCTTCTACATCATCAGTGACTCCTCAATTTCCTTTCGAACTTTCAGATACATGTCCCTCCTCAACCTTTCGTACAAATCATTCTGCTTTATTGCATTCCTGGCCTTTTTTCATGGTGAACCTCTCTTCTTTGATGAGTGTGAAAGCCCTCTTGTGCGGGACAATGACCCCTATAACCCTTGCACGGCCGGGGGGCTCTTCGGTTTTCAGAGCCTCGTACAGAATGTCACATGGCCCTGAGTTCCTGTAGAACCTTCCAGCTGGGGTGTTGGAAGCCTTTAACATCTCGAGATCACAGTGCGTGGTCTTATGAGTTTTCAAAGTAATAAGAACCATCGTCACGCCTCCTTGCACGTGCCCGCAAGTAGTCTCTAGTGTGATCACCCATGATTTCACTAAAGGCCGGTTTGCCACCCGCAGCTGCTGCTTCTTTGTCCTCCTGGTCCCATATAGGTTTCATGCCATGGTATCCTGCCACACCCATACGGTGTGGGTGTGTGTTCCTCTTCTGAAGTTCCGATTGCTTGGCACTCTTCTCAATAAACTCCTCACTGGCCCTGACCCTTTTGAATTCTACCCAGTCTGCCATTGTAATTTGGGGGTATGCGGGGATTAGGTCCTTGCCTTGACTCAAGTACTTCTTGTACAACACGTGCTTCCAGTTTCTCCAAGCATCCCTGGCCTTCTTTAGTGCAACGTGTTCCACCTGCATTCTCCACTCCTCTGGAACGTTGAAGTAATCCATGATCTCCTGGACTATCCTGTGCCACATTTCTGTGTCAGCCTTCCGAAACCCCGGCAGATAAATGTTGAGCCTTGCCCTACCAACAAATCCACACACTCCTGAACCTCGTGCGTGTTTTATCTAGTTTAGTTGGAGCCCGAGACTTTAAATCAATGCCAGTTACTCCATATATAGCTTTAGGCTAGTGTGTGGGCTTTCTTGTAGCATTTTTCCGTGTCTTGACAGGAAGGATGATTGCAGCAGCTCTATCTCGTTCCAGATTACTTGAACCCAGATCATCTGCTGGAGGCCTAGGGTTGTCAGACTCAGATGAAGATAGATCGCCTGAAGTATGAATGCTGTCGCTGCTACTCGGCATCTACAGAGAACACATGCGAAATTCAGAAAAGGGGGATAAGCATAAAGCTAACAACTTGGTAGCAAGTTGTCTAAACATGGCGTGTAATAATTTGGAAAATGTACGGCTAATTTGTTCATTTCGTGTGATTCAGGCGCCCAGGATCTACAATAACTAATTGGAACAAATACAACTTATATGTAGTTAGGAAGGTAGATAATGAACATATATACGCTCTCCATTATTTTATAACCAATTTGGGAACATACCGAACCAAATAGGAAAAGGGATCGCGAGGAAATAGGCCTCATCGCGATGGAGAGTAGTAACTGACAGGTTTTTATGCAAACCCAGCAGGAGAGGTGAGGGTACAAGATCGATGCTCGAGGGTGGCTGGCGAGCAAATGAAGACGGCAAGGCATGGGCAGCCGCGTTTTGGGAACGACAGTGAAGGTAGGGTTGACGCCGAAGAGCGGGCACATGACCGGGTTGAGCACGACGGCGTCGAGAAGGGTTCTGGTGTGGATCTGGGGGTGGGGGAGCTGGCGATGGAGTTTGGGTAGAATATGTGGACTGTTGAGTGAAATGGGGGCGCGTGGTTGGGGGGTGTTGTCGGCTTCGGTGGAAAAAGTGATAAAAGAGTGTCGGTCGCCGCGCGGAAAGGCCTATGCAAACGGTTGCATCTATGAACCCGTGTGCACAAACATCATAATTTCGTTTAAACTGAAGACGTGGCTTCATCATTTCGCCTCGAAATGTTTTCCATGGTACGCAATCACAAATAACCCAGTATTGATTTTCTGTCGCGTTTCATGTCTTGTTCGCTATCTTTCAGCCATTTTTTGCATTTACCGGGCATTTAGTGCATATAAATCAAATCCCAACTGCAACTACATGTGGGTGTTGGCAAAGAAGGTCTGAAAAATCATTTGTGTGTCCCTTTGCGTGTTTTCAGTCATTGTCCAATGAACGGGAAGAATTTTCAAACATTTCGGCTGCGAGATGCGGCCATCGGCGTAGGGCTTGTTGGTATTTTAATTACAGGAAATGCGGATGGACTCCAAAAATCCCAAAAATCGGTGTGTCATTGTGGCATGATCTCAAGACCCCGTGGAAATTTATTGGTAAAGTTTGGCACAAGTTACGATGACCGCTCCTTGGAAACCAGAGCATCTCACAAGAAGGATCACAGTTTCCAGAAGGAGATGTTGCAATTCGAACTCCAATCGTCGGTGACTTCATCGTTTCGCCTCGAAATTTTTTCCACGGTACACAATCACCATTATACTCTAGGTTTGATTTTCTGGCGCATTTCAGGGCTCGTTTGCTATATTTAAGCCATTATTTGCATTTACCATGCATTTAGTTTTACCATGCATTTAGTGCATATAAATCAAATCCCAGCTGCAACTTCATGTGGGTGCTGGCAAAGAAGGTCTAAAAAAATCATTTGTGTGCCGCTTTGCGTGTTTTCGTTCATTGTCCAAGGAATGGGAAGAATTTTCAAACATTTCGGCTGAGAGATGCAGCCACCAGCGTAGGGCTTGTTGGTATTTTAATTACAGGAAATGCAGATGGACTCCGAAAAATCATGAAAATCGGTGTGTCACCATGGCGTGATCTCAAGACCTCGTTGAATTTTTTTGGTAAAGTTTGGCACAAGTTGCAATGATCGCTCCTTGGAAATCAGAGCATCTCATAAGAAAAATCATAGTTTCAAAAAGGAGACATGGCAATTCGAACTCCAATCGGCGGTGACTTCATCGTTTCTCCTCGAAAATTTTCCCACGGTAGGCAATCACCATTATACGCTAGGTTTGATTTTCTGGCGCATTTCAGGGTTCGTTTGTTATATTTATGCCATTTTTTGCATTTACCGGGCATTTAGTGCATATAAATCAAATCCCATTTGTGACTACATGTGGTGACGAAAGGGATAAGGATTGTCGTTCGATCTGGGTGCATCCTACGGTGCAGACGTACGATCCGTGGGGTTTGGGTTCTGGCCAATCAGAACGCACAACTCTCATTGCACACATTAGGGGTCATCAGCCACGGTTTGGTAGGCACACGACTTTCTTGAATGAACCATGTACTATTGCTAAACATTTGCATCTAGGAACATCATAATTTCGTTTGAAATGAAGCCGTTGCAATTTTGAAATGAAGACGTGGCTTCATCGTTTTGCCTCGAATTTTTTTCGATGGTACGCAATCACCATTATAACCCAGTATTGATTTTCTGTCGCGTTTCAGGTCTCGTTTGCTATATTTAAGCCATTTTTTGCATTTACCGGGCATTTAGTGCATATAAATCAAATCCCAACTGCAACTACAAGTGGATGTTGGCAAAGAAGGTCTGAAAAATCATTTGTGTGTCCCTTTGGATGTTTTCAGTCATTGTCCAATGAATGGGAAGAATTTTCAAACATTTCAGCTGCGACATGCGGCCACCAGCATAGGGCTTGTTGGTATTTTAATTACAGGAAATGCGGGATGGACTGCGTAAATCCCAAAAAATGGTAGCGTGATCTCAAGACCCCGTGGACATTTTTTGGTAAAGTTTGGCACAAGCTACGATGATCGCTCCTTGGAAACCAGAGCATCTCACAAGAAGGATCATAGTTTCAAAAAGGAGACGTGGCAATTCGAACTCCAATCCTTGGTGACTTCATCGTTTTGCCTCAAATTTTTTCCATGGTACGCAATCACCATTATACCCTAGGTTTGATTTTCTGGCGTATTTCAAGGCTTGTTTGCTATATTTAAGCCAATTTTGCCTTTACCATGCATTTAGTGCATATAAATCAAATCCCAACTGCAACTACATGTGGGTGCTGGCAAAGAAGGTCTAAAAAATCATTTTTGTGTCGCTTTGCGTGTTTTCAGTCATTCTCCAAGGAATGGGAAGAATTTCCAAACATTTTGGCTGCTAGATGCGGCCACCGGCGTAGTGCTTGTTGGTATTTTAATTACAGGAAATGCAGATGGGCTCCAAAAATCACGAATATCGGTGTGTCACTGTGGCGTGATCTCAAGACCCCGTGGAATTTTTTTGGTAAAGTTTGGCACAAGTTGTGATTATCACTCCTTGGAAACCAGAGTATCTCACAAGAAGAATCATAGTTTTCAAAAGGAGACGTGGCAATTCGAACTCTAATCGGCGGTGACTTCTTCGTTTCTCCTCGAAAATTTTGCCACGGTAGGCAATTACCATTATACGCTAGGTTTGATTTTCTGGCGCATTTCAGGGCTTGTTTGCTATATTTAAGCCATTTTTTGCATTTATCGGGCATTTAGTGCATATAAATCAAATCCCAACTGCAACTACATGTGGTGACAAAATGGATGAGGATTGCCGTTCGATCTGGGTGCATCCTACGGTGCAGACGTACGATCCGTGGGGTTTGCGTTCTGGCCAATCAGAATGCATGACTCACATTGCGCACATTAGGGGTCATCGGCCACGGTTTGGTAGGCACAGGACTTTCATGAATGAACCATGTGCTAGTGGTAAACCAGATTGCACATGTTCAGTTCATACATACTGGAGCGAGATCAATTGAGTGTGCTAGCTCTAGGGTATATAATCATAAATAGTTCTAATTCATTGCTAGGGCTGACAACATATCAAGGTCAACATATTAATCAGTCTTAGATCAACAGAAGGCCAAGCATAACTCACAATTCAGTACATGCAACAGTTCTAATTGAACGAATTAAGTTACAGAATAGACATAATAATTAGTGTTATGGATTAAATCCCATGTACATGGTGCAACTGGGATCATTAGGTTGACCCCGAATGAACTTAGGATTTCTGATGATTTTATGCTTCTCTATTTTGCTGTTGCGAGATCCCTCAGTTGGCAACTCATCAAATTGATTGTACTCATCCTCATCAGCAACATTCTCGACGCCCAGTACCCTCCTCTTCCCATACATCACTACATGGCAGTTCTTATGCAAGGGGTCTTTCACATAGAAAATCTGGGTAGCATCGCTGGCAAGAATGAACGAGTCCTTGTGACATGCCTTCTTTGTGAGGTTAACATAGGTCTTCCTGTAGTCATCAACCTTTGCCTGACCAAGAGGGACCCATCTGCACTTGAATAAAGCCACCTTCACTTTCACATAGTCAAGCTCCCAAATCTCTTCGATGGTTCCATAGTATACCTTTTTATCATCTTCGTCTACAGTTAGGCATTCTATTCGAAGAGAGCTATTCTGATATGAGGTCCTCTTATCACGTTCCTCAGTATAGAACGTGTTGCCATTTATGTCATACGCTTGGTACCTCATAATCGTAGTTGATGACTTTTGTGCCAACCACATTGCAAGATCATCCATGGATCCGCGTGCCAAACGAGCCTTCAGCCATCTAACGTAGTCCTTATTGTGCGCATTGATCTTGACAGCTAATGGATGCACCACGGGTAAGAAGCTATGTCGTATCTCCTCCAAGTGTTCTTCAACATAATTGTCGAGATCTGGGTTGTTAAGCAGTACCGTCAAATGGGCTTGATCGGTCAGATCTCCAAGTGCACTAAATGGCGCGCCAGCAAGGACTAGCTTACCAGCCAACCTTCCCTCGTGGCGAGAGAGGGGCAAACCTATAGGTCTTTGTTTTATGTATTCGGTGCAAAACTCAACCACCCCCTCTGCGGTATAACCTTGTAGGATGCTTGCCTCTGGATGACATCGGTTCCAATAATAGCGCTTCAATATTCCCATGAACCGCTCGAAGGGATACATGTTGCGAATAAACATAGGACCACAATACTTTATCTCATCAACAAGGTGCACAGTGAGATGGATCATGACATCAAAGAATGACGGTGGGAAAAACATCTCTAGGTTTTACAATATTCTTGCAATATCCGCTTGCATAAAATCCAGATCTTCACGATTTACCACCTTCTGCCATAGTTTGTTGAAGAAATCACAGAGATCAATGAGTGTGTTTCTTATGTCTGTGTCCATCATATTCCTGATGGCCACCGGGAGGATTTGTGTCAACATTAAGTGGCAATCATGTGACTTCATGTGCACCAACTTATTTTTACCTGAGCTCATGTCCATGAGACTTCTGATGTTTGCGGAGTAGGAAGAGGGTGTCTTCATTGACAACAAAATGTCAAAGAACTATTTTGCTTCTCCTGGAGTGAAATTGTAACTCTGGTGAACGAGGAGCAATTTGTCATCAGCTTCTGCTTCAATGCTGCGTTTTGGTTGATCACCAAGCATATCGAGTCGTGCACCGTCACCATCCTTTGTTTTGGCTTTAATCTTAAGCAGAGTGCCAAGGATGCTTTCACAGGCATTCTTCTCAATGTGCATGACATCGATGCAGTGACGTACACTTAGAAACTCATAGTAAGGTAATTGCTAGGACACTGATTTCTTGTTAAACACTTGCTCCTTGGGTGTTAGTTTCGACGACGAACTGGGTCCCTTGCCAAGCACAACATTAATTTTTTAAGCCATGCTGTGGACCTCCTTCCCAGAATAAGGTCTTGGGCCCAAAGCTACCTCTGCTATACCATCAAATTCAGCTTTCATCTTTCCGTATGGGTGACTTTTATGTAAGTACCTACAATGACGCAAATACATGGTTTTCCGTGAGTTGGGAACAAATCTACTCTCTGTCCTATCCATGCATGTGACACATCCTACTGGTCTCCTTGTTTTCTGCCCCGATGTGTTGCCTAATACTGGCATATATTGAATGGTGTGCAGCAGCAACGCATGTAGCTGGAAAAACTCTTTTTTGTAAGCATCATAACATCTTACACCAGGCTCTTTTCACAATGTCAGCAGTTCTTCTACAAGTAGCTGAAAGTAAATGTCGATGTCATTTCCAGGTTGCTTCGGGCCTTGGATAATCATTGACATCATGATGTATTTTTTCTTCATACACAACCAAGGAGCAAGGTTATATATGCACAAAAGCACCGACCATGTGCTGTGTTGGGTGCTCATATCCCCAAATGGATTCATTACGTCAGTACACTCCCCGAGCCTTATATTTCTAGGATCCCTGGCAAAGTCTTTATACTCGTTGTCGATTAATTCCCACTAAGCCGCATCTTTTGGGTGCCTCATATATTTATCCTCGGTTTCACTCATCATGATAGCACCGCAACCTCTTTGCCTCTCTAGGGTTTGCAAACAAACACTTCAACCTTGGAATTAAAGGCAAGTACCAAACAACCTTGAACAGGATTCCTGTCTTGATCTCGTCATCCATTTTGTACTTGTCCTTTGCTCTCATGTGCTTGTATCATGGATGCTTGCATATGCGACATGAACACAAATCTTTGTAGTCACCGCAGTACAACATACAATCATTCACACAAGCGTGTACCTTCTGGACTTCAAGTTCCAATGGGTAAAGAACTTTCTTCGCTTCATTCGTGCTTTTGGGGAGCACGCTATATTTTGGAAGAATGTCTTTGAAAAGACCTAACAAGTCTGTGAATCCCTTGTTTGATAGACCGCTTTCTGCTTTAAATCTGAGAAGCGCCAGTGTGGCACTCAACTTGGAATATTTATTTTTGCAACCTGCATACAAATCTTTCTCGGAGTCCGCCTTAATGGTTGGCAGATCCTTGTACCCGGCCATTTCTTTAACTGGGCCCTGGAAATCTGCAATCATAGCAGCAAAATCAGGCATACCATCAAGGTTATCGGTGTCATCTTCGTCGCAGTCTTGGTTTTTCTGTGGGGAGTTTGGCATGTCTTTGTTCCGTTGGTAGCTTGACGTCTGAGCCCCGAGGTTAAATTCAACATCCATGTGACTCTGCGGGGTTTGGCATCTCGCCGCCCTGGTTACCTTCATCCATGACCGTCTCTTCACCGTGTCTAGTCCAACGTGTATATCCATCGATGAATCCCCGCTTGTATAAGTGGAACTCGACGTCTATAATTGGATGTGACTCTGTATTCGTACAATCCAGTCATGGACAGATGATGTAATATTCTTCACCAACTCTCCTCTTTGTCCGTTCAGCCAAAGTGATGAACTCCTTCACGCCACGCATAAAATCAAAGGCTGTCCGATCCTTCATCCATTGAGAGGTAATTCAAACAAACATTAATAAATGGATTACTGGATGCCTAAAGATGCGTGAATAAATCACAAGATATTATTTTCATAATTTACGGAGGGCGCTCCATATTGTTATCTAGCCGTGCGATGACACAAATTAATGACCAGTCAATTTACACGTATAGTACTACACTTATGAATTGAATACCTTTTTTGGAGTGAAATGCGCCATTAGTCCACGAACTCAAACTGATTGCACACTTTAGGCCATTAACTCGAAAAGTGATCAGATTTAGTCCACAAGCTCATTTATTTGATCAAATAAGGCCAAAACCGATTAGAGAGGAGAAAAACCGGCCACATGTCTGCCACATCAGCGTTCCTTAGACCGTTCTGTTACTAACTATTGTTTAGAGGGCCCTTTTTGCAAACTGATCGGTTTTTCTAGCAACCTATCTTAACTAATGGCGTATAAAGAAAATATTATAAATAAAAACCAACCTTGCATGGGATTCAAACCTACAACCTGTAGGTGTTGGCAACTAGCAGATGACCATTGGAACACAACCTGAGTTGTGTAATAATTTGCATCCGACTATATATGTTACAATAAGTCTGTTGACATTAACCTTTCCATGCACCGTAGCGTTATATTTTTTTTAAGAAAATTATTCTGTCCAAACAATTAATGTTAGAGGCAGGAAACGAGCTAATATTTACTTGATAGGATTGTAAATATAAGGAAATCTATCGACCAACACTAGAAGGAAATCGATCAGGTGATTGCATGGGATCCACCCGCAAAAAAGGAAACAAAAAAATGATTGCATCAAATCTCCTGGTTCTACATAAATATATATAGAGTCTGGCTAGCACTAATTAAACAAGTCAGATTGTGTCCCAATGGTTAGTAGCTGCTTGGAAACTTTGAAAGGTTGTAGGTTCGAGTCACTTGCAATGCAGGTATTATTTTTTTTACTCTATACGCCATTTAGCTAAGGTAAGTTAGAAAAACGACATGTTTGCAAATAGGTCCCTATAAAAATAGTTAGTTCAACGGTCTAAGAGCCGCCTATGTGGTAGCCATGTGGCCGGTTTTTCTCCTTTCTAATCGGTTTTGGCCTTATTTGATCAAATAAACGAGTTTGTTGACTAAATCTGATCACTTTCTGAGTTGATGGCCTAAAGTGTGCAATTAGTTTGAGTTCGTGGACTAGTGGCGCACTTCACTCTTTTTTTGCGTGGGTATGAATTGAATACCTTAATTAAGCCACTCAATGAAAATAATACCTTGATTAATTAGCCGCGCGGTGACCTCCATCCAGCAGACAGAGCAGCGCGTAGCCACGGCACACCGAGACAGTAGGGTCGAGGAGCAACGCTTAGTGGGGCAACCGCCTGAAGTTCGAGCTCCACTATCCCACCATCGACCGCGAGGGATGTGCTCCAATCATGCCGCCGCCGACATCGAGGATTGAGCTCCTCCTATCTCCCACCGTCGACCGAGGATTAACCTCCTATCACGCCGCCACCGCCGACCGACCGAGGATTGACCTCCTATCTGGTAGCCGCTACCTCGGCCGCCGCCCACATCTCTATCCACAGAGCGGCTGGTTTTTTTTACGGGTATCCGCAGAGCGGCTGTTTACCCTAAGTATTAACTCAATTATTGCATCCCCATATGTACCAGGTAGTACACCACATATGGTTATGTTACGGGAACTGTGTCTCATGCACGTTGTCATCTCACACGATTTGGTGTGGAAATCGTGTGTGAAGTTGTAATTTGAACACACACGATATGTACAAACCGTGTGCCGTATACAACAGAATGCGATAGGTAGTTCCCCGACCGTTATCAGATCCCCACAGTTTCCCCATTTCCCCCAAATCCCTAGATAGCCTCCAAATCCCTAGCCCCCAAATTCCCTCGTGTGGCGCTGACATTGGGGGAATGCGGACGAGTGGTGCTGATGGTTTTGGTGTGGCTACTCTGGCTCGTACCGTCGCTCTCAGCAGCGCGATGGGCGGCGCCGCCATGACGGCGGTCTCCGCCGAGCACTTGCCTAAGGTCATCAGAAGGCCGGTGTACTACGAATCCAAATCATCTTGTCAGGTTCCAATCAATCCTGATCTTTTTAGCATGTCCAAAGTAGCTCCCTCAATCCGTCCTAAATGGACCCCCCTTTAGGAAAGTGATAAACTGCCGGATCCGAAGTATGACTCCAGACTCCCGCAACATGAGTTCGAATCCGAGTTTTGCGCCATCGAGAAGTACCAAAAGCTGAGTTGTGTGCACAGACATAGTCCCGCTCGATGTGTATGCACGGAGGGATTTGACATTGGCAGACGGTTCCTCAGTTGCCCCCTAGAGGTTAGTGCTAAGTTCATCCTTTAAGTTGAGTTAATGCCCCCACTCATCCTGAATATTTAACATTCACAGGGATATGAGGCTTGTGCCTTTGTTAACTGGTTGGATGATGAATGGCATGGCAGGGCTCGGAGTGTTATCACCAAGCTTGCAGAAGATAACGTAAAGCTGGAGAAGAAACTGACTAATCTAGAGTGTACAATCACTACGATGAAGCAAGAAAGAATCAATCATAGGCAACAGATAAAAGCAAGAGACAAGAAGGAACTAGCATGTGTAGTTGTAGTTGTCGCATTAGCCATCTTCTATGCACTGTTTGCAATGATGATTAGGGGTTTTCTTTGATTATTATTGGCTACATCAATAAGCAGAGCTCATCTATTGCTTGCCAACTGTCCTATGTTAAATGCGTGTTTCACATTTGGACGCTCCAACCTGTGTGCGTAATTATCACATTGAGAACTGCACAGCCGCGGGAATTTGGAGCGACGGGGTACTAATAATTGTGGTTGATTATATCAGAGTTCTAACCGCCTGCCAAGGCGCCAATATAATCCATCAATCCCCTGCTTCAATTGCCATTCCTCTTTTCTTCATACCCTGCTTCAGTCGCCACCATCTTCATCATCCTGGCCGGCCGCGCTACACACTTACACACACTCTGCAATCTCGCTTTCTCACGGTTTGTATACGTCGCAGCCATGTCGAGCGACAGCGAGGACGACAATTCCGCCAGTCTGGCACCCGATCTAAGGTCAACATCAGAATCATCGCGCTCGTCTTCCATGAGTACGGCGTCGAGCCCTGACCTCGATTTTATCCGGTTCATGGAAGGGACGCCGCCGCCCGAGTCGTCGGACGACGACCAGACGAACGAGGAGCCGTCGAAGGATGAAGAAGATGACGACGATGATGATGAGGAGGAGGAAAGTGACGGAGCAAATTTCCATCAGATCCCTCGGTAGGGGTCCAAGCGCAGCTGGAAGTCATGAATCGGAGGTCACATGAGGGGTTTATCCAGGTTTGGGCCTCCGGAGAGTAATACCATATGTCCTACTAGTTTTGGTTATTCATAATGGAGGGATACCTCGTGCGAGGGGTTACAATGGTGTATGATGTTGCTACTGAGAGTTCTCCTATCTGAGGATAAACCGCTCAAGGGGAACCCTTGACCTCCCTTTATATAGACAGGAGAGGCCTAGGGTTTACATGCTGGATGCGATCTGGGGCGCCGCCGTCCTCTAGTCTTGAGCGTCAAGAAGGTCGTCTGGCCTCCTAGGGTTAGCGCCATGTCGTGGGCCCACTAGGCCCCCTAGTGGTTGATGAGGCCGAGCTCCTTGGCGTTAGCCACCCCCGGTACAGGACCCCGTCAGTAGCCCCCGAGCTCGGCGGAGGTCGCAGTGAAGGTCGCAAGACCTCTGGTGGGCTCTTTTATCACGTCATCTTCCTGGAGCCCGGCCACGATGTTGTTGTCTTGATGGCTTGAAGGAGGTCGGATGCCTGCTTCTCGGGGATGCCGCCTGATCAACACTGCCACGGCCGTTAGGCTTTCCCACCCTGACTTTGGCTTGACCCAAAGGGGGAGGGCCACCAATTTTTGCTTCAAAATGTCGTGTAGACGAAGGGACCGAACCGGGTCGGTACACGACTTTTCATGGTAACCTTGCCTTGATTCTCACGCCTGCAGGGCGTGAGTGGGAACCGCCCACGGGCAGTGGGATACGTGGCATGCAAAGGCGCCTCGATTCCCGGCTCAGTCACAGTGAGTCATAAGAGCGATGGGGGGAAACGGGCGTCATGTCACCCTTGTCTGCCTCCTCATGCTTCTGCTTCCTTGTGCTTCCACTCTTGCTCGCCCTTTCCTGTCGTCATAGCGACGTTCATCTCTTTGGGCCCACCACTTCTTCTCCTGAGCGGCGAGAGATGGGTCGGCCAGGTTCCTCGGCCGGTGCCAGCAGCGTGCGGGCGACCCGGGAAGCGGAGAACAAACGGAAGGCAGAGAGCTCTGGCAGTGCCGCCGAGGCGCAGCCCAGCGCCGAGGACTTCGCCTGCCGGTGGTCTCGCTCCATCATCTCCGATGGGGAGGTCCAGAAACTGATAGCAGAGGGGTCGTTCCCATCTGTCGCGGGTATCGTATTCCCCTTTCTACGGAGGGATTCCTCACACCGTTGGATGGCACGTGGGTCCTCCATCTGTATTTCTTTGGACGAGGCCTCGGCTTCCCCCTGCACCCCTTCGTGCGGGAACTCCTTTTCTTCTTCGGCATTCAACTCCACCATCTCAACCCCAACATCATTTTGCACCTCACAAATTTTATCACGTTCTGCGAGTGCTTTCTCGGGGCTGCTCCCCACTTTGACCTCTTCCAGTGTCTTTTCCGCGTCAAGGGCCAAATGAGTGGTGGCTCCATTCGTGACATTGGTGGGGCCAGCCTCCAGCTGCAGCCCCATTCTCCCTATTTTCCCAATGGCCTTCCCAAGATGGATGGGGGCCTAGCACAAGAAGTGGTTTTATGTTTTCGGCCTTGAGGCCGACCTGACGGCCTTCTCCGGTGAGTCCCCGCTGCGTCTGAACTCATGGGAGTCGCTGACTGACCACCCCGATAGCATGGGACTGCTGCTGCGAGCGACCGCACTCTTGATGGACGGTGGTCTGACCGGCGTCCATATCACGCGGACCTGGGTGGAGCGCTGAGTGCTCCCTCTGCAGGCCCGTGCTGCGCTGTTGAGCGACTATCGTGGGTCAACTGACACCTCTCGGGTTCTTTCCGATGACCTAGAGGAGAAGGAGATTTGCCTCCGTCTTGCCCAGCTGACTGGGTTGGAGGTTGATAAGGTGCCCATGAAGGTCGTAGTGGAGCACTTTAGCCATACGGCCCCACCGAAGGAGGTATGTTCTTCCGGCCTAGTTTTGGGTGAGAATAGGAAGAGGAGGTCGAGTCTTGTCTCTGACCTTCGTTTCTTTGATTGTTTCAGCAGTTCGCGGGGTTCGCTGCTTTCCTCTTGGAGCCCCCGCTTCCTGGGCAGGACCTGACTCTGGAGATGCGGGCGTTTCTGCACCCTGCCGTGGAGTGCCCACTTCCCCTTTCTCAGAAAGGGAAAAAGGTTGCTTCTTCCGTGGACAGAGGGGCAGGCAGCGTGGTGCCCGATGACGGCGCCACGCTGGGTGACATATCGTCCCTACCCTCCGCCGGAGGGGACGAAGAGGCCGACCTGGTGGCTCGTGGGAGCCCGGGAGAAGCTGTTGTTGCCGAGGAGATCACCAAGCGGGCATCTCTTGGAGGCGGTGCTTCGGAGTCCGAGCTGGCAGCCCCCGTGACCCGCCGACCTCATGGTGCTCCGGCTTCCTCAAAGCTGAAGGTGTTGCTGGCGGTGCCCATGGCCAAGTGGCGGAAGGTGGCGGCTGATGTGATATTTTTACACTCATTTCAACCTCGTTTAAACCGAATTATTTCATTAAAAGAGAGATATTCGCTCCGATATTGTCACTAATGACTAATAAGTGTGAGGGATTCCACAAATCCTCTCTTTGATATTTTTTCCACGGGAAATGGGCTAAAAAGGGAAGAAATCACGTGGGAGAAAGGAAAGGAAGGAAATTGGAGAAGAGATAAGTCACCAGGAGGCGCCAGAAGGCCGCCAGTGTCGAAGACGGTGTTCCATGCAACCACGAGCACTCGCATGAGAGGTCATTTGGCGTGGAAACCAAGGCAGGTCGTCCACCTGAACAACTTTTATAAAGGGGACCCAGTCGAAATGTGAACAGAGAGCGTGTCGGGAGAATGTCCAGCACAGCCTCAACCCTTTCATCATCATCTTCATCCACAAACCCTAGCCGCCGCCATTTGCATCTCCATAGCCATCTCCACCACCGTAGTTCTCTTCCATCTAGTTCATACTTGTAATCGTGCATCGCACAAGGAAACCATTGTAAGATATATTGTAATCAATCAATCTCAGGATGTGTTCTTCAATGTTTTCTTCTCGCGATCTGATCTCGATGTGTGAGTAGATCGGTAAGGTATGGGGTGAGGCATGAGCCTTGCAACCCTAGGTATTCGGTGATGGGATCATTGGAAGTCTTTGACATAACGTCTTGTATTTGTGAAATAAAATTGTTTCATGAAGTTTCTCTTGTCTTGTCCACGATCTTCATCCCTGCAGGTACCCAGGATCATGGAGATCGAGCACCGGTGAGGCTAGGAGCAAGGAGACCATGAAGTGTTATACCGAACACCGGTGACAGTAAGGATTAGTAAGGTAACAAGGATCATAACCTTGGGGATTCATGAGGTGTAGTCATTGAACGCCCAAAGCTTTTGTCTGATATTATTATCTTAATTATTGGGGCAACCCCGCGAGACAGATAGGGCCTGCGGTAGGACAACTGATTCTTGATGCAGGACTCATGCCGGTCAAGATGTTATTTGGACACATCCCCCATTCCGATACGAAGCAAGCACCTCTTAACGGGTGACTTCCAGCGCACAAACTAGTATCATTTTTTATCCCAACACCAATACATGGTTGTAAGCATTAAGACCTCATCCCCGTACCTTCTTTTTATTATAAGTGTTTGAATCACAATTTGCTTGCTGATCCGGTCAAAAGCTAGATTTGACACTTTAGCAAAAGCTTGCTAGAGACCATTGCTTCAAGGGGATCTTCCTCTCCTGGGTTCGATACCCAGGGTCACCTCTGGGGAAATAGGTGCGGGATACCCTTTCTTGTTCCAATACCGGATCAATAAAAAGGAGATATCAAGCCCTTTTTCTGGCACCGTTGCCAGGGAGGAGTTTAGTATTCCTAGTCTTTGTGTTTAGAGTTTTTGTTAAAGTTAATTTTTGGTTTTTGTTTTTACTTTCAGTTTTTAGTTTTAGTTTTATTTTGTTGCAAGTCTTTTAGTGGAAAATACCAAAAAGTTACTATGGCTCGTAATCTTGGGAGTTTTGCAACTCCTAGCAACAATTTCATGCGTGAACCAATTGCACAACCTGATGTTGCAGCTGCAGAATATGAGATTAAACCAAACATAGTTTCCATGGTTCAACAGGACCAATTTGGAGTCTCTGCTTCAGAAGATGCAGGTATGCATTTACATAATTTTACTGAATTATGCAACATGACACGCATAAAAGATTATGACCTAGATGCTCTTAAACTTTTCTTGTTTCCTTTCTCTTTGAGAGGAAATGCTAAGGAATGGCTTTTAGCTTTACCGAAAGGAAGTATAACTTCTTGGGCTGCTTGTTGCAGCAAATTTTTATCTAAGTTTTGTCCACCTGCAAAAATTATGCAATTACGTTCTCATATTACAGGTTTCAAGCAAGAAGAACATGAGCCACTAGCGCTTGCGTGGGATAGAATGAAAGAAGCTATAAGAAATTGCCCCAATCATGGAATGGAGGAGTGGTTAATCCTTCATATGTTTTATAATGGCTTAAATCACATGTCAAAAACTATGCTTGATACAGTTGCAGGAGGAATAATCATGAGAAAGCCCATAGATGATGCTAGATGATATGCAAGAAAACCATGCCCAATGGCATGTTGAGAGAACCACCACCAAGAAGGTGAATGTCGTAGAAGAAAATAGCTCAGAATTGACAACCAAGCTAGAAGAACTTATCCTTTTGATGAAAGGTAAAGAAGAGGTAAATGTCAATGCCATCACTAATGAAGATACTAGTGATGTTAATTTCATTGCTCGTAATAGCTATAATCCCAATTGGAAAAATAATGGATATGCTCCTAAACTTCCTTATCCAAATAATGGGGGAGCGTCCAATAATTTTAATGGAGTGGTAGCAATAGAAATACCCTTGAAGAAACTCTTAAAAGTTTTATTGCTAGCCAGACTGAGCAAAATGAAAATATCAAGAATATCCTAAAGAATCATGATAACTTACTCAGTCAATTGACTGGTAAGGTTGTTGGGCTAACGAATGATGTGCAGATACTTGAAGCCAGATCCAAGAATATGGAGGCACAAGTGGCAAAAATAGCAGAGAGCCAAACCTTGATTTTGGCCAAGTTTGCAGGTAAACCGGAGCCTAACCCGGTTGAAGAAGTTAAAATGGTGAGAAGCAACGAAGCAAAAGATGAGGTACTTGACAGAAGCCATGTGCCAGAATACAATTACACCATTGCAGATTTTGTCAAGATGATATCCATGAAGTATCCACTACCGGAGGTAACTAACGATGAGGCATATAATGTCTTTGTTGAGCAAGTTGCAGCCAAGGTACGTGAACTTGATGAGGAAAGAAAAAAGTTATTCAGTAAGTTAATAGCTAAGCAAGAAGATACTTTCAAACCTACTGTAGAGATTGAGATAGGACTTAATAAGTTCAGTGCTTTATGTGATCTAGGGGCAACTGTTTCCACTATCCCCAAATCTGTTTATTATAGTCTCAATCTTGGTCCTTATGCTAATACTGAGATTATATTGAATATGGCTAATTCTACTTTTACTCAGGCAGTAGGCATTAAGCATGGAGTTATATTTCAAATAAATGATTGCCCTGTCATGATTGATCTTGTTATAGTAGATATGCCTGAAGATCCTATTGCTCCTATAATTCTCGGTAGACCTTTTCTAAGGACTATCAAAGCTGTGATAAATGTGTTTGAAGGAAATGTTTGTTTTGATTTACCATCTAAAGATCCTTTTATAAGGCATTTCCCCAGGAAAAAGAAATTGAAGACCTATGCAGGAGGTGGCATCATTTTGAATGCCAGAAGTTATGGTCTCGGTGTTCTAGCACCACCCTGATTACCATTACGGTCGAGCTATCCGACCGAAAACAAGCGCTTCATGGGAGGCAACCCACGCGAATAAAGTACATAAGTAAGTTTTTATCTTTGTTTTAATAAAAGAGTGATTGAAGTTTCGTGTGAAGAAGTGAGTTTGGGAGAGTCGTTCTAATGAAGGCCTAGTCTTGTGCAAGATGATTTATATACCTGGAAATATGTCTATGTATTGTCTTGGAACTAACCCCGCAGGAAAGCAAAGGAAAAGAAAAGTCTCGCAAGAGTCAGATCTAAAGACGGCGTTCAAAACGACCACGTGCGGTCGTATGAACGGTCGCATGACCCGCCGGAGGTTCCAGCGCAAAACATCAGAGACTGCAGGAGCAAAGACGGAGTTCCAAATGGACGCGTGTGTCCGTTCGAGCGGTCGTTTAACTCTTTTGCAGAAAACAAAGAAAATTCCAGATCCAAAGACGGCGTTCCAAACGGGCGCATGCGCCCGTCCGAGCGGTCGTTTCACACCATCGACCAGAAGAAGAAAAAGACAGAATGAAAGACGGCGTTTTAAACAGGCGCTGCCGGTCGTATAAGCGGTCATATGTGGAGAGCACAGACGCAGGTAAGTCATCAGGAAGAACGATGGCATTCCATGTGGGCGCTTGCGCCCGTATGGGCGGTCGTTTGGTATCCTGGCGGCCCCAATAAGCCCGAGGAAGGAGGTATTTTTCCCCCATCTCTCTCTTTTCTTCTTCTTCTTCCTCCAAACCTCTCCAAACCCTAGCAAAACTTCGCCCGATCTCTCTACTCGTTCGTTTTTAGTTTGAATCCTTCCGTGTGATCGATCTACGGTACGTTTCTCCTCCGATCCCCAATTTATTTTTCGCGAATCCATGTTCTACATGCCTAGCATTGCCATGTTTAGGATATGCACATTTTTTATTCAAACTTGAGTTTGGCATGGATTTGTTGATGTTTTTAGAGGAGTAAGATGATGTGAGTACCGTAGGACCATTATTTTCTCATTATATTGGACTGAAAAATTGTTTTATACATGTTTACACGGAGATCTTCTCGCGTACGCAGTGATTCGAGTTCATCCACCGCACAACCGCAACAAGTCTTCACCCAGGGGATCGTCTTCACCGACCATGGAGCAAGGAAGAAGTTCCAGAAGCTCACAACAAGGAAGATTAAAGCAACCAAATGGGCTTGTGCGAATACTCTCACCAAGCTAGGTTCACCCATGATTTTAATTTGCTTTGTCATAATGCCGGGTTGCATCATTTTGTCTATCAGGGATGTGAGACTTATGAACAATTGACGCTTGAGTTTCTTAGTACTCTCTCGCACAATGTTGGTTTGATGCCAAATGCATATGAGGAGGAGAGGATCACTTTCCGTCTCCTTGACCAAGATTTTAACATCACTTTGGCTGAGTGGTGTAACTACTTTGGCTTCCCCAACAATGATGATGATGTTAGATATGTTTATGATTTCACTGACCCGCACCCGAGGCAATCCTTTCTTCGGATGAGTCATAATGGCTCTAGGCATAGAGCCAGTTGCATTGAAAGTCCTGCTATATGTTATTTCTATTATGTTATCACTAACTCGTTGCAGGCACGAGGAGAAGTTTCCAAAGTGAATGAGGAGAACATGCTAGTTCTCGGGAAAGCAGCAAACCTGGACATCGGTTATTCGCCCAATCTAGGGGCGATACTTTTGCTACACCTCACGCATCAAGCAAACCATGCACAAGGAGACATCGTGTGTGGAGGAGTGATCACCATGTTGGCCAACTCCCTTGGCCTCAACTACAATCACCTCCGCCCCGTTGTCGGTAACACCCTTGTAAACATTCGTGTTCTTACTAGCGCTGGTATGGTAGTAGTTCGGAATGGTCGTCATTGTATCAAAATTCCTGGAGTGGCATACTTGTTACCCACACCTATGCCTAACCGTTTCTCCATCGATAATGGACAATTGCATTATATTGCACAGGAAGGAGACGCAACTTTTGACCAAGAAGGGCCAGAACCCGAACAAGTAGATGAAGAAGAACTTGCCACCGACGAAGAGGAAGAGTAGCGCCAATAAGACTACACCACCTACGCGGACCTCAACAACCTTCTGGGCTCTATTCAAGATATGAGCAACCTCGCATCGCCCCTGAGAGGCACGGCCGCCTACATGAACATGAACTTCTCCAACTGGAGGCAGGAGTGGGCTCCTGACCAACCGCCACAATGATCTCGCCAGTTTGGGCTTTGTCGTGGGAAACGAACACCTATGGGATCGAGGTGGATCCCTTTGCTCTTCGGTAAGGGGAGAGGACTGCACAAAGAGCGGAGCTAACGACCAGCGCGCGGGGGATTTACCCAGGTTCGGGCCGCATGGATGCGCAAAACCCTACTCCTGCTTTGATTGTATTATGAGTGCTCTTGGCCAAGTTCTGGGAGCTACAGTAGCAGCTACACATCAGAATGGGCTTCTGAATCTCTGGATCTGCCCAGGAGCGCTATGCATGCTCACTAGAGGCATCCCCGGGTCCCCCCTCTCTGTACGCCTTGGGCCTCCTTTTATATCTCAAAGGGGTCTCCAACAGGTGGCGAACAGGGGACACATGAGGTGTAAAGCTACTACAGCGTTTACACAAATATCTCTGACATCTAAGGACACACGCATTTAATGCTCTGCTGAGGTGTCCCTTAGCTTCTTGGGGATGGGGAAAGGGCCGTCCCATCAGCACCGCTTAAGGCTCCTGCGGCCAGCATCGCGACACGTCACCAGGAGGACAAGCCCTAAACGACAGGGCTGGTTGCTGCGCTGGAGCGGTAGCGCTGTGCTGTGCAGTGGCTTGCCGGAGCCAAATCCTTGCCGGGCCCGGAATCTTGTCGGGGCCGGGTCTTGCCGGGCGCGAGGCCTTGCCGGCAAGGATCTTGCCGGTAATGCTGGGTCTTGGATGCTTCGTCTAAGTGGATTTCTCCTCTAGCCATGCCCTTCCCGCCTGGAGGCTACAACTCGCCGGTGCATGTTCAGGGGTAAAGAACACCCCCTGTTCAGTACACCGACAGGAGCCCCCGGGCCTGGGCCGGGCAAGCATGCACAGTGCTGTCCGGGCTAGGCCCAAAAACATGCACCGGTACACGTGTGGCGCGAAGTAATCGACACTCATAACTTTAGCCGCGCACTGATGAATGGCGCATGAAATCTTGTGGTTAAAGCCTCCTTGCCGGAGTGCATGACTCGACGACAAGGTCAAGAGCTCCCTTGTCGGAGCGCATGGCTCGACGACAAGGTTGAGAGCCCCCTTGTCGGAGCGCGTGGCTCGACGACAAGGTTGCTAAGCTTGCGGCTTCAGCGGAGAACTTTGACGTTCTCGACGCCGGCTTCCGGCAAGGATGTTGCCGGGAAGGCTTATGACTTCGGCGGAGAACTTCGATGTTCTCGACGCTGGCTTCCGGCAAGAATCTTGCCGAGAAGGCTTATGACTTCGGCGGAGAACTTTGACGTTCTCGACGCCGGCTTCCGGCAAGAATCTTGCCGAGAAGGCTTATGACTTCGGCAGAGAACTTCGACGTTTTCGACGCCGGCTTCTGGCAAGAATCTTGCCGGGAAGGCCTATGACTTCGGCGGAGAACTTCGACGTTCTCGACGCCGGCTTCCGGCAAGAATCTTGACGGGAAGGCCTATGACTTCGGCGGAGAACTTCGACGTTCTCGACGCCGGCTTACGGTTTGCCGGGCCTTGGGCTTGCCGGCAGCGTGGCAAACAGAGCAGGACGGCAGCAGGAGTCGTGTGCCCGAAAGGGAATGCCACACTGCGCGATGAAGAGCCAGCCCCCGAGCCTTCCCCAAAAAGGTACTGCGGGTGCCGTGCTCGATTCATACGCTCATCTCTCCGCCGTCTACTGCGAGTGCCTCACTGCCATCTTGCCGACCTCCTGCACGGCGCCCTTGGCTTTCTCGGCTGCCAAGGAAACAATTTATCTTGGTTAGATCAATCTTCACGCATGTAAGACATGTGTCTCTTTATGCTAAATAAACGCTGCCCCCCTCTTGATTAACTCTGTCCTTGCACATATCTTGTCCTACGCTGTCTGGTAACCTTGCCGGAGCATAACCTTGCCGCGAGCGCTGGATTCGGGGCGTCAGCAGCCTGCTGGCGGTGCTGCTCACGGCAAGGCGACTTGCCGGGCCAGAACGCAGCTGTTAAGTTTGCCGAGCGGACTCGAGGCGAAACTAGGCGCGGACTGACCATGACAAAGCCCCTTCGCGTGCAGATTGATGTACAAGGAAGAGGGATTAATCAAGACAACCCATGCTTGCCGGAGAACTTCCCGGTGCGCACGTTCCTGCCGGCAGCGCTTGAGGAACGGGTCCTTAGCGGCTTGCCGGGAACGCCGCCTTCCAGAAAGGTTCGCCTTCCCGGTGATAGCGCAGCTGCACACACCGCCGAGCGGACTCGAGGCGACATGGAGCGCAACTAGCCCTGGGAAGGCTCCTTCGCATGTAGGTGTAAGTGGTAAATAAAGACAGTAAAAGAAATGTAACTGTCTCAGGTCTCTGTGACTTATCTTTTCTTGCTGTTCGTCTCGCATGGCGAGGCCACGCTCGTGATGACGACCGGCAGCTCTCTAGGGCGCCGCCAGCCCCCGAGCTCGCCTTCCATGCGAATACCTGCAACGCTGGTCGGACATGAAGTGCCACAACAGCGTTTTAGCACAAGAAGTTGATTAGCTTCTGGCTTATAATTAATCTGCTGCAATCTCGACTCCTGCTGAACATTCCCTTGCTTGCCGGAACCCTTTCCGGTGCGCACGATCCAATCAGCGGCGCTTTGAGGAACAGGTCCTCAGCAGCTCGCCGGGAACGCGCCGCCTCCCGAAAAGGTTTACCTTCCCAGCTTTAACGCAGCCGCACACATCGCCGAGCGGACTCGAGGCTACATGGAGCGCAACTAGCGCAGCTGCACACATCGCTGAGCGGGCTCGAAGCGACATGGAGCGCAACTAACGCAGCTACACACATCACTGAGCGGACTCGAAGCGACATGGAGCGCAACTATCGCAGCTACACACATCACTGAGCGGACTCGAAGCGATTAGGAGTGCGACTAGCGCTGGGAAGGCTCCTCAGCATACGGGTTCATGCAGAGATCTCAAAATAAAACTCATATCTAAACAGCAGAAAGCAATCAAAGTTTAAGAACTTAGCTTCTGCGAAGATCGTGGTGCCCTTCTCCTTGGACGCCATGACGATGAGGATGATGAAGAGCTGGCGCGCTGACCGCTAGATCGGGTTCGCACAACCTCTCACCCCTACCTGGCGCGCCAAAGATGTCGTGGGAAACGAACACCTATGGGATCGAGGCGGATCCCTTTGCTCTTCGGTAAGGGGAGAGGACTGCACAAAGAGCGGAGCTAACGACCAGCGCGCGGGGAATTTACCCAGGTTCGGGCCGCACGGATGCGCAAAACCCTACTCCTGCTTTGATTGTATTATGAGTGCTCTTGGCCAAGTTCTGGGAGCTACAGTAGCAGCTACACATTAGAATGGGCTTCTGAATCTCTGGATCTGCCCAGGAGCGCTATGCATGCTCACTAGAGGCATCCCCGGGTCCCCCCTCTCTGTACGCCTTGGGCCTCCTTTTATATCTCAAAGGGGTCTCCAACAGGTGGCGAACAGGGGACACATGAGGTGTAAAGCTACTACAGCGTTTACACAAATATCTCTGACATCTAAGGACACACGCATTTAATGCTCTGCTGAGGTGTCCCTTAGCTTCTTGGGGATGGGGAAAGGGCTGTCCCATCAGCACCGCTTAAGGCTCCTACGGCCAGCATCGCGACACGTCACCAGGAGGACAAGCCCTAAACGACAGGGCTGGCCGCTGCATAGGAGCGATAGCGCTGCACTGTGCAGAGCCTTGCCGGGGCTGAATCCTTGCCGGGCCCGGGGCTTGCCGGGACCGGGACTTGCCGGGCGCGAGGCCTTGTCGGCAAGGATCTTACCAGTAATGCTGGGTCTTGGATGCTTCGTCTAAGTGGATTTCTCCTCTAGCCATGCCCTTCCCGCCTGGAGGCTACAACTCGCCGGTGCATGTTCAGGGGTAAAGAACACCCCCTGTTCAGTACACCGACAGGCTTGCAAGAGCCTAAGCTTGGGGGAGGTTATCACCACTTCTACATCAAGATGTGACGGTATTTGAATAAATTGTAATGAGGTTGTACTAAAGTTCGAGGAGCTTCGAAACACTCGTGTTGGTTTGTTCCAACACTTTGCTTTTTTATTTTGCTTTTGCTTTTTATTTGACCTTTTGTGATTTTTTTATTGCACATTAGTTTTCAAAAACCCAAAAAACCAAAAATCATAGAATAAGCTTTGCTTTACTCTTGTTCTTTATTTAGCCCCTTGGAGTTCGGTTGCATTTTGTTTTCAGAGGAGTTGATCTATGCCAGGACAACGAGGAATGCAAGAGTAAGGAATAGAAGTGTGTAAATTCGCAACCGTGAAGGTATGTCCTACAACCCCCGTCTTTTGCACTTGAATACTTAAAGTAGATGTAGTAGTTTTATGTGTGATATGTGCAAATGGGAGTAAGTCATGATAGTTGATACAAAGGTTTTGCTCTACTAGCTGAAATAATTTTGTAGCCTTTGTTTTCTTTAGTTTAGACAACTAAGACTTGTCGTGGGACAGTTTTTAAATGAAATGTTATTAACCAAATATAAATGTGCACAAGATAAAGTCTCTCAAGACTTGGGAGTTGAGAAATTGTAGTGGAATTAATGTTTATTCATGCTCAACCCCATATCATTAATTTTAATAGACTTGATAGCACTTGTGGATTGAATTATCTAGAGGAATTTAGTTGAAAGAAGGGTGAGATTATGCCAAAAATCTGTGTTGTATATCTCAACATGGTGTTACAGCCTCCGGCTGGTGCCATGGCCTTTGCTACTATATACGCGTTTATGTGTGTAAATGTGGCTTCGTCACCCTTCTTGATGTTATGCTGAGGACTCCGCTGGCCAATGAATGATCCACCAAGAGCGACAGCTCGGATTTCGGCTATGAGTTTGTTACCGTACGTAGTGGCAACACTACAAATGAATATTATTTGGCGTTCTCTTGAGTGGGTGTGTATGTGGTAAATAAAGGGGACTGATCAAAAGAGCTCGAAAAAGACATTATTGCTAACGGTCCATAGTTCCCAAACATTTAGCCACAACGAAAACCTATGCATGATCACTTATTTGGCATAATCTCCTTCACGTGACAACCAAAGTTCCAGCAAACAATGATTGAAACATAGTGTTTAAGAGCCTAGAGGAGGAGACAATTGTGGGTGTACTCATGAGCACTTGAACATTATATTTTACTACATGCTTTCTACTCCCTAACTTATGTTTTCAAGGCTCTCTCTAAAGAAACTCTTCCATGCATTCCCGGCAAGCAAGTGTTGTCTAGATTAAATGAAATGAAGTATTGCAAAGTTGTTTTATCTAGTAGATCAGAAACTTTGTGTTAATTATCTTTGCTTCACAAACACTTGCTCTATAACCATGCCACCGCTATATCTATAATAAGTTTTCAGGTCAAGAAGCGGAGGGCTATCTAGGCATACCGATCATAAGTGAACCAAAGCCTTCTCGTTATTTCGGTTTAAACAACTGAGTTCCTTATGCTTCGGATTTCTCTCTATGTTGCTCGAGGACGATCAAGTTTAAGCTTGGGGAAGTTGATGAGTGATATTTTTACACTCATTTCAACCTCGTTTAAACCAAATTATTTCATTAAAAGAGAGATATTCGCTCCGATATTGTCACTAATGATTAATAAGTGCGAAGGATTCCACAAATCCTCTCTTTGATATTTTTCCACAGGAAAAGGGCTAAAAAGGGAGGAAATCACGTGGGAGAAAGGAAGGGAAGGAAATTGGAGAAGAGATAAGTCACCAGGAGGCGCCAGAAGGACATCGAAGACGGCGTTCCATGCGACCGCGAGCGCTCGCATGAGCGGTCGTTTGGCGTGGAAACCAAGGCAGGTCGTCCACCTGAACAACTTTTATAAAGGGGACCCAGTCGAAATGTGAACAGAGAGCGCGTTGGGAGAACGTCCAGCACAACCACAACCCTTTCATCATCATCTTCATCCACAAACCCTAGCTGCCACCATTTGCATCTCCATAGCCATCTCCACCACCGTAGTTCTCTTCCATCTAGTTCATACTTGTAATCGTGCATCGCACATGGAATCCATTGTAAGACATATTGCAATCAATCAATCTCAAGATATGTTCTTCAATGTTTTCTTCTCACGATCTGATCTCGATGTGTGAGTAGATTGGTAAGGTATGGGGTGAGGCATGAGCCTTGCAACCCCAAGTATTCGGTGAAGGGATCATTGGGAGTCTTTGACATAACGTCTTGTATGTGTGAAATAAAATTGTTTTGTGAAGTTTCTCTTGTCTTGTCCGCGATCTTCATCCCTGCAGGTACCCAGGATCATGGAGATCGAGCACCGGTGAGGCTAGGAGCAACGAGACCGTGAAGTGTTATACCGAACACCGGTGACAGTAAGGATTAGTAGGGTAACACGGATCATAACCTTGGGGATTCATGAGGTGTAATCATTGAACGCCCAAAGCTTTTGTCTGATATTATTATCTTAATTATCGGGGCAACCCCACGAGACGGATAGGGCCTGCTGTACGACAACTGATTCTTGATGCAGGACTCGTGCCGGTCAAGATGTTATTTGGACACATCCCCCATTCCGATACGAAGCAAGCACCTCTTGACGGGTGACTTCCCGCGCACAAACTAGTATCATTTTTTATCCCAACACCAATACATGGTTGTAAGCATTAAGACCTCATCCCCGTACCTTCTTTTTATTATAAGTGTTTGAATCACAATTTGCTTGCTGGTCCGGTCAAAAGCTGGATTTGACACTTTAGCAAAAGCTTGCTAGAGACCATTGCTTCAAGGGGATCTTCCTCTCGTGGGTTCGATACCCAGGGTCACCTCTGGGGAAATAGGTGCGGGATACCCTTTCTTGTTCCAATACCGGATCAATAAAAAGGAGATATCATCGGCTCCTGTGAAGTATGTTGGCGACGTCCTTGCGGTGTTTCTAGCGTTTACGGCGTCTGGCGGGGTCTAACTTGTCTCCTTTTGCAGGGAGCTCGCGGCCCCTGAGGCTCCGGCCTCTGACGCTGCAGAGGTGACCGTGCCGAGGATGCCTGGTGATTCTCCGCTGGTTCCTCCGGAGATCGCCTCGCTTGTCACCGGTAGGTGTGTTTGAAGCTTGTCGTTGTATTTTGAGTTTTCCTCTCAATCTCTAGTTTATATTCTGTAGCCGCAGAGGTCCTGTCCGAGCTCTCCGATGGTGCTGGTGCCATGCTGGCCTCCGTTGATGCTACCAGTGCAGGTGTCACACTTGGTCGCAGAGGGGGGACTGAGGAGGCCGGTGCGGGCCAATCTGCTGCTGCTGCAGCCCCCATGTCCTCTGCGGCGCTTGTTACTGCGGTATCAGGCACACGGGAGGTCTTGAGAACCCAGATGGATGGGCTCGTCGTCCTTGCGGAGGCCAGCTGTCAGGTAGCACCTTTGTTTTTTGATTTGACACAGTGTAGCTAGTAGCCCCCGAGGCCGGGTGGGATGTCTTTTCCGGACTCCCGTTCGGGCTTGTTTTTTGTTCCTGACAGTTGCCTCTTGCAGAAGGTGGCTGCTCTGGAGGGTGAAGTGGGCGACCTCAAGCACCAGCTGGAGGTCAAGCAGCAGGAGGTTGTGCGCCTGTCGACGTCATCCGCCGGGTCCACCTGATCTGATCAGATATTACTATGATCATGTGTTCTCGTTAATTTCTTTCGACTTCTTGTTCCGCAACTGCCGAGGAGGCCGTTAACTTGCGGCAGAAGCTGCAGGAGTCAGAAAAGTCGCGCGATGATCTCCAGACTGCAGTGGGCATCGCAGACGGTGAGCTTACGGAGTACCAGCAAAAGATAGCCATCCTCGAGAGCACGCTGACCAGCAAAGAAGCGGAACTGCTGAAGCAGGCGGCTGTTCTGGAGCAGAAGGAGTTCGCCTCCCAACAGGCTGGTGAAGCAGTTGATGAAGCGACTTCAGGACCTGGAGGCCTCCACTATGCGTAAGCTTTGGTTTGCTTACATTTCTTTCATGTAGTTTCGACTACTTTAGCCGTGACTTGATAGGGCGTTCTTTTTGTAGTACCACTTCCGGACGTTGCCAATGTGGATTCGGTGAGGCGTCTTCAGCATGTTGCTGACCTTGCGCAGCGGATGCGCACGGAGCTAGGTACAACGTTCATTGTACCATGGCGAGAAGGACTTCGACAATACTTTGGACGGCGTCGTCAAGCTGCTGGAGAGGGCGCCTGATCAGCTTCTGGATTGGCAGTACTCCACCGTGTACGAGGGCGCTATGCGGGTACTGGCCAGTGTGACAGCGCATCTGCCTCACGTCGACCTTGGCCTCATCATCCATGGCACTGTTGAGCATCCACCCTCGGAGCCCTCGTCGGTGGAGGTCGGGGCGGAAGCCGAGTATGTTGCGGACGCCTGCAAGCTGGAAGAAATTCTGAAGCGGTGCTCGGCTGAGTGTGACTGTATGATATACTTTGTTTTTAGTTTGTAATTTATGTGTGTCTCTTGCCTGTGTTGGACAAGCATCCAAGTTAGCTGTCGAGAAATGCGACCCCGTTGCGCTGAGAGCGTCAACGTGTGTATGGGAGGCCCATGTTTGAGCCCGGCAAAACGCAGAACGATCATAAATCGATGCAGACCTTTTGGCTAGGGTAGTATTCTCAGCTTGTTAGGATATAGGCATTGCGGAACTCAAAGGCGAAAAACAGAGGTTGGTCATAAGCCGATCCACATGGGAGGCCCTCGGGTTTGGAAGGTCCCGGTGTGGGTTGTACTGTGATACATCCCCCGAGCGTGATTTGAGTGACCGTTGGATTCAGCTCCTATGGGGGCCGGGGCGATACAACAAACGATGCAGCCCTCGAACCCATCTCATACAAGGATCTCTCCGACTCCCCTCAGATCTCGACACGACACGGTCAATACAAGGTGCTTGGTAGTACCATGGGGCATGGATAGAAAGTTTGAGGAGATTAGGGCGTTAAGGTGAAATTATAACGCCATCACATCAATTCTTTATATAGCTAGCTAGATGGTAGTACAAGCTTTTATTTATTTTTTGGACACTTTGTTCATGAAACAAATCTAATGTGCTGAATGTAAAAAGGGGGGAAAGGATTGACGTAGCCTGCTGCTACTTGTGAGCTGCGTTGGGAATTTCCCCGAAAAGGAGAGGGGATGCAGCATAGTAGAGATAAGTATTTCCCTCAGTGAGAACCGAGGTATCAATCCACTAGGAGAATCATGCAAAGCCTCGTAAACAGCACCTGCACACACAAAACCAAATACTTGCACCCAACGCGGGCAAGAGGGTCGTCAATCCCCTTGAACTCGTTACTTGCAAGGATTAAATCTCATAGTGGTAGATAGATAAATTGTAAAAGAAAATAAAATAAAGAAAATTGCAGCAAATGTATCTAGGTTTCTTTTTATGATTAAAGTAGACCCGGGGGGGCATAGTTTTCACTAGAGGCTTCTCTCTCGAACACATAGCATACGGTGGGTAGACAAATTACTGTTGGGCAATTGATAGAAAAGCGCATAGTTATGACGGATTCATGGCAATGATCATGTATATAGGCATCACGTCCGAGACAAGTAGACCGACTCCTGCCTGTGTCTACTACTATTAGTCCACCCATCGACCGCTATCCAGCATGCATCTAGGATATTAAGTTAATGAAAACGGAGTAACGTCTTAAGCAAGATAACATGATGTAGACAAAGTAAACCCAATCAATATGAATAAACCCTGTCGTTTTACCCTTAATGGCAATAATACAAATACGTGTCTTGTCCCTTTCTGTCACTGGGATATAGAACACCGCAAGATTGAACCCATTACAAAGCACCTCTCGCGCTGAAGATAAATCAATCTAGTTGGCCAAACCAAACGGATAGATCGGAGAGAAATACAAAGCTATAAAAATCATGCATAATAAAGTTCAGAAAAGACTCAATTACTTCTCATGAATAATCTGATCATAAACCCACAATTCATCGGATCTCAACAAACACACCGCAAAAGAAGATTACATCGAATAGAACTCCAAGAAGATCGAGGAGAACATTGTCTTGAAGATAAAGAGAGATAAGAAGCCATCTAGCTACTAGCTATGGACCCGTAGGTCTATGGTAAACTACTCACACATCATCGAAAGGGCAGCAAGGTTGATGTAGATGCCCTCCGTGATCGATTCCCCCTCCGGCAGGGTGCCGGAAAAGGCCTCCAGATGGGATCGCGGAAGAACAGAAGCTTGTGGCGGCTGAAAAGTTATTCGAGGTGGTTCTCTAGTGGTTTCCCAATATTTGAGAATTTATAGAAGTGGAATTAGGTCAAAAGGAGCCACGAGGGGCCCACAAGGTAACAGGGCATGCCTTCCCCCCAGGGCGTGCCCTGTTGCCTTGTCACCTCCTCATGAGGCTTCTGGTCTACTCTCGAAGCTTCTAGGGTCTCTTTTGTCCAGAAAAAATCGTCAAAAAGTTTCATAGCGTTTGGACTCCGTTTGGTATTGATTTTCTGAAAAAACAAAAACAAGCAGAAAACAGCAACTCACACTGGGCACTAGGTTAATAGGTTAGTTCCCAAAAATGATATAAAATGACATATTATTGCATATAAAACAACCAAGATTGATACTATAACAACATGGAACAATCAAAAATTATAGATACGTTAGAGACGTATGAGCATCCCCAAGCTTAATTCCTGCTCGTCCTCGAGTAGGTAAATGATAAAAACAGAATTTTTGATGTGGAATGCTACCTAACATGTTTATCATGTTATCTGTTTTTACGGTATGAATATTAAGAACCGACTGATTCAAAGCAATAGTCTGTAATTTGATATAAAGACATCAATACTCAGGCATACCAAAAAACAATCATGCCTTTCAAAATAAAAATGTTAAAGAATGCTATCCCTACAAAATCTTATAGCCTTATCATGCTCAGTCTTCCTAACACAAAGTATTAATCATGAACTACCCCGATGACAAGCCGAGCAATTGGATCATACTTTTTAACGCGCTTTAGCTTTTTCAACTCCCACGCAATACATGAGTGCAAGCCATGGACATAGCACTATGGGTGGAATAGAATGTGGTGATAGAGATCAATAAGGGGAAGTCAAAAAGGAAGATAGTCTCGCATCGACGCGGCTAATCAATGAGCTATGGAGATGCCCATCAATTGGTATCAATGCGAGGAGTAGGGATTGCCATGCAACGGATGCACTAAGAGCTATAAGTGTATGAAAGCTCAAACTGAAACTAAGTGGGTGTGCAATCCAACTTGCTTGCTAATGAAGACCTCGGGCATTTGAGGAAGCCCGTCATCGGAATATACAAGCCAAGTTCTATAACGAAAAATTCCTACTAGTATATGAGAGTGACAAAACAGGAGACTCTCTATATGAAGAACATGGTGCTACTCTGAAGCACAAGTGTGGAAAAGGATAGTAACATTGCCCCTTCTCTCTTTTTCTCTCATTTTTTTTGTGGGCTCTTTTTGGCCTCTTTTTTTTTCTTTTTCTTTTTTTTTTTCGTCCGGAGCCTCATCCTGACTTGTGGGGGAATCACAGTCGCCATCATCCTTTCCTCACCGGGACAATGCTCTAATAATGATGATCATCACACTTTTATTTACTTACAACTCGATATTACAACTTGACACTCGAACAATATGACTCTTGATGAATGCCTCTGGCAGTGTACCAGGATGTGCAATGATCTAGCGTAACATGTATAAAAATGATGAACAGTGGCTGAGTTATAAATACTATGTCAACTATATGATCATGCAAAGCAATATGACAATGAAGATATGTGTCATATAAACGAAACGGTGGAAGTTGCATGGCAATATATCTCGGAATGGCTATGGAAATGCCATAATAGGTAGGTATGGTGGCTGTTTTGAGGAAGATATAAGGAGGATTATGTGTGATAGAGCATATCATATCACAGGGTTTGGATGCACCGGCGAAGTTTGCACCGACTCTCGAGGTGAGAAAGGGAAATGCACGGTACCGAAGAGGCTAGCAAATTGCGGAAAGGTAAGAGTGTGTATAATCCATGGACTCACATTAGTCATAAAGAACTCACATACTTATTGCAAAAGTCTATTAGCCCTCGAAGCAAAGTACTACTCGCATGCCCCTAGGGGGATAGATTGGTAGGAAAATACCATAGCTCGTCCCCGACCGCCACTCATAAGGTAGACACTCAATAATAAATCATGCTCCAACCTCATCACATAACTAGAGACTATACGTGCATGCTTCGGGAATCACAAACCTTAACACCAATATTCTTACTAAACCACAATCATTCACTAGTACATCCACATATTACCATCTTAACATCGCAAAACTATTGCAAGGAATCAAACTTATCATATTCGGTGATCTACATGAAAGTTTTTATTATATCCCTCTTGAATACCTATCCTTTATGGACTAATCTTATAACCCATGCAAATTGCCATTAATATTTATTAGACTCTCAAAAAGATTTAAGTGAATCATGTGAGTGCAACTATTTCTTTAAAATATAACCACAGCCGTGCTCTAAAAAATATAAGTGAAGCACTAGAGCAACTGCCTAGCTCAAAAGATATAAGTGAAGCACATAGAGTATTCTAACAAATCACGATAAATGTGTGTCCCTCTCAAAAAGGTGTGTTCAGAAAAAGATGATTGTGGCAAACTAAAAATAAAATAAAGAAAATAAAACTATGGCCCACGACACTCCAAGTAAAACTCATATCATGTGATGAATAAAAATATAGCTCCAAGTGATATACCGATAGATTGTAGATGAAAGAGGGGATGCCATCCGGGGCATCCCCAAGCTTGGACGCTTGGGTCTTCCTTGAATATTACTTTGGGGTGTCTTGGGAATCCCTAAGATTGGGGTCTTGCCGCTCCTTATTCCTTCATCCATCATGATCTCACCCAAAACTTGAAAATTCAGCACACAAAACTCAACAGAAACCTCGTGAGATCCGTTTGTATAACAAACAAATCTTAAACTTTAGGTATTGTTATAAATCATATTTAATTCTTGCATAGTGATAATGTACTCTAACTTCTCCATGACTTATACCCCCCGATATAATCCATAGCATCATTAAAATAAGCGAACTATGCATTAGAAAACAGAATCTGTCTAAAACAGAACAGTCTGTAAAGATCTTTTTAAAAGTCATACTTTTGTAACTCAAAAAATTCTTAAAAATGGAAAACGTAGAAAATTCATATACCAATACTGTGTAAAAAATTCAGATTTTTCTGACGTTTCAGTACACAACCAAAAATCCAGAACTGGGCGCAAAACTTTCTGAGCAGCATCAATTATACTATCATCCTAAAGGCCTTACTTGGCACAAACACTAATTAAAAGATAAAAACACAATCATAACAGTAGCTATAATTGTGTGACACGGGAAAAATAAAAATTGCAATAAAGATAAATATTGGGTTGCCTCCCAACAAGCGCTATTGTTTTATGCCCCTAGCTAGGCATAATGCATTGTTTCAAGTATTATTATCCTTAGTTTTTACCAATTTAGATGAGCTATTCTTAGTGGTTGTCTCATCATCAAAAGACTTTTCATAGGTAATGGTGAACGCATCATTTATTAAGATTCTGGCATTTTCAAGATAACCTTCTTCAAAACCTTGTTGATTCCCCTTTACAATCCAAGAATATTGATGATTAATACCATTGAACACTTGTTGAATTATATGTAGAGGGGGCACTTTCTTTTTAGCGTTTTGCTCAAAAGCAAGGTGATCATGAGACATATGCTTTCTCAAAAAATCTCTAACACATAAAATTTCGTCTATCTTAGGGCATTCATAACTCACGTTGTAAAAATCAAAGATTTCTCTCGCTTCTCGTACTATATAGTCAAATTCATTCATGAGAATAAGAGTGGTTATCTTCTTAGCCTTAGGATTGGTTATGGCAGGTATCTCATAAAACAATCTTTGCAAAGTGGGATGAGTATGCATGAATCTTCTTTCAAGTTTAACAATCAGTGCACAAATAGCTTGGGCATAACTATTGGTTCTTTTAAGAATAGGAATATCATTGCAAACCAAAGTTCCCGTGCAAGCGAAGAATTCTTGAATAACACTTTTTCCTATGATATTCCCACTTCCTGCCACAAAGGTTTTAGTATCCAGTTTTAAGGGGGTGTCCATATTAGGAGCCTTACGGTCTTAACTTTCACCCTTAGTGATAACAAATTCAGACATGGTAGCAACTTAAAGCAAGCAAACGAGCAAATAAAATATTTTTGTGTTTTTGTATTTTTTAGGAGAAGTGGGGGAGATGAAACGAGAGGCAAATGCAAATGAAAAGGCAAATAAAAAGTAGAGCAAGTAGATGATAGTTTATGCGAAGGTACTTGATAGGTTTTGATGATCTCTCCCCGGCAACGGCGCCAAAAATTCTTCCTGCTACTTGTGAGCTACGTTCGGATTTTCCCCGAAGAGGAGAGGAGATGCAGCATAGTAGAGATAAGTATTTCCCTCAGTGAGAACCAAGGTATCAATCCAGTAGGAGAATCATGTAAAGCCTCGTGAACAGCACCTGCACACACAAAACCAAATACTTGCACCCAACGCGGGCAAGAGGGTCGTTAATCCCCTTGAACTTGTTACTTGCAAGGATTAAATCTCGTAGTGGTAGATAGATAAATTGTAAAAGAAAATAAAAGTAAGAAAATTGCAGCAAATATATTTAGGTTTTCTTTTTATGATTAAAGTAGACCCAGAGGCCATAGTTTTCACTAGAGGCTTCTCTCTCGAACACATCGCATACGGTGGGTGTTGGGGATATTCCCCACCATTAAAGCCCGGCTCAGGATGTGACCTGGCAAGGAGCCGAAGGCCCGCGAGGGTCATCCTGTTCGTAGGCTTATGATGATATGAAAAGCTGAAGGCGGCCTGCGAGATGACCCGGCTAAAGGCCGGCTCATGAGGACTCAAGCAGGCCGGCTCGTCAGAAGGCCCAAGAAAAGGAGACTTCGTAACTTGGGAGGCAAGGTAGGTAAGTGTTAGTTTAAGATATGGGTTAAACAGTACGACTCGGACTCTTCTGTAAAACCAGGGACTCGACCTGTTATATAAAGGCGAGCCCCCTGGGACAAAAAGACTAAGTTGCAATCTCTCGAGAGCTAGGTTAGCGAATCCGCACCCTTGTAATAGAGATCCAAAGCAATATCAATCAAGCAGGAGTAAGCTTTTACCTCCACCATGAGGGGCCAAACCTGGGTAAATCTGTCTCCCTCTTTTCCGTTCAACCCCGTTCAAGCTTCCACGCAACTGCGATGGCCTCACGACTAAGTCCTTTCATGAGGACATCTGCCGTGACAAAACCACGACAGTTGGCGCCCACCGTGGGGCCAGCGCACGGTGGAGTTGAGTTCTTGTCGGGAGCTCCTTCAGTGATCGAGGGATACGCAATCGGTCAGATGACCAAGAGTCGTCGTGGCAAGCTCTACATCGACGATTCTGGCTGGGGCCCCGAGGCCGACTCAATCGAGTACGGGTACCGGGTCCCCTTCGGCAAGATCCATGTCTTCATCGGCGTCATCGGTGAGTCAGCCGCCAGGTTGGATGTCATCACCAACACCGAGTCAGCCCGCCGCACCAGTCCCTGCCAGGCGAGACCCGGCCCGCTGAGAGCCAGCTGGAGGCATGCCTTTGTGGGCTTCACCCAGGGGGTGGCCCTGTCAAAAAATTCAATGTATGGCGATGACACGCTCGCCTACTCTGATGGCAAGTCATCGATGGGGGAGACTGAGTCAATCTGTCCCCTGTTTGATGGCAAGTTGGGGGTCACTCCGATGATGAAGTTTTTCCGGAGTCCCACGAGCCAGCTCGATTTGCTACGGTCTACATGGCTGGAACCCAGAATTAGCCCCGCGACCCGGCGGATCCAGTGGCAGGACAGAATCTCACCATTGCCGGCTCGGGGGCGACCGACTCAGGTGCCGCCGGCTCTCAGAAGACCGGGGTGCAGGTGCTCTCCGAGATGATGACCACCCTCACGACTCTTTTGGAAGAGCCGGTGACTGTGGAGAACACTGCAGCATGCAACACATAAATTACAAAGTGTCGCGAGCAGTTAACCAAGATCCAGGAGGATATCAACGCAGAAAACACCCGCATGGCGGAGACGCAAGCTCGCATCGCCGAGGAAACGCAGCGCTTGGAGGCTGAGGCCCTTTATCTCAACCGCCGTCAGAGCGAGTCAGATATCATTCACCAGAGGAGACACCAGAGCTGGCTTCCAGCCCATATTGTGCCAACTCAGCTGTTTTGCACGCCGCGTGATCCGTCTGCTCCGGTGAACCCAGGGGTTGGAGTTGTGTCCCCAAACGGCCCCCCGTTGCAGCAGCTGGCTCATCAACAGTCACCGGCTCAGCAGCAGCCGTCGGTTCAGCAGCTGCCGTAGATCCAGCAGCAGCAACAGTTGCCGCCTCACCGTTTCCAGACCCCAATTGAACATTATTCCAACCTAGTAGATAAAGTATTAGCGGCGACCCATAACTTAGCAGCAATCCCGATTGAAGGGAATAGTCCTATTCAGATTGAGGCCAGGAACGCCATCGAGATGTTGAAAACATCAGTAACACAGCAAGCAAATTACTCTCATAGTCAGCACAGGCTTCACTCTACCCCGCATCCAAGCCGCAGTAGGAGCCGGCATGCCGAGTCACCAGCAGTTTCCAGCAGTGCACGACGAAGAAGAGCTCAGCAGTCACCTCTAAATCAGCCACAACCTGAAATCCCAAACGCACAGGCGATCATTGACGCTGCTCATGCTTTACGAGGGTTAGAGGCAGGAAACACAGAGGCAGCGTATGTTCAGCCCATTGTACAACCCCCACCCACCTCAGCCCAGCGAGCGGTCTGCACCAGTGGCATCACAGGTCGGACTATCAGGACTCCGTGTTTGGTCTTGGCATTACGAGACGCACGAATGCTCGTGGATTTTACGGGTCCTCGCAAGGTTCCTAATTATACAGCCAATTTGGAGCCGACCGAGTGGATCGAAAGCTATGAGCTAGCTATGGATTTGATGGAAGCCTGTGATGCTGTCTGTGCTCGTTATTTACCTCTCATGTTGGAAGGTCCAGCACATACATGGTTGAAAAATTTACCTGCAAATTCCATTAACACCTGGCAGGAGTTGAAGGAGCGCTTCATCAAGAATTTCCAGGGGACTTGCAAGTGTCCAACTACAATCGTTGATCTCGAGCATTGTGTTCAGTGTGATGATGAGTCAACACATCATTGGTCTCGCCGGATCGCAGAAGTCATCCACTCTTCGGATAGTATCATAGCTCAGCAGGCGGTCCTTGTCCTAGAAAGAAATTGCAAGTTCCAGCCTTTGGTCCAGAAATTGGGAAGACTCAAGTGGAAGGTCAAAGATATGGGTGATCTCATGGATGTTTTAACTCAATATGCTGAGTCTGATAGTACCAAGGATCCAACCTCTGATGATGAGAAGTCTGGCAAAAGCAAGAAAAATGGTGGCAAGGGTCAGCAGCAGAATAATGGTAATGGAAATAACAATAACAACCACAAACATAAGAATCACGAGGGTGGTTCTGATCTTGTTGCAAACACCAACACCGGTCCTAAAAGCCAGCGTCAGAACAATGGCTCTAGGAAGCCCTTTTTTGGTAATCGCCCTCGTAGTTACGAGGAGGCTCTCAAGGGTCCATGTCAAAAATATAGTTTTGATGGTAAGCCGTCCAGCCATTCATGGGAAAACTGCTTCATCATGCAAGAATATTCCAAGTGACTTTTTCAAAATCATCACAATGGTGGCGGCAATGGTGGACACCCTGGCAATCCTGGACCCGGCAACTCCGGAGCCGGCTTCCAGGGAGCTGGCTCATAGGGGCACTTTGCAGGCCCTGGGTTCCAAGGGAACGGCGGTCAGAATTTCGGGTTTCAGGGGGCTATTAATGGTGGAGGCAACAACCAGCGCAATAACCAAGGAAATCAGAATCAGGGAGGTCAGTCTGGATTTCAGAGCAATCCTAAGCAGCTGAATAGTGGACAATATCATGTATTCATCACCAGTATGTGTAAGCGCGACCGCAAGCTTCAGAGATGAGCTGTCAATACAGTTGAGCCGGCAGTTCCTTACTACTTAAACTGGTCAGAGCAGCCAGTGACCTGGAGTCGGGAAGACCACCCCCACGGATTGATAATCCAGGTGGTCTTGCTTTGGTGGTAGCTCCACAAGTTGATGGTTACACCTTGACCAAGGTACTCATGGACGGTGGAAGCAGCATTAATATCCTTTATTATGATACTTTTACACGGATGAACTTGTCCGAGAAGCAGCTCACCCCTTCCACTACAGTCTTTCATGGCATTGTCCCTGGCAAGTCGGCTTACCCTATCGACAGGATTTCTCTGGAAGTTGCCTTTGGCACTGAATTTAACTATCGCTCGGAGTTCTTGTCATTTGAGGTGGTCAAGCTTAAAAGTCTGTATCATGCTCTCTTCGGGAGGCCGGCTTATGCGCGGTTCATAGCACGTCCATGTTATGTTTATCTGAAGTTAAAAATGCCTGGACCAGAAGACACTATTACTATCAATGGTAACAGGAAAGTCACCCTTGAGTGTGAGGAGGGAGATGCAGCTTATGCTGAGACAGCTTGTGCGGCACAGGAGTTGAAATTCTATAAGGACAATGTTGACCCGGCTGACATGACATCTCTGAAGAAACCGACTACAGAATTTGATCCTTTGCTGAAATTCCAGTCGGCAAGAGACACCAAGCAAGTCGATTTTACCCCTGGTAATTATTCTGAGCAGTTTACCATCGGGGCTAATATGGATCCCAAATAGGAAAGCGCACTCATCGAGTTCATCCGTGAGAATCGGGACATGTTTGCATGGAAACCTTCTGACATGCCGGGTGTACCGAGAGAACTCGCTGAGCACTCCCTTAATGTGGATCCTAAGTTTAAGCCTGTACAACAATACCTCCGTCATTTTAACAAGGAGAGACGCAAAGCCATTGGAGAAGAGGTGGCTCGGCTCCTAGCTGTCAGGTTCATCGTTGAAGTATTTCATCCAGAGTGGTTGGCTAACCCAGTCCTTGTTCTGAAGAAAAACGGGACTTGGCGGATGTGTGTTGATTACACGGACTTGAATAAGGCTTGTCCTAGTGATCCCATTTGCTCTGACTCGTATTAACCAGATCATTGATGCTACAGCTGGCTGCGAGTGCTTATGTTTTCTGGATGCTTACTTCGGTTATCATCAGATCAAGATGAAGGAGGAGGACCAGGAAAAGACAGCTTTTATCATGCCCTTTGGAGCTTTCTGCTATACGTCTATGCCATTTGGTCTGAAGTGTGCACAGGCGACTTATCAGCACTGTGTCCAAAATTGTTTCCACAAGTAGATTGGGCGTAACGTTCATGCACATGTTGATGACATCGTGGTCAAGTCCCAGAGGAAAGAGACTTTACTGGACGATCTCAAGGAGACGTTTGATAATCTGAGAGTTTACCAAATGAAGCTTAACCCGAAAAGTGCGTGTTTGGTGTTCCTGCAGGGAAATTACTGGGGTTCCTAGTTTCTGAGCATGGAATTGAGGCCAACCCAGAAAAAATCAAAGCCATCACGACCTTGGCCAAGCCGGCCAACATCAATGCTGTCCAGAAGCTGGCAGGGCATGTCGCGGCTTTGAGCCGGTTTATCAGCCGGCTTGGGAAGAAAGCGATTCCTCTTTACCAATTGCTCAGAAAATCAAATAATTTTACTTGGAGTGATGCTACAGATCAAGCCTTCGAGTCCCTCAAGAAGCAGTTGTCTGAGCCGCCTATCCTTGCTGCTCCTCAGGAGAAGGAACCGATGCTGTTATACATTGCCGCCAACAGCAAAGCCGTTAGTGTTGCAGTTTTTGTGGAGCACAAGGAAGATGGCAAAGAGTACCCAGCCTAGCGCTCCTGTATTATGTCAGTGAAGTTTTAACAGAGTCCAAGCAGCGGTATCCGCATTGGCAAAAGCTGGTCTATGGCGTGTTCATGGCAAGTCGCAAATTGAAACATTATTTTCATGAGCACCCAATCACTGTTGTCAGTTCGGCACCTCTTGGCGACATAATCCAGAACAGGGAGGCAACTGGCCGGGTTGCAAAGTGGGCCATTGAGCTTGGTCCACATCACCTCAGATACGTGCCCCGGACTGCCATCAAATCTCAAGCTTGGGTGGATTTCATCAATGACTGGACTGAGTTGCAGGCTCCGGAGGAGAAGCCGGATAGCCGGATACTACATACTGGTGAATACACTTTGACGGATCCAGGCAATGGGAGGGCTCGGGGGCTGGAGTTGTGATAACTTCCCCGCGAGGTTATAAATTTTGTTATGTTTTGAGGCTTATGTTTCCCTGTACTAACAATGCAGCAGAATATGAGGCCTTGCTTCATGGGCTCCGTATGGCTAAGGATATGAACTTAAGCCGGGTCAGGTGCCTGGGCGACTCAGATTTGGTGGCTCAATAGGTTTCTGGGACTTGGGATTCCAAGGATACACTCATGGCGGCTTATAGACACGCAGTCACAAATATTGCTGGACACTTCAAGGGATAAAAGGTTGATCATATTGATCGCCGGATTAACGAGGCAGCAGATGCATTGTCCCGTTTGGGGCACAACCCATCAGTCAAATTACCGACAGAGTAGGATATTGCTATTCCTGATCTAGAAGCGACCTTGGTGGCTGCTGTTCATGCTATACCAGATTGGACAGTACCGTACCTGGCATATCTGAGCCATGGCGAGCTCCCAATAGAGGAAATCATCGCTCGGCAAATTATCAGGAGGTTCAAGTCCATGACCATAGTCAATGGCGAGTTACACAGACGTAGCGTCACAGGCGTTTTTCAACGGTGTGTTTCTCCGGAAGAGGGTCGTGCAATTCTCAATGAAATTCACTCTGGTGATTGTGGGCATCATGCCGGCTCATGATCCTTGGTTGTGAAAGCTTTTCGACATGGGTTTTATTGGCTCATAGCTCATGCAGATGCAGAGGATATTGTTCACAATTGTGATGGATGCCAGAAATTTGCTCGTCAAGCTCATGTGCCAGCTCAAGAGTTGCGGATGATTCCAATCACTTGGCCATTTGCAGTCTAGGGGCTTGATATGGTCGGGCCTTTCAAGAGGTCCAAGAATAAACATACTCACTTGTTGGTTACAGTTGACAAATTCACCAAGTGGGTTGAAGCAGAGCCAGTCAGCCGTTGTGATGCTGCTACGGCTGTCAAATTCCTGAAAAAGTTGATCTATCGTTTTGGCTATCCACATAGAATCATTACAGACAATGGAACAAATCTTTCCAAGGGAGTCATGAAGCAGTTCTGTCAACAGGAGCACATCCGACTTGACTTGACATCTGTCGCACATCCTCAGTCCAATGGGCAGGCAGATCGAGCTAATCAGGAATTGCTGTGAGGAATAAAGCCAAGGCTCATGGTGCCTCTGGAACGCACCCCTGGTTGCTGCGAAGAGGAACTGCCTATAGTACTTTGGAGCATACAGACTACTCCCAATAGGTCGACAGGCTATACTCCGTTTTTCCTGGTCTATGGTGCAGAAGCTGTACTTCCAAGTGATATTCGTCATGACTCTCCCCGAGTCACAGCTTATGTGGAGGCTGATAATGAACAAGCTCGCCAAGATGCTCTTGATGCTCTGGAAGAAGAACGCAAACTTGCCGCGTCCAGATCTGCCATATATCAACAAGTCCTACGTCGCTATCACAGACGTAGAGTCCGAAGCCGTACCTTTCAGGAAGGCGACTTAGTGCTCTGTCTGATACAAGACCAGACAGGCATGCATAAGCTTTCGCCTCCTTGGGAAGGGCCCTTCGTCATCAACAAGAATCTCAACAACGGGTCATATTACCTTGTTGACATACGTGAAGCAAATAAGTCACGTACCTCTGAGGAGGAGGGCAGCCGACCCTGGAATATCGCACATCTCCGGCCATATCATACCTAAGTCACAGACTTGAGAGTACCTTTTGTACATACCTTCATCATGTATATCAATATTATGATCAATGAAATAAAGCCGGCATCTCTGTATAAGAGAGTTTGTCGTTTCGCCTCAAATTGTGTGTTGAGTCTTTATTCTTTGATCACTGGTTACTTGGGGGATTCCAACTCATCAAGTTTAGCTATTAACATCCCTCTTAACCCAACATATGCCATTATATACTTGGTTATACCTGGCTGTTAGCAAGATGCTACTCCAAAAAGGTGACC
This sequence comes from Elymus sibiricus, assembly GCA_039707655.1. Taxonomy (NCBI): domain Eukaryota; kingdom Viridiplantae; phylum Streptophyta; class Magnoliopsida; order Poales; family Poaceae; genus Elymus; species Elymus sibiricus. Next base: position 196,871,148 of record CM077666.1, on the reverse strand, counting down.
CGGTGTACGCCTGATGAGTCAATCAAAGAGGTTACTCTGAACTCATCAAAGTTAAACACTGGTTAAGTCACGTGAGAGCCGGCTTTCAGAAAGCTAGGACAAACCAAAAGAGGCTAAAAAGCCTGCTTCATAGAAGCAAATAAGACTCGAGCCTCGAAAGAGTCTTTATGTCGTGCCTCGAAAGCCGGCTTATTTTGTATTTTTCTATAATTTGTTATTTCATATTTGTATATATCTATGTCTGTGCACTTTGGCAGGTTTCAAAAAAATTCTCATCTATCTGTCGGGTCACAAGTTTGACCCGGCCTTGGATTATCCACCTGCTGCTTTGTAGTATACTACAACGCTTTGGGATTCTTCAACAATACATATTCTGCCGGGTTATATTTGCACCCATGGCTATGGTTTCTAGATCATACAATCAAATTGAGCAAACATGCATATTCAGTGCTATCAATTATCATCACAGATTCAAAAGTTAAGGACTGCTCAAATGCATGAAGGCATTGACAGATTACGAAAGTTCTCTACCAGCTATTATAAAGCCACCTCAGGGCCAAAATTTGATCAAGTTTTTTCACTATATCACTTTCAGAGTTTCATGGCTGTAAGCTGGCGGTATGGCTCTCCGGGTCGACATTTGCACCGCTGGGTGACGGGTCACCATGAGCCGGCTCTCTTTGACCTTCAGGAGCCACCTCTTCTGCCCTTAAGGTCTGGCGGTCGTCCGCCAGCCACTGAATGGATTGTAAAGCTTCAAATACTGAATCTGCCCTCATCACAGTGGTAGGATTAACGTGAGGGGCAAAGGTTTGCTTACGACGAGGTGAAAGGTCCACAGGTTGGGGGTTGGGCGGATCTATGCGTTCGCTGGCTTCAGAGTAACCGGCATGGTACTTGGTGATGTCCAACTCTTCCGCAAGTGTCGTCACCGCCACCCGGGTTTCTTTCACGCACCGCAGATAATCCTTCTTAGTAAACAAGGTGTATCAGCGTTGAATTCAGGAAACTCGCCTACTAGTTGAGCCGGGTCCATTTCCGGTAAATAAGCCTTGGCACGTGTAAGGGCAGATAGGGCTCCTTGATGACAAGCCGCCCTCTTCCACTCCTGGAACCACTCAGGCACAACAGATAGTTCTTTTAGCATGTCCGTGATATGTTGGGGTGGTGCCTTTGAGTTTTTCACTGCCATGATACAGCATGAGCCGCCTACATACAGTTGTTCCAGAAAGTCATACACGGCCTTCAATTTCACCAGTGGTTGCTCGACAGCATTATCATGTCTTCTACCTGTTGACACGTCAATGAAGTCAGTGACCCGACTACATGATGACCCGGATATATTTGATGGCTTCTAATTTAAAGGAATTTCCGACTTACCAAAGATGGCCATACACATTTTGGTGATGTGACCCTTGAGAGTATGCACCTCTTGGGTCACCGGCTCCAGCTTTGATTCGGCTTCTTCTGCCCGTTTCAATAAGACGGCCTTTTCTTCTTCAAAGGCAACCTTGGTCTTTTCTAGAGTGTCGGTCACTGTGAGTAAGGACTTGTGAAAATCGGAGGATAAGTGTTCTGCCTTTTCTCGCAGTGTCTTCTCTCTTTTCATATCTTTTTGGAAGCCGACTGCTTGTGACACAGCCTGGTTCAGCATATCCTGCATATCAAAATTCATAAAGTCAAGAATATGTTTTGACAGTCCCGAGCCACCGCAGGCGGTCGACCTGGCACTTGGGGGCTACATCTATCAGTTTTGTTCTATTTTATATCAAGTCCCATGCAGATGCAAGCATTCAACATGTCACTTGGGGGCTAATATATTGTCATTTTTTACTATCAGCATATCGGAAGACCCGGCCCATCATATGATGTTGAGCCGGCTCTTGGGGGCTACACCTGAGTATAGTACAGATATTTTTACAACCAGTTCAGGCAAATCCCAAGCAATTCATTGTTTTCTCCTTCAAATTTGGAGGTTACATATATGAGCAAATGAGGGTGCAGCAAGTTTTACCTCATACTTTCTCTTCAAGCTATTCATCATAGCTGCTTCAGCATCTCGGCTCTCAGACAGCCGGGTCAGGAAAGTCTGATGGAAAGAGTTGACGTCTTGGTTGTCAAAAGATTGGAAGTCAAGAGCCGCCTTTCCTTTGTCCTTGATTGGTGACTCATCCTTGGTTAGGATTTTGGCCAAGGCTTTTGAAGTTATTGGTGGGGGTTTCTAGGTCTCACCAGTCACCACCACCTCATCCTGGGCCTTTTCAACAGGCTGTTCCTCTATCACAATCTCCTTCTCCTGCTCAGATGGGGGGGGGGAGTGGAAGTGCGAATAAGGCTCATTGTTGTATCTTGTTGTAGCGGCTCTGTATGGATAACCGGATCATCAGTGATTTCTGGGTTGTCTGTTGCTGCGTTCTGGGAAGGACCCTCCTCATTTCCCGCAGTGGGTACTGAAGACCCGCTAGCAGTTTTCTTTTTGATGGCTTTTGCACTGTAAGAAGTGAAGAAATGTTAGTCCTCGGATAGCATGGTAAAAGCTTGAAAAGCAAAATAAGCTAGTCTTACCCGCGGTTGATGTTAAAAGCCGGCACTTGAGTAGCGCTGGATTCATCAGAGGACGGGGAGGTCATCTGGTAGGCTGGGTCAGACGGATGAAGTGGTTCCTTGAACTGGCCGGCTTGTGGATGTGAAAGAGTTGGGCAGTGAGGCACCTCAGTTCGTGCCATTCATGATGTTGGCTCATCAGGCAAGCCGCCCGACAAGGCGCCTGAGCTACTCCTGGTCTTGTGCTTGGAGGTTCCGGCGTGCTAAGTTTTTTTCAAAAGAAACCGTGGGTCTAAGTGAGCGTCTGGATGTGAAAATGAGACTTTACTGACCGCAACCCAGATTTTCTTTTGGATAGGTATTGTTGAGTCTGGATTGGAGGAAATCAAGGTTACCTCTGCTTCACCGGCTCGACTGGATTCGACTTGTTCCTGAGGAGAGTCGGTGTCAGCAAGTTGATTGAATAGGCGGCCGAGAGAGTCAAGTTCTACCTCATGTTCCTCCTCATCTTCCGGCTCTTCTCCGTCATCGTCTTGGGGAGGAGTGGGAACTTGAGGTTCAGTTTTCCACCACTCAGCGTGTTCCTAGACAAATGACAAGATCAGTAAGTTAAATACGATAGCATGGCAGTTATAAGCAAAGCAAGAGAAAGATAGGAAGGGCGACTTACTTCGGGTGCTGGGTTGCCAGCAAAGAAGGGAGCTAGCCCCACAAGTTCGATTGCATCCATGGTCTCACCAAGAAGCTTCTTTGGTGGATTTTATAAGCTCTTTTGCAGGGAGGTTAACCCGGTTAAACCGCAGTACATCTTCTGGTTTGCCTGTGTAAATGTGCATGAGCCGGTTTCTCAAACTGAGGGGCTGGATTCGCCAGCTCATCCAGGTCTGGGTCAGGTCCACTCCAGTAAGACTATGAGCGATCAAGGCATTAGTTTTGGAATATAAAGGTTGCAGTGCTTCCCTATCTACTCTGGAGGCGAAGCCGGGAAAGATGGTTGAGGCATCAAAGGCGGTCCATTCTGTAACCCGGCAACAGATGCTGTTGAGCTGGAGAAGTGTCTTTATAATAGAACCACGTCTTGTACCATCCTTTTGGATGACTCGCTAGTTTGACTTCTGGAAAAGCAGAGTTTTCCCTCCTCTGGATGGTTACACCGCCAAGTTCTATGCTTGGCCCTCCCTTGTGTTCTGTTTGGTGATTGAGGTAAAAGAATTCTTGGAAGAAGCTAACAGACGGCTCCATTTGCAGATACACTTCGCAAAATACTTGGAATTGGCATAGATTCAGAATGGAATTGGGACCAAGATCCTGAGGCCTGATGGCGAAGTAATGAAGCACGTCCCGGAAGAACTTTGAACCCGGGGGACGGAAGCCTCTATCCAGGTGATCGCCAAAAATAAAGATTTCATCTTATGCCGGCTGAGGATGGATTTCTTCTTCAGGTGCACGTCAGTTTATTTCTTCCTGAGCTGGAAGTAACCCGGAATCCACTAGGCTTTGCAATCTAAGTTGGGACATGTTGGATTTGGCCCAGTTGACCATCTTGTTGTTTTTAGGAGGCTTGATTTCAGTGGCAGAGAAGATTCAAACTACAAAGTGTAAAAAATAGGTATAAACCAGCAACGTCAGAAGGCATTCCGGGTTATGGCAGTGGTAAGGCAAGCAATAGAGCCAGCTATGAAGCGCCCGAGTCAGCATTATTAAGATGAGTTAAAAACTACCAAGTATGCAAACATCTATGGATTACAACGATCTGCAAGCTAGTAATGTTTCAAGCCGGTAAAAGGTACCAATGCAGTTCGCAATTTGACAAGTGGTGAAGTAATATCCGGGTCAAGCAATCACAAACAGAAAATGTTCAGATTTGATTATCTTTACAGATCTGGAAAATGTCTGAAAAAAGAAAAGAAAAACACTAGTCAGGGCAGAGTTACTAAGTAAAGAAGCGGCACTGGGATCCATTGAACGCAACAAAAGGGACCTAATAAGTGATGAACTACATTGCGGCAGTAATTAACTGCCCTACAAGCGGCAGTTTGGTGATGGGCTAGATCTATTTGGCTCATATGAGGTGAACCGCGATGAACACGGGACGAACTACAGAGGCATGGATAAGGAGTGAGGTACTCACAGATCCGTGAAGAGGAGATTGAAATGTCGAAGGTTGCCGGCGCGGCCGCGGCATCCCCAATGAGCTCCGGCGATGGCGTTTCCGCTGATAGGTCGTTAACTTGACAGGGTGGCGAGCTCGAGATGGCGCGGGATGTCGGCGGCGAGAGGAAGAAGAAGGGTAGGAGGCAAGAGAGAGTAAAAGAGAGCTCGGGGAGTGTTGTGCTATTTATAAAGAGAGGTGAAACCCGAAGCGGCAGGCGCGAGGCCCCAGGGAACGCAGTAAATTTTGGCCAAAAGGGCTCCTCGATTTTCGTGCCTGACAGGACGAGTCGTATCCATTCAAAGATTCGTTGTGATGTCATGATTGGATTTCAAAAAATAAATGGGATGACGTCATGAAGAAAGAGGGGAGAAAATGCTAAGTATGGAGAAAGCTTGACAACCCGGCAAATACATTGACCCAGTTAAAGTGCTCAAAAGAAGGAACAAGAATTGAAGGGATGAAACGGATTCCGGCTCAAGGTATAAGACCCAGAGTTTAACCCCTTGCATTTTCCATTTCCTTTATTTTATTTTCAGGAAGAAGTTTACCATGGATAAATCCAAGTTAAACTGGGGGCCAATGTTGGGGATATCCCCCACCGTTAAATCCCGGCTTAGGATGTGACCCGGCAAGGAGCTGAAGGCTCGCGAGGATCATCCTGTTCCTGGGCTTATGATGATATGAAAAGCTGAAGGTGGCCCGCGAGAGGACCCGGCTAAAGGCCGGCTCATGAATACTCAAGCAGGCCGGCTCGTCAGAAGGCCCAAGAAAAGAAGACTTCCTAACTTGGGAGGCAAGGTAGGTAAGTGTTAGTTTAAGATACGGGTTAAATAGTACGACACGGACTCTTCTGTAAAACTAGGGACTCGACCTGTTATATAAAGGCGAGCCCCCTGGACGAAAAGACTAAGTTGCAATCTCTCGAGAGCTAGGTTAGCGAATCCGCACCCTTAGAATCGAGATCCAAAGCAATATCAATCAAGCAGGAGTAGGCTTTTACCTCCACCGTGAGGGGCCGAACCTGGGTAAATCCGTCTCCCTCTTTTCCGTTCAACCCCGTTCAAGCTTCCACGCAATTGCAATGGCCTCACGACTAAGTCCTTTCACGAGGACATCTACCGTGACAAAACCACGACAGTGGGTAGACAAATTACTGTTGGGCAATTGATAGAAAAGTGCATAGTTATGACAGATTCATGGCAATGATCATGTATATAGGCATCACGTCCGAGACAAGTAGACCGACTCCTGCCTGCATCTACTACTATTACTCCACCCATCGACCGCTATCCAACATGCATCTAGGGTATTAAGTTAATGAAAACGGAGTAACGCCTTAAGCAAGATGACATGATGTAGACAAAGTAAACTCAATCAATATGAATAAACCCCATCGTTTTACCCTTAATGGCAAAAATACAAATATGTGTCTTGTCCTTTTCTGTCACTGGGATATAGAACACCGCAAGATTGAACCCATTACAAAGCACCTCTCCCGCTGAAGATAAATCAATCTAGTTGGCCAAGCCAAACGGATATATTGGAGAGAAATACAAAGCTATAAAAATCATGCATAATAAAGTTCAGAAAAGACTCAATTACTTCTCATGAATAATCTGATCATAAACCCACAATTCATCGGATCCCAACAAACACACCGCGAAAGAAGATTACATCGAATAGAACACCAAGAAGATCGAGGAGAACATTGTATTGAAGATCAAAAAGAGATAAGAAGCCATCTAGCTACTAGCTATGGACCCGTAGGTCTGTGGTAAACTACTAACACATCATTGAAAGGGCAGCAAGGTTGATGTAGATGCCCTCCGTGATCGATTCCCCCTCTGGCAGGGTGCCGGAAAAGGCCTCCAGATGGGATCGCCGAAGAACAGAAGCTTGCGGCGGCAGAAAAGTTATTCGAGGTGGTTCTCTGGTGGTTTCCCAATATTTGAGAATTTATAGAAGTGGAATTAGGTCAAAAGGAGCCACGAGGGGCCCACAAGGTAACAGGGCGCGCCTGCCTGCAGGGCGCGCCCTGTTGCCTTGTCACCTCCTCGTGATGCTTCTGGTCTACTCCTGAAGCTTCTAGGGTCTCTTTTGTTCAGAAAAAATCGTCAAAAAGTTTCGCAGCGTTTGGACTCCGTTTGGTACTGATTTTCTGAAAAACCAAAAACAAGCAGAAAACAACAACTGGCACTGAGCACTAGGTTAATAGGTTAGTTCCCAAAAATGATATAAAATGACATATAATTGCATATAAAACAACCAAGATTGGTACTATAATAGCATGGAACAATCAAAAATTATAGATACGTTGGAGACGTATCACCTACATCTGTGCCAATGTTCGAGTCGTTCTCCTTCGTTGGTTACTTCTTCGGGCCTCCTAGCTCCATGCTCCTGCTTCATGCCAGTTGGAGCATGAGGGGTCCGCTGGGGGCTCCCGAGCGGTAGAAGATGGGTTGTCGCTCCTTTTCTTCTTGAATTGCTTAGAAGGGACCTCTGCGCATTCCTCTTTGTCTTCTGGGAGGTCGGCCTCTGCCTGTTCGAGGTGGGCGACCTCGGTTTCGTGTGCGTTCTTGGTGTCGCTGGAGACCGTGATGATCTCGTTTGGACCAGGCATTTTAAGCTTCAAGTAGGCGTAGCACGGTATTGCCATGAACTTGATGAATGCCGACCTCCCTAGGAGGCCGTGATATCCCCCTTTGAACGAGACTACTTCAAAGCATAATTTCTCAGCCCAGAAGTTGTCCTCCTTTCCGAAGATGACCTCCAGAGTGATTTGGCCGAGTGGTTCGGCCTTTTCCCCAGGGACGATGCCGTGGAAGTGCGTGGGTGAAGGTCGTAGACCTGCTATGGGGGGTCCCATTTTATGCAATGTTGCTGCATACATGATGTTGAGGTCGGAGCCACCGTCCATGAGTACTTTGGATAACTGGCAGCCCCCGATTATAGGGTCGACGACGAGCGCGTTCCTCCCTGGGTTGGGGATGTAGTCTGGGTGGTCATTGAGCCTAAAGGAGATATGATGGTTTGACCAGTCCAATAACTGTGGCACTTCGGGGACGAGGGCGTAGACCTCTCGCGATGTCTGTTTCTGAGCTCGTTTGGACTCCGGGCCTCAAAAAATCATGACGACCATGTGTGTGTTGGTTTTGTCCGGCCGGCCTCCTCTTGAAGCTTTCTGGGAGGTCGTGCATGCGCTGCGACCATCTTCGATATCGGAGCCCTCTCTGTCCTTTGCATTCTTCTCTTAGGTGAACTGCTTGTTGAGGTGACACTCGCGTGTGGAGTGTAATGCTTTATATGCTCCATTGTTGTGGTACTTGCATGGGCTGCTCATGATCGCCTCATACGTGCGGGACACGTGCTTTGGCCTACGTTCGTACTTGGCTTTTTTGTTGCATTGCGAGTCGGGCTCCTGCCCGGTTGCTGTTGCCAACGGTTTGTCCTTTCGCTTGAGCCCGTGGTTCTGGCCATGCATTGTGCGGCCAGTCCTGCCTTGCGCACTTGCCGGCCCCTCTAGTTGCTTGTGGTAACGACTGGCGCGGGCTGCCTCCTCGCCTCTGGCGAAGATGTTTGCTATTGTCATGAGGGATGCTACATCGGGCAGTTCTCCTTGCGCCCTTTTCCTTCCGATCTTGTGTCTCGGCATGGGGTCCAGTGCTCCGTTAACAAATGCTTCGATGGTTGTGCCATCAGAGATGCTTGGTATTGTGTTTTTCTTCCTGAGCCAGCGGGCGATGAAGTCGCACAGCGGTTCTTCTGCTCCTTGCGTTATGTTGTAGAGGTCTACCAGGCTCCCTGGCCGGTGGTACGTCCCCTGTAAATTGTTGAGGAACTCGTGCTCGAAATCTGCCTAGCTATGAATGGAGTTTGGCGGGAGCCGTTTAGCCATGACCGTGCTGATCCTGACAGGCATAGCGGGATATAGCGAAGGGCGTTTTCGATGTCACCATGTGCTAGCTCAACAGACGTTAGGTAGTCGCCGAGCCAGAGGTTGGGTTTTGTATCTCCTGGGAACTTTTTGACCCTGCGCACGATGAATGGCCGAGGGAATTGGTGTGTGTTGACCTTGTAGCCAAAACATGCGGGCGCGACGCCGGACGTTAGCCGAGGGATCGGGGCTTCGTAATCCAGCTCGTGGTGTTCCATGGCCCGGGCTCTCAGATGATCGCGGAGATCCGAGCGGTAGCCGAGGTGGTTGTGAATGAATCCCTCTTGGCTTCTTGCTCTCGCGGCTTGTATCGTGTGTCGGAGGTCGTCGGCGCATAGTGCCTCGTCGTACCTCTCGACGTTGTCCGCCTCGTGGCTTTCTAGTGCTAAGTCCTTTTTGGGCGGTCTTTGGGCGACCGTTTCGTGATGCACCTGCTTCTCTTGGAGCTCGGCTGTCCTGTGAACAGATTTGATGAGGTCGGTGAGGATTTCGGGGTCCGTGGGTGCAGCTCGGAGCTTGTTCACCAATGAGACCGCTTCTTGTATGCTCTGAGCTGCTGTAGGGAGCTCTATCAGCCCATCGTCGTTGGTGGCTTCCTCGTCGTTCTTGCGATTACCGGCCTCTGTGTTTGGCTGACGGCCTTCATGCCATGATTGCGTGGTGATGTCTGTCATTGCTTGTTCCTTTGTTGCGGCTACCTTTGATAGTGCATGGTGCACAACCCAAGGCATGAGGATCTCGCGAAGCTCGTCCTCCTGGGACTGGGGTGGGTCGCCCTCGTGGGTAGTTGGGCTCGGGAGCTTGGCGGATTTTTCCACCGTCGTGGTGGTTGAGTGTGGCATGCCGTCGCTTGCATCGGCCTCTATTTCTGCGAACATCACCTTGTGTAGAGAGATCGGCTGTGGGACGTACGGTTCGACACCATCCTCTGTTTCCTATCGGTCGCAAGATTTTGAGGTGTCTTGTTGTTCGCCGCGGCCTTCGTACTCCATACTTGGAGATCTAATTTTGGCTGGTGAGATCGTGATGTTTTTGTCCTCGACCTCCTCTGGTGAGGTCAGTTCGCCGTCCGGGTCCTCGTGGTCAGATAGCGATAGTAGGTCTGCGGTGTTGACGCTATAATCTGAGATCGTTTCATCCAGGAAACAGTCCTCGGGTGCGTGGTCGATGTGGCAGTTATCGCACATCGTGGCGACGAGCTGTACGTTCTTCTGGAGCCGTTGGTGGAGCTCGTTCTGGTATGCAGCCCCCGCGTTCTTCAATCCGAGTGGGAAACGATCGGCGGGATCGGTAGCTGAGGTCATTGGGATCAGGAGCCCGCCATGTCCCGTGGGTTGGAGAGGTGGCAGGCATATCCGGAGGTCACCGTGCGTGTTGGTGACAAAGGCGACGTTGCCAATGTAGATTACGCGTGTGGGATGGTCCGGTAGGTTGATGTCGACCCGACCTGCGTCATTCGCGGTGAACGTTACAGATCCAAAGGTTAGGCTTTCCCCCAGCGAGAGGCCGCCGGTGGTAGGAAAAGATCCGACCCATGACCGGTCTCCAGCCGGCGCCACCCATGCTAGGCGCACCAACTGACGGAGCAGATTTCTGTCAGATCCTTCGGTAGGGGTCCAAGCGCAGCTAGAAGTCATGAATCGGAGGTCACACGAGGGGTTTCCAGGTTCGGGCCTCCGGAGAGTAATACCCTACGTCCTGCTGGTTTCAGTTATTCATAATGGAGGGATTCCTCGTGCAAGCGGTTACAATGGTGTATGATGTTGCTACCGAGAGTTCTCCTATCCGTGGATAGATCACTCAATGGGAACCATAGACCTCCCTTTATATAGATAGGAGAGGCCTAGGGTTTACATGCTGGATGCGATCTGGGGCGCCGCCGTCCTCTAGTCTTGAGCGTCAAGATGGTCGTCCGACCTCCTAGGGTTAGCGCCACGCCATGGGCCCGCTGGGCCCCCTAGTGGTTGATGAGGCCGGGCTCCTTGGCATTAGCCACCCCCGGTACAGGACCCCGTCAGAATGGTCGAAGGAGGAGGAGGACGACGAGGACATCAACGACGATGACGACGACGACGACGGCGGCGGAGATGAAAAGCCAACGGTCAGCGGCAAGAAGCGTCCTCGCCAAGACGATGTCGCGGGGCCATCCAACAACAACAACAACAACAACAAGATGGGCCAAATTAAGCAGACTGTATATCTCTGTTGACGTCCGCTCATATTAATTCCTTATCTCTGTTTCCCTTGCCGATCTCATTGCAAATGGTTAGCAATACAGATTTGACAACGATCTTTTACATTATCGCCCACAGTTGGTTTTTTCAATTGTGCGCCCTGTTGAGCACACAATTCACAACAAATAATCGTATGCACTGTCTAGAATTATCGCACACAGTTCTGATTACCGACCTGTTTGTCGGGTATCACACACATCTTGTTACGCCAAATCGTTTGTGTTCTTCTGGATCATCTCAAACAGTTCATCTGAGTGACCTGTATGTCATCTATCGCACACATCTGGATCTGGGTATCCGTTTGCGTTATTTTGTCTCATCGCAAATAGTTCTTCTGGGTGACCTATATGCCGTCTATCGCACACATCTGGATTTGGGTAACCATTTGCGTTATTTTGTCTCATCGTAGACAGTTTATATGGATCAACTGTATGGCACGTATCGCACACGCAACTCTTTTCTAAATCGTATTTGATGGATCCGCCATCGCACACAGTTCGTTTTATTGGTGACGGTTTTATTACCATACCGTTTGCGATTCATGCATCGCACACAGTTTGGTCGATTAGTCTCCTATACATGTGCCATTTTAGGACCTTCCTGCAGTAGTGGAAGTCACCAATGAACCAGATGCTGTCATGGGTAAGTTCAAGCTTAACTCACACGGCACTCATTTTGTTCGATTCTAGTGCATCTCACTCATTCATATCGAGGGCCTTCATGGAAAAACACAACAAACCCACCGCAACCCTTAGTAAGCCTTTCAGAGTCAGTTCACCCGGGGCTGAGATGATTGCCAACCTAGGTTGTGCCCAGACCACCCTGAGGATCGGGAAGCATGACTGGTCTGCCAACCTCATCATTTTGGAAGGCCAAGGAATTGATATCATCCTAGGTATGGACTGGATGACCACTCACCAGGGAGTCATAGATTGTGCGAGCAGGACTATTGGACTTTCTGCCCTTGTCAGATTGAGGATCAAATTTACCTCTAGCTGCAAAGTGAAGGGAGTTAAGTTGCCTTCTCGTAAGGGGGTTAGCTTTGAGGACATACATGTAGTGTGGGAATTCCCGGATGTCTTTCCCGAGGAGTTACCGGGCATGCCACCCGACCGAGATGTGGAATTTCTAATTGATCTGGTACCCGGAATTGGACCGATAGCCAAGAGACCGTACAAGATGGTTGTAGATGAACTAGTGGAGATGAAGAAGCAACTCAGGGAGCAGTTGGACACAGGATTTATAAGACCCAGTTGCTCACCCTGGGGAGCACCTGTTCTATTCGTGACGAAGAAGGATGGAACCTGTCGGTGTAAAAACCGGCGGACCTCGGGGTAGGGGGTCCCGAGCTGTGGATCTCGGACAGATGGTAACAGGAACAAGGAGACGGTGTTTACCCAGGTTTGGGCCCTCTTGTTGGAGGTAAAACCCTACGTCCTGCTCTTGTTTATATTGATAGAGATGTATCGAGTACAGAGTTGATATACCTCGAGATCGTAAGATGTGGTCTAACTCTAGGGCTAGGAGAATGAGATTGTGTTCGAGTCTTTTCTACGGGCTAAACCCTCCGGCTTATATACATGCCAGGTAGGGTATCTAGGGTTACAAGGTCGGTATCGGGGCATGAGGGCAGCAGGAGAAGTCTTGGAGTATACGTCAAGTCTTCGGCAGATGCAATCCTGGTCTTGCCCCTAGCGTGCGGCTTCCGGAGTCCATCTTGAGAAGAACGAGGGCCCATTGGCCCAACCTGAGGAATATAGTGTGACTAGGTTGGTAACCCCTAGTCCAGGACACGATCAGTAGCCCCCGAACTGGTGTTCTACGCCGAGGACCTCTTCGTTGATAAGAACCGCTTCGGATCCGAGGTCCTTGGCTTGACAGACGAGTTCCCCTTTCCAATTCAGGTCCTCCGCACTGTCCTTTAGGGAGCAGCGTCCGGTAAACAAGATTCAGCTGAGCTCTTGCCCCGTCCGAGGTCATGAGCCTTGAAGGCCAACCGCCTAAGCATGAATAGTGCTCCATAGCCTGACAACTTTATCAAAGCGGCGCTACCCACGACGGGTTAGGCAATTACTACCTACCTCAAATCGTGGTTTGAGGCAGCCTCTTTACTGGTGCATCCCATCGAGGTGGAGATCGTGGCCGTATTCTCAGGGATATCATCAAGATTTTGTTTCTCCCCATGCGTATAACGACATCTTTTGCGGCGAGGAGTGGCGTTTTTACCGGCGCGGCGAGGGGACTCTTAGCCTTTCAGCAGCCTATAAGAGTAAAAAGGCAATAGAGTCGGCAATCACGCTTCCATTTCCCCCGCCTATTGTCTCCTCGAGCTCTAGCGCCCAGATCCAATCTCGCCTTCTCCCACCTCTGCGCATCCATGCTTCCCCATTCAGCCATGGCCGACACTCTCAAAGGGCTCTGGGGTGATTCCACCATGACAGAGGGCACTATCCTGGAGCTGCGTAGCGCAGGGTATATCCCCGCCAACGTCGCCGCCCGTGCTCCAGACGCCGACCAGTAGGTACCCGCTCCCAACACAGGGGAGCGGGTAGTCTTCATCCCTCACCTCATCAGAGGTTTAGGGTTCCCGCTGCACCCATTCGTGCACGGGGTAATGTTCTACTACGGGCTCGACTTTCACCACATGGCCCCGAACACCATCCTGCACCTCGCCTTCTTCATCACGGTCTGCGAGGCCTTCCTCCGCATCGAACCGCACTTCGGCCTGTGGCTGAAGATTTTCGGTGTCAAGCCAAAGTCCAGCGGCTCCGACCTGGCAGAGTGCGGAGGGGCCATGGTCAGCAAGAACCAGAGTGCCGACTGGTTCAAAGGCACCTTCATCGAGACGGTCAAGGAGTGGCAGCGTGAGTGGTTCTATATCACTGAGCCGCTTGCCGCCGGCGAAACCGAAGTTCCAGCTTTTTCGGCCGGGCCCCCAAGGAAGCTCAAGTCCTGGAAGGAGAAGGACGTCATCTAGGGGAACCCAGAGGAGGTGGAGGGCCTGATCAAGAAGATCAAGTGGTGGTCCACCAAGAGGGACCTCAAATTAGCCAAAGTGGTCATCGTCATGCTCCATCGCCGCATCCTCCTGCTCCAACTCCGGGCCACCCCGATGTGGGAGCATAGCTCCGGGGATGCGGGGCCCGTGCTGAACTTCTTCCACTCCTCCTTGGCCGGCATGTGGGCGCGGCTCTTCAAGCTGCCCAAGGACAAGATCCCTAAGGAGGGGGAAGACCTCGGCTTCGAGGTCGGCTACGACGCCCCGCCGGTGAGTGTTTGATACACATGTTCATATTCTTCTCCTGTTAAGTGAGACAGATTTTGACGAATCACCTCATTTCGTATTTGCAGAACTGGGCAGCCAAGATGCAGCAGATGCTGTGCCCAGCACCGCTGCCAGAGGAGGAGAGATCCCCCTTGCTTACGGTGCTCCTAATTGAGGAGCCGCACGTGGTGGTCCCCAAAGGGTCCAAGCCCCAGAAGGGCAGGGCGGGTCTTCAGAAGCGGGAGACCTCGGTCACCCGTTCTGAGGAGACCCACGCCTCCTCCACCCATGAGAGCGATGTCGGGGAGGACGACAAAGAAGAGAACCCTCCCCCAAAGGGGAAGAGGGCGGCGTCGGAAGATGCCGAGGCTGGGATGCGGCCCAAGGGCCCAAAGAGGTCGAAGAAGACCCCTGCCGGGGCCGCCAGCAAGGCCATAACGTCGGAGAAGGTCATACTCTCCGACGAGTCAGGAGATGATCCCCTAACAATGGGGAGGAAGAAACCGGCACCTCGAAGGTCCGTCATCGTCTTTTGTGTTTTACTTTACATCAAGTCCTTTCAGAAGGACTAAGTCTGCATGAGTATTTTTCCACAGCCCGCCAAAGGCACGCCTTAGCAACTCCTCCAGCGGGACACCGGACCGCGCTGCCCCGGCTCAAGAAGGGCTGGGGGAGGCAACATCGACTCCGGCCACTCAGGTTGACACGGCGGGGGCCGAAGAGTTGGTCGTTATGGCCGAGGTTGATACCTCGGCCCCACAAGGCCAAGGGGACGGGGTCCCCGAGGTCGTCCAGGAAGGGTTGGGCCCATCGGCGGCCCAGCTGAAGTCTACTCCGGCTCCGCCGCCGCAGCTGGAGACCCTCGTACCTAGCACCCAGGTGTTGAGGTCTGAGGTCTTACCACCCCCACCTCCCGCCCCAGGGCGGGTTAGCGCGGGGTGGACTGAAGAAATGGAGGCGGCCTTGATGGGCTCCTCCCTCAAGGAAGAGCACCGTGTGTTGATTGGCGCGGCGCTGCAAGGATTCCGGTCCACAGAGGCCGGAATGCGTGAGGTCTTCAAGGGCCTCATCACGAGCTTCGAGGTAATCTTCTGTCTTTACGTGAAGAAAGGGCTTCTCTGCTTAGATTTAATTTATCAATCCTTGTAACTGTCCAAAGACATCCGTTACCTAGCGTTTAGACGGCCTAGCCAGTGAGTAGCCCCCGAGCCTAAGGCCAGTTTTGAAAAACTGGTGTTGGGGTCGAAGTATAGGAGAAGAGAAAAGAGTAGCCCCCAGGACTGATAAGATAGGATGTATGTCTGAAGTGTCAATAAATTGATCATGGGGCTCATTATAAAGTGTTTATGCAGGTTTCAACCTCGGCTCCGGGCTCCATCTCCTAGGAGATTGTGGAGATGAACCGGAAGCTAGAGAGGTCCGAGAAGGACCTCGACCTGATGAACAAGCAGGTCGAGCCGTCTCAAGGTAAGCGACCGATGCTTTTTATCTTTGAATGTGAGTTCAAGCAAGTATATTTTGCGAAATAGAAGCTGACGCTGAACTGTTTGAATGACTGAGACTGTCGCCGAGCTTGAGAGGCTCAAGGCCGAGCTCTTGAAGGCTCGGCGGGAGGTCGAGTAGCATAAAGCTGCTGCGGCCAAGGCGGAGAAGGACCTAGCCGCCGAAAAGGTGGCTAGGGGGAAAGACCAGGCGCGGGTCGTGGAGGTCGAGGAGACCCTGAAGGGCGTGTTTGAAACACGTGATGCCCTTCAGGCCAAGGAGAAGAAGGTGAAGGAAGAGCTCAAGAAGCTCGGTCTTGCGCACTCCGAGCTCCAGACCAAGGCCCAAGCCGACCGCGAGGTGCTCCAACAATTGGAGCAGATAGCCGCGGGTAAGCCATATTTACTTCAATGTGCGTTTGGTAGCAAAGGGTTCGTCGAGCTCACCCAGCTATGGCGATCCGTAGAGGTCTTCGCCGATCTCCCGAAGAGTGCGGCAGACGCCGGCCTTCATTTCGGCTAACTAAAGGGCCATGAGGCGGAGAAGGCATTCTGGAGGCAGTTCCAGGAGTTGTCGCAGCCGCAGTTGCTCAATCATCGGATGAAGCAGCTAGCGGAACTTCTCCAGATGGCGAGGCCAGCGCTCCAAGATCTCTGCGTCAATCTGTGGCCAACGGCGGTGTTGCCGGCCAGCTTCGTCGGGCTCCTGGCGCGACTGCAAGAGGCCGTTCCGCAAGTCAACCGCTGGAAGCGATCCGCGTGACTGGAAGGAGCGTGGCGGGCGTATGCCTGCGTGAAGACACACTTTCAGAAGGTTGTGGTGGAGGTTGTTGCTGCGGGGCCCCCTGAAGGGAAGGCGCGCACCGCGGAGCAGTTCTTTGCTGAGGTGGAGGAGGGCGCCCGTGTCACCGAGGCCGTGTGTCCTAAGGACACGTTGTACTTTTAGGTAGTGCTACTTGTAGCTTGCGTTGGTATTATCCCCGAAGAGGAATGGATGATGCAGCACAGTAGAGATAAGTATTTCCCTCAGTTATGAAACCAAGGTTATCGAACCAGTAGGAGAATCACGCAACATCTCGTTAGCAGCACCTGCACACAAACAACAAATCCTTGCACCCAGCGCAAACGAGAGGTTGTCAATCCCTCGGTAGTCAATTGCAAGATTAAATTGTATGTGATAGATAGATAGATTTAAACAAAAATACAAAATAAAATAAATAACAGAAAATGGCAGCAATATTTTTAGGGTTTTAGTAATATGATTTAGATAGACCCGGGGGGCATAGTTTTCACTAGAGGCTTCTCTCGAGAAAATAGCATACGGTGGGTAGACAAATTACTGTTGGGCAATTGATAGAAAAGCAAATAATCATGACGATATCCAAGGCAACGATCATGTATATAGGCATCACATCCGAGACAAGTAGACCGACTCCTGCCTGCATCTACTACTATTACTCCACACATCGACCGCTATCCAGCATGCATCTAGTGTATTAAGTCCATAAAGAACGGAGTAACGCCTTAAGAACGATGACATGATGTAGACAAGATAAATTTACGCATGAATAAACCCCATCTTTTTACCCTTAATAGCAACGATACATACGTGTCATGTCCCTTTCTGTCACTGGGATTGAGCACCGCAAGATCGAACCCATTACAAAGCACCTCTTCCCATGGCAAGATAAATCAATCTAGTTGGCCAAACCAAATCAATAGATCGGAGAAGAAATACGAACCTATAACAATCATTCATAAAAGAGATCAGAGAAGACTCAAATATACTCATGGATAATCTAATCATAAACTCACAATTCATCGGATCCCAACAAACACATCGCAAAAAGTGATTACATCGGATAGAACTCCAAGAACATCGAGGAGAACATTGTATTGAAGATCAAAAAGAGAGAAGAAGCCATCTAGCTACTAACTATGGACCCGAAGGTCTGTGGTAAACTACTCACGCATCATCGGAAGGGCAGCAAGGTTGATGTAGAGCCCCTCCGTGATCGATTCCCCCTCCGGCGGAGTACCAGAGAAGGCCTCCAGATGGGATCTCTCGAGAACAGAAACTTGCGGCGGCGGAAAAAGTATTTCGTGGACTCCCCTGAGGGTTTCTGATTTTTCCTGAATTTATAGTGGTGGAATTAGGTCAAACGGAGCTAGGGTGGGCCCACGAGGCACCAGGGCGCGCCTGCCCCCCCCCCCCCCAGGCGTGCCCTGGTGGCTCGTGGCCACCTCCTCTGGCATCTAGTCTTCTCCCGAAGCTTCTAGTGTTTATCTTGTCCAGAAAAAAAATCTCCAAAAAGTTTCGTGGCATTTGGACTTTGTTTGGTATTGATTTTCTGTAAAACAAAAACAGGGCAGAAAACAGCAACTGGCACTGGGCACTAAGTTAATAGGTTAGTCTCCAAAAATGATATATAATTGCTGTAAATGTATATAAAAACATCCAAGATTGATAATATAACAGCATGGAACAATAAAAAATTATAGATACGTTGGAGACGTATCAACATCCCCAAGCTTAATTCCTGCTCGTCCTCGAGTAGGTAAATGATAAAAACAGAATTTTTGATGTGGAATGGTGCCTATCATATTCATCACATATTCTTTTCTTTTATAGCATGGACATTGGACTTGAATGATTCAAAGCAATCGTCTATAATTTGACATGAAGATATAAATACTCAAACATGCTAACAAGCAACCATGTCTTTCAAAATATCAACGCTAAAGAAAGTTATCCCTAGCCCATTATGCTCAATCATTGATCCATTCATGAAACACACTCAAATATTAGCTACATCCAATGCACAAGTATGACAATAGTGTTCTCTAGTTGGTGCTTTATAAGAGAAGATGGAGACTCAAATAAAAATAAAAATTACATAAAAGTAAATAGATAGGCCCTTCGCAGAGGGAAGCAGAGATTTGTCAAATGTGCCAGAGCTCAAGGCTGAAATTAAAGAGATCAAATATTTTGAGAGGCATGCTTTTCCTCTCAACGAAAACGACCGAGAATTCCCAATATTTTCCATGCTAGACACATCATAGGCGGTTCCCAAACAGAAAGTAAAGTTTATTTCCTTTCCACCATTCTTTCACAATCCATGGCTAGTCGTATCCACGGGTGCCCTCCATACCAACACTTTCCAAGGAATTTTGTTGTTATTAATTTTGATTTCATTGTGGGACTGGGCATCCCTATTACCAACCATTCTCTCGTGCAATGACAAGTGAATAAACACTCATCGTGAGAATAACACACCTAGCATGGAAAATAATGGCCAAACCCTGCCGCTTCATGAGCGGTACGGGCACACAAAACGGAAAAATTATTTTGAAAATTAGAGTTGGCACACGCAAATTTACTTGGAACGACATTGAAATACCGCATATAGGTAGATATTGTGGACTCATTTGGCACAACTTGGGTTTAAGGATTTTGGATGCACAAGCAGTATTTCCGCTTAGTACAAATGAAGGCTAGCAAATAGATTGAGAAGCAACCAACCAAAAAATGAAAACGGTCATAAACATGCATTAAACATAACTAACACCGAATAATGCATCATAAGTAGGATATAATTTCTTTGCATAACTATTGACTTGATGTGCATGCATAGGGAATCACAAACCTTAACACGAATATTTTTACTAAATCACAATTACCCACTAACATGACTCACATATTATCATTTCCATATCGCAAAACTATTGCAAGGAATCACACTTATCATATCCAATGATCTATATGAAAATTTTTATTATATCCCTCTTGAATATTCATCACTTTGGGACCAACTTCATATCTTGTGCAAATTACCGTTACTATTATCAACTCTCAAAAAGATTTAAGGGAAGTATGAGAGTGCAAATATTTCTTCAAAATTTCAATCTTATCAATTCTCAAAATAATATAAGCGAAGCATGAGAATTCATTTCTTCAAAATTTTAATCTTATCAACTCTCAAAATAATATAAGTGAAGCGTGAGAGTTTATTTCTTCAAAATATAGCCACCACCGTGCTCAAAAAGATTTAAGTGAAGCACTAGAGCAACTGCCTAGCTCAAAAACATTAAGTGAAGCACATAGAGTATTCTAACAAATGATGATGAACGTGTGGCTCTCTCAAAATAGGTGTGTTCAGCAAAGATGATTGTGACATGCTGAAAAGCAAACAAAGCAAAGACTCATATAATACAAGACGCTCCAAGCAAAACTCATATCATGTGACGAATAAAAATATAGCTCCAAGTAAAATTACCGATGGTTGGTAGAAGAAAGAGGGGATGCCTTCCGTGGCATTCCCAAGCTTAGACGCTTGAGTCTTCCTTGAATATTACCTTGGTGTGCCTCGGGCATCCCCAAGCTTAGACTTTTGCTACTCCTTATTCCTTCATCCATCGTGATCTCACCCAAAACTTGAAAACTTCAATCACACAAAACTCAAGAAAACCTTCGTGAGATCCGTTAGTATAACAAAATAAATCACTAATTTAAGTACTATTGCAAACCCATTCATTTTTTATTTTTGCATTATACCTACTGTACTCTAACTTCACCATGGCTTATACCCCCCGATACAATCCATAGATTCATCAAAACAAGCAAGTAGTGCATCAAAAACAGAATCTGTCAAAAACAGAACAGTCTGTAGAAATCTATTTAAAATGCATACTTCTGTAACTCCAAAAATTCTAAAAAATTAGTACAACGTGGTAAATTCATATACCAATACTGTGTAAAAATTTCAGATTTTTCTGACGCTCCAGTACAAAAAGAAAATTCGGGCACTGGACGCAAAACTTTCTGTTTTCCAAACAGCATCAATTATACTATCTTCCAAATCATCCTAAAGGCTTTACTTGGCACAAACACTAATTAAAAACACAAAAACACACTCATACCAGTAGCATAATTGTGAAAACACACAATAACTGAAATTTTTTATTTTATTCATTGGGTTGCCTCCCAACAAGCGCTATTGTTTTATGCCCCTAGCTAGGCATAATGCATAGTTTCAAGTATTGTCATCTTTCTTCTTCTTATCTAAAGATGCACTTTTATCAAGGGGTTTTTCAAAGGTAATATGAAATATATCATCCATAGAGATTTTAGCATTAGTAAGTTGTCCATCTTTAAATCCCTCTTGATTACCAGCTACAATCCAAGAGTATTGTCTATTTACGCTATTGAAAACTTGTTGGATTATATTCAAAGGAGGAACTTCCTTTTTAATATTCTCATCAAAGATGTGGTCATTGCGGAACAAATATCTCAGCAAGTAGTCATTATTATAAAGGATCTCATCTATTACCAGTTTTTCACGGTTCATACCATAGAAATCAAAGATCTCCCTAGCTTCTCGCACTATATGATCAAATTCATTCATGAGAACAAGGGTAGCTATTTTCTTAGCTCTAGGATTTTTTATAACCGGTAACTCATAAAACAATCTTTGCAAAGTAGGATGGGTACGAATAAATCTTCTTTCAAGCTTAAGAATAAGTGCAGAAATAGCAACGGCATAATTCTTAGTTTCTTTAAGTATAGGAGCATCATCAAAAGCCAAGGTCCCAATGCAATTAAAGAATTCTTGGATGACACTTTTTCCTATAACATTACCATGTCCCAACACAAAAGTTTTAGCATCAAGATTGGTAGAAATTCCCATTTTAGGGGTTTTACCATCATCAGTTTCCGCCATGCCAAAATCACTCATGATAACAATCTTCAAGCAAGCGAACAAGCAAACAAGAAAAAGGCAAACGGAAAATATTTTTGTATTTTTGTAAAAACGTTTTAGAAGTGGGGGAGATGAAAATGAGAGGCAAATGGCAAATAAAATAAATGCAAGGAGATGAGAGTTTATGCAAAGGTACTTGATAGATGTTGATGATGTCTCCCCGGCAACGGCGCCAGAAATTCTTCCTGCTACTTGTAGCTTGCATTGGTATTATCCCCGAAGAGGACGGGATGATGCAGCATAGTACAGATAAGTATTTCCCTTAGTTATGAAACCAAGGTTATCGAACCAGTAGGAAAATCACGCAACACCTCGTTAGCAGCACCTGCATACAAACAACAAATCCTTGCACTCTACGCAAACGAGAGGTTGTCAATCCCTCGGTAGTCAATTGCAAGATTAAATTGTATGTGATAGATAGATAGATTGAAACAAAAATACAAAATAAAATAAATAAAAGAAAATGGCAGCAATATTTTTAGGGTTTTAGTAATATGATTTAGATAGACCCGGGGGCCATAGTTTTCACTAGAGGCTTCTCTCGAGAAAATAGCATACGGTGTGTTGGGGATGTATACCGGTATTTAGACCCGGCATGGCTGTAACCCGGCCATAGAGCAGGCTCAGCGGGCCAACTCATGACAGGATCGGAAGATTCAAGGTGGGCCGGCTTAATGAGGTCTGGTGAGGACATGCCTGCTTAGGCGATGGGCCGGCTTACGGAGATGATAAGTGGCGCGGAGACCGCCTTGGAGAAAAAGTAGGAAAGAGTAGGAGGCGGGTCAAAGAACAACCCGGACTCTCATGTAATCTAGGGTTCCACCTGTGTACATAAAGGGGAGCACCTATATGAAAAAGACTAAGTTGCAATCCCCTCGAGAGCTAGGTTAGTGAATCTGCATCCTTGTAATCGAGATCCACAGCAATATAGACAAGCAGGACGTAGGCTTTTACCTCCACCGTGAGGGGCCGAACCTGGGTAACCCGGTGTCTTCTCGTTCCCGCTCAACCCCGCTAAGCTTCCACGTTAGTGCGATGGCTTCATCTCTAAGTCCTTCTACTAGGACATCTGTCGCGACAAAACCACGACAGTTGGCGCCCACCGTGGCGCTCACGCACGGGGGAGTTGAGTTCTTAGCGGGATCTCTTCCATGGTTCGGGAAGTACGCAGTTGGCATGATGTCCAAGAGCCGCCGCGGGAAGTTCTACATCGATGATTCATACTGGGGCCCCGACGCCGACTCAATCGAGTACGGGTACCGGGTCCCCTTCGGCAAGATCCATACCTTCATCGGCGTGGTCGGCGAGCCGGCCGCTGGGCTGGAGAACATCGCTGGTGTCGAGTCAGCGCGCCGTGTTGGTCAGCTCCCGGCGAGACCCAGCCCGCATCAAGCGGGTCCAGATCACGTCTTCATGGGCTTCACCCAAGGGGTGGCCCTGTCGGAGAATTCCCAGTCTCAGGATGACACGCTTGTCCAATCTGACGGCGAGTCCTCGATGGGGGAAACCGAGTCAATTCTTCCTCTGCATGATGGAGGGCTGGGGCACACAGGCGACGTCTACCCAGAGAGCCCTGATCCGCCTCGCTTCGCGGCGGTGTACATGGCGGGCAGGCAAGATCCAGCACGAGACCCGGCCAATCCAACGGCGGGACAAAACAACCTCCTGGCCGGCTCAGGAGGAGCCGGCGCCTCGGCCTCCGGCTCTCAGAAGACCGGGGTTCAGGCGCTCGCGGACTTGATGACTACGCTGGCAGCCCTGTTGGCAGAGCCGGTCACGGCAAAGAATGCGGCGGCGCGTAACACGGAGATCACGAAGTGCCGCGAGGAGATGGCCAAGATCCAAGAGGACATCAACACGGAAAACGCCCGCATGATACAGGAGCAGGCACAGATCGCCGCGGAGAGGCAACGTCCGGATGAGGAGACACATTACCTGAGCCGCCGTCAGGCCAAGTCAGAGCTTGTTCACAGGAGGCGTCATCAGAGCCGGCTTCTGGCCAATCTTGAGCCGACTCAGCTGTTCACCACGCCGTCGGCTCCGACGAACCTGGGGGATGGAGTTATTCCCACGGGAGAGCCGCCGCTGCAACAGCTTGTTCAGCAGCGAGAGCCGGCCCGACTTTGAACGCCAGATCAGCAGCAGCAGCCGCCGTCTCACCGGTTCCAGACCCCAATTAAACACTACTCCAACCCGGTTGATAACGTGCTGGCAGCAACCCACAACTTAGCAGCTATTCCGATCGAGGGGGACGGCCCGATTCAGACAGAGGCCAGGAACGCGATTGCAATGCTCAAGACGGCAGTGGTGCAGCAGGCCAACTACTCGCATAGCCAGCATCGGCTTCACTCAACCCCTCATCACAGCCGCACCCGGAGTCAGCGCCCGGAGTCGCCGGCGGTTTCCAGCAACGCACACCGCAGGAGAGCCGCCCAGCCGCTAGCGTAGCAGCACCAACCTAGGATCCCACAGGACATGGCAGACGCGGCTCGCATTCTGCAAGCGTGGGAGGAAGAAAACGCGCGCGCAGGGCACGACCCACCGGCGCACGTTAGCGCGCCGGCACGCGTTAACCCGCCGCCGAATGCTAACCCGCCTGAAGCGCATCGTTCGCCCGAGGTAGCCCGGCTTGACGGTCGGCTAGAGAGTGCTTCGAGCCGCCTAGTCGGGACTCCCTGCTTGGTGCCAGCGCTGCGAGAGGCGCGCATACCCCCAGATTTCAAGGGGCCTCGCAAGGTTCCTAACTACACAGCGAATTTAGAGCCTACGGAGTGGGTCGAGAGCTATGAGCTGGCAATGGACTTGTTGGGTGCAAGCGAGTCAGTCCTGGCGCGTTACCTACCGCTGATGTTGGAGGGCCCTGCACACACCTGGATGAAAAACCTACCGGCGAATTTTATCAGCACGTGGCAGGAACTGAAAGAGCGCTTCATCAAAAATTTCCAGGGAACCTGTAAAAGGCCGACCACGATTGTTGATCTAGAGCATTGTGTCCAACGTGAGGATGAGTCAGCGCATCACTGGGCTCGCCGGGTTGCGGAGGTCATTCATAGCTCAGACAGCATCTCGGCCGCGCAAGCAGTGCTAGTTCTGGAACGAACATGCAAGTTCCAGCCGCTGGTCCAGAAACTTGGGCGGCTTAAACGAAAGGTCCAGGACATGGGAGACCTCATGGATGTCTTAACCCGGTACGCGGAGTCAGATAACACCAAGGATCCGCTGTCAGACGAGGAGAAATCCGACAAGGGAAAGAAGGCTGGCGGTAAGGGTCGGCAGCAGAACAACGGGAACGGTCAGAGCAACAACCGTGGAACACGCAAGGGTTACGATAGTAGCTCTGATTTGGTGGTGAACACAAATGCGGAAAACAAAGGTCAGCGTCAGAATGACGGTTCCAGGAAGCAGTCCTCCGGCACTCGCCCTCTCACTTACGAGGAAGCCCTCAAAGCTCCTTGTCCGAAACACAGTTATAATGGTAAACCGTCCACTCACTCTTGGGAAAATTGCTATGTGATGCAAGAGTTCGCCAAGCGCATCTTCCAGAATCATCCTCATGGGGGAGGCAATGGCGGACAACCCGCCAACCCAGGACCCGGCTTCTCAGGAGCCGGCTTGCAGGGACCCTTCGCCGGGCCCGGCTTCCAGGGAAATAGTGGCCAAGGCGGCGGGTTCCAGGGGGCTGGAAATCCGGGAGGTGGCAACCAGAGAAGCAACCAGGGAAATCAGCATCAAGCTGGCGCAGCAGGGTTTCAGAGTAACCCGAAGCAGTTAAATAGCGGACAATATCATGTCTTCACCACCAGCACCTGTAAGCAGGACCAGAAGGTGCAGCAACGAGCCGCCCACGTGGTTGAGCTGGCAACCCCTTACTATCTCAACTGGTCTGAGCAGCCGGTTACCTGGAGCAGGGCGGATCATCCAGTCCTACTCGACCACCCTGGCCACTTAGCTCTGGTGGTTGCGCCACAAGTTGGCGGTTATACCCTGACTAAAGTGCTCATGGATGGGGGCAGCAGCATCAACATCCTGTATTATGACACGTTCAGGCTGATGAATCTATCTGATAAGCAGCTAACTCCGTCTTCTACAGTCTTTCATGGCATTGTTCCTGGCAAGTCAGCATATCCCATGGGCAGAATCTCCCTTGAGGTGGCCTTTGGTTCAGAAGATAACTGGCGTTCTGAGTTTCTGTCCTTTGAGGTGGTTAAGCTTAAGAACCCGTACCACGCTTTGTTTAGCCGGCCGGCTTATGCGTTGTTCATGGCGCGGCCATGTTATGTCTACCTGAAGATGAAGATGCCAGGACCGAGGGGAACCATCACAGTGGAGGGCAACCGGAAGATCGCACTTGAGTGTGAGGAAGGAGACGCAGCCTATGCTGAGACGGCTTGCGCTGCAGAGGAGTTGCGATATTATAAGGACAATGTTGACCCGTCCGACACGACGTCCCTGAAGAAGCCCACTACGGAGTCCGACCCCCTGCTCAAGTTTAAGTCAGCCAGAGACACGAAGCATGTTGATTTCACCCCGGCCAATTCTTCTGAGCAATTCACCATCGGGGCCCATATGGATCCCAAATAGGAAAGCGCGCTCATCGAGTTCATCCGTGAGAATCGGGACATGTTTGCATGGAAACCTTCTGACATGCCAGGTGTACCGAGAGAACTCGCTGAGCACTCCCTTAATGTGGATCCCAAGTTTAAACCAGTACACCAGTACCTCCGTCGCTTCAATGAGGAAAGGCGGAAAACTATTGGGGAAGAAGTGGCTCGGCTCCTAGCTGCCGGGTTCATCGTCGAAGTCTTCCATCCTGAGTGGTTGGCTAACCCAGTACTTGTTCTGAAGAAAAACGGGACTTGGCGGATGTGTGTTGATTACACAGACCTGAATAAGGCTTGTCCTAGTGACCCCTTTGCCTTGCCCCGTATTGACCAGATCATCGATGCTACGGCTGGTTGTGAGAGTTTATGTTTCCTGGATGCTTACTCTGGTTATCATCAGATCAAGCTGAATCCGGAAGACCAGGCAAAGACGGCTTTCATCACACCTTTTGGGGCCTTCTGTTATACAACCATGTCATTTGGTCTGAAGAGCGCCCAGGCAACGTATCAGCGTTGTGTCCAGAACTGTTTCCACAATCAGATCGGGTGGAATGTTCATGCTTATGTGGATGACATTGTGGTTAAATCTCGGAAGAAAGAAACTCTATTGGAGGATCTCTAGGAAACATTTGACAATCTCCGTGTCTACAAAATGAAGCTTAACCCGGAGAAGTGTGTTTTTGGTGTCCCTGCAGGAAAGCTTCTGGGGTTCCTTGTCTCTGAGCGAGGCATTGAAGCTAACCCGGAGAAAATCAAGGCAATCACGACCCTGGCTAAGCCGGCCAAGCTAAATGACGTGCAGAAGCTGGCTGGGCGGGTTGCGGCTTTAAGCCGGTTCATAAGCCGGCTTGGCGAAAAGGCAATTCCGTTATATCAGTTGCTCAAGAAATCAGATGACTTCGTCTGGAGTAAGGAGGCAGATCAGGCTTTTGAGGCCCTTAAGAAACAGCTGTCTGAGTCGCCAGTCCTTGCTGCCCCTCGCGAGAAGGAGCCGATGCTGTTATATATTGCTGCCAATAATAGGGTTGTAAGCGTGGCGGTCATCGTCGAGCGCAAGGAGGATGGCAAGGAATATCCTGTCCAGCATCCTGTGTATTATGTCAGCGAGGTGTTAAGCGAGTCTAAGCAGCGATACCCACATTGGCAGAAGCTGGTCTACGGAGTGTTCATGGCTAGCCGCAAACTGACGCATTACTTCCACGAGCATCCAATCACGGTGGTTAGTTCAGTGCCTCTTGGGGATATAATCCAGAAACGGGAGGCTATAGGCCAGGTTGCTAAGTGGGCTATCGAGCTCGGTCCACATAATCTAAAATATCTGCCTCGTATAGCAATCAAATCTCAGGCGTTGCTTGACTTTATCAATGATTGGACAGAGTTGCAGGCTCCCGAAGAGAAGCCCGACACAACATACTGGTCTATACACTTTGACGGTTCGAGGCAGCTTGAAGGCTCGGGGGCTGGAGTTGTGATCGCTTCCCCAGGAGGAGACAAGTTTTGTTATGTTTTGAGGCTTATGTTTACCTGTACTAACAACGCAGCAGAATACGAGGCTTTGCTTCACGGGCTCCGGATGGCCAAGGAAATGAACCTGAGCCGGGTCAGATGTTTGGGCGACTCAGATTTGGTGGCTCAGCAAGTCTCCGGTACATGGGACTCTAAGGATCCCCTTATGGCGGCTTATCGGCAGGCAGTCACAAATATTGCTGGGCATTTCAAAGGTTATCAAGTGGACCATATTGATCGCCGGCAGAATGAGGTGGCGGACGCACTCTCTCGCTTGGGTTCTCAGCGCAAGCCAGTGCTGCCCAATGTGTTCCTGGATGTTCTGCACAACCCGTCTGTCAGGTTGCCGACAGAGGAAGATTTGGCTATTCCTGATCCGGAGGCGGCTCTCGTGGCGGCTATCCATGCTATCCCTGATTGGACGGTCCCCTACTTGGCTTACTTAAGCCGAGGAGAACTGCCAACAGAGGAACTTCTCGCTCGGCAGATCATCAGACGATCTAAGTCTATGACTATTGTCAATAGCGAGTTACACCGACGAAGCGTCACTGGTGTTTTTCATCGTTGCGTTTCACCAAAAGTGGGTCGCGCAATCCTCAATGAGATTCACTCTGGCGACTGTGGGCATCATGCCGGCTCAAGATCACTGGTCGCAAAGGCTTTTCGGCATGGGTTCTACTAGCTCACAGCTCATGCAGATGCAGAGGACATTGTCCGTAAGTGTGATGGTTGCCAGAAATACGCTCGCCAGGCCCACGTGCCGGCTCAGGAGTTGAGGATGATCCCAATTACTTGGCCGTTCGCGGTCTGGGGGCTTGACATGGTGGGACCCTTCAAACGTTCCAAGAACAGGCATACGCAGCTCCTGGTGGCTGTGGATAAGTTTACCAAATGGGTGGAAGCAGAGCCGGTCAGCAACTGCGATGCAGCAACGGCTGTCAAGTTTCTGAAAAAGCTGATATTCCGGTTTGGCTACCCGCACAGCATCATTATAGACAATGGAACCAATCTTTCCAAGGGGGCTATGGAACAGTTCTGTCAACAGGAGCACATCCGGCTTGATCGGGCATCGGTTGCGCATCCTCAGTCCAACGGACAGGCAGAAAGGGCTAATCAGGAATTGCTGTGTGGTATCAAACCACGGCTCATGGTGCCCTTGCAGCGCACGCCAGGCTGCTGGGAAGAAGAGTTACCTTCAGTGCTTTCGAGCATACGGACTACTCCCAACAGGTCGACAGGCTATACGCCGTTTTTCCTGGTCTATGGTGCAGAAGCTGTGCTTCCAAGCGATATTCGTCATGACTCCCCTCAAGTGGCGGCTTATGTGGAGTCAGATAATGAGCTGGCTCGCGAAGACGCTCTTGATGCTCTGGAGGAGGAGCGCGACCTTGCCGCATCCAGATCAGCAATCTATCAGCAAGACCTACTCCGTTATCACAGCCGTAGAGTTCGAAGCCGCACTTTCCAGGAAGGTGACTTAGTGCTCCGTTTGATTCAAGACCAGACAGGCATGCATAAGCTTTCACCGCCTTGGGAAGGGCCCTTTGTGGTCAGCAAGAATCCCAACAATGGGTCATATTACCTGATTGATATACGTGAAACAAAAAAATCACGCACTTCTGAGGAATAGACAAGCCGGCCCTGGAATATTGCCCAGCTCCGGCCATACTACACCTAAGTCTTCGACCGGATCGTCTTTTTGTACATACCTTTTACCCTGTATATACCTGTTCTTGATCAAATAAAATAACGACCAGCAACAATGTGTGAAGGTGTTGTTCTGCCTCAAAACTTGTGTACTGGATCTTTATTTGTTGATCTCGGTTACTTGGGGGCTTCCAACTCAAATGGAGTTTAGCTTACAAAATCCTTTTAACCCGGCGAGATGCCACAGCGTTGGTTAAACCTGCCTGTTAGCAAGATGCTACTCCCTATAAAAATGACCCGACGCACTTCTGGTGAGTCAATCACTTCTGTGACCCTGCACTCATCAGAGTTAAAGCGTTCGATTGGTTGTGTGAGAGCCGGCTTTCAGAGAGCGAGGACAAACCAACAGGCCACAGTGCTGGCTTCACGACAGCATAGTCTGGCTTGCGCTTTATGAGCCGACCGTTTTAAGTTCAGTTCAGCAGACGGCTTATGTTCTTCAAGCCGGCGGTTTCATGCCTGTTCCGGCTTAAGATTATGTTCATTGTTGCACTCACTTTTGCATACATACATACATCCATGCATAGCATTTACTTTAGTTCATTTCTTGATTCGTTGCAACAGTAAC
Source organism: Elymus sibiricus (assembly GCA_039707655.1). Taxonomy (NCBI): domain Eukaryota; kingdom Viridiplantae; phylum Streptophyta; class Magnoliopsida; order Poales; family Poaceae; genus Elymus; species Elymus sibiricus. The sequence goes on along the minus strand of CM077666.1, from coordinate 196,841,391 downwards.
AAAGATTACTCATTCATATGATATCATCAGCAACCATTACATGCCTTTGTTGTTTCAGCAGCACTGTTATATTACAGAAGCCGGCTCTCGCAGCACAAAGAGGACTTAGGAGGCAAGGTATTCATACATGTTGAGCACAGGCAATTCAAAGGTTCAGTGCGTGGTGGAACTGGCATCAGCAAGCACCAAATGTTTATACTATCTTCTTACAAGCCGCCCACCAATGGCGGCCATGGCAAAAATTTACAAGTCTATCCTATGTAAGGTTAAGCCGGCTCTCTATGCTGCCGGGTCAGTACGGACACCAGCGCCTAAGGAAGCACCCTGTGCCGGCTCTTCGCGGCCATCGTCATCTTCTGCTTCTTGGCTTGAGTCGTCGGTCGACCACCGAATGGAGCGCAATGCTTCAAATAGAGCATCGTTGAATATCAGGGAGGAAGGGTCGACTTCAGGAGCGAAGGACGGCTTACCCATACGGGTTAGGGCCACCGACGCATGGTTAGGCGGCTCTATCCGCTCATTTTCTTTGGAATACGGCGCCTGGTACTGGGTTAGGTCTGCCTCTTCTGCGATTTCAGTGGCGGCATCCCGGGTTTCCTTGATGCAGCGTTGAAAGTCCCTCTTGGTAAACGGTGAATCATCTACATTGAATTCCGGGTACCCGCCCGCCACCTGAGCCAGGTCAAGCTCCGGCATGTATGCCTTGGCCCGCGCAAGGGCGGTCAGAGCCCCCGTACGGCAGCACGCCCTTTTCCAGTCGTCGAACCACCTGGGCACGATGGACAGCTCTCTCAGTGTATCTGCAATCAGCTGAGGCGGCGCCTTGGTGCTTTTGGCGGCCATTATGCAACGGCAGCCGCCTATGTACAGTTGTTCTACCAGGGTATAGATCGCCTTCAGTTTCACCACAGGTAGTTGCACAAGAGTTTGATTTTTCCGGCCTGCAAAGAACAAGTATGCACGATTAGTTAAGCCGGTTTCAGATGATAAGCCGGTCTAGTTGAATTATGTTCAGTTTTACTTACCAAAGATGCCTCGGCACATGGCGGTAATTTGACCTTTGAGAGTCGTCAGCTCCTGGGTTACCGGCTCAAGCTTGGCTTCCGCTTCTTCAGCACGTATGGCTAGGGCGGCTCTTGCCGCTTCTGTCTCTTGCAAAGAGTCACGCACAATAGCCAACGATTTGTTGGCCTCAGCAGCGGATTCCTTGGCGGTTTTGCGCAGCTTCTTCTCCTTCCTTGCTTCCTTTCGGAAGAAGGAAGCTTGGGTCTTTACTTGATCTAGCATTTCCTGCAAGACAGACTGTTACAACATTCTATTTACATGACCCGGGCCGCCCTATTGGACGGCCCGGCTCATGGGGGCTACATGCTTTCAAGTCTCAAGGTAAACAGTAAGGCAAGTTCCATGCAGCTGCAGGCAATCTACATGGCACTTGGGGGCTAATGCATCAGTCGATCTATACTGCGCGTTTATGAAGACCCGCCCGTCATGGCCGACAAGCCGGCCTTGGAAGGTGCTGGATGGGATTCTAAATTTAAGCTACAATTTTGAAGACCCGGATCATTATTTCATATTAACCCAGTCCTTGGGGGCTAATGCATCCATTGCTCAATCCTGTTAAGTTATGGAGACCCGCCCGTCGTTAATGACGAGCCGGCCTTTGAGGACACCAGTGGACGGTTCTACTTACGAGTTTCAATTGGAAGTCCCGGATCGTTATTGTATAATGACCCGGCCCTTGGGGGCTACATATATATATGGTACAAAGTAAAGGGCGCAAATTACCTCGTATTTCCGCTTCAAAGATGTTATCATGGCGATCTCTGTGTTCCGACTTTCAGATAGCCGGGTCAGCACAGTTCGGTGCAGGGTACTGGCGTCCTGATCTTCACAGGTAGGAAATTCAAGAGTCGTCCTCCCCTTGTCCTTCGGGGCCGGCTCAGGCTTGGCCGGAATTTTGGTAAGAGCGGTGGAGGATTCTGGTACAATAGTCTGACGCTCATTTGTCACCACTACCTCCTCTTGAGCTGGCGCTTCGTCTTGAGCCGGTGCTTCATGCTGCGGGGCAGTTCGATCTGCAATTACATCTTCCCTCTCCTGAGTTGGAGGGGAGGCGCGAGCCGGGCTTGTCGTGTTCAAAAGCGGCGAGCTGTTATGGAAGGCCGGCTCATCTTGAGTAGCCAAGGGGGCCTCCTCTGCTTGAAGGCCTGCTTGAATGGCCGGGTCAGACGACCCGGCGGCTGTTTTCTTCTTAATGGCTCTGGTGTTGTACAAAGATCAAGGGAGTTATTCATTTGCAAGGGTGAAGGAGTAAGAGCTGCTACAGGTCGTAAGTGATTATTTACCCAGGGTTGATGTTGAAAGCCGGTGCTTGCGTAGCGCTTGACTCGCCCGAGGAGTGCGACGTCTGATATGCCGAGTCATTTAAATGTAAGGGCTCTTTAAAATAGCCAACTAGAGGAAAGGAGGGAGTTGGACTAAGAAGCACCTCAGCTCTCGCTTTACGGGATGGCGGCTCATATGGAATCCCGCCACTTAGATCGCCTTCGCTGCTCCGGGTCTTCCTTTTGGTGGTCCCAGCTTGACGAGTTTTCTTCAAAACAAATTTGGGGTCCAAATGAGCATCTTCGTGGGAAAAAGGGACCTTACGGACGGCAACCCGGGGCTTCCTTCGAACCTTGCGGATTACGGCCCGGGTTTTCTTCAGGATAGGTTCTGGAGAGTCTGAATCTGAGGAAATTAAAGTTACCTCTGGCTCAACAGCATGACTAACTTCAGCTTCTTCCTGGAATGAGTGAGAGTTAGTGATCTGATTAAAAAGGCGGCTGAAGAGAGTCAAATTATACCTCATTGTCTTCATCGTTATCTGACTCCTCTTCGTTGTCCTCTCGAGGAGTAGGGTTTAGAGGCTCGACCCGCCACCAATTGTCGTTTTCCTACACCAGGGCAGATTGGCGAAATGAAGACAAAAGCAATATGGTATTGATAATGATCAAGGGCGGAGGCGGCTTACTGGAGGGGCCGGTTTATTGGCGCTAAACGGGGCAAGCCCCACGGTCTTGATGTCTTCCATCATCTCGCCGAGCAGTTTCTTGGCTAGCTGTATAACCTCCTTCTCTTTGAGGTTGACCCGGCTGAACCGGAGTGGATCTTCACGGTGGCCGGTGTAGGTGTGCATCAACCGGGTCCTAGAGCTCAGCGACTGAATCCTCCATTCGACCCAGGTCCGGGTTAAATCAGCACCGGTAAGGCCGTGAGCAAGTAAGGCGTTCATTTTCGGATACAATGGCTCTAGATTCTCCCTCTCTTCCTGGGAAGGAAGACCCGGGAAGGTAGGATTGGCGAGCCGGGTTACCCTATAACCCGGCAAGGGATTCTGGCCTGCGGGAGAAGTGTCTTTGTAGTAGAACCACGTCCTTTGCCACCCTTTCGGATGACTGGCCGGCTTGGCATTGGGGAAAATAATATTCTTTCGGCGTTGGATGGAAATCCCGCCGAGTTCAATGTTGGGGCCGTCCTTCTGCTCCGTTGGCGATTTAGGTAAAAGAGCTCTCAGAACAAGATAAGAGACAGCTCGAGCTGTAAATATACTTCGCAAAATACTTGGAATTGGCACAGATTGAAGATGGAGTTGGGTGCTAGATCTTGAGGCCTGATGTTGAACAAATGTAGCACATCCCTGAAAAACTTTGAGCCGGGAGGACGAAAACCCCTTGAGACATGATCAGCAAATACGACTACTTCATTTTCGCCGGGTTGAGGGTAGATTTCTTCTTCGGGAGCCCGCCATGAGATTATCTCCTTAGCTGGCAGTAACCCGGTGTCCATCAGAGCTTGCAAACTCAGTTCGGACATACTTGACTTGGCCCAGTTGACAATCTTGGGTTTAGGAGCCATGTTCTGAAAAAGGGCAAGTGTCATGAGCCGGAAGTATAAAGCACTTGATGGGACATGAATGATATAACGAGCCGGCACGGAAGGGATTCGGCCGGGTTATGCAAAGGATGCAGGTAAATTGCCGGGTCAAGGCTATTAGCACAGATGAGTCAGAACTGCAGGTCACAAAATTTTTACAAGTGTTGCAAAACAGCTTGGGCTACGAGTCCGTAAAACAGATTTATACACAGTAAGAAGATTTTACGGATCTACAAAATGGATAGAAATGAAGAAATAAAGGGGTTAAAAGTGTTCTTCGTACCGAGATGAACCGTAGTGGGATTAACTGAGAAAGCGCGATGGATCTACTAAATATGGAAAATACTGCGGGATGGATGCGAAAACTGAAACCGCAGGAGACTACGGGCATTTGAGATCTACCTTGGTGGCGATAAAGAACACGAAGAACAAGTATAGAGCTCTTGCAATGGCGCCCGCGACTTACAGATCTAGGTTGGAAGAAATCCGTAGACGATGAGGTGCGGCGGCGTGGCCGGTGACGGGAAGGACTCCGGCGACGAAGAAGAGGCACGGCGACGGGCTGGCTCCGGCAGCGACGGGCTCGAGCGGGCGCGTGCAGAAGAGGAAGGGATGAGAGGTAGTAAAAGAGAAGGGAGGAAGATGACTGTCTATTTATGGGCGCCACTGGACTCCCAAACTGCAAGCACGAAATCCAAGGCGACATAGTAAACAGTGGCGAAAGGAGCTCCTCGTTTTTCGCGCCTGACATGACGATTCGAACCCACTCAAGGATATGATGTGATATCATCTCGGATTTTGCGGAAGTGGATTGTGATGTCACGACGGATAAGAAGTGCAAAGTTCTAAGTCTAAAACTGAAAGAGTGACCCGGTTATCCGCTGAACCCAGAAATTGAGCCGGCCTAGGATGGTGTTCTAAAAGACCGGCTTGGGAAGCATTTGGAGAGTATATTGCTGATGTTTGTTTTTCAGGATGAAGTTTAACGTGAATAAATTCAAGTCAAACTGAGGGCTAATGTTGGGGATGTATACCGGCATTTAAACCCGGCATGGCAGTAACCCGGCCATAGAGCAGGCTCAGCGGGCCAACTCATGACGGGGTCGGAAGATTCAAGGTGGGCCGGCTTAATGAGGTCTGGTGAGGACATGCCGGCTTAGGCGATGGGCCGGCTTACGGAGATGATAAGTGGCGCAGAGACCGCCTTGGAGAACAAGTAGGAAAGAGTAGGAGGCGGGTCAAAGAACGACCCGGACTCTCATGTAATCTAGGGTTCCACCTGTGTATATAAAGGGGAGCACCTATACGAAAAAGACTAAATTGCAATCCCCTCGAGAGCTAGGTTAGCGAATCTGCATCCTTGTAATCGAGATCCACATCAATATAGACAAGCAGGACGTAGGCTTTTACCTCCACCGTGAGGGTCCAAACCTGGGTAACCCGGTGTCTTCTCGTTCCCGCTGAACCCCGCTAAGCTTCCACGTTAGTGCGAGGGCTTCATCTCTAAGTCCTTCTACTAGAACATCTATCGCGACAAAACCACGACACGGTGGGTAGAAAAATTACTATCTTTTTACCCTTAATAGCAATGATACATACGTGTCATGTCCTTTTCTGTCACTGGGATTGAGCACCGCAAGATCGAACCCATTGCAAAGCACCTCTTCCCATGGCAAGATAAATCAATCTAGTTGGCCAAACCAAATCAATAGATCGGAGAAGAAATACGAAGCTATAACGATCATGCATAAAAGAGATCAGAGAAGACTCAAATATACTCATGGATAATCTGATCATAAACTCACAATTCATCGGATCCCAACAAACACACCGCAAAAAGTGATTACGTCGGATAGAACTCCAAGAACATCGAGGAGAACATTGTATTGAAGATCAAAAAGAGAGAAGAAGCCATCGAGCTACTAACTATGGACCCGAAGGTCTGTGGTAAACTACTCACGCATCATCGGAAGGGCAGCAAGGTTGATGTAGAGCCCCTCCGTGATCGATTCCCCCTCCGACGGAGTACCGGAGAAGGCCTCCAGATGGGATCTCTCGAGAACAGAAACTTGCGGCGGCGAAAAAAGTATTTCGTGGACTCCACTGAGGGTTTCTGATTTTTCCTGAATTTATAGTGGTGAAATTAGGTCAAACGGAGCTGGGGTGGGCCCACGAGGCACCAGGGCGCGCCTGCCCCCCCCAGGCGCGCCCTGGTGGCTCGTAGCCACCTCCTCTGGCATCTAGTCTTCTCCCAAAGCTTCTAGTGTTTATCTTGTCCAGAAAAAAATCTCCAAAAAGTTTCGTGGCATTTGGACTTCGTTTGGTATTGATTTTCCCTAAAACAAAAACAGGGCAGAAAACAGCAACTGGCACTGGGCACTAAGTTAATAGGTTAGTCTCCAAAAATGATATATAATTGCTGTAAATGTATATAAAAACATCCAAGATTGATAATATAACAGCATGGAACAATAAAAAATTATAGATACGTTGGAGACGTATCAGGTAGCACTTCGGAATGCCGAGGTGCGTGGGATGTATATAAATTATTAGTTATTTAATGAGTACGGCTTAAGTTCCTCTCATATGTTTCTGCTTTGCTTTTAATATTCCTCCTGTTTGACTGTGTTAAACTGAAAGTGGCCAGTCGTCGGCTTCAACCCCTTCGCACAATATACAAAGGGTGCCCCTTTTAGGCGATCATGACCTATAGCCGACGTCTCGGTTCTCAGAGGAGGTCTGTGCACATAGGGACTAGGCAGTAGGACTACGGTGGCTTTATAACTTTCACTTAGTCATAGGAGTTTGACGGTGGGGACTGATGACGAGCCCCCGGTGAGTGAAGTGGTCGGCTTAGTCAGCCGAGGTCTATGCCCGTTCCCACCTTGGCTAATTCAAGGAAGAAGCCCTTCATTTAACACGGGTGATCTCTAATGACATGTCGCTTGACGCGGTCTTCGGATAACTGGCCAGTTTTCACTTCCCTAGATAGTCAGTTTTCGGCTTTCTCCACTGAGGCGCTCTGCCAGTTAAACTGGCGGCACTATCGCAGTGATTCTCCTGTTACAACCTTAGCCGAATTTGTCGGGAACATAAGGGGTACACAGAGGAGCCGGGCAACCCAACTATTGACCAAAATCTAGGTTCAAAACTGATGCATATAATGCAACATCTGAGACGCCGAGTACTTTGGACTTGTGTTTCAGGGGGTAAAATCGAGGCCCTTTAGCAATTGTATCTTAGAGATGTCCTCATGGTTCATGGGAAGTGCTTGTAAGAAAATGCGTTAAAGACCTTTATGGGCACGATTTCTTTATTTCATGTAGCCAAGCTTTACATGCCGAGCTTTTGATGAGAGGAACTAAACAAGATATATTGGTAGCATGCAACTTCGGCCAGGTGTGCGCTTGATGCGTTCGTTGGTCGAGCCCTTTGAAGAGGTCTGCAGCTGTTAGTTGTGTGGTTAGAGCCACATGGGCATGCTAGTGTTGGCTAGCTCTTTGACAGAAGCCTGCCGACTTGCAAGCCCGAGGTTTCGTCGCTGCACGTTTCCACTGTTTTGGCTCCTCGGTTACCCAGGGAATTTTTAGTGCGAAGTTGTGCACCCTGGGGACGTAGTGCCCCTCCCAAGGGAAGCGTGCAAGGAGCCCTTACCTCTATTTAGGGTGGGGAGGTGCATGTCCGAGGTCAACTGGCGTAGCCCACGTACGCTTCGAAGAGCTGGGGGTGCGTTTACCGCCACGGGTTGCCTCCTCGGATGCCTGCACCTCGGCTGCGAAAGCCGCGGTCTGCTCCTCTGTCCGGAGAGAGCGTTCGGTGTTACCATTGACTGTAATAACACCGTTGGGGCCCGGCATTTTGAGCTTGAGATAAGCGTAATGTGGGACTACATTGAAGCGGGCGAATGTGATGCGCCCTAGGAGCGCATGGTATCCACTGTGAAATGGTACGATGTCGAAGATTAATTCCTCGCTCCTGAAGTTCTCGGGTGATCCGAATACTACCTACAGGGACACAGTTCCGGTGCAGCGAGCCTCGACCCCTGGTATTACACCTTTAAAGGTGGTGCTGCTAGGCTTAATCCGAGATGAGTCAATCCCCATCTTCCTTACCGTGTCCTCATAGATCAAGTTGAGGCTGCTCCCTCCGTCCATAAGGACGTGTGTCAGATGAAAACCGTCGACGGTCGGGTTCAGGACGAGTGCGGCTGATCCGCCATGCCTGATGCTTGTCAGATGGTCGTTTTTGTCGAATGTGATCGGGTAAGCCGACCACGGATTGTACTTCGGGGCCACAGGCTCTAACGCGTAGATGTCGTGAAGTACGCGCTTCCTCTTCCTTTTAGGGATGTGGGTAACGTAAATCATGTTTACCTTTGTTACCTCATTAGGAAACTTCTTTTGGCCTCCATTGCTTGGCCGCTGAGGTTCATCCTCGTCTTCGCTGCAATTTTGGGTTTTATTATGACCCTCTGTCACTTCCTTGCCAGCCTGCATAAAGACCCAGCAATTCCTGTTGGTGTGGGTTGCTGATTTGTCTGGAGTGCCATGAATTTGGCACGGTTGATACAAGATTTTGTCAAGCTGGCTCGATCCATCCTTGTTCCCTTTAAAGGGCTTTCTTTTCTATCCTGACCGAGGTCCGGTGAAGCCTGCATTGACTGCTGCGTCTTCTGTGTTGCTTCTGCCATTTTTATGCATGCGCTTATTTTTGTTGCGGTTAGGCTTGCCGTTGGCGTCGCAAGTCTCTGAGATCCCCGCCTCACCATTGTGAGTGCTGCGGGCCAGCCAACTGTCCTCTCCCACGCAAAAGCGGGTCATGAGTGAGGTTAGGGCTGCCATGGTTCTCAGTTTATCCAGGCCGAGCTGGCGGGCGAGCCACTCATCTCGGATATTGTTTTTGAATGCAGTGATGGCCTCGGCGTCTGAGCAGTCTATGATATAGTTATTTTTAGTAAGAAACTGGTTCCAGAATTTCTGGGCTGATTCACCGGGCTGCTGAGTGACACGGCTGACGTCATCGGCGTCCGGAGGTCAGACATAAGTTCCTTTGAAATTTGCCCTGAAGGCGTCTTCAAGAGCCTCCCAGCTTCCAATGGAGTGGGGCAGCAGGCTATTCAGCCAATGCCTCACTGGCCCCTTTAGCTTGAGCGGCAAGTGCTTGATGGCGTGGAGGTCATCTCCATTGGCCATGTGTATATGGAGGAGAAAATCTTCAATCCATACAGTTGGGTCCGTGGTACCATCGTAAGATTCTATGTTGATGGGTTTGAATCCATCGGGGAACTGGTGTTCCATTACCCTATCTGTAAAACAGATCGGGTGGGCTGGTCCTCGGAACCGAGCGGTATCATGTCGGATGTCGGAAGAGAGCCGAGTATAAATTTTATCTCGGGCGTGGCCGTTCCTGTCCAACCAGGCGTCGTAGCCGTCAGGCCCGGCCGGAGCACGTCCTCTTGATCCATAAATGGACTGGGGTGGCGCCCGGTTTGCCTCTATCCGACGTCGAACGTCTTGAGGGTCCAGATGATCCACAAGGTCCGTGCCGTGACGGTGTGGGGCTGGTTGGGTGTGGAAATCCTCCCGCGCGGGCCTGTCGCGTCCTCGAGGGGGGCGATCAGGTGCCTCAACGGTTAATTCATCGTCAAATTCAGGCAGTAAACACCTGCGTGGATAAGATTTAGGTGCACTGCGGCACCGTTCTTCGAGGTCTTGTTCGACCGAAAGTATTTTGACCCACTTGTCGTTTAGTGCATCCTCGTTAGCCTGCAGCTACTGCTGCTTGCATTTCATGCTTCGGGCGGTAGCAACTAGGCGCCACCGAAAGCGTTCTTGCTCAGCAGGGTCTTCGGGGACAATGAAATCCTCGGTGCCGAGACTCACGTCCTCCTCGGATTCTGACATATAATTGTCATCGGCCCCTTCAAACAGGTCATCGGGATCCGAGTCCCTGGGGATGCCTTCGGGGTCGACGTGGCGTTCTGGGGAGGCTTGAAGGTCCTCCCCTGGGTCTTCCGCATCGTTGACCGCCGTATCGGCGATAGGGTTGTTCCCGCTATGCTCCCCATTAGCACCCCTTCTGCGTCTTTGCCTACGCCTTGGAGGGGAGTTGGGAGTGTTGACCATGTACACATCATACATGGATGTTGCTTTCCACCTGCCGGTGTTAGTAGGCAGCGAGGTGTTATCCATAGGGCCGTCGACATCTTCATCCATGTCGGTTGCCTCATCGTAGTCTAGCATATCAGTTAAATCGTCGATAGTGGCAACTAGGTGGGTGGTGGGTGGGATGTAAATTTCCTGATTATTGGCTTTAAGTCCGATCTTATCATAGACCGAGGTCTTGCCGTCCGAGATTGACAAACTCTGGATCCGGTCAAGCATCTCATTAAGGTGAGACAAATCTTCAGGGTTCATGGCCTGGCCATAGGCCGGGTCAATTCGTAGTGGCACGCCTGATGCATTTTCTGCCATACAAGGAAGCGAGGTGGATTTGAGATCCGCCGCTGGGATCGGTTCTAAGCCCGATTTGGTGTCCAAGGCCGAGCTCTGATCTATGTCGGAGTCTGGCACTGCGATGGGGTTATCCGAGGAGGGGGAGGGGAGTTCCTCTGTAGCCCCCGGCGGTGTTGGGGGGCATGATTCGTGGTCCTCAAAGGAGATCCGTTCCGAGGTCGAGCCTCCGGTGTTTGCCAGACCCGGAATCCGGCCGGGGGTCCCGCCTGATAAGACAAGCTCGCCGCGGGAGTCCGCGGTGTACTCCAGACCTCCGAAGGTTACGATCTGGTCGGGAGCATAGTTCTCGATGGCGGCCAGATGGCCTGTCGAGTCGGCACAGAAAATCATGCTGCCGAATACAAAAAGTTGGCCGGGAACATAAACGTCCCTTCTGCAGCTGCCGCAGTTAACCTACAGATGAGCCATCGATCCTTTGCGATCACACAGCCGAACTCTCAATGAAAGCACCAGTGTGGGTGTAAAAACCGGCGGACCTCAGGGTAAGGGGTCCCGAGCTGTGGATCTCGAACAGATGGTAACAGGAACAAGGAGACGGTGTTTACCCAGGTTCGGGCCCTCTTGTTGGAGGTAAAACCCTATGTCCTGCTCTTGTTTATATTGATAGAGATGTATCAAGTACATAGTTGATCTACCTCGAGATCGTAAGATGTGGTCTGACTCTAGGGCTAGGAGAATGAGATTGTGTTCGAGTCTTTTCTATGGGCTAAACCCTTCGGCTTATATACACGCCAGGTAGGGTATCTAGGGTTACAAGGTCGGTATCGGGGCATGAGGGTGGCAGGAGAAGTCTTGGAGTATACGTCAAGTCTTCGGCAGATGCAATCCTGGTCTTGCCCCTAGCATGCGGCTTCCGGAGTCCATATTGAGAAGAATGAGGGCCCATTGGCCCAACCCGAGGAATATAGTGTGACTAGGTTGATACCCCCTAGTCCAGGACACCGTCAGAACCTTTCGGATGTGTGTGGACTAAAGGGACCAAAATGAGGTCACTATCAAGAACAAGTACCTTATAGCATGCATCAACGATCTTTTCGATCAATTGAAGGGAGCCAAAGTGTTCTCAAAGATCGACTTGAGGTCTGGTTATTTCCAACTCAAGATACGAGAAGCGGACATACCTAAGACAGCTTTTACTACGAGGTGTGGTCTGTATGAGTACACAGTAATGTCCTTCGGACTGACAAACACCCCTGCGTACTTCATGAACATGATGAACAAGGTATTCATGGATTATTTGGACAAATTTGTGGGCGTATTTATTGACGACATTCTGATATACACAAGGAATGAGGAAGAACACACAGAGCATCTAAGGTTGGTTCGGCAAAAGTTAAGGGAACACCAACTCTATGCCAAATTCAGTAAATGTGAGTTCTGGCTAAAAGAGGTGGGATTCCTAGGTCATGTCATATCAGGAGAAGGCTTGGCAGTGGATCAGTCCAAGGTGTCAGCTATAAATGATTGGGTGGGTGACCCAAGAATGTGGGTGAGATCCGCAGCTTTCTCAGAATGGCTGGTTATTACCATAAATTCATCAAGAACTTCTTGAATATAGCCAAACCCATGACCGACTTGCTTAAGAAGGAGAAGAAGTTTTGTTGGACGGAAGCTTGTGAAGAAAGTTTCCAGGAGTTGAAGAAGAGATTGGTGACCGCACCTGCTTTGTGCCTACCTGACATTGAGAAACCTTTCCAGATCTATTGTGATGCTTTGCACCAGGGACTGGGATGTGTTTTGATGCAGGAAGGAAGAGTAGTGGCCTATGCCTCGATGCAGTTGAAGAAGCACGAGGTAAACTACCCGACCCATGACTTGGAACTGGCGTCGATAGTCCATGCTTTGAAGCAGTGGAGACAATATCTCTTAGGCAAGGCCTGTGACGTGTTCACTGACCACAAGAGTCTGAAGTACATTTTCACACAGAAGGAGTTGAACATGAGACAAAGGAGATGGTTGGAGTTACTTAAGGATTACACCATAAAATTGCAGTACCACCCTGGCAAGACAAATGTAGTGGCCGATGCGCTCAGCCGTAAGGCCTACGTGAACGGTTTGACGACCGAAGAGTTGCCACCAAAGTTGTGTGAAGCATTCAAGAAACTAAGGTTGGAAGTTGTTCTCAAAGGATACATGGCGAACCTCCTGGTTCATCCTACATTGATAGAAAGGATCAGGGAAAGTCAAAAGGAGGACCCTGAGATCAAGAAAATCAGAACAACCCTAAAGGAGAAGGCGGAAGGTTTCCGCGGGGATGATCAAGGAGTTATGTGGTTCGAGGACCGAGTTTGTGTACCCAATGATCCGGAGTTAGGGAAGTTGATCTTGCAGGAAGCACGCGACTCTCCCTATTCCATACACCCTGGGAACACCAAAATGTACATGGATTTGAAAGGGATGTTTTGGTGGACTAGAATGAAGAAGGACATAGCTGAGCGTGTAGCACTTTGTGACGTATGCAGCAGAGTTAAGGCCGAGCACCAGAAACCCGCAGGACTTTTGCAACCTTTACCACCCACAGAATGGAAGTGCGATCGTATCGGAATGGATTTTATTACATGGCTGCCTAGGGCCCAGTCAGGCTATGACTCGATATGGGTACTGGTGAACCACCTCACCAAAGTGGCACACTTTATACCCGTAAAAACCACCTACACCAGTGCCAAATTGGCCATGATCTACGTGACCAAGATCGTAAGCCAGCACGGAGTTCCATGGGAGATTGTCTCCGACATAGGAATCCAGTTCACTTTAGATGGAGAGAGTTAACCAGGTACTCGAGGACATGCTCATAGCTTGTGCTCTGGACTATGGCTCAAGTTGGGATGAGAACCTACCCTACGCGGAATTCTCTTACAACAACAGGTACCAGGCCAACATTGAGATGGCAACCTTCGAGGCACTGTATGGGAGGAAGTGCATAACCCCACTGCTCTAGAATGGAGTGGGTGAGAGAAGTTTGTTTGGACCTCATATCATTCAGGAAGCTGAGGAAAAAGTGAGGCAGATCAGAGACCGTCTCAAGATTGCATAGTCTAGACAGAAGAGTTATGCTGATGCTAAGAGGAAGGAAGTGAGCTATGAGGTAGGACACATAGTATACCTCGGAGTCTCGCCATTCCGCAGAGTGAAGCATTTTGGCATCAAGGGGAAGTTGGCACCCAAATTTGTTGGGCCTTACAAAATACTCGCCCGAAGCGGTGAGGTAGCGTACCGACTGGAAATGCCAATAGAGTTGTCAGCAGTACATGATGTGTTCCATGTTTCTCAACTAAAGAAATGTCACCCTGACATGATGGACACTCCACTGTATGACACGGTATCCTTAATGGAAGTTCAACTAGGAGAGGACCTCACCTACGAGGAGAAACCTATCAGGATCTTGGAAACCGCTGAGAGAAACACCTGAACCAAGACCATCAAATTCTGCAAGGTATTGTGGAATCACCACACGGAAGAAGAAGCTACTTGGGAACGTGAAGATGAACTTCGGGAGAACCATTTGCACCAATTTGCTAGCCACACAGAATCTCGGGGACGAGATTCATCTTAACGGGGTTATTCTGTCACAACCCAATTTTTTCCTAAATTTCGGATGTGAACCTAGAAGCATATGCATTCTTGATTTGCCTTGCATATTTGGTTTTTGAAACTAACATGACCAACTCTTGAGTTCATTTTTTTTGAATTTATTTGGAGGCCATGAATGTTTCATCAAAAATGATTTTCAAACTTTGCATAAGGGCAGGAAAGAAATTTCCTAAGATTAATATTTTCCCTATTTTGTTTGTGTGAACCAGGGTTCAAAAATAGTTTAATTTGGGCAATTAAACTATAGGTAAAACCCTGATTAAAAGAATAAAGCAGAAAAACAGAAAAAGAAAATAAAAACCTTGCAAAAAAGCCCATTTAGTAATTGATAAAATAGTATGTCAAAATCCTCTAGGAAAATATCCAAGCTGTTAGGAATATTCCAAAAGGATTTTAGGAGAAGTTTTCTTTTTAAAGAAAAATCAAATTCAAATTCAAAATGCAAAACAGAGAGCAGAACAGAAAATAAGAAAAAGATGAAAAAATACGGGCAAGGCCCAGCTAGCCGGCCAGGCCAGTCGTGGCCTAGCCAGCCCAGCCGCACGCTCTCTCTCTCCCACAGACGAACGGGCCCCACATGTCAGCAACACCCCCTACCTCGCGCAACCGTGGCCGCGCCATGTGTGCACGATCGCACGTCCACGCGCTCTGGCTGCTCCCAAACCCCCGTGGCCATATCCTACTTAATCACTAGAACTCCCTCTCCATTTCTCCCCACTCAATCAAGCCCAAGCGCTGCCAGGCTGCCGGCACAGCACCCCCGCCATCCGCCACTGACCTAGCCGACGCCGGCTTGATTCCGGCGAGGACAGAGCCCCTCGCGACCACCCACTGCCACCACGTGGTCCGCCACTCCACGACGATCCTCCTAGGCACCCTCTCCGCGCCCGTAGCCCTCTAGAATGCCAAGACCACCGGAGCCCGAAGCTCGCCGCCGCTGTGAGCTCAACTCCGGCGAACCCCATAAGCACCCGAGCCCCAAACCTTGTCCATCGTGTTTGTTTTGGTTGCATGCATCTCACTGACCAACGGGCGCGTCCAAACATGCGTGTTTTCGAGTGCAACAACCACGCCCAAAGACCTCGCCGTCTCTGTCGTCTCCGGTGAGCTCGCTATCGTCGTCTCCGTCGTCCCCTAGGCTGGCAACGGCCACCAGAAGACCCGCGACGCCGAGAAGAGCCCAACCGTGCCCTTCGCCGCCCCGGAGACCCCATGGAACGCCATCGCCGTCGACACCCGAGCACAGCGCCGCCACGTTTGTGTTTTCCGGCGACAACTCCGGTGACCTAGCCGGTGAGCCCCTCCCCGATCTAATCTGCTCCGTCCAATGAAGATCCAACGTGCAGGAATAGATCACGTTTTAATTTTCATTCTGGATCGGTACCGACCAATAATAGCACACCACGTGTACAACATTATCCAAAACTTTATCCAGAATGAATTCAGTTAATTCAATTAAAATGTCAGTTTTGCAGAAAAGCCCCTGGAACTTCAAACTATCACAACTAATTATCCAGAGGACCAAATTGAGTGATTCTTTTTGCAATGAAACTTTAGGAGATGAACTTTCAGAATAATTTTCGGAAAAGTAAATTTGAAAATTTCAAATTTGAATTTCAAATGGAATAGTTTAAATCTTAGAATGGGCGTAACTTTTAAAATATAAAACCAAATTAGATGATTCTTTTTTGCATTTTGAAGCTAGTGAATTGTAGTTTCATATAAACCACTGTTGGTCAATTTATAAAAAATTATAAAATAGTTTCTTGACAGAAACTTAGGAACACTAGTTTCACATATAATTGAATTTATTTAGTGAATTAAAATTTGTAGAATAACCAAATTTAATTAGTATAAATCCTAGAATTTTTTGAAACTTGATAGGGCACTGAGTAAAATATTTTGAAATTAAATTTGAATTATAAAAGAAACCTAGTATAATAATGATGAAACCCTAGTTATTTTATAAAAGAAATTTAGGTGAATATTAATAGGTGAACTAAACTTAGTAATTGAATCATGTGATCTTGGAGAATTAAACTTCAGAGTTGAAGGTCAAACTTAGGTCAAATAGAAATTCAAATAGTGCAAGTCATATCTCAAATTCAAATCAAATTTCATAAAGATGTTGAGGTATTAAATTATTTAGGGTTCTTAAATTTGAACTAGGTTTTGTCAAGATGATTTTGTTAGAAAATATAACCAAGACAATTGACTTGAATGAATTGTTCATTGAGTCAAATGCAAACCAAACTGTGAACCGAAATTGGATCAAAATTGAAAGAAATCAAACCAAAACTCTCCAACACCTCGTGATGAGTGATTTGATTCTTTTGCATTGCAAGTTTTCCCTTTGCATGAATCATGTGCTTATGATTGCTATGTGTTATTTTTTTGTCAATGTTAGATTACAAGGAGTGCAACCCCTGTGATTGTGAGGAGTGCACCAGTGACAACAACAACAACCAAGGCAGGTTCCACTTTGACCATGTTACCCAATATTTTCTTGCATTGTAGTTTTGCCATGATAGGCTTGTGAGTTTAGGATGCTAAATTATGTACAATCCAGTAGTCGACAACTTAGGTCCAAAGTTACCCTGACCTTGTAACCATCGAGTAGATGATTAGCTGCTATGACGTGGATTGGGAAATATCATTTACCTTTCAACTATACATCCATATGGTTGACTACTTAACTACAACTTAATTAATGAATCAATCTGGGTGGACTGGCTTTGATTGGGTTATCAGAGTGTAGTGTTTGCTGCGGAATGCTGCCCAGGTATCAAAGGGATTGTACGAGTTTAAAGTTGAGTAGCTTCCATGTGTAACCGTGAGACAATATGGGCTCTGTATGGACCAAGTAAGTTGTGGGAACCCTCCTTAACATGACCAATAGATGTTGGTGTGAAGGTTCGATGGGTCTGCCTTTGGGAGAGGGCTACTACTTCCCAAAAGTCTCGTCTTGATCTACCTAGCTAATTCATGAGTGATGTTTAGTAGCGGAAGGGTGTGATCGGGAATCACGGGTAAAGTACACACACTTCTGCAGAGTGTATAAAACTAATCATGATTAGTCGTGTCCCCGATTACGGACAACTTTTGAGCAACTCATCGAAGAATTGTCAGTTTATCTCATCACCTCTTCTAATAAAATTTGTGGGTTGAACCAAAGGGGAGTATGGACCGACTCAGGTACCTGGCGTGATACCAGGGGGGTTTTCTGGGAGAGATTTAGGGTGGTCGTGTGATGCGGAGGCCCACATGTTCACTTGCATTTATGGACGATCGCATGATACGATCTGTCCAGGACTACTGTGTGATATGGTATGTCCAACTATTGGAGTAGACCACTACTAAAATACAAAGGGCACAACTATGTTTCTGCAATGAGCCTTGAACCCCACCAGCCAAAGTGCATGTAGGTGAACAGGATTACCAATGAACTGTGGACTTGGCAATACATTCAATGTATTGACCCTAGTGGCTGCAACGTATCATGTTGCAGGTGAATACTACATGGAGTGACTTGTGTAGGGTTTCGTGCCTCCACTCGACATGCTTTCCCGTGGTGTTGATGGAGCTTACCAAGACGTCTTTCTTAGATTTGCTTTCGTTTTTGCTTATTATGAACTTTGTTTGCTTATTGTAAGACTATGTATTTGACTTGCCTGTGGCTAGAGTCTGTAAGACTATTTGCTTTCTGGATCATGCGATGTAATAAAGGACACATTTGTGTATGATACAACATCGTTGCTGTGTATGACGACGAATCGATCCAGGGGTTGGCATAGAAACACAAGGAGACCGTATGCCTGAAAAGGTGGGTCGTGACATCGCGTCCGCTCTACACCGACATGAATGCGGGCAGCTGGCTTCGAATGAGAAACTGCACGGGTGCGGGAGAGGGGTTTTGGTGGGCCAAGATCGTCACACGCGGGCGTGGTAGAGGTCCAGACGCCCGCAAACCCCCCTATTTTGTCTCCGAGTTGCGGGAAAAAGTGCGTCCGGGTAGCTCAATGGACCTATGGAGGACCGCGTTCGATGGCAAAACACATCGGGACCGCGCAATCCAGACGATTTGAGGGTCAGCGTGGGAGATGCCCTAACTCACACTCTGGATAATATCGTGCTTTCAGGACCCGAGCACTTAGCGAGTTTGGATCTTGCATAAGTATTCATCTTGACGCGCGAGTAAACCTAGATTGAATAATCCAATGTCTCAAAATCCCATGCCGCCCATAAACTTTGGTTTGGACATCGTCTTCCATGGGACCCATGCCGTCTTTCTTTCTCCTCTTCTACTACCCCCAGCTAAACTTTCGGAGCAAGCCATTTATGTGTTCATATAGACCAAGGGGAAGCTCGAAGCAAGACATGGAATATGTCAGTATTGCTTGCGCAATAGACTTGATTAACACTTCCTTCCCTCCTGAAGAAAAACACTTTTCCATCCACCCTTGGACATGTTTCCAAATTCTGTCCTTGAGGTATCTGAAACAGCCCTCCTTTGATTTACCAGAATCTGTGAGAAGGCCCGAGTACTTTTCTGAAAGTGACTCATTCTGGACCTCTAGGATATTTTTCACATCAACTCTCAAGCTCTCACGCTCACCCTTGCTGAAATAAATTGAAGATTTGTCAATGTTGATTCTTTGTCCAGAAGCTTCACAATATCTCCTTGATAGGTCCTTGATCCATATTGCACTATCATTAGATGCTTCAAAGAATAGGAGACTATCATCGGCGAACAGTATATGATTTAATTTTGGTGCAGTAGGAGCCACCTTAATGCCACGGACATCATCAACATGATTTTTAAGCACACATGAAAGCCCTTCTGCTGCTAGAAGAAAGAGGTAAGGGGATATAGGGTCCCCCTGCCGCACACCTCTCGATGGCCTAGAAACATCCAAGCTTCCACCATTAAACAATACCGAAAGAGAAACTGAAGACACACACCTCATCACAGTATCCATGAATCATGGGCTAATTCCCAATTTAAGCATGTCCGCTTTCAAATAAGGTCATTCCAGTTTATCATATGCTATCGTCATGTCCAGCTTCAATGCACAAAACCGGTTGCTCTTCACTCGTTTTGTTTTCATATAATGCAAACACTCATAGGCTGTAATAAAGTTGTCTGTGATGAGACATCCAAGAACAAATGTCAACTGCTCTTCTGAGATTATCCCTGGGACAATTAGTTTCAATCTATTAGCTAAGACCTTTGAAGCGATTTTTTAAATCACACTACAAAGACTTATAGGCCGAAATTGTCCTAAATTTTTTGTACTATCAATCTTGGGAATTATAACGATGAACATGCGGTTAATATCCTCCGGTGAGTCCTCTCCATTAAGCACTCTGATGATCATGCCAGTAACCTCATCACCACAAAGGTCCCAATGCCTCTGGAAAAAATGCGTCAAAAAACCATCCGGCCCCGGAGCCTTTGTGGGGAACATTTGAAAAAGAGCCTCTTTTACCTCTTCTCTGTTATAGTCCTTATTAAGACATGCATTCATCGGACCATCTGCTTTCTAGGGTATGTGAGACAGTACTTCCTCCATCCCTATAGCTCCTTAAGATGTGTACAAGTTTATGAGTAGAACTCCTTGGCCATATTCGCCATCTCTGATTGGTCATTGGTAGAAGTACCATCTAGTTTCTCAAGCAATGTGATTTTATTCTTCGCACGCCGCACACTTGATTTCTTCTGGAAAAAACCGGATTTGCTATCTCCCTCAGCCAGCCACTGGATGCGGGATCTCTGCCTCAGCATGATCTCTTCTGTATACATCACTTCTACCATGTGATTTTGCACCTCCATTTCTTCCAAGCCTGGACCCACACGGTCAGGTGCAGCCCGCAGCACCGCAAGTTGTTGATGCAAGGTGCACAGCTCCTGGCGCGGAGAGCCAAAAGTGACCCAACCCCATCGTGTCAAAGATCTTACAACAGATTCCAGCTTTTGTGCTAAGTCACTCACAGACACAGCAGGTACAACAATCTGCTAGACATCCTCCACGACATCTCTGAAGTTTGTATTGGTCTCCCACATACATTCATACCTGAACGGTTTCTTCAGGTTGGGGAGAACATTGTGTGTCTCAAGCTCAGTGGACAAAAGAATAGGGCTATGATCTGATTTCGCAGCCGCCAAGTGCTCAAGTGAAGCGAAAGGAAATCTCGTCGACCAACTTGGACTGGCCAAAGCGCGGTCCAATCGAACACGGCAGTAGTCACCGCCTGCAACTCTCAAACGTCCAATCAAGCCCTTTGTATCCGAGGTCAGCCAAGCCATATACATCCACAACATCTCTGAAGGCAGCAATTCGTTCACTGTCCTGAATATTTGGCCCCAATTGCTCCTCCGGCCGAAGAACTTCATTGAAGTCTCCAATGCACAACCACGGTAGTGTACTCTCACTATGTAAATGTTTCATCATGTCCCAAGTTTTATATCTCAAACTTCTATTTGCTTCTCCATAAAAACACGTTAATCGCCACTGATCCTCTCCCGGGTGCGAGATAACCGAGTTAACATGATACTCAGAAAAGTTCTTTATTTCCAGGTTGATATCATTTTTCTAATACAAACCGATACCACCACTACGACCACTACTAGGAATAGCAAACCTACTAGAAAAACCTAAAGAACCAGCCAATCCCTCCACTCGATCTTTTGCCAGTTGTGTTTCAACTAAGCAGAGCATCGACGGCGCACATGCCTCCACGAGATTGAGGAGCTCATAGACTGTCATCAGGTCGCCAATCCTGTGACAGTTCCAACACATGTGTCGGAATCGGGGCTCCGGGGACCTAAAGGTTTGAACACTGGGGGCGAGCTAGTTCCTACCAAACGAGGGTGACCATGGCGAGGCTACGGCGAGTGCGCAAGCGCGGAGCACGACAGGGGGCACGATAGTTACCCAGGTTCGAGCCACCTTGAAGTGTAAGACCCAACTCCTACTTGTGGTTTTGGATTGTAGTGGGCAAGAAGGCGTTCTCGCGTACAAGGTAGGAGACGAAGGAATCGATCCTCCCTACAATGGCAGCTCTGTCCCTTTTATAGCCGCCCTGGTCCTCTTCCCTGAAAATCTAGGCGGGAAGGGATGCCACACTTGGTGGGTTTTTGAAAGGGGACAGGCGCTTAGGCTATCCTGACAAAAGACGGTCTTCGCCTGCAAAGTTGCTATTCATGACGCACCGTTGGGCTCGGTGGTGACCTCCGCCCTGCGCGCCTTGATGTCTTGGTCTTCCTTCACTAAACGGGCAGACCTTGGGACTTACTTTGGAGGAGGGCAGTTGGGGCTGCCCCTTTAGCACCAAAGAGGAAAGCCTCTCTGTATGCGTCCGCTGGTGCAGCTTCTGCCGACGTTCGTCGCCACGCGTGTCACCCACGTGGTGGGCACAGGACCGCGCGGCTGGCGTCAGGCTAAGATGGTTCGGGCGGCCACCTCGGGAGGCAGCCTCGCGAGGCCTCCGCCGCTCCTACGGCTAAGTCTTGGTGGTTCGCTCCTTGAGGAGGGGCCCTCGTGAGGCTGGCATCTCACAAGGTGTCTTCGCTACGCGGCGCCCTTAGGTGGGCTGCGCTTCGGGCCTTGCCATGCATCGCTTCCTGGGCCGCAGGCAGACGGGTCGTGGTACCCTGGTTCCCACTGGCCCGATAGTAGCCCCCGGTCCCATGGCGCGCACGTTCCCGCCCGTTGGGAGCGAAACGGCGCGGACCCTGATAGACTGCGGGGCCCAGGCTCGACGCGTGGCGCATGACGGGATGTGGGACTCCCCCACTTCCCCACTACGCCTCGGTAACCGCCTGCGCCTGTCATAAAGCCTGCCCGCGCGGGGCGCAGGCCATCATTGCTTTCCTTCAGCTGCTGCCTCGATTCCCGGTGTCGAAGAAGACGGAGCGACGAGGGGCGCAGTCCCCAATCGGCGTTATAAAAAAGGGGGCGGAAGGAAGGCAGAGGCCTCCCCCGCCATCTTCTACCTCTGCCTTCCCCTTTCTTCCACCCTTCACTCTTCCTTGCTTTCTTCTAGGACCGCCGCTGCGATGGCGAGGGGAAGAGGGCGAGCCCGCGCATCCGCTGCAGCCACGAGGGTTCCCCCACGGGACCCGGGGTGCCCCTCGGCGGCCGCTGAAGCTGGCCCTACCGCTTGTGGGAGGGCCGCCACCCACGACCGTGGAGGGCGCGGCACCCGCGGCCGAGCCGGGCGCGGTGATGCGGCCGCCCGTCCTCCTCAGGCGGGATTCCACACGGTGGAGGCGGTGCATGAGTTCATCGTGGGCCTGCATCGTCGGCCCTGCAGCTGGCTCCGGCTCCCTGACTCCTTCACGAGAGCGATGGAGGGCAGCGGGCCCCTAGGGCTATGGTTGTAGGCGGACGGCTGCTGCAACGGCCCCTCCTGGGTGGCAACGGAGTTCTCCCCCGCCGGCTTCATGTTCTTGAAGCGGGGGTGGAAGTCTTTTGCCCTCGCTCACGGCCTAAAGCGGGGGCACCACCTCCAATTCAATTACGACGGAGCCGCCACCCTCTTTGTGAAGTTCTTCGGGGCCTCCGGTACCCGCCTGGAGTGTTGCGCGGAGGGCGAGAGTGACAGCGGCTCCGACTCCTCCGAGGGGAGCGACAACGATAGCGGCAGCGACTCCAGCAGCGGGGGCGAGAGCGACGAAGGCTCCCCGCACATCAAGAGCGAAGATGAAGATTCCTACTAGGCGCAGGCGGCGCCCGAGCCGGATATTGAAGGCGCGCCGTGCTCCCCCCTAGCCCCTCTCTCTTTGTTCCTGTAATAGGCCGAGGTAGCCCCGTGGGGGCGTGAAAAAGCAATGTCTTTTGTTTAAATACTTTATGATTTGCAATAATGTATGTGATTTATGCTCCTCGTGAGGCTCTCTCATGAGGCATATTCCCCTTTCCTTGTTTGCCTTAGTGCTCTACGTCGTCAGGACCCAGCCCCCGAGCGGGCTACAGCCGTCGCTGGTATGTCCAGTCGCATTGCCTCGACAAGGCCAGGAGGTGCAGGGCACTAAGGGGCGGTAAGGACTCCTGAGGCGCGATGCTTAGGAAGTCCTCCTTTGACGTGCAAGCGGCTTGCACGGAGGAGTGGACGTCAGCACTCAGCGAGGTTGTGGGGAGAGGAAACTTGAGAGGCGTCGAGAGCGGCTCATGAGGTGTTTTTGTACTTAGCTCTTTCGCGAGTGTCACTTGCCATATCGTGGCTGCGGAGTGCGCCTCGCGAGGCTCTCGCTCATGAGGCCTCCTGCTAGCACTTGGTGGAGGCGGTCGCTGCAGGTTGGCTCGCGAGGCTCCCTGAGGCTTACGGAGGCGCCTTGTCGTGAGTCATCTCGCGAGGCAGCGCTCGCGAGGCCTTTGAGTACCTTATTCCTGTGACAACTTCATATCGATTTCACAAAGGGGGGAGCGGTGCGCGCTTGCTAGCTTGCTCGCGGGCATCACGCGAGGAGACAAGACACCAAGGACCTTGGAGAGGTGGCGTGCATGGGAGCAGGCCTGCGAGCCAGAGCTCGATCACTTTGGGTTTTGCAGCGCTGCTGGGACTGACCCGACCACAGGCACCGTGTCCAGCCCCCGCTCACGAGATGCGCAGGAGAAAGGTCGCGAGCGCACACAGCTCCTGAGGCAAGCAACTTAGCAACACATAAAATATCTTAGGAAATAAAGCTTTACTGCAGCATAATAATAAGTTCATTACACAACCAAAAAGAGATGCGGCTGCCGTGGCCGGCACGGTCAGCTTGAGGTTGGTGCAGCCCGTGGGGCGCCCTCGGTTTCACATCCAAAAAGAAGGGCTGCCGTGTCCAACACGGGTCAGCGTGAGGTTGGTGCAGCCCGTGGGGCGCCCTCAGCTGATTGTTCCGCCAGCGCTGGGCATGGGGTTTCCACCGGGGTGTGGGCATGATCGCGGTTTGATCGTTCCGCCAGCACGGAGCATGGGGCTTCCACTGAGACATGGGCGGGAGCTCTCGCGGGCCCATCAGGCGAACGCAATGAGAGGCTCCGGAGTGTGTACAGCTCCACTTCGTTCGTAGGCGTGAGAGTCATGGGTAGAACTTGCGGAGGTGTTGGATGTTCCATGCGTTAGGAACAGGAACTCCGTCCTCCGTCTCCAGCCGGGCGACGCCGGGCCTGGAGACATGAGCAACCCTGAAAGGGCCTTCCCACATGGGTGAGAGTTTGTGGAGTCCCTCCCTGAAGAGGATCCTTCTCAGGACGAGATCGCCGACTTCGAGAGTGCGCGGGCATATGTTGAGGCTATGATAGCGATGCAAAGCCTGCTCGTATCTAGCGATGCGCAAAGCGGCCTGGCGATGGGCTTCCTCGAGGAGCAGTAGGTCGGCCTCTCACGAGCCGTCCTAACAAGCCTCGTCGAAGGCAAGGACTCGCGGGGAGCCATGTTTGACCTCCGAAAGAAGGACCGCTTCGGCTCCGTAGACGAGGAAGAAGGGAGTCTCGCCGGTAGGCTTGGTTGCTGTTGTGCGGATGGACCACATCACGGACTGTAGCTCGGCAAGCCAGCCCTTGCTGCAGGCTTCGAGCTTTTTCTTGAAGCTTCTCGTCTTGAGGTGTGGGGTCGAGGAGATAGTTCTAGAGGGGGGTGAATAGACACTTAACTAACCAAAGGTGCAGTTTTTAGTTTCTCTTGGAACTTAGGCAGATTTTGGCACAAGTTAAGATAACACCAAAACTTTCTACACATGCAAATCTAGAGATAGAGCAGCGGAAATATCTAGATGAAGTTTTTTTTTTGAAAAAGAGGAAACACCTTAGCAAAAAGACAAATGCAAACGAAACACTAGAGAACTTCATCTAGATGGGTCGGCGACTAGGTCACCTATGTTAGAGTATATTGACTTAGGAGTCAAGTGTGAACACTTGATCATAGGTCATACTCATCGTTAAGCTCAAAATGGGGTTACCATTTTTCCTTTAGGCATTTCAATGTATTCACATCTTGTTGAGTTGCTTTGGCTCATGACTTTGAGTAAAGCTTCTCTAAAATGTGAGAACTTACATTGGGATTTGGTGGTGAAGTCCAACATGTAGTTGAACTTGAAGTGGATGCTCATGAGTTGAAGTTGGGAGCGATCCTATCATTTGTAGTTCATCTTCCTACATGGGTTAGATTTGCAAGGAACAACATATATATATGTATCCAAAATGACAAGAATGAAGCATAACTCAAAAGTTGTCAAAGGATATGTGATGTTGTCTTGTTCCTTGTTCCACCAAGGATTGTTGATACTTTGATTATACAAGATTGCTCAAGATAAGAGTGAGATGCAATCTTGTGACATGAAGCTTGTCCAAGTACCTACAAAAGGTTAAATACAATACAAGGGAGCAAGATGTCCAAGATATAATATGATCATGGAAGTATCATGGATTAGTCAAGAATGCTCATTCCCTTGTATGCATCCACGTGAACCTCTAGTTCACATTTGAAGCATCAATGATGTTCAACTCACTCCTCAAGTGACAAAATACCTTTTCATCAAGAGGTTTGGTAAAGATGTCCGCCAATTGCTTGTTGGTACGAACATGTTTAAGGTCAATGTCACCTTTCTCAACATGGTCTCGAATGAAATGATGACGAACCTCAATATGATTAGTTCGAGAATGATGTACGGGATTGTGTGCAATCTTAATAGCACTCTCATTGTCACATAGTAATGGTACATGTCTCACATGCACACCATAATCTTTAAGAATTTGAGTCATCCATAGTAATTGAGCACAACATGATCCCGCGGCAATGTATTCCGCTTCGGCAGTAGATAGAGATACCGAGTTTTGTTTCTTGGAGGACCAAGACACAAGAGATCTACCAAGAAATTGACATGTACCCAAAGTTGATTTTCTATCAACCTTGTCTCCGCCATAATCCGAATCGGAATAGCCAACAAGATTAAAAGAAGATCCTTTGGGATACCATATGCCAAAGTTTGGTGTATGTAACAAGTATCTCACATTTCTTTTCACCGCTTTAAGGTGACACTCTTTTGGTGCCGCTTGGTACCGTGCACACATGCACACACTTAGCATAATGTCGGGACGGGAAGCACATAGATATAGCAATGAACCAATCATAGATCGATAAACCTTTTGATCAACCGGTTTGCCATCCTTGGTCAAGTCAAGATGTCCACTCGTGGGCATGGGGGTTTTCATACCTTTACTTTCTTGCATGTTGAACTTCTTGAATAAGTCCTTGGTATACTTTGTTTGAGAAACAAAGGTGCCCTCCTTAGTTTGCTTGATTTGCAAACCAAGAAAGAACTTGAGTTCACACATCATAGACATCTCATACTTTTCCGACATCAACCTTCCAAACTTTTCACTAAAAGAGGGGTTAGTAGATCCAAAGATAATATCATCAACATAAATTTGGCATACAAATAATTCTCCATTAACCCTCTTAGTGAACAAGGTTGAATGAATCTTCCCAATCTCAAAACCATTTTCAAGAAGAAACTTTGTCAAGCATTTGTACCAAGCTCTAGGGGCTTGTTTAAGACCATAAAGAGCTTTACGAAGTTTGTAGACATGATTAGGTTTCTTGGGATTAACAAAGCCGAGAGGTTGTTTAACATACACATCCTCCTCAATTTCACCATTTAAGAAAGCACTTTTAATGTCCATTTGGTAAATAGTGATATCATGGTGATTGGCATAAGCAAGTAAAATGCGAATGGACTCAAGTCTAGCAACGGGGGCATAGGTCTCACCATAGTCCATACCTTCGACTTGTGTATAACCTTGTGCTACGAGACGAGCCTTGTTGCGTACAACTTGTCCATCTTCATCTTGCTTATTCCGAAACACCCATTTGGTTCCAATAATGTTTTGCTCATATTTAGGCTTCTCAACCAATGTCCAAACTTGGTTCCTCTCAAAGTTGTGTAGCTCCTCATGCATTGCATTTACCCAATCGGGGTCCTCGAGAGCTTCTTCTACCTTCAAAGGTTCAACACTAGAGATGAATGAGTAATGCTCACAAAAGTTAGCTAAACGAGATTTAGAGCGAGTGATTCTCCTGGATTGGATATATCCAAGTATTTGTTCGACGGGATGATTCTTGTCGATCCTTGCTCTAACTCGAGGTAGCTTTTGCTTGGGTTGTGGTGAGGCTTCCTCATCATCATCATTGTCTTCCTCTTTGTTGGTGTTGTCGTTTGCTTGAGGTCGTGGAGAAGGAGGTTGAGGTGGATCATTGATGACCCACAAGTATAGGGGATCAATCGTAGTCCTTTCGATAAGTAAGAGTGTCGAACCCAACGAGGAGCAGAAGGAAATGACAAGCGGTTTTCAGCAAGGTATTTTCTGCAAGCACTGAAATTATCGGTAACGAGTAGTTTGATAGCAAGATAATTTGTAAAAAGTGACAAGTAGCAATAGTAACAAAGAGTGCAGCAAGGTGGCCCAATACTTTTTCTAGCAAAGGACAAGCCGGAACGATCTCTTATAATAAGCAAAGCGTTCTCGAGGACACATGGGAATTTCATCTAGTCACTTTCATCATGTTGGTTTGATTCGCGTTCGCTACTTTGATAATTTGATATGTGGGTGGACCGGTGCTTGGGTGCTGTTCTTACTTGAACAAGCCTCCCACTTATGATTACCCCCTCTCGCAAGCATCCACAACTACGAAACAAGAATTAAGATAACTCTAACCATAGCGTTAAACATATCGATCCAAATCAGCCCCTTACGGAATAGCGCATAAACTAGGGTTTAAGCTTCTGTCACTCTAGCAACCCATCATCTAATTAATACTCCACAATGCATTCCCTTAGGCCCAAAGATGGTGAAGTGTCATGTAGTCTACGTTCACATGACACCACTAAGAGAATCAACAACATACATATCATCAAAATATCGAACGAATACCAAATTCACATGATTACTTATGACAAGACTTCTCCCATGTCCTCAAGAACAAAAGTAACTACTCACAAATCATATTCATGTCCAAGATCAGAGGGGTATTAAATAGCATATTGGATCTGAACATATAATCTTCCACCAAATAAACCAACTAGCATCAACTACAAGATGTAATCAACACTACTAGCAACCCACAGGTACCAATCTGAGGTTTTCAGACAAAGATTGAATACAAGAGATGAACTAGGGCTTGAGATGAGATGGTGTTGTTGAAGATGTTGATGAAGATTGGTCCTCTCACGATGAGAGGATCGTTGGTGATGTCGATGGCTCCGATTTCCCCCTCCCGGAGGGAAGTATCCCCGGCGGAATCGCTCCGCCGGAGAGCAAAAGTGCTCCTGCCCAAGCTTCGCCTCGAGATAGCGGCGCACCATCCCAAAAGTCTTCTCCTTATTTTTTCTAGGGTAAATGGGCTTATATACCAGAAAATGGGCACCGGAGGCTGGCCAGGGGCCCCACAAGCCACCAGGGCGGTGCCTGGGGGGGTGGCGCGCCCTGGTGCCTCGTGGGCACCTGGGTGGGCCCCTCTGGTACTTATTTCTTCCAATATTTTTTATTTATTCCAAAATAAATCTCCCTGAAATTTTAGCTCATTTGGAGATGTGCAGAATAGGTATCTCTGACATAGTTTTTTCAGGTCCAGAATTCCAGCTGCCGGCAATCTCCCTCCTTGTGTAAATCTTGCATATTATGAGAGAAAAGGCATTAGAATTGCTCCACAAAGTGTTATATTGATTAAAAACACTATAAATAACAGTAGTAAAACATGATGCAAAATGGACGTATCAATTCCCCCAAGCTTAGACCTCGCTTGTCCTCAAGCGAAAGCCGATATCGATAATCATGTCCACATGTTTAGAGAGAGAGGTGTCGATAAAAACAAAATACAGACATAGTAGCATCATGATCATTATTGTAACAGCAATATTCATTATCATAAAACTTCTCATGAGCAAGTAACAATTCATCACAACAACGAAGTATAAGACATAAACTTTCTTGAAAACTAACAAACTATGTTCTTAGTCAACAATGCAATTGCAATTCATCATATTTTCAGGAAGGGTCTCATGTAGGAGCTTTTTAGCAAGTCCACATACTCAACCATCATTTAGTCTTCTATGATTGCTAACACTCACAACATATATATGGAGCAAAAAGTTTCAGCTAGACACATAGAAAGGTAGGCGCTTATGATTTCGCCTCCCAACTAATTCACCTCAAGGGTAATGTAAACAATAATAACTCATGATCACTCATATCCAACTGGATATATATGCCTAGATCTTCCCCACCACATGATGCTTGTAAAAGCGAAAAATAAAAGGAATAGAGGAGAATACTATTGACTCTTGCATAAAAGGTAAATACATAAAAGTAAAAGATAGGCCCTTCACAGAGGGAAGCAGAGGTTGTCATGCGCTTTTTGTTATTGGATGCACAAGCTCTTAATGCAAAGGAACGTCACTTTATATTGCCCCTTGTGATAGCAACCTTTATTATGCAGTCTGTCGCTTTTATTTCTTTACCATCACAAGTTCGTACAAAGCTTATTTTCCCTTACAATAAAAGTTCATACATATTTAGAGGCAATTTTTATTGCTTTTTGCACCGATGACAACTTATTTGAAGGATCTTATTCAATCCATAGGTAGATATAGTGGACTCTCATGACATGAAGCTGGGTTTAAGGGTTTTGGATGCACAAGTAGTATCTCTACTTGGTGCGGATTTTTGTCTAGTAAAGATTTTGGGCAAGCACCACATGTTGGAGGATCTATGACAATATAACTTCTATGTGAATATAAGCAAACATAATTCATTATGTTGTCTTCCTTGTCCAACGTCAACAATTTGACATAAAATACTTAATGGGGGCTCACAATCATAAAAGATGTCCAAGATAGTGTATTTGCATGTGAATCTTCTCTTCCCTTATTAATTTTTTCATGAATTGCATCATTGACCAATGCCATGTTTGTTAACTTTCAATAAATTTTACCACATACACTTTTCTTTATGTAATGTCATTACTTCCCATAAGATTAGCATATGATCTTTTTCATTATTTTCATTGCTAGGATTGAAACATAAAAGTAAAGAAGCAAAAACTCAAACTACTCTTTATTATATAACTCTCAACTCAATTACATAGATAGATAGATCACAAAACTAGCACTCGAGAATAGATCATACTAAACTTTTATTCAACTAGATCACGAAATAACTAAGGATCAAACTAAAAATAGGTAAAGATAATAAAAGTGATGGTGATACGATACCGGGGCACCTCCCCCAAGCTTGGCACAAGCCAAGGGGAGTGCCCATACCCATGTACTCAAGTTTCTTTCTTCGGTGATGGTGGTGATGATGAAGTGGTGGGCTTGTCCTTCAGCTTTAGCAGAAACTCCAATTTACGGCTGATGCTCCGAAGGGCGATGTTTTGCTCTTCCAAAAAAAAATAACCTCACGAGTGAGAGATGTATTTTGAGCACACATTGTTTCAAAGACTCTTAGGGATTCAATTACGGATGGGGGAAGATGGTCATATAAGGGTTGAAGGATATCTCCCTTCTCCTCAGTCTCCTCCATGGGGATGGCTTGCCCTCCTTCTGGAGCCTGGTTTCCCGAGACTTCCTCGGCCTTGTCCTCCTTGCCATTGTCTTCCTCCCCCGATGACCACTCGTAGTAGACCTCGCTGTAGGGGCATTTGCCCGGCGATGGTAGCACAATACGGTGCTTGGTACGGAGCTTTTGGGGAGCCATGGCGATCTGGATCTGTCAGAAAAATAGCACGAAACAAGAACAGAAGAGAATTCTGCGATATGGTGGTCAAAACGTCCGGGAGTATATATAGAGAATTTTTATCTTGCAAAACAAGTATTCCAGAAGAAAACAGAGTCGGGAAGGCTCACGAGGGGCCCACGAGCCACCAGGGCGCGCCTGGGGGGTGGCGCGCCCTGGTGCCTCGTGTGCACCTCGTGGGTCCCCTCGGCTGTTTCTTATTTTTGTATTTTTTCTAATATTCCAAAACTGACAGAAAGTATTTTTATGGAATTTTTGGAGTCGGTTTACTTACCGTATCACATACCTACCCCTTTTTAGGGTTCTGGAGTGTTCTGGAAGGTCTCTCTTATGTATTCCTCCGGTGTCATTGTTTCAATAATATTAGTTTCAACATTAATGGGAGTACCTGAAATATAGTGCTTAATTCTTTGCCCATTCACCACTCTCGGATTAGTGCCTTCAGAGTTGTTTATTTTGATGGCTCCGGAGCGATAAACTTCTTCGATGATATACGGTCCTTCCCATTTAGAGAGAAGTTTTCCTGCAAAGAATCTCAAACGAGAATTGTACAATAGAACTTGCTCACCCACTTTGAATTCCCGTTTTTGAATTCTTCTATCATGCCATCTTTTAACTTTTTCTTTAAATAATTTGGCATTTTCATAAGCTTGAGTTCTTCATTCATCTAGTGAGCTAATATCAAATAACCTCTTTTCACCGGCAAGTTTAAAATCATAATTGAGTTCTTTAATTGCCCAATATGCTTTATGTTCTAACTCAAGAGGTAAATGACATACTTTTCCATAAACCATTTTATAAGGAGACATACCCATAGGATTTTTGTAAGCAGTTCTATAAGCCCATAATGCATCGTCAAGTTTATTAGACCAATTCTTTCTAGATCTATTGACAATTTTTTGCAAAATTAATTTTATTTCTCTATTGCTCAATTCAACTTGACCACTAGACTGAGGGTGATAGGGAGATGCAATTCTATGGTTGACATCATATTTAGCAAGCAGTTTACGGAATGCACCATGAATAAAATGTGAACCACCATCAGTCATTAAATATCTAGGGACTCCGAACCTTGGGAAAATAACTTCTTTAAGCATTTTAATATAAGTGTTATGATCAGTACTACTAGTTGGAATAGCTTCTACCCACTTAGTAACGTAATCAACATCAACTAAAATATGAGTATACCCATTGGATTTAGGAAAAGGTCCCCTATAATCAAATTCCCAAACATCAAATGGTTCAATAGCAAGTGAATAATTCATAGTCATTTCCTGAGGTCTACTAATATTACCAATTCTTTGACATTCATCACAAGATAAGACAAACTTATGAGCATCCTTGAAACGAGTAGGTCAATAAAAACCAGATTGTAGTACCTTGTGTGCGGTTCTGTCTCCCGCATGGTGTCCTCCGTAAGCCTCGGAATGACACTTCCGTAGGATTTGTTCCTATTCGCGCTCAAGTATACAACGTCTAATAATACCATCTACTCCTTCTTTATAAAGATGTGGGTCATCCCAAAAGTAATGTCTTAAATCAAAGAAGAACTTTTTCTTTTGTTGGTATGTGAAACTAGGTGGTATAAATTTAGCAACAATATAATTAGCATAGTCCGCATACCAAGGAGTATTACGAGAAGCATTTATGACAGCTAATTGTTCATCAAGAAAATCATCATTAATAGGAAGTGGGTCATCAAGAACATTTTCCATTCTAGACAAATTATCTGCTACGGGATTCTCAGCTCCCTTTCTATCAATAATATGCAAGTCAAATTCTTGTAGCAATAGAACCCACCTAATGAGTCTAGGTTTAGCATCTTTCTTTTCCATAATATATTTAATAGCAGCATGATCGGTGTGAACAGTTACTTTAGAATCAACTATGTAAGATCTGAATTTATCACATGCAAACACAACTGCTAGAAATTCTTTCTCAGTAGTAGCATAATTTCTTTGAGCACTGTCTAGAGTTTTGCTAGCATAATGGATAACATTTAATTTCTTATCAACTCTCTGTCCTAGAACAGCACCAACAGCATAATCACTAGCATCATACATAATTTCAAAAGGCAAGTTCCAATCAGGTGGTTGAACAATAGGTGAAGTGGTTAAGGCTTTCTTAAGTGTTTCAAAGGCTTCTACACAATCATCACAAAAACAAATGGAACATCTTTTTGCAAGAGATTAGTAAGAGGCCTAGAAATTTTAGAGAAGTATTTAATAAACCTCCTACAGAAACCAGCATGACTCAGGAAACTTCTTATACCTTTAATATCTTTAGGACATGGCATTTTCTCAATAGCATCAACCTTAGCTTTATCAACTTCAATGCCTCTTTCAGAAATTTTATGCCCCAAGACAATACCTTCATTCACCATAAAGTGGCACTTCTCCCAATTCAAGACAAGATTAGTTTGTTCACATCTCTGCAAAACTCGATCAAGGTTGCTTAAGCAATCATCAAAAGAAGTTCCGTAAACGGAAAAATCATCCATGAAAACCTCAACAATCTTTTCACAAAAGTCAGAGAATATAGCAATCATACATCTTTGAAAGGTAGCAGGTGCATTGCATAAACCAAAAGGCATACGTCTATAAGCATAAGTTCCAAAAGGACAAGTAAAGGTGGTTTTCTCTTGGTCGGCTTGTGATACATGTATTTGAGAGAAACCAGAGTATCCATCTAGGAAACAAAAGTCTGTATGCTTAGACAATCTTTCTAACATTTGATCAATAAAAGGTAAGGGGTAATGATCTTTTCTAGTGGCTTTGTTTAATTTTCTAAAATCAATTACCATCCTATAACCAGTTACAATTCTTTGTGGAATGAGTTCATTTTTATCATTAGGAACAACGGTAATACCTCCTTTCTTAGGGACACATTGAACGGGACTTACCCATCTACTATTAGCTATGGGATAGATTATACCTGCTTCCAGAAGCTTTAATATTTCAGTTCTTACCACCTCTTTCATCTTAGGATTTAATCGTCGTTGGTGGTCAACAACTGGTTTAGCATCAGGCTCCATATTAATTTTGTGCTGACATAGAGTGGGACTAATGCCCTTAAGATCATCAAGAGTATATCCAATAGCCGCTCGGTGCTTCCTCAGAGTTTTTAGTAATCTCTTTTCTTCATGCTCTGAAAGGTTAGCACTGATAATAACATGATATATCTTCTTTTCATCTAGATAAGCGTATTTCAATGTATCAGGCAATTGCTTCAATACAAATACAGGATCACCCTTAGGTGGAGGAGGGCCTCCAAGAGTTTCAACAGGAAAATTGTGTTTAAGGATAGGTGGTTGATCGAAGAACATCCTATCTATTTCATTTCTTTCATTCATGTGCATATCATTTTCATGGTCTAGCAAATATTGTTCTAACGGATCAGTAGGAGGTACGGCAATAGAAGCAAGACCAATAATTTCATCTTTACTAGGCAATTCTTTACCATGAGGTTGTCTACGAAACTTGGAGAAATTAAACTCATGAGACATACCACCAAAATTAACACTAACAGTTTCTTTAGCGCAATCAATTTTGGCATTAACAGTGTTCAAGAAAGGTCTACCAAATATAATGGGACAAAAATTATCTTGTGGAGAACCGAGGACTAGAAAATCAGTAGGGTATTTTATTTTTCCACACAAGACTTCAACATCTCTAACGATCCCAAGCGGTGTAATGGTATCTCTGTTTGCAAGCTTAATAGTAACATCAATGTCCTTTATTTCAATAGGTGCAATATCATTCATAATTTCTTGATATAAGGTAAACAGAATAGCACTCACACTAGCACCCAAATCACATAAGCCATGATAACAATGATCTCCTATTTTAACAGAGACAACAGGCATGCCTACTATAGGTCTGTTTTTATCTTTAGGATCTGGTTTAGCAATTCTAGCTGCTTCATCACAGAAGTAAATAACATGCCCATCTATATTATCGACCAAGAGATCTTTAACCATAGCGACATTAGGTTCAAATTTAATTTGTTCAGAGGGTCTAGGTGCTCTAATATTGCTTTTGTTAACCACAGTTGAAACTTTAGCATGTTCCTTAATCCTAACAGGAAAAGGTGGTTTCTCAATATAAGCAGTAGGCACAACTGGATCAACATGGTAAACAATTGTTTCTCCTTTAACACTAACGGGTTCCTCAATCTTTTCTTTAACAGGGGGATGATATTTAAACCACTTCTCCTTAGGGAGATCAACATGAGTAGCAAATGATTCACAAAAGGAAGCTACTATCTCAGAGTCAAGTCCATATTTAGTGTTAAACTTATGAAAAGCATCGGTAGCCATAAAAGATTTAACACAATCAAACTCAAGTATTATACATGACTCATTACCTTTGTCGATTTCCCAATCTTTAGAGTTGCATTTAATTCTTTCCAGAAGATCCCATCTGAATTCAATAGTTTTCTTCATAAAGGAGCCAGTCGAAGAAGAATCGAGCATGGTTTGATCATCATGAGAAAGCCGAGCATAAAAATTCTGTAAGATAATTTCTCTTGAGAGCTCATGATTGGGGCATGTGTACATCATGTACTTAAGCCTACCCCAAGCTTGAGTGATGCTTTCTCCTTCACGAGGCCAAAAATTATATATATAATTCCGATCACGATGAACCAAATGCATAGGATAAAAAAATTCGTGGAATTCCAGTTTCAATCGGTTCCAGTCCCATGTATCAGTATCATCACATAGCCTATACCATGTCAATGCATTTCCCTCCAAAGATAAAGGGAATACTTTCTTCTTAACTCCATCTCCGGATAAATCTGCAAGCTTAAACAATCCACAAATTTCCTCCACATAGATCAAGTGCATATCGGGATGTACCGTTCCATCTCATGCATAAGGATTAGCTAGCAGTTTCTCTATCATACCTGAAGGAATCTCATAATAAATATTTTTAGTAGGTGCAGTAGGTTGAGGAGCAAATATTTGTGCTTCCGGTCGAGGTGAAGATACCCCGAACAAAATCCCTCAAAGGATTACTTTCCATAGTGACAAGTAACAGTAAATTTCAGCACGTAATATAAATGTTTCCTTACCAAATTGTACTCACCAAAGGTGCTTCACTCCCCGGCAACGGTACCAAAAAAGAGTCTTAATGACCCACAAGTATAGGGGATCAATCGTAGTCCTTTCGATAAGTAAGAGTGTCAAACCCAACGAGGAGCAGAAGGAAATGACAAACGGTTTTCAGCAAGGTATTTTCTGCAAGCACTGAAATTATCGGTAACGAGTAGTTTGATAGCAAGATAATTTGTAACAAGTGACAAGTAGCAATAGTAACAAAGAGTGCAGCAAGGTGGCCCAATCCTTTTTGTAGCAAAGGACAAGCCGGAACGATCTCTTATAATAAGCAAAGCATTCTCGAGGACACATGGGAATTTCATCTAGTCACTTTCATCATGTTGGTTTGATTCGCGTTCGCTACTTTGATAATTTGATATGTGGGTGGACCGGTGCTTGGGTGCTGTTCTTACTTGAACAAGCCTCCCACTTATGATTACCCCCTCTCGCAAGCATCCGCAACTACGAAACAAGAATTAAGATAACTCTAACCATAGCGTTAAACATATCGATCCAAATCAGCCCCTTACGGAATAGCGCATAAACTAGGGTTTAAGCTTCTGTCACTCTAGCAACCCATCATCTAATTACTACTCCACAATGCATTCCCTTAGGCCCAAAGATGGTGAAGTGTCATGTAGTCGACGTTCACATGACACCACTAAGAGAATCAACAACATACATATCATCAAAATATCGAACGAATACCAAATTCACATGATTACTTATGACAAGACTTCTCCCATGTCCTCAAGAACAAAAGTAACTACTCACAAATCATATTCATGTCCAAGATCAGAGGGGTATTAAATAGCATATTAGATCTGAACATATAATCTTCCACCAAATAAACCAACTAGCATCAACTACAAGATGTAATCAACACTACTAGCAACCCACAGGTACCAATCTGAGGTTTTGAGACAAAGATTGAATACAAGAGATGAACTAGGGTTTGAGATGAGATGGTGCTGTTGAAGATGTTGATGAAGATTGGTCCTCCCACGATGAGAGGATCGTTGGTGATGTCGATGGCTCCGATTTCCCCCTCCTAGAGGGAAGTATCCCCAACGGAATCGCTCCGCCGGAGAGCAAAAGTGCTCCTGCCCAAGTTCCGCCTCGAGACGGCGGAGCACCGTCCCAAAAGTCTTCTCCTTATTTTTTCTAGGGAAATGGGCTTATATACCAGAAAATGGGCACCGGAGGCTGGCCAGGGGCCCCACAAGCCACCAGGGCGCGCCTGGGGGGTGGCGCACCCTGGTACCTCATGGGCACCTGGGTGGCCCCCTCTGGTACTTCTTTCTTCCAATATTTTTTATTTATTCCAAAATAAATCTCCGTGAAATTTCAGCTCATTTGGAGATGTGCAGAATAGGTATATCTGACATAGCTTTTCCAGGTCCAGAATTCCAGCTGCCGGCAATCTCCCTCTTTGTATAAATCTTGCATATTAAGAGAGAAAAGGCATTGGAATTGCTCCACAAAGTGTTATATTGATTAAAAACACTATAAATAACAGTAGTAAAACATGATGCAAAATGGACGTATCAATCATCTTGTCGCACTTCCTCATTCCCATCGTCTTGACGTGTTCCACATGTGGATGCCTCCATATCATCTTGTTGTTCACCTTGATGTGAAGTTGGGGCTTCCACTTGAGTAGACGAGGTACTCTCCTTTACTTCCACGGGGTGAATCTTGCCAATGGACAAGTCTTGAATTGCTTTCGAAGGTTCTTGATCTCCGGTGAGCAGTTCATACGCCGTTTTTCCAAGAAGCTTGTGGAGGTAGAGTCGATTTGTTGCATGATAAGCTGTTTCAACCGCTTCCGCCCAAAAGTGTTTTGGCGTCTTGTATTCATCAAGCATTGTTCTTGCCATCTCAATAAGAGTCCGGTTCTTCCTCCCAACAACTCCATTTTATTGAGGTGTGTACGTAGCCGAGAACTCATGTGAAATACCCTCCTCATCAAGAAAGGTGTCCACATTTGCGTTCTTGAACTCTATTCTGTTGTCACTCCGAACCTTCTTGATCTTCACTTCAAATTGATTTTGGGCCTTTCTTGCGAAGTTCTTGAAGATCTTTTGTACCTGTGATTTGTCATCGATAAAGAACATCCACGTAAATCTGGAAAAATCGTCAACAATGACCAAACCGAAAGAGTTACCACCAAGACTTTTATAGGAGTTGGGACCAAAAAGATCCATATGAAGCAGCTCGAGTGGTCTCCTCGTGGTCATAATGTTCTTCACGGAATGGCTTCCTCCAACTTGTTTTCCTACTTGACAAGCACTACAAAGTCAATCCTTGTCAAATATAACATCTTTCACACCAAGAATGTGATCTCTTTTAACAAGTTTATCAAGGTTACGCATGCCAACATGTCCAAGTCTCCTATGTCATAACCAACCTTTAGAAGATTTAGCACTTAAACATGTGCGAGGTTGGGCTCTCTTAGTGAAATCAACAATGTATAGATCACCTCTACAAATGCCAGTAAAGACCATATTATGATTATCTCGATGAAACACTTGGCAATCTACTTTGGTAAATAGAACATTGAAACCAAAGTCGGCTAGTCTAGATACGGAAAGAAGATTGTAGCCAAGAGATTCAACAAGCATAACATTTTGTATGGAGCTATCATTGGATATGGCCACCTTACCAAGGCCAAGTACCTTACCCTTGGAGTTGTCTCCAAAAGTCACATACTTCGTGGACCATCATTTTTAGCAAGCTCACGAAACATGTCTCTATCTCCGGTCATGTGATCGGTACATCCACTATCAAGAATCCACTCTTTTCCTACGGCCATGTAATCTCGAAGATTTGCCATAAGACTAAGATTCCTCATGGTCTTCTCAAATTCCATATCAAAATCTTCATCTTCATCATAATAGCCATGCTCAACATCATCATCACCAACATGTATATGATCATCACCTAGGGCAATGAATTCATTAGTTTCATGATCATGACAATCACTACAGGAATTAGCTAATTTGCCGTCTGCCATAGCAGACGGCAAAGGACCAGGCCACCGACGGCAAACGTCTTTGCCGTCTGCCACGGACGGCAAACACTTCCGGCACTGAAAGTCACGGTAATGACTTTGTTTGCCATCTGCGTAAAAACAGCTGACGGCAAAGAAGTTTGCCGCCCGCTTTCCTGGCCAAGCTGACGGCAAAGATCATGGACGGCAAAGAATAGCGGTTAGCCCCGTTAGGTGGCTAACGGCAGACTTTGCCGTCTGCCGGCGGACGGCAAACTTTGCCGTCAGCCCTATGACATCAGCAGACCCGTGGCTAACCGTCACTTCTGCTTAGTCTTTCCCGTCTGCCAGGCTGGTCTTTGCCGTCTACTGGCAGACGGTAGAATGACCAAATGGTCAGACCTGATGCTCCCAGGTTGAACAGGTTGCTGCCACGTGGCACCTTTGCCATCCGCCTACCGACGGCAAAGGACTTTGCCGTCGGCAGGCAGACGGCAAAGTGCCTGTATTGTTACTGTTTTGTCTGTTTTCTGTTATATCCCTGCATTTTCAAAAGACATATATGATATATATAGTTTCAACCTCAAGCATAGCCCATGTATCCAACATCTAGCAGTCCATCGAATGCAAGAGAACACATAGGGTATTAAAAGATCCAATACATACATAGTTTCACGGAGTTCATCCATATATACATACATAGTTTCACATTGTTCATCAATACAAATCAAAACAAAAACTAAACACTAGCAGTACATCAATGCCTGCTTCCATGAAGTGAATCAAACCTACAAAAATGGGAGTAAGAAAGTTAGAAGAAGAAGAAGAAGAAGACTAGAAGAAGACTAGAAGAAGAAGAAGAAGAAGAAGAAGAAGAAGAAGAAGAAGAAGAAGAAGACTAGAAGAAGACTAGAAGAAGAAGAAGAAGAAGAAGAAGAAGAAGACTAGAAGAAGAAGAAGCAGAAGAAGACTAGAAGAAGAAGAAGAAGAAGAAGAAGAAGAAGAAGAAGAAGAAGAAGAAGACTAGAAGTAGAAGAAGAAGAAGAAGAAGAATGAGAAGAAGAAGAAGAAGAAGAAGAAACAAAGAAGAAGAATAAGAATAAGAAAAAGGAGTAGAAGATGGAGAAAAAGAAAGAAGACAAAAAGGAAGAATAAGAATATATTTTCTTCTTCTTCTTCTCTCCTTTTCTCATCTTTCTTCTTCTCTTCTATCGTTTTATCCTTTTCCTTCTCATTCTTCTTCTTTTATTCTTTCTTTTTCTTCTCTTTCTTCTTCTATTCTTTCTTTTTCTCCTCTTCCTTGTTTTTCTTCTTCTTATTCCTTATTTGTGTCATTTTAGAGCTAACTTAGGTAATTATGCCATTTTTGAGCTAACTAAGCTTATTATGTCAATTTGGAGGAAAATAAGGTAAGTATAGGTCATTTTTGTGCTAACCTAGGTAATTATGCCATTTTTGAGCTAACTTAGGTAATTATAGGTTATTTTAGAGCTAACTTAGGTAATTATGTCATTTTGGAGGAAAATAAGCTAAGTATATGACATTTATGAGCTAACCAAGGTTATTATGCCATTTTTGAAATGAATAAGCTAATTATGTCATAAATGAACTAAATAAGATAATTATGTCATTTTGGAGGATAATTAGCTAAGTATGTCTTTTTGGGGGAAAATAAGCTAAGTATGTGGCATAATAGGGCTAACAAGCATGTACGAAGCTAAGTATGCATTTGTTAAGGAAAACACTAGAGAAAACTTACCGGAGGTCAAGCACCGGGGTTCCTCGAGCCGGTATCACCTGGAGAAGGGTTGTGCGATGCGGCTCCG
Source organism: Elymus sibiricus (assembly GCA_039707655.1). NCBI lineage: Eukaryota > Viridiplantae > Streptophyta > Magnoliopsida > Poales > Poaceae > Elymus > Elymus sibiricus. The sequence goes on along the minus strand of CM077666.1, from coordinate 196,800,673 downwards.
GAGTTATGCTGCACCAAAGATCATTTGCAAAGTCTCGTTAGCATGATGACACTCAAATGTTAAGACTAGTAAATAATGACCATTCAAATGAAACTCACCATTCCCGCTCTAGTAATGACCGGCATCGGCGGAGGGGTCTGACCGGTCTTCTTGCACATAGACTGCACATTTGGTTTTTACGAGTCAGTCATATTAGTTAGTAATGAAACGAACATTACGTGCATGATTTTGCTAATATGCAGAAGAAACTTACCACGAGGAGCTCGTACATGGCCCGGTGAGCCGCGTCATTCCGTACCCTCTCCTCCTCCAACAACCTAGCCGTCTTCTCCTCCGCCAGCAGTTCCTTCTCCGCCGCCACCCGGTCCCTCTCCTCCAGAAGTGCCTAGGTTGTCGCTCTCTCTTTCTGAAGAGCAGCCTGCAACACCACTCCTCGTTAGCATTGTAATCATCGATGGCCACACACACAATGTAATGGAGGAAAGATATCTGAGTCCGTATAACTAACCTCGATGGCGAGATCGACTGGCCGTGGACGAGTCCTTATCTCAGGACAGGAGCTCGTTTGGCGCGCCTTGATCTCCAGGAGAGTGAGAGGACAACGTATCAGTCCATCTCCAATGGCTAATGAGCCATGGGGCCTCCCGCCACCAGATATCATCACCAGCTCTGGATCAATAGGATTCTGGCTCGGGTTAAAGTCCTCCCCTTTCCTCGCCTTCCCCTCCTGGTTGTACCTCACGAGCTTGTGGTGGGAGGAGATGTTGGTGAAATTCTCTGGATGATCGAGGTCAGACTCAGAGAATGCCTTGGCCTTCTTGTACGGGGCAGTATGGGCCATGGCATAGAGGTCGTACACCTCAGGCACCTCCGTGTTATTGTATCGCGCCTAAAAGAGAGGAACAAAGTATTAGTAAAGGGCTCAAGCTAGCATGAAGAATGAATTGCATGAATCATGAAGCAAACCACATACCCAGTTCCGCCCGAACTGATATAAGTTGGCGCTGCCTTGATGGTGTGGCACACCAACCATTTGGGCACGCCGGTCCTTGGCATTGTCGTGGATGGCTCGCCAGCGGCCTGTGCACCACTCATCCACCAACGCCTCCCAACAATCCATCTTATCCGCACACCATCTCGGGGGCACCTAAGTTAGTAAAGAGAAATTTGAGTGCTACGCCTACGAATCAAATCAAGGAAACTAAGTACAATGCCTTAAGAATAGGTAATTACCTTCATGTACTGATCCTTCTTCAGAAACTTAGCTCGGCACGACGGCTTGTCCTTCTTAATACCACGCTTGGCGTAGTAGTCTCGAACAGCCTGCGGCCGAGCCTCGTGTCGTAAGTTTTGTAGTAGGTGCTTGCACTCGGTATCGATAACCTTTGCCGCGTCCTCCTCATATCCCTCCTCACACCTGTAGAAGGTCTGCAATCAAACGAGACAACACTGATTAGTACAATAACTAGCTATTGTTAATTTTTAATTGTGTAAAGGAGAAATTACCCAAAAGCTTCTGATCACCATCTCGGCCCTCGTGTGGCACAAGACACTGTCGATCATCTCCTCCGGCAGGGCCGGGGCAGCCAAGTAGTGCTCCCACTTCAATCCTAGCTCTTGGTACGATTGGCAGATACCGAAGAACATTAACGGGGATTTTGGTCTGCCTCTTCTCACCCATACCGTTGTCTACCACAACATACCTGGAAGAGTTGCAAATGGGACAATAGTTCAAGTCTGCATACTCAAGCCTAAATAAGGCACATCCTTTCTCACAGGCATCTATCTTCTCATAGGGCATCTTAAGTGCACGGAGGATTTTGTCCGACTGGTACAGGTTTGCAGGCATTACATGGCCTTTGGGTAGAAAGCGTCCAAATAGTGTCATCATCGCGTCGTAGCATTCTCTGCCCAAGTTGAATTGAGCCTTCAGAGCCATTACTTGTGCGATGGCATCCAGCTGACAAAGCTCAGTGTGCTCGTGGAGAGGACGTTTTGAAGACTCCAACATTTCATTGAAGGCCTTTGCAGATTCCTCCATCTCATCGTCCGAATCCCGAGGATCATCAAAGTCTTGCACCATGTCTTCGATCCCGGTACCATGCTCGTCAGTGTGACAACGAACCACCTCAGCTCTGGTACGTTGGGCAGACTCTCCATGAAATGTCCACACCGTATAATCGGGCGTAAACCCCCACTTCTGCAGGTGTTTACCCATTTCATCCTCTTTCCTCTAAGAAAAGTTGTCGCACCTAACATAGGGGCACCAGGTTTTTCTCTGGCCATTTGCAAATGCGGCTTTCACAAACCCCTTGGTTTTTGTTAACCATTCATTGCTCATGTCTTCCTGACTAGTGTGACCGGTGTACATCCACGCACGATCACTCATCTTGCCTACCTACTAAACACCCAAGAAATATATATTCATCAGTTAATGAAGTTTGTCAATTTTTATTACGTCCATGCAACCTACACGCTAATAGGTAAATATAGGTCCTAATCCCACCCGAGTATGTGTAGATTGGGTTCGTTTTCCCATGCTGTGCTCCGGATCCGATGCAAAATTTTGGCAGTACCTCCCCGCTGTTCTCCTGATACATGTCTCGGCAATAAACAGAGAGGATGTGTACCCGGAGAACAACAGGGAGGCACTGACGAAATTCTGCATCGGATCCGGAGCAGAGCATGGGAAAACGAACCCAATCTACACATACTTGGGCTGTCCATGGATAACGTGGACAACTCGAAAGGATGGCGGTTATAAATATGCAAAGACATGCATATTTATAGATGCCGCCCTTTAGAACGGGAGACGCATACTGGTCACGCATACTGATGATTGAGGACACCTATAGCTAGCAAGTTTCATCGGCACGAAGACCGGAACAGAGCAAATTAAGGGGGGAGGAGGAGATGTCATTTGTGCTCACCCACGAACGCAGGGGAGCTCGTCAAACACACGGGGAGGTCGTCGAACACCAGACCCTCGCAACGACGAAACAACTGCACATTTAAATCCACCCGATCAACACGAATATTCAATCCTGATAAAAAATTTATATATATATATAACTACTTTTCTATTTTTTTTCTATTCTCCTCTATTCCTTCTTCTTCTCCTCTTTTTCTTCTTCTTCAGACCATCTTCTGTTTTTCCTCTTCTTCTCCTCTTCTCCTCTTTTTCTTCTTCTTCCTATACTTCTCCTCTTCTTCTTCTCCTCTTCTTCTTCTTCTCCTTCTTCTTCTTCTTTTCTTCTCCTCCTCCTCCTCCTCTTCTTCTTCTTCTTCTTCTTCTTCTTTTCTTCTCCTCCTCCTCTTCTTCTTCTTCTTCTTCTTCTTCTTCCTTCTTTTTTTTCATCTTTCTTCTTCTTCTTCTAATTATCTAAACCTAAACCTAAACCTAGCACTAACCTAAACCTAAACAGCAAAAAACAGAAACAAAAAACAGAAGAAAAAAAGCTCACCTTGGAGGAGGGCCGCGGTGGTGGAGGAGGGCCGGCGCAGGGAGGAAGGCGGTGCCGCGGTGGTGGAGAAGGGCCGCGGGGAGGGGGGCGGCGCCGCGGCCTGGCTCCGGCGGTGGGGCGTCGCGGGCGCAGGGGCCGGGGAGCAGGGCGGGCGCAGGGGCCGACGGCGGTGCTGGGCGGCGGCGGGAACGGCGGGGCTGGGGCGGCAGGTGGGGTGGGTGAGGTGGGGGGAGAGAGAGGGGGGAGAGAGAGAGAGAGGAGGGTTACGGCCGATAGATAGGCATCCTCTTTGCCGTCTGCTAGCAGACGGCAAAGAGCAAAAAAGCGGACGGCAAAGAGCTAGCGGACGGCATCCAGCCCGTTCATCTGACCTAGCCAGCCCCACGGTCCAGTGGGGCCCAGCTGGTCTCTTTGCCGTCTGCCTTTAAGCCCTTTGCCGTCTGCTGGCAGACGGCAAAGAATGCACTGATGGCAAACTATATGTTTGCCATGAGTCCGCTCTTTGCCGTCTGCTTTTTGTAAGCGGACAGCAAATACCTTCTGTGCCATCCGCTAGCAGACGGCAAAGAACTGGCTGATGGCAAATTCTCTGATTCCAGTAGTGAATGTTCAAGTTTATGAATTCTAATTGCTTCCGTGATAATGTTACTAATAGTTCCAACATCTCTTTAGCACGCATAAGATCACGAAGCTCAAACAAGCAATCATCAAAGTTGGGATCATTAGGACTCATCTTGTGAAAAGCAATAGTCTTATGAAGAATCTCATCAAGATTCTTTAAAGAGTAATCGGGGTATCGCTTTTCCAAGCCATGCCATAGGGTATAAGCACATCCAAAGTTTTGCATACAACGAAGCACAACTTTAGGTAATCCTCTAACGATAAGATTGACGGTTCTAAGATTACGAAGCATGTCAATTTCCTCTTCATGAGTAGGATGCAAGGGATCAATAGGAGGCACATAAGGATTATGAACATACTTGCTCAAGTTAAATTCATCAAAGATATCAAGCATCTCATTCTTCCAAACATTGTAATACTCCCCATTGAGAATAGGCACTCTACGTCTAAGACTCCCCAAAGTAGACACATCCATCTCCCTCCAATGGTGATTAAACCAAAGCAATGGAGACCAAAGCTCTGATACCAATTGTGGGGTCGAGGAGATAGGTCTAGAGGGGGGTGAATAGACACTTAACTAACCAAAAGTGCAGTTTTTAGTTTCTCTTGGAACTTAGGCAGATTTTGGCACAAGTTAAGATAACACCAAAACTTTCGACACATGCAAATCTAGAGATAGAGCAGCGGAAATAGTAAAGCATGCAAGTGTATGGAAAGTAAAGGGGTAGAGTATGGAAGATCAAACGCAATGAAGACATGGTGGTTTTTGGTGTGGTTCCGATAGGTGGTGCTATCGTACGTCCACGTTGATGGATGCTTCAACCCACGGAGGGTAACGGCTGCGTGAGTCCACGGAGGGCTCCACCCACAAAGGGTCCACGAAGAAGCAACCTTGCCTATTCCACCATGGCTTACGTCCACGAAGGACTAGCCTCACTCAGGGTAGATCTTCACGATGTAGGCGATCTCCTTGCCCTTACAAACTCCTTGGTTCAACTCCACATCATGTCGGAGGCTCCCAAGCGACACATAACCAATCTAGGAGATACCACTCTCCAAAAGGTAATAGACGGTGTGTTGATGATGAACTCCTTGCTCTTGTGCTTGAAATGATAGTCTCCCCAACACTCAAACAACTCCTCACATATTTGTCTATGGTGGAAGAAGGATTTGAGTGGAAAGCAACTTGGGAAAGGCTAGAAATCAAGGTTCAAATGGTTGGATTGGAATGTCTTGATCTCAACACATGAGTAGGTGGTTCTCTCTCAGAAAATGTATGGTGGAAGTGTAGGCACGTTCTGATGGCTCTCTTCTCTGAGGAAGAAGGGGTGGAGGGGTATATATAGCCTCCACACAAAATCCAACCGTTACATACTTTTGACCCAACTCGGTGGCACCGATCAGAAATCTCGGTGGCACCGATCTATTCAAAAGATATGAACGTAAGGAATCTTGGTGGGACCGACTGGAACAACTCGGATAGACCAATGTGCAATGGTTAGGGCAAACCTCGTCTCGGTGGCACCGATTGCATCATCTCGGTGGGACCGAAGTGAAGCAATAAGGCAACAGAGAGTTGGCAAGCCATCTCGGTGGTACCGATTTGCAAATCTCGGTGGGACCGAAATAATTTGGATGAAGGAAATTTTGGTGGGGCCGAGTTGGAATGTAGGGTTTTGGACATATTTGGATGAAGGAAGTGGCTGAGGATTTTGGAGCAATATCATTGAGCACTTGAGCAAATAGATCATTAAGCAACACCTCATCCCCTTTTTATAGTATTGGCTTTCCTATGGACTCAATGTGATCTTGGATCACTTAACCAAAAATGAAGAGTCTTGAGCTTTTTCCAATTCATGTCCTTAGCATTTTGAAGGGTCCATATTCCTAGTCCTTGCCAAGCCAATGCTGAACTTATCTGAAATTTACTAGATAGAAACATTAGTCCAACAACATGTATGTTGGCATAAATTACCAAAATCACCAAGGGAGCAAATGTGCTTTCATGAGGCCCTTGAGGACCTCAGCATTGGCACGCTCGGCCTGGCCGTTGCTTCGTGGGTGCGCCACTGAGGCGTAGCAGATCTGTGTGTCGAGGCTGGCGCGGTATGACTTGAAGAAGCCGCTTGTGAACTGGGAGCCGTTGTCGGTGATGATGCGGTTGGGGACGCCAAAGCGGCTCATGAGGCCCTTGATGAACTTGACGGCAGAGCCTGCCAGGATGGTGCGCATGGGCTCGACCTCTGCCCACTTGGTGAACTTTTCGATGGCGACGTAGAGGTAGCGGTAGCCGCCAGCTGCACGAGGGAAGGGTCCCAAGATGTCCAACCCCCAGACCGTGAAGGGCCACGAGAGAGGGCTCATCTGCAGGTCTTGTGCCGGTTGGTGGATTTGCTTGGCGTGGAATTGACAAGCCTCACAGGATTGGACCAGCTCTGTGGCGTCGTGAAGCGCGGTGGGCCAGTAGAAACCACTGTGGAACACCTTGCTGGCGAGGGTGCGTGATGAGGAGTGGTGACCATAGTCTCCTCCATGGATGTCGGCGAGCAGCTCGTGGCCTTGCTCTTCAGAGATGCACCGCGGAGAGACGCCATTGGGGCGCCTGCGGTACAGCTCACCGTCCTTCAAGCAGTAGGCGGTGGCCTGGCGAGCCATGCGCTCTGCCTCAGTATCCTTCTTCAGGAGGGTGCCATGGAGCAAGTAGGCCTTGAATTCGGCGGCCCAGCAGTCCGCTTGAGGCTCTAGTGCCAGCAGTAAGTGGGCTCCTGAGGCGGGGCCGCAGTCTGGCGCGCCCGTGGGCGGTGTGGGTGGTAGTTCTTCATGAAGCAGCATGGGGCCCACGGCAGGTGGTGCGGCTGATGGCTTGAGGAGCCTTTCCTCAAAGACGTCAGGGTTCTGAGGCTCGCGGCGAGATGCTCGCTTGGCGATATGGTCGGCCTCCTTGTTGCCGCCGCGGGGAACGTGCTGGAGCTCTAGGCCAAGGAAACGCCTCTCGAGCTTACGTTCCTCTTCCAGATAGGCCGCCATGTGCTCGTCCTTGGGCTTGTAGCTTTTGTTGGAGAAGTTGACTAGGAGCTGCAAATCGCCCTTGATGGTGAGGCATTTGATGCCTAGAGCAGAGGCAGCCTTGAGTCCGGCGATGAGGCCTTCGTACTTTGCGATGTTGTTGGAGACCTTGTCGTCACGCTTGAAGCAGAGCTGGATGGCATAGTAGAGCTTGTCTCCTGTTGGCGAGGTGAGCATGACGCCAGCCCTTGCGCCCTGTCGGGAGAAGGCACCATCGAAGTGCATGGACCATCCGCCAGACGCCTGGTCCCCAGGCAAGAGGGATTCGGCCTCGCGAGGCTCCTCCTGGGGAGGCTCCGTCCATATCACTATGAAGTCAGCCAAGGCTGCACCCTTGATCACTCTCGTGGTGCAAAATTCCAGCTCAAAGGCTTGCAGTTCGATGTTCCACTCGGCGACGCGGCCAGCAGTGTTGGGGCTGCGCAGGACTTGCTCCAGGGGGTAAGACGAGATCACCTTGATGGGATGGCCTTGGAAGTAGTGGCATAGCTTCCTGGAGGCGACGAGGAGCGCGAGGAGGAGCTTCTGCTGCATGGGATAGCGCTCGCGTGCATCTCGCAGGACAGTGCTGACGAAGTACACGGGGTGCTCGACGAGGCGTGCGGTCACCGTGGCAGTTTGGTCTTCAGGGGGGCCGAGGGGCTCATGAGGCTCAGGGGGCTCGGGAGGCGACTCATGAGGTGGCCCACTGGAGGCCTCCTGAGGAGGGCCCCCAGCAGTTGGAGGCGCGGCCTCGGGAGGCGACGCACCAAGGGCCTCCGGAGACGGGATCTCAGCAGGCGACGGCGTGACCTCGGGAGGCGCCGGCGCGGCAAGCTTCTTCTGTGTGCAGACGCGCTCTTCTCGAACTGCCACCAGGGCCGTCTAGGGAGTGGCCACCAAGTAGAGGAGCAAAGGCTCGCGAGAGCATGGCGCGACCATGATGGGCGGGCTCGTGAGGTACCTCTTGAGGTCTTCGAAGGCAGCGTCGGCCTCAGGAGTCCACTTGAAGGGGCCAGACCTCTTCATGAGCTTGAAGAACGGCAGGGCTCGCTCACCGAACTTGGAGATGAATCGCCCAAGCGAGGCCATGCATCCCGCCAGGCGCTGCATCTCCTTGAGGCTCTGGGGAGGATGCATCTTCTCGATGGCCTTGATCTTCTCGGGATTAGCCTCGATGCCACGGTGGGAGACCAGGAAGCCAAGCAGCTTGCCGGAGGGAACTCTGAAGACGCACTTGTCTAGGTTGAGCTTGAGGTTGACCTTGCGCAGATTGTCGAATGTTTCCTGGAGGTCCGCGAGGAGGGACCAAGCCTCGCGAGTCTTGACGACGATGTCATCGACGTAGGCCTCGGTGTTTCTTCCCATCTGGGGTCCCAAGGCGATGCACATCAGCCTCTGGAAGGTGGCCCCAGCGCTCCTGAGGCCGAAAGGCATGCAGATGTAGCAGAATATGCCGCAGGGGGTGATGAAGGCCGTTTTCTCCACATCTTCAGTCGCCATCTTGATCTGGTGATAGCCTGAGAAGCCATCTAGGAAGCATAGCAGCTCGCACCCGGCGGTGGAGTCCACGATCTGGTCAATGCTGGGCAGTGGAAAAGGATCCTGGGGGCAGAACTTGTTGAGGCTCGTGAAGTCGACGCACATCCGCTCCTTGCCGCACTTCTTGGGCACCACGACTGGGTTGGCGAGCCATTCGGGATGGCGCACCTCACAGATGACTCCAGCTTCTTGGAGCTTCTGAACTTCCTTGACGATGAAATCTTGCTTCTTTGGCGCCTAGCGCCGTGCCTTCTGTTTCACGGGGCGTGCGTTGGGGCACACCGCTAAGTGGTGCTCGATCACCTCCCTCAGCACACCGGACAAATCAGATGCCGTCCAGGCGAACACATCCGAATTTGCCCGAAGGAAGGTGACGATCGCGTCTTCCTATGTAGGAGAGAGGCCGGTGCCGATGGTGAAGGCAGGGCCTGAGCCGCTGCCGTCCACCGACACTTTCTTCATCTCGTCGCAATCCTGAGAGAACAGTTGCTTCTTCTTCATGGGTGCGGCCTCATGAGGCTCGGCGACATCTTCGTCGGCAGGGTAGGTGGTGGCGGCAGCCTTATAGGCGCTCTCGAGGGAGCGGACCGCGTCCTTCCGCAGCAGACGGTGATGATACCGCTACAGCCTGGCATCTTGAGGATGTTGTAGGCGTGGTGGGTCACCGCCATGAACTTGGCGTGTGCCGGGTAGCCCAGGATGGCGTTGTATGGCAGGCTGATGTGCGCCATGTCGAAGTCGATGAGCTCGGTGTGGTAGTTCTTGCGGGTGCCAAAGGTGACGGGGAGGCGCACTTGCCCCAGAGGGATGGTGGAGCCATCAGTCACTCCGGAGAAGGGCCTGGTGTCATGGGAACGAGTCTGACAGTAGAAGGTAGGGGTACGTAAGGAGAGGGCAGAGTCCTAGCTACGGCGAGGGTGTACACACAGATGTATGAGTTCGGGCCCCTCTTGTGGAGGTAATAGCCCTATGTCTCAGGTGCTCGGGAGCTCTTTGTCGAGTGTAATAGGAGTATCGTTACAGGGGGTCCGAACCCTTGTGCCAGAGGGGAGGGCTGGCTTATATAGAGTGCGCTGCCCCTCATAAGTGTCCGGCATCTAAGGGTCAGATCGTGGCTATAAAGACGTACGTTACTGGTAACGTACAACATAAATGCTATTAATGGTCTTGATGAACGCCTGCCCGTTAGCCTCCCTGGGGTGACTTCTGGGCTTCTGTGGTCGACTGTCTTCTGGTCCTTCCGAGTGAAAGGTAAGCGTCGAGTGAAAGGTACCTCCGAGTGTATATTGTCGAGTGACTTGTATGTCTTGGCGATTTCAGTCGGAGACTTCCTTGTAGCTCTTAAGCTTTCTGGGGCAGTGTCCTTAGGTAGGGCATGTAGGTCAGGCCTATGACCCTACCCTAGGTACATATCCCCATCATTAGCCCCCGAATGGATCGGGGTTCGAGTGTAAAAAGTGTCAATGCAGGTTCTGACAAGACACAAAAATTCCGAGTGCATTTTGAGGCTTCTTAGAAATCTGCGTCGATTGGAACCTTTATCGTTCGCCCTGATCGATTCTGTCTTGAAGTATATCCGAGTGAAACTGAGCTCGAAATCAGGTCCGAGTGAAACTGAGCTCGAAATCAGGTTCGAGTGGTCTGCAGAGTCTTCTGATGTGACGGTTCGCTCCGTCGGGTCCGGATTTTACGGGATTCGAAAATTGGATAAACATGCGCCGAGCGGAGATGACGCAACCGCAAGGGCAAGTGGGCACACGACGCCTCGATTACCGCGCCGCCAAAATCGCCACGCGGTGCGCCTCCTCTGAATTCGGGATACTCAGAGATCTGGCGGGCCCGCAGGTCAGAGACCCACACGGGCGGATATAAGGGGTGACGACGCCGGTGCTGGTACAGTATTCTTCCCCCAAATCTGCTCTTCTCCACCTCCTCCTCTGCTCAACACCGCTCCAACGACCGCCGCCGCCATGACGAAGGGCAAGATGGAGAAGCTCGAGCGCACCAAGAAGGGAGGAGCCAAGACGAAGAAGTCGTCGGGTGCCCGGTCGACGGTGCCGCCGGGGTGGATCCAGGGGGATTTCCTCCAATCGACGGTCACGGCGGAGGATGTGCAAAATCTCGTCGACGACGGGTTGATTGCTGCGGAGTCCTGGAGATTGCCGAAGGGGGAGACCGAGCCAGAGCCACGCGACGGCGAGCGAGTTCTGCTTCTCACCCACGTCGAACGAGGTTTCTCCATGCCACCCCACCCATTCATCCGTAGTTTCATGAACTATTTTGGGGCGCAGCTCCACCATTTCCCTTCGAATGCAATTGCCTATCTTTCCTGTTTCATAACTTTGTGCGAATGCTTCCTGGGCTGTCCTCCGCATTGGGGTTTGTTTAAACACATATTCTCTGTTAGATCCCAATCTGTCAAGAAAGCCAATCCCAGTGATAGCAAAACCCACGTAATCCAACTGTGTGGTGGCTTAGGGATCCAAAAGAGAGGTAGGAGTGCATTCCCATCTATGACCTTTCCTGACTCTGTCCGGGGTTGGCAGTCGACATGGTTCTATTGCAAGGACGTTGCATCACCAAATATGTCGACTGGACTTCCTCCTTTCACCTTGGATCGACCTACCACCCCCAAACCACTGTACGTGACAAAGGTAGAGAAAATCCAAGTAGGGATCCTAGTGAACATTGTATCTTATCTGATCCGCGGCGGAGTGACTGGCTTGGATCTCCTTGAAACGTTTCTCAGTCGACGGATCCAGCCTCTCCAAGCCCGGGATCACACCATGTGGCATTATTCAGGCCCTGAGGATACCACTCGGACTCATCTTGAGGAAGTTTCCGACGAGACTGTTTCTCAGTGGCTCAAGAGCATTACCGGAGCCTGTGATAATCCTGAGGGGGCCAAACGAATTCCGCCCTTCTCTGCTTTGAACCCACCGAAGAACTTGGTGAGTTATACCTCTGCCGATTGTTTTAATATATGTCGAGTAACGGGATCTTCAGTCGACTGACTTTGAAGCTTGTATCTTACAGGAATTTACAAACATGTACTCGCCCGTGCCAAACGGAGAACAGCCTGACGAAGAAGAAGGGAGCGTAGATGGCAGCGCAGACGGCGATTGCGCCGACGACAGCGAGAGCAGCGATGACGACCTGGAGGAAGGCGAGGTGGAAGCTCAGGTCCCTCTGCGCACCGGGCGTCGCACCAAGCAGCAGGAAGACCCAGAGGTTGCTCCGAGCAAAACTGTGGCGTCGAGTACAAGGAACCCAAAGCGTGACCGTGCTGCAACATCGGGGTCGACTGAAAAAGCTGCGAAACAACTCAAGCCGGACGCGCCAAAACCTCGGAAGGCCCTGCCTCGCATCAAGATTGCTGTGCCTGTTGCCTCAATTGTGATTGTGGCACTTCATGTCTCTGCTGACCGAGTTGAGTTTATCCGCCAGAGCTGCTACCTCTGTGACGTCGCCCCAGCGAAATGATGCGGACCATATGGAACTGGACACTCCTGATGCGGCCACCTCCCAACGAGGTATAACAAACCCACACTCTACTCTGTTTTTTGAAGAATAATCGTCGAGTGACTTGATTAAAATTGCCGATTGATAGCTGACGAAGTCATCGAACTGGAAGATGACGAGGAGCTGTAGCGAGGAACGCGGGATGAAGTTGTGCCTCTGGGGGCTCCACGCGTACGCACTCGGAAAACATCGTCAGGACAGACGCCCCGTGGGTCGACTGCTGCGAAACCTCCGGCCCTTGTGACCCCACTGTCGAGTCCTCCGCCAGCCACTTCAATTCTGGTGGCTTCAGCACCTATTGGAAAATCTGAAGCACCTCCTGCTGCCTCAGTTACAACACCAACTCATTCGACGCCCGCATACCCTCTGTATCACGTCCCGGAGGACCAAACTGGAGCTGCCAAGGAAGCCATGATTCAGGCTGGGCAGATGATGCTGCGAACAAAAGAGGCGTATGAAGCCAGCAAGTTAGCCTATGATGCCAGCTCAGCGCTTCAGGCCAACGTCCGAGTAAGTGCTATTGTAAGTTCATTTCCGATTGAATTCCTGTCCATCTTGATTTTACACCCACTGGGTGTTTTCTTCGCAAGTAGATCAGGTAGTTTCTGGTCCAGTGGGGGCACGCTGAGTGCACCCACTGGGTGTAGTCCTCGAGACCGCTATCGAATGACGAAGGCATCGGCAGGGGTCTTAGAGTTGATTTGAAAGTTGCTTGTCACTCGACAGGACGGGCCTGGTCGAGTGATAGTAGGTCCAGTGGGGGCACGCTGAGTGCACCCACTGGGTGTAGTCCCCGAGACCGCCGTCGAGTGCTTGCATCGGCGGGGGTCTGATAGAGACAATGTTCGCTTGCTTGCTTCTTTGTTTATACTCTGACAGGCCAGACCTGGTCGAGTGTTTTTGTATCCAGTGGGGGCACGCTGAGTGCACCCACTGGGTGTAGTCCCCGAGACTATTGTCGATCGTTGACGATGGGCAGTAGTCTTAAGAACCATTCTGCAGGTTTCATGGACATCATTTCCATCAACCATGATATGACGCTGTATAGGGTTGTGGGGTGGGGCGGCGAGCCGTCTTTCAGTCGACTGAACTTGTACTTTTCCACTCGGGAGTAGAGAAATATCCATGTCGACTGAACCCCTTCTTTGTTGATTTCAGAAAGCCTGTGAGCTCGGGACCAAGTACGTCGAGCTGGAGAAGGAAAAGAATCGACTTCTGCTGGATCTGGAGCTGACGAACAACAACCTGGACCGTGCACAGACCGAATTGAAGACTTTGGGAGGTAATCTTTGTCGATCAATTGCATTATCACTTTCATCTTCCATCCTTTGAACCGAGTGAATCCACTCGAACAGACGTACGTGATGAGAACCGTCGTCTCCGAGCGCGACTCAACAATGTTATTTCTTTAGACACCATGAAGAAGGCGCTCAAGGACAAGGACAAATCACTTGCTGATGCTCAGAAGGAAGCAAAGGAGAAAACTGAAGCTGCTGAGAAGAAACTTGCTGCAGCCAGTAAACTGGAAGAAGAGAACGCCAAACTCAAGCAGGAACGATCCGATTGGATCAAAAAACTTGAAGTGCAAACCAAGGGAAAGAGTGCTCTAGAGAAACACTTAGGAGACTTCGCGAAGAAAATGTTTAGCATGCTTGAAGGTGACTTTCTTCTGTCGAATGAATTTCTTTGATTTCTTCAAAACGGCATTATGATCACCTTTTCCCTTTCTCTCCATGCAGAATTCTGTCAAGACTTTGAGAAGGAAACTGAAGAGATCGAGCCCAATCTGGACCCCACGAAGTCACTCGTCGGAGACGCCGTGGCCATGGATATGTTTTGACTCGAAGCTCGTCTTAAGAGTGTCCAAGGATATGTCACTCGGCTGAAGGCTGCGTTCGAGAAGGTCGACAAGGAGTTGTGGCCTGAAGATTCTCTCCAGACTGACCTCGAGTCTATGATGACTCGCCTCAACGAAATCCCCAGTCGAGTGCAGGCGTGGAAGAAATCCGCTGCTCGTTGTGGTGCTGATGTGGCACTTTCACTCGTCAGGGTTCATTGCAAGGAGGCCAGGGAGGACAAACTGAAGGCCCTTCGAGTGATCAACACAAAGAAACTTCAATTTGAAGATTTCATGGAGACTTTCATCGAAGCAGCTACTCGGATCGCCAACGGAATTGACCTGGATACCTTTGTCGAGCCTTCAAGCCCTACCGGAGCTTGAAAAAGTACGTTGCTTTCAGTTAAAACTTTATTTGCCTCGGTATGCCGAGTGATGGTGTAACCGATTAAAACTTCGTTCAAGCCTTAAGCTTGAGAACTTCCCTTTGCGCGAACAAGTTTTTGCTGCGCTAGAGATTCTAGTCTTACTCACATTCTGCTTTCCGACATTTTGCTTGGCTGAATTTATTTAATTCTCGAATGGAACGGGTGTTCTGCACTCGTAAGAATTTTAAACTTAGGCGAAGACTGGTTCGCGGCTAAGTTTCTGAGTGTATTGAATGTTATACACTCGGAAGGGTTTTTAACTTAGGCGAAACGGGTTCGCAGCTAAGCCCCCGAGAAAGAGGATCGCTCTTCACTCGGAGAAGTTTTTGAACTTAGGCGAAGACTGGTTCGCGGCTAAGTCTCCGAGTATATTGAATGTTATACACTCTGAAGGGTTTTTAACTTAGGCGAAACGGGTTCGCAGCTAAGCCCCCGAGAGAGAGGATCGCTCTTCACTCGGAGAAGTTTTAGACTTAGGCGAAGACTGGTTCGTGGCTAAGTCCCCGAGTGTATTGAATGTTATACACTCGGAAGGGTTTTTAACTTAGGCGAAACGGGTTCGCAGCTAAGCCCCTAAGAGAGAGGATTGCTCTTCACTCGGAGTAATTTTTAGACTTAGGCGAAGACTGGTTCGCGGCTAAGTCTCCGAGTGTATTGAATGTTATACACTCGGAAGGGTTTTTAACTTAGGCGAAACGGGTTCGCAGCTAAGCCCCCGAGCAAGAGGGTTGCTCTTCACTCGGAGAAGTCTTTGAATGCGAAATTGTGCGATCGGAATCGACAATAGACTGCGGAAGTCATAACTTAACAAGCGACATCGTCTGGAGCACTCTTATTACATCAAAATAACTCAGTCATCAAGTATAAAAGCGTCGAAGCAAATCCGCGTTCCAGGCGCGCGGCTCATCAATATTCTTCTTCAAGTTGAAAAGATGGTACGCTCCGTTGTTCAGCACCTTGGTGACGACGAATGGGCCTTCCCACGCTGGGGCCAACTTGTGGGGTCGCTGCTGATCCACTCGGAGCACTAGATCACCTTCGTGGAACGAACGGCTCTTGACGTGTCTCGCATGGAAGCGGCGAAGGTCTTGTTGATATACAGTCGACCGGATCAGGGCCATCTCTCGTTCTTCCTCTAGGAGATCCACCCCATCCTGTCTTGCTTGCTCAGCTTCGTCTTCAGAGTATAGATCCACTCGGGGGGAATTGTGAAGGACGTCACTTGGCAAAACGGCTTCAGCTCCATACACAAGGAAGAAAGGAGTGCGTCCAGTCGACCGGTTTGGAGTCATCCTCAAGCCCCACAGAACAGACGGCAATTCAGTGACCCAAGCTCCAGCAGCATGATCAATATCTTGCATGAGCCGAGGCTTCAGTCCTTGGAGGATAAGGCCGTTCGCTCGCTCAGCTGTACCGTTAGACTGGGGGTGTGCAACGGACGCGTAGTCCATCCGAGTGCCTTGAGAGGAACAAAAGTATCTGAACTCTTCCGAGTCAAAATTAGAGCCGTTGTCTGTAATGATACTGTGGGGGACTCCATACCGGAATATTATCTCTTTCATGAATTTGATAGCAGTGCGGGCGTTCAGCTTCTTGATGGGTTTAGCTTCAATCCACTTAGTGAACTTGTCGACTGCAACCAGTAAGTGAGTGAATCCACTCTGGCCTGTTCTAAGGGGTCCAACCATATCCAAGCCCCATACAGCAAACGGCCAGACGAGTGGAATAGTCTTCAAGGCAGACGCAGGTTTGTGTGACAGGTTCGAATAAAACTGGCATCCTTCGCAGTGATCGACTATATCTTGAGCTATCTCATTGGCGCGCGGCCAGAAGAAACCAGCTCGGTATGCTTTGGCAACAATCGTCCGAGAAGACGCATGATGACCACAAGTTCCCGAGTGAATCTCCTCCTAAATCAGTCGACCTTCCTCGGGAGAAATACACCGCTGAGTCACGCCAGTCACACTTTCTCTGAAAAGTTGTCCATCCATAACAATAAAAGCCTTGGATCTGCAAACTATCTGTCGAGCTTCATCTTCATCATCTGGGAGTTCTCGCCTCAGAATATACGCAGTATAAGGAACAGTCCAGTCGGGGATGATCACTAAAATCTCCATGACCAGATCAATAACTGTTGGGACGTCGACTTCAGTCGGATCGGAGGCGCTCTTTGCTTGCGGGGGCTCTTCAGTGAAAGGATCTTCCTGCACTGAAGGAGAATGAAGGAGCTCGAGAAATACATTACTGGGGACAGGCTTCCGAGTGGATCCAATCTTTGCTAGCTCATCAGCTGCTTGATTCTTCACTCGGGGAACATGATGGAGTTCCAAGCCTTCGAATTTCTTCTCGAGTTTCCTTACTGCATTGCAGTATCCTGTCATAGCGGGGTTCCTGACATCCCACTCTTTCATCACTTGATTGACCACCAAATCAGAGTCGCCATATACCATCAGGCGCCGGACGCCGAGTGAAATAGCCATGCGCAACCCATACAAGAGTGCTTCATATTCAGCTTCATTGTTGGAGGAATCAAAATGAATCTATAGAGTTTGTCACCTTTTGGGGACACCAGAACTACGCCAGCACCAGACCCATTCAGCATCTTCGAGCCATCAAAGAACATGGTCCAGTGTGCCGAGTGAACTTGGATCGGCTGCTGCTGTTCAGTCCACTCGGCCAGGAAATCAACGAGGGCTTGAGACTTGATTGCTTTCTTTGCTTCAAACTTAATGTCAAAATAGAGGAGCTCAATAGCCCATTTGGCCACTCGACCAGACGCATCTCGATTGTGGAGAATTTCAGACAATGGAGCATCACTGACGACTGAAATTGAGTGATCTTGAAAATAATGTGCCACCTTCTTAGCTGACAGATATATACCGTACACGAGCTTCTGGTAATGTGGATATCTTTGCTTTGAAGGAGTCAACACTTCAGAGATGTAATAAACAGGACGCTGGACTTTGTAAGCTTTACCTTCCTCTTCCCTCTCGACAGTGAGAACTGTACTGACGACCTGATTAGTAGCCGCTATGTACAATAGCAATGGCTCTTTACTGTGCGGAGCAGCAAGCACCGACTGGGTGGAAAGCAGAGCTTTGAGCTCGACAAACGCCGCTTCAGCTTCTGGAGTCCACTCGAATGTATCAGACTTCTTCATCAGTCGGTATAAAGGCAATGCCTTTTCACCGAGATGAGAAATGAATCGACTCAATGCTGCCAAGCAACTTGTGAGCTTCTGGACATCGCGCACACGCTCAGGGCTTTTCATTCGGGTGATGGCACCAATCTTTTCAGGATTAACGTCGATTCCCTTTTCAGAAACAAGAAAACAGAGTAATTTGCCACCAAGAACACCGAAAGTGCACTTAGTCGGATTTAGCTTGATGTCATATCTCCTCAAATTGGCGAATGTTTCAGCTAAGTCAGACAACAGGTCGGAACCTTTGCGAGACTTGACGACAATGTCATCCATGTACGCTTCAACATTCCGAGGGATCTGAGCGAGTAAACATTTTTGAATCATGCGCATGAAAGTAGCGCCAGCGTTCTTCAAACCAAAAGGCATGGTGATATAACAGAAACACCCGAAAGGGGTGATGAAGGCTGTCTTTATTTCATCCGGACCAAACAGACGGATCTGATGGTAACCAGAGTAAGCATCCAGAAAAGATAGACGCTCACACCCCGCAGTTGAGTCGACAATCTGATCAATGCGGGGGAGTGGAAAATGATCTTTCGGGCAGACCCGATTGATATGTTTGAAATCAATACACATGCGGAGTGACTTGTCCTTCTTAGGGACCATAACGACGTTCGATAACCACTCGGAGTGGTAAATCTCACGTATGAACTTAGCCGCCAAGAGACGAGCCACCTCCTCGCCGATTGCTTTTCGCTTCTCCATTGCCGACCGACGCAAATGCTCCTTCACAGGCTTGGCCTTCGGGTCAACTCTCAATCGGTGCTCAGCCAGTTCCCTGGGTACACCAGGCATGTCAGCAGGCTTCCATGCGAAGATGTCCCAGTTCTCACGGAGGAACTGGATGAGCTCGGCTTCCTATTTGCTGTCGAGTGTCGTCGAGATGTTGGTCGGGGCAGCAGTTGGATCTGACGGGTGAATGTTCACTTTCTTCACTTCTCCTGCCGACTGAAAAGCTGACTCAGAAGCGTGCTTCTTAGCGCGCAACAGGTCGGAAGGATCAGCGTTTTTCTTGTATTCTTCCAATTCAACCATAGCCATCTGATGATCGGCGATCTTGGAGCCCTGCTGAAGGCACTCCTCAGCCCTCTGTCGATTGCCAGTGACTGTGATCACACCCTTGGGTCCGGGCATCTTCAGCTTGAGATAGACAGGCCATGAAACGGGCATAAGCCGGACGACCAAGGATGGCGGGGTATGCGCTCTGGAAGTCCACCACTTCAAATGTCAATTTTTCCTTGCGAAAATGCTTATTGTCACCAAACACAACATCCAACGCTATTTGACCGAGTGAACGGGCCTTTTTCCCAGGGATGACGCCATGGAACTGCATGTTGCTTTCACTGAGTCGGGACATCGGAATGCCCATCCCCTTGAGGGTATCTGCATATAGGATGTTCAGACCACTCTCACCGTCCATCAAAACCTTGCGGAGTCGAGTGCCCCCCACAACTGGGTCCACCACCAGCGCTTGCCGCCCGGGGGTAGCGATATGCGCAGGGTGATCTGACTGATCAAACGTGATAGCAGTCTGAGACCACTTGAGATATGTGGGGGTAGAGGGAACCGCCATGTTAACCTCCCTGTTAATAACTTTCAGTCGACTCTTGCTCTCAACATCAGCAAAAATCAACGGAGTGGCATTGACCTCAGGAAACTCTTCTTTATCTTCTTCATCTCCCTTTTCAGGGTCTTTTTCACTCGACTGGCTCTCTTTGAACTGTTCGATCAGCAAACGGCACTGTCGAGTGGTATGTTTTGGCAATATTAAATTGCCCTCTTCATCTTTCCTCATGTGGATTGCACACGGTGAATCCATAACATCTGTACCCGACTGATTCTTTGACTTCTTGGGGGTGAACTTAGCTTTGGACTTTCCTTTATTTTTGGCCTGAGCCGCCAGAGCGGCCGCTTCTGCCGGAGCAGGGGGATCAGCCTTGCGCTTCTGCTTCCGATTGGAATTTCCGCCTGCATCATTGTCGACTGCTTTTCCTTTACCGCTTCGGAGGCAGTCCTCTTCTTCACCATTGGCGTACCGAGTGGCAATCTCCATCACCTTGCTCAGAGAAATATCACCAGTGCGACCAAACTTCAGATAGAGCTCTCTGTATCTAACACCAGCCTTGAAGGCGCAAACAGCTTGATGTTCGGAAACATTCTCCACCGTGTGATGCAGGGTGGACCAGCGCTGAATGTAGTCTCGCAAGGTCTCATTGGGTTTCTGAACACAGTGCTGCAAATCAATCAAACCAGCCGAACGTTTGCAGGTGCCCTCAAAGGTTCTGATGAACACTCGGGCTAAATCCTCCCAGCAATAGATACTAGAGGGAGCCAAACGATTCAACCAAGCTCTGGCCGAACCATCTAACATCAGGGACAAATGCTTCATGGCTATGTTGTCGTTTCCTCCACCAATCTGCACGGCCACTCGGTAATCATCTAACCATGTCTCGGGCTTCGTCTCGCCAGAAAACTAGCCAATTCCAGCCGCCAACCTGAAGTTGGGGGGAATCTCTGCAGAGCGAATGGCTCTGCTAAAACACTCGGGACCAGACACAACAGCTCCACTTCCACTCGGATAGTCTCCGTTATAACCATCTCTGTGGGCTCTGCCTCTGTCGACCCGTCTTTGAACGAGGACATCCCTTGCATCAACTCCAGGATTCCGCTCATCACCAAACGGGCGTCTATCATCATTGTGCCGGGGCACATATGAACCACTCCGCGGAGGAGAAAGCACTCAACGGCGGTCATCGCGGTGATAACGGGGAGCAAACTGATCTCGCCCCTGATCTCTGTACCGAACTTCACGGAAGTCTCCGCCTCTGTGGCGCAGGGGTGACCCAGGACTGTGGGCCGATTGAACTGTTTCCGCCCTGGGCGAATTGCTATGTAACCTATTCTGCGACTGAGAAACAGCCGCATTCTGCTGCTGCGCTGCCTCGAGCAAAGTTCTGATCTGTTGCAAACCTATACCAGCTTCCGATCGTGACGGTTGTATAGAATCTGCAATCCTAGCAGCAGCTGCAACATTCAACACTGGAGTACGGAATACCTCGATGTTATTCCGCGATCCACTCGGAAACAACTGTCGCTGATGTCGATTGGGACGCGGCGGACGCTATCGAGCACGCTCGTCGAGTGCCTTCTGCATCTCTTTGAGTCAAAGGCGAGTCGCCTCCATGGCCTGGGCCTCAGCAGTCGTGCCGACGATGGGAGTATGGAGAACATCCTCATCCCGGTGCTGCTGTTCATTCGACGTTCCACCAATCTCGCGCCTGGCGTGGTTGAAGCCAGGCGGCGGACTCTGATGAGAGCCAGCCATAAGAACTTCAGCCGTAGGATCGCAAGTCTCGCACTCGGAAGGAACTACAGACCGATCTGACGCCGAGTCGAACACGTCGAGAAGTGACTCGGCGGGCTCGATGGCCGCAATTTGCGGGGACGAAGCCTGGCGGGCCGCCGCATGTCGCACCCAACGCTGTAGCCGTGAATGACCGGATCACTTGCGGCGACGAACAGCATGGAGGGCCGACACGTACGGAGTCGACAGCTGAAGGAGAAGAACACCGGAGGAGCTTGCGCAGAAGTGCGTCGCTCCGCATATTGGGAGCGCCTAAACATCTAGAGGCGCTTCCTGGAGCCATGCCGAACCGTCGGCAATGAAGGTGAGCGTTCCGAGACGGATCTCGCGGCCCAGGAACAAATCACCGCCGGAAGACACGACGAAGGAAAACAAATGCAACCTCGCCGGAAGTCGCTTAGACGCCTGCCCCACGGTGGGCGCCAACTGTCGTGGGAACGAGTCTGATAGTAGAAGGTAGGGGTACGTAAGGAGAGGGCAGAGTCCTAGCTACGGCGAGGGTGTACACACAGATGTATGAGTTCGGGCCCCTCTCGTGGAGGTAATAGCCCTACGTCTCAGGTGCTCGGGAGCTCTTTGTCGAGTGTAATAGGAGTATCGTTACAGGGGGTCCAAACCCTTGTGCCAGAGGGGAGGGGCAGCTTATATAGAGTGCGCTGCCCCTCATAAGTGTCCGGCATCTAAGGGTCACATCGTGGCTATAAAGACGTACGTTACTGGTAACGTACAACATAAATGCTATTAATGGTCTTGATGAATGCCTGCCCGTTAGCCTCCCTGGGGTGACTTCTGGGCTTCTGTGGTCGACTGCCTTCTGGTCCTTCCGAGTGAAAGGTAAGCGTCGAGTGAAAAGTACCTCCGAGTGTATATTGTCGAGTGACTTGTATGTCTTGGCGATTTCAGTCGGAGACTTCCTTGTAGCTCTTAAGCTTTCTGGGGCAGTGTCCTTAGGTAGGGCATGTAGATCAGGCTATGACCCTACCCTAGGTACATATCCCCATCACCTGGTCGGCATCAGCTGGTCGTAGGGCACTTGGAGCTGCTCGAAGGTCTCTATGGAGATCACGTTGAGGCCGGCACCTCCGTCGATGAGCATCTTGGTAACGACGATGTTGCTGATGGTGGGGGTGCACAACATGGGGACCGTGCCTGCAGCGCTTGAGGACTTGGGGTGATCATTGGAGTCGAAGGTGATTGCGTACTGCGGCCACTTGAGGGGCCAAGCGGCCTCCAGCCTCGGGAGGGCAGCGTTCACCTCGCGAGAGAACAGCTTGAAGTGGTGGTTGGATGCGGGAGCCTGGGCTCCACCAAGGATGCAAGCCATGCCGCGAGGCTCTTGGTAGCCCCCAGCGCCCTCGTCAGACTGGTTGCTGTCGTTTCTTCACGGTGGCGGCGGCAGTGGCGGAAGAGCGAAGTTGGCCTGTGGGTTGGCCTCACGTGGCTGGTCGCGCCAGGCGGCCTCGCGAGGCTGGTCGCGCCAGCCCTGGCGGAAGTTGCCACTGCCGTTGCGGTCTCCCTAGCAGTTGCCATTGCGGCCACCTCCGCGGCCGGTGCCGCGGTCGTTGCGGTTGCTTCGGCGGCCCAGGCGCTCGTCGCGAAGCAGCTTGAGCTCGGGGCAGTCCTCAGTGCTGTGGGAGTGCGAGTTGTGGTAGGCGCAGAGAGGGCGGCTGTCCCTCTTGGGGTCATCACGCTCGTGGCCGCGCTTCTGCTCGGGTTCCGCCGTGAGCACGGCAGGGCCCTTGCGTTTGGCGTCCTTGTTCTTGGCCTTGGCGGCGTCTGGCGCCATGTCAGGGTCGTTGTGGACGAAGAGGCGACCTTCCTCGGCCTTGGCGCACTTGTCGGCGAGGTCGAACAACTCGAGCACGGAATCGAGCTCATCGTTGATGGCGAGCTTCTCACGCATCCGGACGTCCGTGACGTCGTTGGAGAACGCGGAGACGATGGCGGCCTCGGAGGCACGCGGGATCTTGTTGTGCACATGGCTGAAGCGCTGGATGTACTTGCGGAGAGTCTCGTCGGGGCGCTGGCGCACAGCGCACAAGTCGTTGAGCGTGAGGGAGCGCTCGTGCGTGCCCTTGAATTTGGCGACGAATTGCCGGCAGAGCTCGCCCCACGAAGAGATGGACGCCTCGGGGAGATTCATGAGCCACGAGCACGGGCCGTCCTTGAGGGCCATGGGGAGCCCGTTCGCCATTACCTTGTCGTCGCCGTTCGCTGCCTCAATGCTCAGGGCATAGAGCTGCAGGAACTCAGCGGGGTTGAGGGTGTCGTCGTAGCGCGGAAGCAGGTCCGGCTTGAACTTGGTGGGCCACACCACGCGGCGCAGCTCGCGGGTGAAGGCGCGGCACCCCACGCTGCTGGAGGGAACGTAGCTGGCGAGGGCGGCGCGGTTCTGGCGACCGGCCGCTGCGACTTCCTAGATGGTCCTGTCTTGGCGCTGGCGTTGTTGCTCGAGGAGCACGCGCGCGTCGGGAGGCGTGCGCCGGACGATTTGGCAGCTAGCCTCGTCACGGACCGACGAGGACGCGCCGCGGGACGGCTCACGTGGCCGTGCGTCGCGCCGGCTTCTGGCTACCTCGTTGGACGGGGGAGGCGGCGGAGGAGCGCCGTGCACCACATCTCCGGCATGAGAAGGCGGAGGGGGAAGCGAGTGGGAAGGCGCCGGAGCTTCTCCTGTGGCGTTGACGAGCTCGGTGATGCGGCCAAGCCAGGCGTCATAGCCGGCGTCGGTGGGGCGGTAGCGCAGGAGCTCGTGCGCCATGAGCAGCGTGGCCTACAGGGCCGGCGTGTCGCACCGGGCGAGCGAAGAGGCCGTGGCGGTGTGGCCGTCCGCCTGCATGGACGGGTGGAGGGAAGAAGCCTGCTGCCCCCTCGCGGCGGGGTCGGTGGCAGTGCCGGCGGCGCGGCGTTAATGGTCGTCATGGGCGACGGGCTCCGTCTGGGCCACCCTGGCAGCTCGGCGCGCGTAGCGCTCACGGCGAGCGTCGGCCATGGCAGCGAGGGGGTGGGAAGAACTGATGCCGCCCCCTACCTGGCGCGCCAAATGTCGGAATCGGGGCTCCGGGGACCTAAAGGTTCGAACACTGGGGGCGAGCTAGTTCCTACCAACCGAGGGTGACCATGGCGAGGCTACGGCGAGTGCGCTAGCATGGAGCACGACAGGGGGCACGACAGTTACCCAGGTTCGGGCCACCTTGCGGTGTAAGACCCTACTCCTGCTTGTGGTTTTGGATTGCAGTGGGCAAGAAGGCGTTCTCGCATACAAGGTAGGAGACGAAGGAATCGATCCTCCCTACAATGGCAGCTCTGTCCCTTTTATAGCCGCCCTGGTCCTCTTCCCTGAAAATCTAGGCGGGAAGGGATGCCACACTTGGCGGGTTTTTGAAAGGGGACAGGCGCTCAAGCTATCCTGACAAAAGACGGTCTTCGCCTACAAAGTTGCTATACATGATGCGCTGGTGGGCTCGGTGGTGACCTCCGCCCTGCGCGCCTTGATGTCTTGGTCTTCCTTCACCAAACGGGCAGTCCTTGGTACTTGCTTTGGAGGAGGGCAGCTGGGGCTGCCCCTTTAGCACCAAAGAGGAAAGCCTCTCTATCTACGCCCGCTGGCGCAGCTTCTGCCATCGTTCATCGCCACGCGCATCACCCACGTGGTGGGCACAGGACCGCGCGGCTGGCGTTAGGCTCAGGTGGTTCGGGCGGCCGCCTCGGGGGGGGCGCCTCGGGAGGCAGCCTCGCGAGGCCTCCGCCGCTCCTGCGGCCAAGTCTTGGTGGTTCGCTCCTTGAGGAGGGGCCCTCGTGAGGCTGGCATCTCGCGAGGTGTCTTCGCTACGCGGCGCCCTTAGGTGGGCCGCGCTTCGGGCCTTGCCAAGCGTCGCTTCCTGGGCCGCACGCGGACGGGCCGTGGTACCCTGGTTCCCACTGGCCCAACAACATGGTCTGCATCACTCCTGGCGGTCCTCCTCTAGGGAGGCCACCTCTTCATGTTGAATATCTTCCACATCTAGTCCACCATCCTGCCATCGCCTTTTCACAACTAGAACTTTCCCTGGTGTAGCTGCTAGGTCATTAGTCATACTAGCACTGGCGGCTTCTAGGAGCATTACTGTTCCAGCCACTTTCCCAACTAGGTTCGGCAGTGTTTGTCCTCCAACATTCATCGATCCGTCCGGGGAAACTAGGCATTTCCGTGCAATCCTATCTCCTTCATTCAGGTTGTTTGAGCTTTGTGGTGAAGTCCATAGCACGCAGTTCTGGTCCAGCATCATTTTGGCTGCCACCTCCCATTGCACCACGACCTCTCCCATCAAAACCTCCCCTACCAAATCTTCCACCCCTCTCTCCTCTACCTCCTGCTCTCCCACGACCTCAACCATCCCCTCCGCCCCGAGCACCAAAGGGTCGGTCGATCGGGGGCTCCGGTTCCCAGATTAGCCATTTACCCCATTCAAAGGATCTAGTGTCGTGCACACCATCTCCGCACTCGTCTGCAACATGACCCATGAGACCGCATACAAAGCAGAAATTTGGTAGCTTCTTGTAGAACACTCTGTATTTATTTGTCCCCTTCAAAGTTATAGGAACAAAATGAACCTACGGCTTATCAACATCCAAGTAAACACTAGCACGTAATGTGCTCGAGGGGTTGATTCTTCCCTCATTGACAATGACTGTAAATGGCGGTTCTCCAACCTTGGCTGCCACTTTTTTAGCAAGCTCTTTTTGCATGTTAGCCCATATGGTTGTCCCTTGATCCTCGCCCATACCGGAATCTTGTTCAACCTATACTTAGGAACATCCGAATAGTCATCATACTCCTGAATAACAATCGGAGCCTTTCTAAATAGCCATGGGCCACCCTCCGCGACCCTTTTCCAGTCACCCAAGTGATACTCTCGAATGTATCTATAATTTTTTATTGTTTCATGCTATTATATTATCATTTTTGTATGCTTTATATGCCATTTTATATTATTTTTATGGACTAACCTATTAACTTAGTGTCGAGTGCCAATTCCTGTTTTCTGCATGTTTTTTGTTTTGCAGAAAAACCATACCAAACGAAGTCCAAACACGATGAAACTTTACGATGATTTTTTCTGGAACATAAAGAGACCTTAGAAGCTTCGAGGAGAGACCAAAAGAGACATGAGGAACCCACAAGCTCACCCCACGTGCCCAGGGGGCGCCATCGGCACTTGTAGGCCCCCTGAGCCTCCGTTTGACCTAATCTCTGGCCTATAAATTCCCTAATATTCCAACCCCGAAGCGAGACCCAAAACAATTTTATCGCCGCCGCAAGCCTCTGTTCTTCCGCGATCCCATCCAGAGGCCTTTTCCAGTGCTCTGTCGGAGGGGGAAACCATTGGGGACGCAATATTCATCGACCTTGCTGCCTCCATGATCATGTGTGAGTAGTTCCCTCAGGACCTATGGGTCCATAGTAGTAGGTAGATGACTTTTCTCTCTCTCTCTCTCTTTAATCTTCAATACAATGATCTCCTCTGAGATCAATCCTATGTAATTTCCATGGTGTGTTTGCTGGGATCTGATGAATTGTGGGTTTATGACCAGATTATTCATTGATATAATTTGAATCTATTGAGATTTATTTTCTCATGACCCACCTTTTCAGGCATACGGTTTTCGTGTGTTTCTATGCCAACCCTGGATCGAATCGTCGGCATACACAGTAATGATGTTGTATCATACACAAATGCATCCTTTATTACATTGCATGATCCAAAAAGCAAATAGTCTTACAGACTCTAGCCATAGGCCAGTCAAATTCATAGTCTTACAATAAGCAAACAGAGTTCATAACAAGCGAAAACGAAAGCAAATCTAAGGTAGACGTCTTGATAAGCTCCGTCAACACCACGGGGAAGCATGTCAATTGGAGGCACGAAACCCTACGTAAGTCACTCCTCGTAGTAATCACCTGGAACATGATACGTTGCAGCCACTAGGGTTAATACTTAGAATGTATGGGCAAGTCGACAATTCATTTGGAATCCTGTTCACCTACATGCACTTTGGCTGGTGGGGTTCAGGCTCTTTGCAGAAAATACAGTTTTTCCCTATTATTTTAGTAGTGGTCTACTCTAATGGCTGGACGTACCGCCTCACACGATAGTCCTGGGTGAATCGTATCACGTGATTACCCAAATGCAATTTGAGTATGTGGACTCCCACCTCACACGGTTGCCCCAACCTCCCCAGATAATTCCCCTGGTGATGTGGAGCATCCCACGGACATCCCCATGGACATTCCATCGCCATCGCAAACACGAGGCGGGCCAATGACAAGAGCCCGCACACGTGTCATCGAAACCGAGGTTACCTCTTTCCTCTTCGAGCTTACTTTGAGTGGATAACTTGGCGTCAAGATAGTACCGGATTCTTGCTTCCGATTGGCGTAAGTCGGTGGCGAGTTGCTCGATGCGGTCGCCCAAAGCTTCACTTTCTTGATGTAGAGCTCGCTGAACGCCGAAGAGATGACCTTTGGTGATGTAGTTGTTCGTTTCATCTAGCTCCTCGAAGAGCGGGTTGGATGTGCTTGGCATATCCATCATAGTCAAGTAGAGGTGAGTAGGAAATGAGAGAACAATACCAAAGTTACCTTTTCCGAAGATTGAGGATGTATCGAGTATCACTCAATGTAACGCTATAATAGTAGAATTGGTACCGGGTTTGTTTCTCACACCTACAAAAGTAAAGGCTTGTCAAGGAGCTTGGTTAGGATGAGTGGCACAAAATTCAAGCAAGTGTTAGTCAACATGTTGATAATGTTGAAGAGATTCACAAATTGCAAGTAAAGTAAATAGATCAAAACCGAGGATGTCACTTGGAACACACACACGAAAGATAAGTGGGATCCACGAAACCAAGGAATGAGCACAAAATGTGTTACCACAGAAAACGCTCGTGTTGCACGGATACTAGAGAGATAATAGCTCGATTGCTCAATGGGCTAGATACGCTTATGCACCAACCTATTAGAGTAACGTGTCGTCTTCAATCCCAAGTATGCTATGTATATATGATCCAATAAGATGTACGATGCAAAATGGCTCAATTCTATTGCTTACAAGCTCTTTGTTTCTCCTCTTTTGCTTAAAAGCTTTTTGTGTTTTTATGCCAAAATGCGAGATGCTCGAGCCAATATATGAGACAAGTATGTAAGATATGCACGGGAGAGACTTATGGCACAATGATAATAGCAAGATGATTGCACACTAAATAGCTATGCGGAATAAGCGTCTCACTAAGGGGCACAAAGAGCGTGGCCCGACAATTCTCAACTCGCTAGTCTCGATGGGTAAGATACACAAATAGGCTCTAGGCTATCAATGCAATGGCAAGGGAAATGTACAAAGATGGTGTCAAAGTTACCGTCCTTGCTTAGGGTCGTGGAGTCAAGAGGGTGAAGTGGTCGTTGTCGATGACGAGTCCATGGCGATGATGAGTGGCGGTGTTGATGAAGTTGAACCGTCCCTAATTAGCTGAAACGCCTTAGAAAACGGAAACCGCAACTCATAATCTCAAAGAAAAATGGGTCAAATGCGGAAGGGTGGGTGTTTTTTGGGTGAAATTTTTGATGGAAGCAAATGGTAGTGGAAGTAATTTCAGTGAATGAGGGATGTCAATAGCTACAAAACAAGCTAAAGAACACGAAAATCGGACTCCGGATGAATTAGTTATGGCCGATGATGGGGATATGTACCTAGGGTAGGGTCATAGGCCTGACCTACCTGCTCTACCCAAGGACACTACCCCAGAAAGCTTAAGGGCTGCAAGGAGATCTCCGACTGAAATCACCAAGGCATACAAGTCACTCGACAATATCCACTCGGAGATTACCTTTCACTCGACGGATATCTTTCACTCGGAAGAACCGGGAGACAGTCGACCGCAGAAGACCAGAAGTCACCTCAGGGAGGCTAATGGACAGGCGTTCGTCTGTATCATAAGTAGCATTTATTGCATACATTACCAGTAACGTTCACCATTATAGCCACGATCAGATCCTTAGACGCCGGACACTTATGAGGGGCAGCGCACTCTATATAAGCCGCCCCTCCCCTCTGGCACAGGGGTTCGCACCCTCTGTAAGGATACTCATATTCCACTCGACAGATAAACAAAGCCTCTCCGGAGCACGAGACGTAGGGCTGTTATCTCCACCGTGAGAGGCCCGAACTCGCTAAAACCTCCGTGTCACCCATTTACATCTCGGTAGATCATGCTCCTTTACCCTACCCCCTTCGTATTGTCGGAGTCGTTCCCACGACAGTTGGCGCCCACCGTGGGGCATGGCGTCTATCGAACCATGGTGCAAATGGTTTTTTCTTCAATCTTCAACAGCGGATCAACTATCATCGCCAGAGAAATTGGCCGCTAGAGCTCTGGTCATCATGCCATTCATACAAGCAAAAGGATCAGGATCATCATCAATGGCAACCACCACAAACGGCCATTGGCGCGGGCCGTCCCGTCGTCTCCGGCGTCGTCTACGACACCGTCAACGAGCTCGTACAATCGCCCTCCGGCGCGGTCCGCCACGTCGTCTCTGGCCTCGTCTACGACGCCGTGGGCAAGCTCGTCCAAACGTCCTCCGGCGCGGTCCGCCGCGCCGTCAAACAGCCACTGGCGCGGTCCGCCGCGTCGTTTTTCGGCCCATCTGCGACGTCCTCATGCTCGGCCACCTCCTCCAACCAGTGTCAATCACTCTGCGGCTGGGTTTGCGTTTGTCTCGCATGCATGCGGGCTCACGCATATCCCATTTGCATGCACGTTGAGAACGGAAGGAAGAGAAAGGAAATTACTTTGATTGACGAATCAATGTCAATTAGTGCATGGCCAAGAGAAGGAAACTGCCGTTTCATCAATTTGGCAAGAGTTACAGCATGCAGATTCTGGACGTGGGAAACTCCATCAATGCCTCGTAACGTCGTCTTCATGGCCCCGACAGGCGGTCCGGTTCCTCGAGCAGCGAGACGCAGCGGCCGCAGCGCAAGACTCCTCCGCCCAGTCGACTGGTCGATGGCGGCCTCCGCGCCGCGGAGACGCGTCCGATTGAGCGGTTCGCTGGTTCACTCGAGAAAAATCTTGCGCTCAGACGAATTGTTCACTCCGACAGCTAACCTGCTCACTCGACGAATCACTCTCCATTAGATCTCAATTCCATCCCAGGGAGTAAAACTGCATGCAGGGAGATAAATGCCCCGTGGAAGAAGGAAACTTCCATTGCATGCAGTCCCATCTTAAACTCTTGCTTAATTACCGCTAATTAAGCCTCTTGCATGGTACAGTTTTTGGACGTGATCAACTCCATCAATGCATGGTAACGGCATCTGAAGCGGCAGGCGCTGGCGAATCTCCGGCGGTTTCTCCACCCAACTCCAAGCGTTTGCCGATAGCCTGTACGATAGAGCCAACACCACACCGCCGCAACCGGAAGTTGGCTCAGCCCTCGCACACGAGGGCGTCTCCCGCGCTGGAGGCACAAACCCGACGCGGCGCGGGGACCAGGAGTTGGCCATGCCGCCACACTCAGCAGCTTCTCCCTCCGACGTTGGTGGTTCAGCGGCAGCCTCTGTGGGCGCTCGGCGGCTCATCCCTCATGTATCATCCGCCCGGCGCGGCGCGGGCACACACTCCTTCCGGCATCAACCACTCGGCAGCTCCACGCATCGCCATTCAGTCGGACGCTCCTTCGACACTCGGCAGCTCCGCGCATCGCCATTCAGTCGGACGCTCCTTCGACACTCGGCAGCTCCGCGCATCGCCATTCAGTCGGACGCTCCTTCGACACTCGGCAGCTCCGCGCATCGCCATTCAGTCGGACGCTCCTTCGACACTCGGCAGCTCCGCGCATCGCCATTCAGTCGGACGCTCCTTCGACACTCGGCAGCTCCGCGCATCGCCATTCAGTCGGACGCTCCTTCGACACTCGGCAGCTCCACGCATCGCCATTCAGTCGGACGCTCCTTCGACACTCGGCAGCTCCACGCATCGCCATTCAGTCGGACGCTCCTTCGACACTCGGCAGCTCCGCGCATCGCCATTCAGTCGGACGCTCCTTCGACACTAGGCAGCTCCGCGCATCGCCATTCAGTCGGACGCTCCTTCGACACTCGGCAGCTCCGCGCATCGCCATTCAGTCGGACCCTCCTTCGACACTCGGCAGCTCCGCGCATCGCCACTCGGCGAGACACGTCTTCGTCACTCGGCAGCTCCGCACATCGCCATTCAGTCGGATGCTCCTTCGACACTCGGCAGCTCCGCGCATCGCCATTCAGTCGGACGCTCCTTCGACACTTGGCAGCTCCGCGCATCGCCATTCAGTCGGACGCTCCTTCGACACTCGACAGCTCTGCGCATCGCCATTCAGTCGGACGCTCCTTCGACACTCGGCAGCTCCGAGCATCGCCATTCAGTATGACGCTCTTTCGACACTCGGCAGCTCCGCGCATCGCCATTCATTCGGACGCTCCTTCGACACGAGGCAGCTCCGCGCATCGCCATTCAGTCGGACGCTCCTTTGACACCCGGCAGCTCCGTGCATCGCCATTCAGTCGGACGCTCCTTCAACACTCGGCAGCTCCGCGCATCGCCATTCAGTCGGACCCTCCTTCGACACTCGGCAGCTCCGCGCATCGCCATTCAGTCGGACGCTCCTTCGACACTCGGCAGCTCCGCGCATCGCCATTCAGTCGGACGCTCCTTCGACACTCGGCAGCTCCGCGCATCGCCATTCAGTCGGACGCTCCTTCGACACTCGGCAGCTCCGCGCATCGCCATTCAGTCGGACGCTCCTTCGACACTCGGCAGCTCCGCGCATCGCCATTCAGTCGGACGCTACTTCGACACTCGGCAGCTCCGCGCATCGACATTCAGTCGGACCCTCCTTCGACACTCGGCAGCTCCGCGCATCGCCATTCAGTCGGACCCTCCTTCGACACTCGGCAGCTCCGCGCATCGCCATTCAGTCGGACCCTCCTTTGACACTCGGCAGCTCCGCCCATCGCCATTCAGTCGGACGTTCCTTCGACACTCGGCAGCTCCACGCATCGCCACTCAGCCGGACGTGTCTACTTCGCTCGACCGCCCCGCGCGTTATCAGACAGCTAAGTCATTCTTCACAGACTTCGTTCAATAAATTAATTATTTATGCATTCCCGAGTGTCAAGTAAGTCGCACATGATGTTCACTCGGAGGCCACGCCACCGAGTGTACCTCTGCGCTCGGTTGTTTATTTTCATGTCGGAACACTACACTTCCGCTTCTTTTGGGTCCAGTACTCAAACGAGTTCAGTCGGATCCTTTACTCTTTTAGACCTAAGCTGGTTCCGAACCAACAAGCACCTGGCACACCCAGTGGGTGTCTATGGGTGTTATTTACACAAATCATTTCAACAAACATCAAATTACTTCGAGAATTTTTTATGTTAGCTTGTGTTATTTTTCATACACAGGTTACCTGGATGCCTCTGTGCGCCATTCTCGACGACATGGTCGACTCGGTCGCCTCGCGCGCCGTCACTTGTTCGGATGCCTCCTCGACGACATGCGGGACTCGGCCGCCCCGCGCGCCGTCGCCTGGTCGGACGCCTCCGCGACAACATTCTCGACTCGGCTGCCCCGCGCGCCGTTACTTGACTGCGCCGTCGCCATTCAGCCAGAGACATTTACTTCACTCGGATGGCCCGCGCGCCATCACTCGGCGGGACGTGTCGTCATCACTCGGCAGCTCCGCACTTCGCCATTCAGTCGGACGCTCCTTCGACACTCGACAGCTCCGCGCTTCGCCATTCAGTCGGACGCTCCTTCGACACTCGGCAGCTCCGCGCTTCGCCATTCAGTCGGACGCTCCTTCGACACTCGGTAGCTCCGCGCATCGCCATTCAGTCGGACGCTCCTTCGACACTCGGCAGCTCCGCGCATCGCCATTCAATCGGACGCTCCTTCGACACTCGGCACCTCCGCGCATCGCCACTCGGCGAGACACGTCTTCGTCACTCGGCAGCTCCGCGCATCGCCACTCCGTGTGGCACGTCTTCATCATCGGCCGCCCCGCGTGCCATCGCTCAGCTTAGCTGCGATTCCGTATAGCCTAAGTCAAACACTGCTCCGAGTGAGGACATCATCCACACTCGGGGGCTTAGCTGCGATTCCGTATCGCCTAAGTTAAAATCCACTCCGAGTGAGGACGTCATCCACACTCGGGGGCTTAGCTGCGATTCCGTATCGCCTAAGTTAAAATCCACTCCGAGTAAGGACGTCATCCACACTCGGGGGCTTAGCTGCGATTCCGTATCGTCTAAGTTAAAATCCACACCGAGTAAGGACGTCATCCACACTCGGGGGCTTAGCTGCGATTCTGTATCGCCTAAGTTAAAATCCACTCCGAGTGAGGACGTCATCCACACTCGGGGGCTTAGCTGCGATTCCGTATCGCCTAAGTTAAAATCCACTCCGAGTAAGGACGTCATCCACACTCGGGGGCTTAGCTGCGATTCCGTATCGCCTAAGTTAAAATCCACTCCGAGTGAGGACATCATCCACACTCGGGGGCTTAGCTGCGATTCCGTATCGCGTACGTTAAAATCCACTCCGAGTAAGGACGTCATCCACGGTCGGGGGCTTAGCTGCGATTCCGTATCGCCTAAGTTAAAATCCACTCCGAGTGAGAACATCATCCACACTCGGGGGCTTAGCTGCGATTCCGTATCGCCTAAGTTAAAATCCACTCCGAGTGAGGACATCATCCACACTCGGGGGCTTAGCTGCGATTCCGTATCGCCTAAGTTAAAATCCACTCCGAGTGAGGACGTCATCCACACTCGGGGGCTTAGCTGCGATTCCGTATCGCCTAAGTTAAAATCCACTCCGAGTAAGGACGTCATCCACACTCGGGGGCTTAGCTGCGATTCTGTATCGCCTAAGTTAAAATCCACTCCGAGTGAGGACATCATCCACACTCGGGGGCTTAGCTGCGATTCCGTATCGCCTAAGTTAAAATCCACTCCGAGTGAGGACGTCATCCACACTCGGGGGCTTAGCTGCGATTCCATATCGCCTAAGTTAAAATCCACTCCGAGTAAGGACGTCATCCACACTCGGGGGCTTAGCTGCGATTCCGTATCGCCTAAGTTAAAATCCACTCCGAGTGAGGACGTCATCCACACTCGGGGGCTTAGCTGCGATTCCGTATCGCCTAAGTTAAAATCCACTCCGAGTAAGGACGTCATCCACACTCGGGGGCTTAGCTGCGATTCCGTATCGCCTAAGTTAAAATCCACTCTGAGTGACGACATCATCCACACTCGGGGGCTTAGCTGCGATTCCGTATCGCCTAAGTTAAAATCCACTCCGAGTGAGGACATCATCCACACTCGGGGGCTCAGCTGTGATTCCGTATCCCTTAAGCTAAAAACCACTCCGAGTAAGGACATCATCCACACTCGGGGGCTTAGCTGCGATTCCGTATCGCCTAAGTTAAAATCCACTCCGAGTGAGGACATCATCCACACTCGGGGGCTTAGCTGCGATTCCGTATCGCCTAAGTTAAAAACCACTCCGAGTGAGGACATCATCCACACTCGGGGGCTTAGCTGTGATTCCGTATCACCTAAGTTAAAAACCATTCCGAGTGAGAACATCATCCACACTCGAGGGCTTAGCTGCGATTCCGTGTCGCCTAAGTTGAAAACTCTTCCGAGTGACGAGAGCTTCTCTCACTCGGGGGCTTAGCCGCGAACAAGTTTTTCGCCTAAGTTAAAAACCCTGCCGAGTGAATAGCATCCCATTCACTCGGAAACTTAGCTGCGAACCAGTCTTCGTCTCAGTTAAAAACTCTCCCAAGTGACGAGCATTCCTCTCACTCGGGGACTTAGCCGCGAGTCAGACCTCGCTTAAGTTAAAGGTTGTTTTGAGCGACAGGCAACACCTTCACTCGGAAACTTAGTTGCGAACAAGCTTTCGCCTAAGTTCAATATTCTTCCGAGTAATGAGCATCCATCTTACTCGGAAACCAAACAAACTTAGCCAAGCAAAGGATTGGAAAGCAAACATGCAAACATTGTCTCTATCAGACCCCCGCCGATGCAAGCACTCGACAGCGGTCTCGGGGACTACACCCAGTGGGTGCACTCAGCGTGCCCCCACTGGACCTACTATCACTCGACCAGGTCCGGCCTGCCGATGTCACCGCCATTCGACAGCAGTCTCGGGGACTACACCCAGTGGGTGCACTCGGCGTGCCCCCACTGAACCAAAAACCACTCGACTGAGACCCGATCTACTTGAGGAAAACAAGCAGGTACGCATCTGAAGAAAACACCCAGTGGGTGTAAAGTCAAGATGGACAGGAATACAATCGGAAATGAACTTACAAACAATGACGTCGCCCCAGCGAAATGATGCGGACCATATGGAACTGGACACTCCTGATGCGGCCACCTCCCAACGAGGTATAAAAAACCCACACTCTACTCTGTTTTTTGAAGAATAATCGTCGAGTGACTTGATTAAAATTGCCGATTGATAGCTGACGAAGTCATCGAACTGGAAGATGACGAGGAGCTGCAGCGAGGAACGCGGGATGAAGCTGTGCCTCTGGGGGCTCCACGCGTACGCACTCGGAGAACATCGTCAGGACAGACGCCCCGTGGGTCGACTGCTGCGACACCTCCGGCCCTTGTGGCCCCACTATCGAGTGCTCCGCCAGCCACTTCAATTCTGGTGGCTTCAGCACCTATTGGAAAATCTGAAGCACCTCCTGCTGCCTCAGTTACAACACCAACTCATTCGACGCCCGCATACCCTTTGTATCACGTCCCGGAGGACCAAACTGGAGCTGCCAAGGAAGCCATGATTCAGGCTGGGCAGATGATGCTGCGAACAAAAGAGGCGTATGAAGCCAGCAAGTTAGCCTATGATGCCAGCTCAGCGCTTCAGGCCAACGTCCGAGTAAGTGCTATTGTAAGTTCATTTCCGATTGAATTCCTGTCCATCTTGATTTTACACCCACTGGGTGTTTTCTTCGCAAGTAGATCAGGTAGTTTCTGGTCCAGTGGGGGCACGCTGAGTGCACCCACTGGGTGTAGTCCTCGAGACCGCTATCGAATGACGAAGGCATCGGCAGGGGTCTTAGAGTTGATTTGAAAGTTGCTTGTCACTCGACAGGACGGGCCTGGTCGAGTGATAGTAGGTCCAGTGGGGGCACGCTGAGTGCACCCACTGGGTGTAGTCCCCGAGACCGCCGTCGAGTGCTTGAATCGGCGGGGGTCTGATAGAGACAATGTTCGCTTGCTTGCTTCTTTGTTTATACTCTGACAGGCCAGACCTGGTCGAGTGTTTTTGTATCCAGTGGGGGCACGCTGAGTGCACCCACTGGGTGTAGTCCCCGAGACTACTGTCGATCGTTGACGATGGGCAGTAGTCTTAAGAACCATTCTGCAGGTTTCATGGACATCATTTCCATCAACCATGATATGACGCTGTATAGGGTTGTGGGGTGGGGCGGCGAGCCGTCTTTCAGTCGACTGCACTTGTACTTTTCCACTCGGGAGTAGAGAAATATCCATGTCGACTGAACCCCTTCTTTGTTGATTTCAGAAAGCCTGTGAGCTCGGGACCAAGTACGTCGAGCTGGAGAAGGAAAAGAATCGACTTCTGCTGGATCTGGAGCTGACGAACAACAACCTGGACCGTGCACAGACCGAATTGAAGACTTTGGGAGGTAATCTTTGTCGATCAATTGCATTATCACTTTCATCTTCCATCCTTTGAACCGAGTGAATCCACTCGAACAGACGTACGTGATGAGAACCGTCGTCTCCGAGCGCGACTCAACAATGTTATTTCTTTAGACACCATGAAGAAGGCGCTCAAGGACAAGGACAAATCACTTGCTGATGCTCAGAAGGAAGCAAAGGAGAAAACTGAAGCTGCTGAGAAGAAACTTGCTGCAGCCAGTAAACTGGAAGAAGAGAACGCCAAACTCAAGCAGGAACGATCCGATTGGATCAAAAAACTTGAAGTGCAAACCAAGGGAAAGAGTGCTCTAGAGAAACACTTAGGAGACTTCGCGAAGAAAATGTTTAGCATGCTTGAAGGTGACTTTCTTCTGTCGAATGAATTTCTTTGATTTCTTCAAAACGGCATTGTGATCACCTTTTCCCTTTCTCTCCATGCAGAATTCTGTCAAGACTTTGAGAAGGAAACTGAAGAGATCGAGCCCAATCTGGACCCCACGAAGTCACTCGTCGGAGACGCCGTGGCCATGGATATGTTTCGACTCGAAGCTCGTCTTAAGAGTGTCCAAGGATATGTCACTCGGCTGAAGGCTGCGTTCGAGAAGGTCAACAAGGAGTTGTGGCCTGAAGATTCTCTCCAGACTGACCTCGAGTCTATGATGACTCGCCTCAACGAAATCCCCAGTCGAGTGCAGGCGTGGAAGAAATCCGCTGCTCGTTGTGGTGCTGATGTGGCACTTTCACTCGTCAGGGTTCATTGCAAGGAGGCCAGGGAGGACAAACTGAAGGCCCTTCGAGTGATCAACACAAAGAAACTTCAATTTGAAGATTTCATGGAGACTTTCATCGAAGCAGCTACTCGGATCGCCAACGGAATTGACCTGGATACCTTTGTCGAGCCTTCAAGCCCTACCGGAGCTTGAAAAAGTACGTTGCTTTCAGTTAAAACTTTATTTGCCTCGGTATGCCGAGTGATGGTGTAACCGATTAAAACTTCGTTCAAGCCTTAAGCTTGAGAACTTCCCTTTGCGCGAACAAGTTTTTGCTGCGCTAGAGATTCTAGTCTTACTCACATTCTGCTTTCCGACATTTTGCTTGGCTGAATTTATTTAATTCTCGAATGGAACGGGTGTTCTGCACTCGTAAGAATTTTAAACTTAGGCGAAGACTGGTTCGCGGCTAAGTTTCTGAGTGTATTGAATGTTATACACTCGGAAGGGTTTTTAACTTAGGCGAAACGGGTTCGCAGCTAAGCCCCCGAGAAAGAGGATCGCTCTTCACTCGGAGAAGTTTTTGAACTTAGGCGAAGACTGGTTCGCGGCTAAGTCTCCGAGTATATTGAATGTTATACACTCTGAAGGGTTTTTAACTTAGGCGAAACGGGTTCGCAGCTAAGCCCCCGAGAGAGAGGATCGCTCTTCACTCGGAGAAGTTTTAGACTTAGGCGAAGACTGGTTCGCGGCTAAGTCCCCGAGTGTATTGAATGTTATACACTCGGAAGGAGTTTTAACTTAGGCGAAACGGGTTCGCAGCTAAGCCCCCAAGAGAGAGGATTGCTCTTCACTCGGAGTAATTTTTAGACTTAGGCGAAGACTGGTTCGCGGCTAAGTCTCCGAGTGTATTGAATGTTATACACTCGGAAGGGTTTTTAACTTAGGCGAAACGGGTTTGCAGCTAAGCCCCCGAGAGAGAGGATCGCTCTTCACTCGGAGAAGTTTTAGACTTAGGCGAAGATTGGTTCGCGGCTAAGTCTCCGAGTGTATTGAATGTTATACACTCGGAAGGGTTTTTAACTTAGGCGATACGGAATCGCAGCTAAGCCCTCGAGAAAGAGGATCGCTCTTTACTCGGAGAAGTTTTTGAACTTAGGCGAAGACTGGTTCGCGGCTAAGTCTCCGAGTGTATTGAATGTTAAACACTCGGAAGGGTTTTTAACTTAGGCGATACGGAATCGCAGCTAAGCCCCCGAGAAAGAGGATCGCTCTTCACTCGGAGTAATTTTTAGACTTAGGCGAAGACGGGTTCGCAGCTAAGCCCCCGAGAGAGAGGATCGCTCTTCACTCAGAGTAATTTTAGACTTAGGCGAAGACTGGTTCGCGGCTAAGTCTCCGAGTGTATTGAATGTTTTACACTCGAAAGGGTTTTTAACTTAGGCGATACGGAATCGCAGCTAAGCCCCCGAGAAAGAGGATCGCTCTTCACTCGAAGAAGTTTTTGAACTTAGGCGAAGACTGGTTCGCGGCTAAGTCTCCGAGTGTATTGAATGTTATACACTCGGAAGGGTTTTTAACTTAGGCGAAACGGGTTCGCAGCTAAGCCCCCGAGCAAGAGGGTTGCTCTTCACTCGGAGAAGTCTTTGAATGCGAAATTGTGCGATCGGAATCGACAATAGACTGCGGAAGTCATAACTTAACAAGCGACATCGTCTGGAGCACTCTTATTACATCAAAATAACTCTGTCATCAAGTATAAAAGCGTCGAAGCAAATCCGCGTTCCAGGCGCGCGGCTCATCAATATTCTTCTTCAAGTTGAAAAGATGGTACGCTCCATTGTTCAGCACCTTGGTGACGACGAATGGGCCTTCCCACGCTGGGGCCAACTTGTGGGGTCGCTGCTGATCCACTCGGAGCACTAGATCACCTTCGTGGAACGAGCGGCTCTTGACGTGTCTCGCATGGAAGCGACGAAGGTCTTGTTGATATACAGTCGACCGGATCAGGGCCATCTCTCGTTCTTCCTCTAGGAGATCCACCCCATCCTGTCTTGCTTGCTCAGCTTCGTCTT
Organism: Elymus sibiricus; assembly: GCA_039707655.1. NCBI lineage: Eukaryota > Viridiplantae > Streptophyta > Magnoliopsida > Poales > Poaceae > Elymus > Elymus sibiricus. The sequence continues at coordinate 196,761,099 of CM077666.1, read as the reverse complement.
CAGAGTATAGATCCACTCGGGGGGAATTGTGAAGGACGTCACTTGGCAAAACGGCTTCAGCTCCATACACAAGGAAGAAAGGAGTGCGTCCAGTCGACCGGTTTGGAGTCGTCCTCAAGCCCCACAGAACAGACGGCAATTCAGTGACCCAAGCTCCAACAGCATGATCAAGATCTTGCATGAGCCGAGGCTTCAGTCCTTGGAGGATAAGGCCGTTCGCTCGCTCAGCTTGACCGTTAGACTGGGGGTGTGCAACGGACGCGTAGTCCACCCGAGTGCCTTGAGAGGAACAAAAGTATCTGAACTCTTCCGAGTCAAAATTAGAGTCGTTGTCTGTAATGATACTGTGGGGGACTCCATACCGGAATATTATCTCTTTCATGAATTTGATAGCAGTGCGGGCGTTCAGCTTCTTCATGGGTTTAGCTTCAATCCACTTAGTGAACTTGTCGACTGCAACCAGTAAGTGAGTGAATCCACTCTGGCCTGTTCTAAGGGGTCCAACCATATCCAAGCCCCATACAGCAAACGGCCAGATGAGTGGAATAGTCTTCAAGGCAGACGCAGGTTTGTGTGACAGGTTCGAATAAAACTGGCATCCTTCGCAGTGATCGACTATATCTTGAGCTATCTCATTGGCGCGCGGCCAGAAGAAACCAGCTCTGTATGCTTTGGCAACAATCGTCCGAGAAGACGCATGATGACCACAAGTTCCCGAGTGAATCTCCTCCAAAATCAGTCGACCTTCCTCGGGAGAAATACACCGCTGAGTCACGCCAGTCACACTTTCTCTGAAAAGTTGTCCATCCATAACAATAAAAGCCTTGGATCTGCGAACTATCTGTCGAGCTTCATCTTCATCATCTGGGAGTTCTCGCCTCAGAATATACGCAGTATAAGGAACAGTCCAGTCGGGGATGATCACTAAAATCTCCATGACCAGATCAATAACTGCTGGGACATCGACTTCAGTCGGATCGGAGGCGCTCTTTGCTTGCGGGGGCTCTTCAGTGAAAGGATCTTCCTGCACTGAAGGAGAATGAAGGAGCTCGAGAAATACATTACTGGGGACAGGCTTCCGAGTGGATCCAATCTTTGCCAGCTCATCAGCTGCTTGATTCTTCACTCGGGGAACATGATGGAGTTCCAAGCCTTCGAATTTCTTCTCGAGTTTCCTTACTGCATTGCAGTATCCTGTCATAGCGGGGTTCCTGACATCCCACTCTTTCATCACTTGATTGACCACCAAATCAGAGTCGCCATATACCATCAGGCGCCGGACGCCGAGTGAAATAGCCATACGCAACCCATACAAGAGTGCTTCATATTCAGCTTCATTGTTGGAGGAATCAAAATGAATCTATAGAGTTTGTCGCCTTTTGGGGACACCAGAACTACGCCAGCACCAGACCCATTCAGCATCTTCGAGCCATCAAAGAACATGGTCCAGTGTGCCGAGTGAACTTGGATCGGCTGTTGCTGTTCAGTCCACTCGGCCAGGAAATCAACGAGGGCTTGAGACTTGATTGCTTTCTTTGCTTCAAACTTAATGTCAAAATAGAGGAGCTCAATAGCCCATTTGGCCACTCGACCAGACGCATCTCGATTGTGGAGAATTTCAAATAATGGAGCATCACTGACGACTGAAATTGAGTGATCTTGAAAATAATGTGCCACCTTCTTAGCTGACAGATATATACCGTACACGAGCTTCTGGTAATGTGGATATCTTTGCTTTGAAGGAGTCAACACTTCAGAGATGTAATAAACAGGACGCTGGACTTTGTAAGCTTTACCTTCCTCTTCGCTCTCGACAGTGAGAACTGTACTGACGACCTGATTAGTAACCGCTATGTACAATAGCAATGGCTCTTTACTGTGCGGAGCAGCAAGCACCGACTGGGTGGAAAGCAGAGCTTTGAGCTCGACAAACGCCGCTTCAGCTTCTGGAGTCCACTCGAATGTATCAGACTTCTTCATCAGTCGGTATAAAGGCAATGCCTTTTCACCGAGACGAGAAATGAATCGACTCAATGCTGCCAAGCAACTTGTGAGCTTCTGGACATCGCGCACACGCTCAGGGCTTTTCATTCGGGTGATGGCACCAATCTTTTCAGGATTAACGTCGATTCCCTTTTCAGAAACAAGAAAACAGAGTAATTTGCCACCAAGAACACCGAAAGTGCACTTAGTCGGATTTAGCTTGATGTCATATCTCCTCAAATTGGCGAATGTTTCAGCTAAGTCAGACAACAGGTCGGAACCTTTGCGAGACTTGACGACAATGTCATCCATGTACGCTTCAACATTCCGAGGGATCTGAGCGAGTAAACATTTTTGAATCATGCGCATGAAAGTAGCGCCAGCGTTCTTCAAACCAAAAGGCATGGTGATATAACAGAAACACCCGAAAGGGGTGATGAAGGCTGTCTTTATTTCATCCGGACCAAACAGACGGATCTGATGGTAACCAGAGTAAGCATCCAGAAAAGATAGACGCTCACACCCCGCAGTTGAGTCGACAATCTGATCAATGCGGGGGAGTGGAAAATGATCTTTCGGGCAGACCCGATTGATATGTTTGAAATCAATACACATGCGGAGTGACTTCTCCTTCTTAGGGACCATAACGACGTTCGATAACCACTCGGAGTGGTAAATCTCACGTATGAACTTAGCCGCCAAGAGACGAGCCACCTCCTCGCCGATTGCTTTTCGCTTCTCCGTTGCCGACCGACGCAAATGCTCCTTCACAGGCTTGGCCTTCGGGTCAACTCTCAATCGGTGCTCAGCCAGTTCCCTGGGTACACCAGGCATGTCAGCAGGCTTCCATGCGAAGATGTCCCAGTTCTCACGGAGGAACTGGATGAGCTCGGCTTCCTATTTGCTGTCGAGTGTCGTCGAGATGTTGGTCGGGGCAGCAGTTGGATCTGACGGGTGAATGTTCACTTTCTTCACTTCTCCTGCCGACTGAAAAGCTGACTCAGAAGCGTGCTTCTTAGCGCGCAACAGGTCGGAAGGATCAGCGTTTTTCTTGTATTCTTCCAATTCAACCATAGCCATCTGATGATCGGCGATCTTGGAGCCCTGCTGAAGGCACTCCTCAGCCCTCTGTCGATTGCCAGTGACTGTGATCACACCCTTGGGTCCGGGCATCTTCAGCTTGAGATAGACAGGCCATGAAACGGGCATAAGCCGGACGACCAAGGATGGCGTGGTATGCGCTCTGGAAGTCCACCACTTCAAATGTCAATTTTTCCTTGCGAAAATGCTTATTGTCACCAAACATAACATCCAACGCTATTTGACCGAGTGAACGGGCCTTTTTCCCAGGGATGACGCCATGGAACTGCATGTTGCTTTCACTGAGTCGGGACATCGGAATGCCCATCCCCTTGAGGGTATCTGCATATAGGATGTTCAGACCGCTCCCACCGTCCATCAAAACCTTGCGGAGTCGAGTGCCCCCCACAACTGGGTCCACCACCAGCGCTTGCCGCCCGGGGGTAGCGATATGCACAGGGTGATCTGACTGATCAAACGTGATAGCAGTCTGAGACCACTTGAGATATGTGGGGGTAGAGGGAACCGCCATGTTAACCTCCCTGTTAATAACTTTCAGTCGACTCTTGCTCTCAACATCAGCAAAAATCAACGGAGTGGCATTGACCTCAGGAAACTCTTCTTTATCTTCTTCATCTCCCTTTTCAGGGTCTTTTTCACTCGACTGGCTCTCTTTGAACTGTTCGATCAGCAAACGGCACTGTCGAGTGGTATGTTTTGGCAATATTAAATTGCCCTCTTCATGTTTCCTCGTGTGGATTGCACACGGTGAATCCATAACATCTGTACCCGACTGATTCTTTGACTTCTTGGGGGTGAACTTAGCTTTGGACTTTCCTTTATTTTTGGCCTGAGCCGCCAGAGCGGCCGCTTCTGCCGGAGCAGGGGGATCAGCCTTGCGCTTCTGCTTCCGATTGGAATTTCCGCCTGCATCATTGTCGACTGCTTTTCCTTTACCGCTTCGGAGGCAGTCCTCTTCTTCACCATTGGCGTACCGAGTGGCAATCTCCATCACCTTGCTCAGAGAAATATCACCAGTGCGACCAAACTTCAGATAGAGCTCTCTGTATCTAACACCAGCCTTGAAGGCGCAAACAGCTTGATGTTCGGAAACATTCTCCACCGTGTGATGCAGGGTGGACCAGCGCTGAATGTAGTCTCGCAAGGTCTCATTGGGTTTCTGAACACAGTGCTGCAAATCAATCAAACCAGCCGAACATTTGAAGGTGCCCTCAAAGGTTCTGATGAACACTCGGGCTAAATCCTCCCAGCAATAGATACTAGAGGGAGCCAAACGATTCAACCAAGCTCTGGCCGAACCATCTAACATCAGGGACAAATGCTTCATGGCTATGTTGTCGTTTCCTCCACCAATCTGCACGGCCACTCGGTAATCATCTAACCATGTCTCGGGCTTCGTCTCGCCAGAAAACTAGCCAATTCCAGCCGCCAACCTGAAGTTGGGGGGAATCTCTGCAGAGCGAATGGCTCTGCTAAAACACTCGGGACCAGACACAACAGCTCCACTTCCACTCGGATAGTCTCCGTTATAACCATCTCTGTGGGCTCTGCCTCTGTCGACCCGTCTTTGAACGAGGACATCCCTTGCGTCAAATCCAGGATTCCGCTCATCACCGAACGGGCGTCTATCATCATTGTGCCGGGGCACATATGAACCACTCCGCGGAGGAGAAAGCACTCAACGGCGGTCATCGCGGTGATAACGGGGAGCAAACTGATCTCGCCCCTGATCTCTGTACCGAACTTCACGGAAGTCTCCGCCTCTGTGGCGCAGGGGTGACCCAGGACTGTGGGCCGATTGAACTGTTTCCGCCCTGGGCGAATTGCTATGTAACCTGTTCTGCGACTGAGAAACAGCCGCATTCTGCTGCTGCGCTGCCTCGAGCAAAGTTCTGATCTGTTGCAAACCTCTACCAGCTTCCGATCGTGACGGCTGTATAGAATCTGCAATCCTAGCAGCAGCTGCAACATTCAACACTGGAGTACGGAATACCTCGATGTTATTCCGCGATCCACTCGGAAACAACTGTCGCTGATGTCGATTGGGACGCGGCGGCCGCTGTCGAGCACGCTCGTCGAGTGCCTTCTGCATCTCTTTGAGTCGAAGGCAAGTCGCCTCCATGGCCTGGGCCTCAGCAGTCGTGCCGACGATGGGAGTATGGAGAACATCCTCATCCCGGTGCTGCTGTTCATTCGACGTTCCACCAATCTCGCGCCTGGCGTTGTTGAAGCCAGGCGGCGGACTCTGATGAGAGCCAGCCATAAGAACTTCAGCCGCAGGATCGTAGCTCTCGCACTCGGAAGGAACGCCAGACCGATCTGACGCCGAGTCGAACACGCCGAGAAGTGACTCGGCGGGCTCGATGGCCGCAATCTGCGGGGACGAAGCCTGGCGGGCCGCCGCATGTCGCACCCAACGCTGTAGCCGTGAACGACCGGATCGCTTGCGGCGACGAACAGCATGGAGGGCCGACACGTACGGAGTCGACAGCTGAAGGAGAAGAACACCGCAGGAGCTTGCGCAGAAGTGCGTCGCTCCGCGTATTGGGAGCGCCTCAACATCTAGAGGCGCTTCCTGGAGCCATGCCGAACCGTCGGCAATGAAGGTGAGCGTTCCGAGACGGATCTCGCGGCCCAGGAACAAATCACCGCCGGAAGACACGACGAAGGAAAACAAATGCAACCTCGCCGGAAGTCGCTTAGACGCCTGCCCCACGGTGGGCGCCAACTGTCGTGGGAACGAGTCTGATAGTAGAAGGTAGGGGTACGTAAGGAGAGGGCAGAGTCCTAGCTACGGCGAGGGTGTACACACAGATGTATGAGTTCGGGCCCATCTCGTGGAGGTAATAGCCCTACGTCTCAGGTGCTCGGGAGCTCTTTGTCGAGTGTAATAGGAGTATCGTTACAGGGGGTCTAAACCCTTGTGCCAGAGGGGAGGGGCAGCTTATATAGAGTGCGCTGCCCCTCATAAGTGTCCGGCATCTAAGGGTCAGATCGTGGCTATAAAGACGTACGTTAATGGTAACGTACAACATAAATGCTATTAATGGTCTTGATGAACGCCTGCCCGTTAGCCTCCCTGGGGTGACTTCTGGGCTTCTGTGGTCGACTGTCTTCTGGTCCTTCCGAGTGAAAGGTAAGCGTCGAGTGAAAGGTACCTCCGAGTGTATATTGTCGAGTGACTTGTATGTCTTGGCGATTTCAGTCGGAGACTTCCTTGTAGCTCTTAAGCTTTCTGGGGCAGTGTCCTTAGGTAGGGCATGTAGATCAGGCCTATGACCCTACCCTAGGTACATATCCCCATCACCTGGTCGGCATCAGCTGGTCGTAGGGCACTTGGAGCTGCTCGAAGGTCTCTATGGAGATCACATTGAGGCCGGCACCTCCGTCGATGAGCATCTTGGTGACGACGATGTTGCTGATGGTGGGGGTGCACAACATGGGGACCGTGCCTGCAGCGCTTGAGGACTTGGGGTGATCGTTGGAGTCAAAGGTGATTGCGTACTGCGGCCACTTGAGGGGCCAAGCGGCCTCCAGCCTCGGGAGGGCAGCGTTCACCTCGCGAGAGAACAGCTTGAAGTGGTGGTTGGATGCGGGAGCCTGGGCTCCACCAAGGATGCAAGCCATGCCGCGAGGCTCTTGGTAGCCCCCAGCGCCCTCGTCAGACTGGTTGCTGTCGTTCCTTCACGGTTGCGGCGGCAGTGGCGGAAGAGCGGCGTTGGCCTGTGGGTTGGCCTCACGTGGCTGGTCGCGCCAGCCCTGGTGGAAGTTGCCACTGCCGTTGCGGTCTCCCCAGCAGTTGCCATTGCGGCCACCTCCGCGGCCGGTGCCGCGGTCGTTGCGGTCGCTTCGGCGGCCCAGGCGCTCGTCGCGAAGCAGCTTGAGCTCGTGGCAGTCCTCAGTGCTGTGGGAGTGCGAGTTGTGGTAGGCGCAGAGAGGGCGGCTGTCCCTCTTGGGGTCGTCACACTCGCGGCCGCGCTTCTGCTCGGGTTCCGCCGTGAGCACGGCAGGGCCCTTGCGTTTGGCGTCCTTGTTCTTGGCCTTGGCGGCGTCTGGCGCCATGTCAGGGTCGTTGTGGACGAAGAGGCGACCTTCCTCGGCCTTGGCGCACTTGTCGGCGAGGTCGAACAACTCGAGCACGGAATCGAGCTCATCGTTGATGGCGAGCTTCTCACGCATCCGGACGTCCGTGACGTCGTTGGAGAACGCGGAGACGATGGCGGCCTCGGAGGCACGCGGGATCTTGTTGTGCACATGGCTGAAGCGCTGGATGTACTTGCGGAGAGTCTCGTCGGGGCGCTGGCGCACAGCGCGCAAGTCGTTGAGCGTGAGGGAGCGCTCGTGCGTGCCCTTGAATTTGGCGACGAATTGCCGGCAGAGCTCGCCCCACGATTCATGAGCCACGAGCACGGGCCGTCCTTGAGGGCCATGGGGAGCCAGTTCGCCATTACCTTGTCGTCGCCGTTCGCTGCCTCAATGCTCAGGGCATAGAGCTGCAGGAACTCAGCGGGGTTGGGGGTGCCGTCGTAGCGCGGAAGCAGGTCCGGCTTGAACTTGGTGGGCCACACCACGCGGCGCAGCTCGCGGGTGAAGGCGCGGCACCCCACGCAGCTGGAGGGAACGCCGCTGGCGAGGGCGGCGCGGTTCTGGCGACCGGCCGCTGCGACTTCCTAGATGGTCCTGTCTTGGCGTTGGCGTTGTTGCTCGAGGAGCACGCGCGCGTCGGGGGCGTGTGCCGGACGATTTGGCAGCTGGCCTCGTCATGGACCGACGAGGACGCGCCGCGGGACGGCTCACGTGGCCGTGCGTCGCGCTGGCTTCTGGCTACCTCGTTGGACGGGGGAGGCGGTGGAGGAGCGCCGTGCGCCACATATCCGGCATGAGAAGGCGGAGGGGGAAGCGAGTGGGAAGGCGCTGGAGCTTCTCCTGTGGCGTTGACGAGCTCGGTGATGCGGCCAAGCCAGGCGTCATAGCCGGCGTCGGTGGGGCGGTAGCGCAGGAGCTCGTGCGCCATGAGCAGCGCGGCCTACAGGGCCGGCGTGTCGCACCGGGCGAGCGAAGAGGCCGTGGCGGTGTGGCCGTCCGCCTGCATGGACGGGTGGAGGGAAGAAGCCTGTTGCTCCCTCGCGGCGGGGTCGGTGGCAGCGCCGGCGGCGCGGCGTCAATGGTCGTCATGGGCGACGGGCTCCGTCTGGGCCACCCTGGCAGCTCGGCGCGCGTAGCGCTCACGGCGAGCGTCGGCCATGGCAGCGAGGGGGTGGGAAGAACTGATGCCGCCCCCTACCTGGCGCGCCAAATGTCGGAATCGGGGCTCCGGGGACCTAAAGGTTTGAACACTGGGGGCGAGCTAGTTCCTACCAACCGAGGGTGACCATGGCGAGGCTACGGCGAGTGCGCTAGCATGGAGCACGACAGGGGGCACGACAGTTACCCAGGTTCGGGCCACCTTGCGGTGTAAGACCCTACTCCTGCTTGTGGTTTTGGATTGCAGTGGGCAAGAAGGCGTTCTCGCATACAAGGTAGGAGACGAAGGAATCGATCCTCCCTACAATGGCAGCTCTGTCCCTTTTATAGCCGCCCTGGTCCTCTTCCCTGAAAATCTAGGCGGGAAGGGATGCCACACTTGGCGGGTTTTTGAAAGGGGACAGGCACTCAAGCTATCCTGACAAAAGACGGTCTTCGCCTACAAAGTTGCTATCCATGATGCGCTGGTGGGCTCGGTGGTGACCTCCGCCCTGCGCGCCTTGATGTCTTGGTCTTCCTTCACCAAACGGGCAGTCCTTGGTACTTGCTTTGGAGGAGGGCAGCTGGGGCTGCCCCTTTAGCACCAAAGAGGAAAGCCTCTCTATCTACGCCCGCTGGCGCAGCTTCTGCCATCGTTCATCGCCACGCGCATCACCCACGTGGTGGGCACAGGACCGCGCGGCTGGCGTTAGGCTCAGGTGGTTCGGGCGGCCGCCTAGGGGGGGCGCCTCGAGAGGCAGCCTCGCGAGGCCTCCGCCGCTCCTGCGGCCAAGTCTTGGTGGTTCGCTCCTTGAGGAGGGGCCCTCGTGAGGCTGGCATCTCGCGAGGTGTCTTCGCTACGCGGCGCCCTTAGGTGGGCCGCGCTTCGGGCGTTGCCAAGCGTCGCTTCCTGGGCCGCACGCGGACGGGCCGTGGTACCCTGGTTCCCACTGGCCCAACAACATGGTCTGCATCACTCCTGGCGGTCCTCCTCTAGGGAGGCCACCTCTTCATGTTGCATATCTTCCACATCTAGTCCACCATCCTGCCATCGCCTTTTCACAACTAGAACTTTCCCTGGTGTAGCTGCTAGGTCATTAGTCATACTAGCACTGGCGGCTTCTAGCAGCATTACTGTTCCAGCCACTTTCCCAACTAGGTTCGGCAGTGTTTGTCCTCCAACATTCATCGATCCATCCGGGGAAACTAGGCGTTTCCGTGCAATCCTATCTCCTTCATTCAGGTTGTTTGAGCTTTGTGGTGAAGTCCATAGCACGCAGTTCTGGTCCAGCATCATTTTGGCTGCCACCTCCCATTGCACCACGACCTCTCCCATCAAAACCTCCCCTACCAAATCTTCCACCCCTCTCTCCTCTACCTCCTGCTCTCCCACGACCTCAACCATCCCCTCCGCCCCGAGCACCAAAGGGTCGGTCGATCGGGGGCTCTGGTTCCCAGATTAGCCATTTACCCCATTCAAAGGATCTAGTGTCGTGCACACCATCTCCGCACTCGTCTGCAACATGACCCATGAGACCGCATACAAAGCAGAAATTTGGTAGCTTCTTGTAGAACACTCTGTATTTATTTGTCCCCTTCAAAGTTATAGGAACAAAATGAACCTACGGCTTATCAACATCCAAGTAAACACTAGCACGCAATGTGCTCGAGGGGTTGATTCTTCCCTCATTGACAATGACTGTAAATGGCGGTTCTCCAACCTTGGCTGCCACTTTTTTAGCAAGCTCTTTTTGCATGTTAGCCCATATGGTTGTCCCTTGATCCTCGCCCATACCGGAATCTTGTTCAACCTATACTTAGGAACATCCGAATAGTCATCATACTCCTGAATAACAATCGGAGCCTTTCTAAATATCCATGGGCCACCCTCCGCGACCCTTTTCCAGTCACCCAAGTGATACTCTCGAACGTATCTATAATTTTTTATTGTTTCATGCTATTATATTATCATTTTTGTATGCTTTATATGCCATTTTATATTATTTTTATGGACTAACCTATTAACTTAGTGTCGAGTGCCAATTCCTGTTTTCTGCATGTTTTTTGTTTTGCAGAAAAACCATACCAAACGAAGTCCAAACACGATGAAACTTTACGATGATTTTTTCTAGAACATAAAGAGACCCTAGAAGCTTCGAGGAGAGACCAAAAGAGACATGAGGAACCCACAAGCTCACCCCACGTGCCCAGGGGGCGCCATCGGCACTTGTAGGCCCCCTGAGCCTCCGTTTGACCTAATCTCTGGCCTATAAATTCCCTAATATTCCAACCCCGAAGCGAGACCCAAAACAATTTTATCGCCGCCGCAAGCCTCTGTTCTTCCGCGATCCCATCCAGAGGCCTTTTCCAGTGCTCTGTCGGAGGGGGAAACCATTGGGGACGCAATATTCATCGACCTTGCTGCCTCCATGATCATGTGTGAGTAGTTCCCTCAGGACCTATGGGTCCATAGTAGTAGGTAGATGACTTTTCTCTCTCTCTCTCTTTGATCTTCAATACAATGATCTCCTTTGAGATCAATCCTATGTAATTTCCACGGTGTGTTTGCTGGGATCTGATGAATTGTGGGTTTATGACCAGATTATTCATTGATATAATTTGAATCTATTGAGATTTATTTTCTCATGACCCACCTTTTCAGGCATACGGTTTTCGTGTGTTTCTATGCCAACCCCTGGATCGAATCGTCGGCATACACAGTAATGATGTTGTATCATACACAAATGCATCCTTTATTACATTGCATGATCCAAAAAGCAAATAGTCTTACAGACTCTAGCCATAGGCCAGTCAAATTCATAGTCTTACAATAAGCAAACAGAGTTCATAACAAGCGGAAACGAAAGCAAATCTAAGGTAGACGTCTTGATAAGCTCCGTCAACACCACGGGGAAGCATGTCAATTGGAGGCACGAAACCCTACGTAAGTCACTCCTCGTAGTAATCACCTGCAACATGATACGTTGCAGCCACTAGGGTTAATACTTAGAATGTATGGGCAAGTCGACAATTCATTTGGAATCCTGTTCACCTACATGCACTTTGGTTGGTGGGGTTCAGGCTCTTTGCAGAAAATACAGTTTTTCCCTATTATTTTAGTAGTGGTCTACTCTAATGGCTGGACGTACCGCCTCACACGATAGTCCTGGGTGAATCGTATCACGTGATTACCCAAATGCAATTTGAGTATGTGGACTCCCACCTCACACGGTTGCCCCAACCTCCCCAGATAATTCTCCTGGTGATGTGGAGCATCCCACGGACATCCCCATGGACATTCCATCGCCATCGCAAACACGAGGCGGGCCAATGACAAGAGCCCACACACGTGCCATCGAAACCGAGGTTACCTCTTTCCTCTTCGAGCTTACTTTGAGTGGATAACTTGGCGTCAAGATAGTACCGGATTCTTGCTTCCGATTGGCGTAAGTCGGTGGCGAGTTGCTCGATGCGGTCGCCCAAAGCTTCACTTTCTTGATGTAGAGCTCGCTGAACGCCGAAGAGATGACCTTTGGTGATGTAGTTGTTCGTTTCATCTAGCTCCTCGAAGAGCGGGTTGGATGTGCTTGGCATATCCATCATAGTCAAGTAGAGGTGAGTAGGAAATGAGAGAACAATACCAAAGTTACCTTTTCCGAAGATTGAGGATGTATCGAGTATCACTCAATGTAACGCTATAATAGTAGAATTGGTACCGGGTTTGTTTCTCACACCTACAAAAGTAAAGGCTTGTCAAGGAGCTTGGTTAGGATGAGTGGCACAAAATTCAAGCAAGTGTTAGTCAACATGTTGATAATGTTGAAGAGATTCACAAATTGCAAGTAAAGTAAATAGATCAAAACCGAGGATGTCACTTGGAACACACACACGAAAGATAAGTGGGATCCTCGAAACCAAGGAATGAGCACAAAATGTGTTACCACAGAAAACGCTCGTGTTGCACGGATACTAGAGAGATAATAGCTCGATTGCTCAATGGGCTAGATACGCTTATGCACCAACCTATTAGAGTAACGTGTCGTCTTCAATCCCAAGTATGCTATGTATATATGATCCAATAAGATGTACGATGCAAAATGGCTCAATTCTATTGCTTACAAGCTCTTTGTTTCTCCTCTTTTGCTTAAAAGCTTTTTGTGTTTTTAAGCCAAAATGCGAGATGCTCGAGCCAATATATGAGACAAGTATGTAAGATATGCACGGGAGAGACTTATGGCACAATGATAATAGCAAGATGATTGCACACTAAATAGCTATGCGGAATAAGCGTCTCACTAAGGGGCACAAAGAGCGTGGCCCGACAATTCTCAACTCGCTAGTCTCGATGGGTAAGATACACAAATAGGCTCTAGGCTATCAATGCAATGGCAAGGGAAATGTACAAAGATGGTGTCAAAGTTACCGTCCTTGCTTACGGTCGTGGAGTCAAGAGGGTGAAGTGGTCGTTGTCGATGACGAGTCCATGGCGATGATGAGTGGTGGTGTTGATGAAGTTGAACCGTCCCTAATTAGCTGAAACGCCTTAGAAAACGGAAACCGCAACTCATAATCTCAAAGAAAAATGGGTCAAATGCGGAAGGGTGGGTGTTTTTTGGGTGAAATTTTTGATGGAAGCAAATGGTGGTGGAAGTAATTTCAGTGAATGAGGGATGTCAATAGCTACAAAACAAGCTAAAGAACACGAAAATCGGACTCCGGATGAATTAGTTATGGCCGATGATGGGGATATGTACCTAGGGTAGGGTCATAGGCCTGACCTACCTGCTCTACCCAAGGACACTACCCCAGAAAGCTTAAGGGCTGCAAGGAGATCTCCGACTGAAATCACCAAGGCATACAAGTCACTCGACAATATCCACTCGGAGATTACCTTTCACTCGACGGATATCTTTCACTCGGAAGAACCGGGAGACAGTCGACCGCAGAAGACCAGAAGTCACCTCAGGGAGGCTAATGGACAGCTGTTCGTCTGTATCATAAGTAGCATTTATTGCATACATTACCAGTAACGTTCACCATTATAGCCACGATCAGATCCTTAGACGCCGGACACTTATGAGGGGCAGCGCACTCTATATAAGCCGCCCCTCCCCTCTGGCACAGGGGTTCGCACCCTCTGTAAGGATACTCATATTCCACTCGACAGATAAACAAAGCCTCTCCGGAGCACGAGACGTAGGGCTGTTATCTCCACCGTGAGAGGCCCGAACTCGCTAAAACCTCCGTGTCACCCATTTACATCTCGGTAGATCATGCTCCTTTACCCTACCCCCTTCGTATTGTCGGAGTCGTTCCCACGACAGTTGGCGCCCACCGTGGGGCATGGCGTCTATCGAACCATGGTGCAAATGGTTTTTTCTTCAATCTTCAACAGCGGATCAACTATCATCGCCAGAGAAATTGGCCGCTAGAGCTCTGGTCATCATGCCATTCATACAAGCAAAAGGATCAGGATCATCATCAATGGCAACCACCACAAACGGCCATTGGCGCGGGCCGTCCCGTCGTCTCCGGCGTCGTCTATGACACCGTCAACGAGCTCGTACAATCGCCCTCCGGCGCGGTCCGCCACGTCGTCTCTGGCCTCGTCTACGACGCCGTGGGCAAGCTCGTCCAAACGTCCTCCGGCGCGGTCCGCCGCGCCGTCAAACAGCCACTGGCGCGGTCCGCCGCGTCGTTTTTCGGCCCATCTGCGACGTCCTCATGCTCGGCCACCTCCTCCAACCAGTGTCAATCACTCTGCGGCTGGGTTTGCGTTTGTCTCGCATGCATGCGGGCTCACGCATATCCCATTTGCATGCACGTTGAGAACGGAAGGAAGAGAAAGGAAATTACTTTGATTGACGAATCAATGTCAATTAGTGCATGGCCAAGAGAAGGAAACTGCCGTTTCATCAATTTGGCAAGAGTTACAGCATGCAGATTCTGGACGTGGGCAACTCCATCAATGCCTCGTAACGTCGTCTTCATGGCCCCGACAGGCGGTCCGGTTCCTCGAGCAGCGAGACGCAGCGGCCGCAGCGCAAGACTCCTCCGCCCAGTCGACTGGTCGATGGCGGCCTCCGCGCCGCGGAGACGCGTCCGATTGAGCGGTTCGCTGGTTCACTCGAGAAAAATCTTGCGCTCAGACGAATTGTTCACTCCGACAGCTAACCTGCTCACTCGACGAATCACTCTCCATTAGATCTCAATTCCATCCCAGGGAGTAAAACTGCATGCAGGGAGATAAATGCCCCGTGGAAGAAGGAAACTTCCATTGCATGCAGTCCCATCTTAAACTCTTGCTTAATTACCGCTAATTAAGCCTCTTGCATGGTACAGTTTTTGGACGTGATCAACTCCATCAATGCATGGTAACGGCATCTGAAGCGGCAGGCGCTGGCGAATCTCCGGCGGTTTCTCCACCCAACTCCAAGCGTTTGCCGATAGCCTGTACGATAGAGCCAACACCACACCGCCGCAACCGGAAGTTGGCTCAGCCCTCGCACACGAGGGCGTCTCCCGCGCTGGAGGCACAAACCCGACGCGGCGCGGGGACCAGGAGTTGGCCATGCCGCCACACTCAGCAGCTTCTCCCTCCGACGTTGGTGGTTCAGCGGCAGCCTCTGTGGGCGCTCGGCGGCTCATCCCTCATGTATCGTCCGCCCGGCGCGGCGCGGGCACACACTCCTTCCGGCATCAACCACTCGGCAGCTCCACGCATCGCCATTCAGTCGGACGCTCCTTCGACACTCGGCAGCTCCGCGCATCGCCATTCAGTCGGACGCTCCTTCGACACTCGGCAGCTCCGCGCATCGCCATTCAGTCGGACGCTCCTTCGACACTCGGCAGCTCCGCGCATCGCCATTCAGTCGGACGCTCCTTCGACACTCGGCAGCTCCGCGCATCGCCATTCAGTCGGACGCTCCTTCGACACTCGGCAGCTCCGCGCATCGCCATTCAGTCGGACGCTCCTTCGACACTCGGCAGCTCCACGCATCGCCATTCAGTCGGACGCTCCTTCGACACTCGGCAGCTCCACGCATCGCCATTCAGTCGGACGCTCCTTCGACACTCGGCAGCTCCGCGCATCGCCATTCAGTCGGACGCTCCTTCGACACACGGCAGCTCCGCGCATCGCCATTCAGTCGGACGCTCCTTCGACACTCGGCAGCTCCGCGCATCGCCATTCAGTCGGACGCTCCTTCGACACGCGGCAGCTCCGCGCATCGCCATTCAGTCGGACGCTCCTTCGACACCCGGCAGCTCCGGGCATCGCCATTCAGTCGGACGCTCCTTCGACACTCGGCAGCTCCGCGCATCGCCATTCAGTCGGACCCTCCTTCGACACTCGGCAGCTCCGTGCATCGCTATTCAGTCGGACGCTCCTTCGACACTCGGCAGCTCCGCGCATGGCCATTCAGTCGGACGCTCCTTCGACACTCGGCAGCTCCGCGCATCGCCATTCAGTCGGACCCTCCTTCGACACTCGGCAGCTCCGCCCATCGCCATTCAGTCGGACGTTCCTTCGACACTCGGCAGCTCCACGCATCGCCACTCAGCCGGACGTGTCTACTTCGCTCAACCGCCCCGCGCGTTATCAGACAGCTAAGTCATTCTTCACAGACTTCGTTTAATAAATTAATTATTTATGCATTACCGAGTGTCAAGTAAGTCGCACATGATGTTCACTCGGAGGCCACGCCACCGAGTGTACCTCTGCGCTCGGTTGTTTATTTTCATGTCGGAACACTACACTTCCGCTTCTTTTGGGTCCAGTACTCAAACGAGTTCAGTCGGATCCTTTACTCTTTTAGACCTAAGCTGGTTCCGAACCAACAAGCACCTGGCACACCCAGTGGGTGTCTATGGGTGTTATTTACACAAATCATTTCAACAAACATCAAATTACTTCGAGAAATTTTTATGTTAGCTTGTGTTATTTTTCATACACAGGTTACCTGGATGCCTCTGTGCGCCATTCTCGACGACATGGTCGACTCGGTCGCCTCGCGCGCCGTCACTTGTTCGGACGCCTCCTCGACGACATGCGGGACTCGGCCGCCCCGCGCGCCGTCGCCTGGTCGGACGCCTCCGCGACAACATTCTCGACTCGGCTGCCCCGCGCGCCGTTACTTGACTGCGCCGTCGCCATTCAGCCAGAGACATTTACTTCACTCGGATGGCCCGCGCGCCATCACTCGGCGGGACGTGTCGTCATCACTCGGCAGCTCCGCACTTCGCCATTCAGTCGGACGCTCCTTCGACACTCGACAGCTCCGCGCTTCGCCATTCAGTCAGACGCTCCTTCGACACTCGGCAGCTCCGCGCTTCGCCATTCAGTCGGACGCTCCTTCGACACTCGGTAGCTCCGCGCATCGCCATTCAGTCGGACGCTCCTTCGACACTCGGCAGCTCCGCGCATCGCCATTCAGTCGGACGCTCCTTCGACACTCGGCACCTCCGCGCATCGCCACTCGGCGAGACACGTCTTCGTCACTCGGCAGCTCCGCGCATCGCCACTCCGTGTGGCACGTCTTCATCATCGGCCGCCCCGCGTGCCATCGCTCAGCTTAGCTGCGATTCCGTACAGCCTAAGTCAAACACTGCTACGAGTGAGGACATCATCCACACTCGGGGGCTTAGCTGCGATTCTGTATCGCCTAAGTTAAAATCCACTCCGAGTGAGGACGTCATCCACACTCGGGGGCTTAGCTGCGATTCCGTATCGCCTAAGTTAAAATCCACTCCGAGTAAGGACGTCATCCACACTCGGGGGCTTAGCTGCGATTCCGTATCGCCTAAGTTAAAATCCACTCCGAGTAAGGACGTCATCCACACTCGGGGGCTTAGCTGCGATTCCGTATCGCCTAAGTTAAAATCCACTCCGAGTGAGGACGTCATCCACACTCGGGGGCTTAGCTACGATTCCGTATCGCCTAAGTTAAAATCCACTCCGAGTAAGGACGTCATCCACACTCGGGGGCTTAGCTGCGATTCCGTATCGCCTAAGTTAAAATCCACTCCGAGTAAGGACGTCATCCACACTCGGGGGCTTAGCTGCGATTCCGTATCGCCTACGTTAAAATCCACTCCGAGTAAGGACGTCATCCACACTCGGGGGCTTAGCTGCGATTCCGTATCGCCTAAGTTAAAATCCACTCCGAGTGAGAACATCATCCACACTCGGGGGCTTAGCTGCGATTCCGTATCGCCTAAGTTAAAATCCACTCCGAGTGAGGACATCATCCACACTCGGGGGCTTAGCTACGATTCCGTATCGCCTAAGTTAAAATCCACTCCGAGTGAGGACGTCATCCACACTCGGGGGCTTAGCTGCGATTCCGTATCGCCTAAGTTAAAATCCACTCCGAGTAAGGACGTCATCCACACTCGGGGGCTTAGCTGCGATTCGGTATCGCCTAAGTTAAAATCCACTCCGAGTGAGGACATCATCCACACTCGGGGGCTTAGCTGCGATTCCGTATCACCTAAGTTAAAATCCACTCCGAGTGAGGACGTCATCCACACTCGGGGGCTTAGCTGCGATTCCGTATCGCCTAAGTTAAAATCCACTCCGAGTAAGGACGTCATCCACACTCGGGGGCTTAGCTGCGATTCCGTATCGCCTAAGTTAAAATCCACTCCGAGTGAGGACGTCATCCACACTCGGGGGCTTAGCTGCGATTCCGTATCGCCTAAGTTAAAATCCACTCCGAGTAAGGACGTCATCCACACTCGGGGGCTTAGCTGCGATTCC
The DNA here is from genome assembly GCA_039707655.1 of Elymus sibiricus. Lineage (NCBI taxonomy): Eukaryota > Viridiplantae > Streptophyta > Magnoliopsida > Poales > Poaceae > Elymus > Elymus sibiricus. The sequence continues at coordinate 196,743,032 of CM077666.1, read as the reverse complement.
GTATCGCCTAAGTTAAAATCCACTCCGAGTGAGGACATCATCCACACTCGGGGGCTTAGCTGCGATTCCGTATCGCCTAAGTTAAAATCCACTCCGAGTGAGGACATCATCCACACTCGGGGGCTTAGCTGTGATTCCGTATCCCTTAAGCTAAAAACCACTCTGAGTAAGGACATCATCCACACTCGGGGGCTTAGCTGCGATTCTGTATCGCCTAAGTTAAAATCCACTCCGAGTGAGGACATCATCCACACTCGGGGGCTTAGCTGCGATTCCGTATCGCCTAAGTTAAAAACCACTCCGAGTGAGGACATCATCCACACTCGGGGGCTTAGCTGTGATTCCGTATCACCTAAGTTAAAAACCATTCCGAGTGAGAACATCATCCACACTCGAGGGCTTAGCTGCGATTCCGTATCGCCTAAGTTGAAAACTCTTCCGAGTGACGAGCGCTTCTCTCACTCGGGGGCTTAGCCGCGAACAAGTTTTTCGCCTAAGTTAAAAACCCTGCCGAGTGAATAGCATCCCATTCACTCGGAAACTTAGCTGCGAACCAGTCTTCGTCTCAGTTAAAAACTCTCCCAAGTGACGAGCATTCCTCTCACTCGGGGACTTAGCCGCGAGTCAGACCTCGCTTAAGTTAAAGGTTGTTCTGAGTGACAGGCAACACCTTCACTCGGAAACTTAGTTGCGAACAAGCTTTCGCCTAAGTTCAATATTCTTCCGAGTAATGAGCATCCATCTTACTCGGAAACCAAACAAACTTAGCCAAGCAAAGGATTGGAAAGCAAACATGCAAACATTGTCTCTATCAGACCCCCGCCGATGCAAGCACTCGACAGCAGTCTCGGGAACTACACCCAGTGGGTGCACTCAGTGTGCCCCCACTAGACCTACTATCACTCGACCAGGTCCGGCCTGCCGATGTCACTGCCATTCGACAGCGGTCTCGGGGACTACACCCAGTGGGTGCACTCGGCGTGCCCCCACTGAACCAAAAACCACTCGACTGAGACCCGATCTACTTGAGGAAAACAAGCAGGTACGCATCTGAAGAAAACACCCAGTGGGTGTAAAGTCAAGATGGACAGGAATACAATCGGAAATGAACTTACAAACAATCAGAAGACTCTGCAGACCACTCGAACCTGATTTCAAGCTCAGTTTCACTCGGACCTGATTTCGAGCTCAGTTTCACTCGGATATACTTCAAGACAGAATCGATCAGGGCGAACGATAAAGGTTCCAATCGACGCAGATTTCTAAGAAGCCTCAAAATGCACTCGGAATTTTTGTGTCTTGTCGGAACTTGTATTGACACCTTTTACACTCGAACCCCGATCCATTCGGGGGCTAATGATGGGGATATGTACCTAGGGTAGGGTCATAAGCCTGACCTACCTGCTCTACCCAAGGACACTACCCCAGAAAGCTTAAGGGCTGCAAGGAGATCTCCGACTGAAATCACCAAGGCATACAAGTCACTCGACAATATCCACTCGGAGATTACATTTCACTCGACGGATATCTTTCACTCGGAAGAACCGGGAGATAGTCGACCGCAGAAGACCAGAAGTCACCTCAGGGAGGCTAATGGACAGGCGTTCGTCTGTATCATAAGTAGCATTTATTGCATACATTACCAGTAACGTTCACCATTATAGCCACGATCAGATCCTTAGACGCCGGACACTTATGAGGGGCAGCGCACTCTATATAAGCCGCCCCTCCCCTCTGGCACAGGGGTTCGCACCCTCTGTAAGGATACTCATATTCCACTCGACAGATAAACAAAGCCTCTCCGGAGCACGAGACGTAGGGTTGTTATCTCCACCGTGAGAGGCCCGAACTCGCTAAAACCTCCGTGTCACCCATTTGCATCTCGGTAGATCATGCTCCTTTACCCTACCCCCTTCGTACTGTCGGAGTCGTTCCCACGACAACCGAAACGGTTTTTGAAAGTGAGCTGAAATTGGGGGGTGCGGGCACCTGGGGTGCTAGGGGTCCGGGCACCCAGGGTGTCCTGAAGTTTGGCGAAAAATTTCTCGGGGGTCCGGGTGCCCGGGGTCGGGAGTCCGGGTACCCGGGGAAGCTCGATTTGGACGGAAAATTTGTGGGGAAAAGAAAAATTGGGTGGATTTCGTGGTGGGGATGGTGGGGGGGTGGGGGAAGGTAGATCCACTTGCCAAACAACAATTTCGATTATCAAAACAACAAAACCTCACAAGAACCAACAAAATGCAAAAAAATGGTATGGCTATTTTTGTGGGGATTTTTGAATTGGGACAAAAAGCAACAAAATTAGGCTAGAAAAGTGTGTGGGGGGGAGGTAGGGACTCCAAGATGTGAATCAACCTTGCTCTGATCCAAGATGATGTAGGATGAAACCCTAGGTGGTGATCTTGTCCACACTTAGAGGGGAGAAAGAGGAAGAACACAAGAACTCAAGAGGGGAAACACTCAAACAAACCCAATCACACATCCACTAGAATAGCATACATGAGATCCACAAGTATAACATGAACAATCAAGGCAAAATAGCACAAGGTAAAGGTTCTTATCAAATCCAAAGGAGATGAGGTCTTGATGATAGTCTTCTCCAAGAGAAGGTCTTGATATCCACTTGGGGATCTTCTCCTAAGAGGTCTTGATCTCCAAGGGGAGAGGTAGATGAGCAAATCTCTCTCTAGATCATATCAAATGCTTTGCTAACCCTAATTTCGAGCTGGGGGCGAGTACTTATAGCCTAGGGAAGATTTGGGGGGGGGGGGTACAAGGGTCTTTTGCCCCTACATGCGCGCATGAATCGTTCTGAAGGTCCGGGCAACCGGGGTAAGTGTCCGGGCACCCGGGGTCGCGTGGGAGAAGGGGGGTCTGGGCACCCGGGGTGGCGCCCAGGTGGGGGTCCGGGCACCCGGGGGTTGAAGGCCCGGGCACCCGGGATCAAATGAGGTAGCGGCCTCCCAACGGGGGCAGGCTCGGGCACCCAGGGTGGAGGGCCGGGCACCCGAGGTGGTCACCCGGAGGAGGGGCCGGGCACCCGGGGTGTCTAGTGGCTTTGCCCACCCCGCGGACGTGAGTCCGGGCACCCGGGGTGTCCAGGAGCCCTCCGATCTGTCGCGATTGGGTGTTCCTCCTTCTCCTCCTTCCTCTTGTGGCTCCATGTGGACTTGTTGATCCTTCCTAGCTTCTCCATGGTCTTCTCCTTGATACCTAAGCATGCATAAAGTCTCCGCTTGAGGTAGAAGTCATTTCTCGCGTGAACTCAAAGTAAGCTCGAAGAGGAAAGAGGTAACCACGGTTTCGATGGCACGTCCGCGGGCTCTTGTCATTGGCCCACCTCGTGTTTGCGGTGGCGATGGAATGTCCATGGGGATGTCCGTGTGATGCTTCACATCACCAGGGGAATTATCTATGGAGGTTGGGACAACCGTGTGAGGCGGGAGTACACATACTCAAACTGCATTATGGGTGATCGCGTGATACGATCTACCAAGGACTACTGTGTGAGATGGTATGTCCAGCTATTAGAGTAGACCATTACTCAAATAATAGGGCAAAACTATATTTTCTGCAAAGAGCCTTGAGCCGCATCAGCCAAAGTGCATGTAGGTGAACAGGACTCCAATGAACCGTGGGCTTGCCAATTCATTCCAAGTATAAGACCCTAGTGGCTGCAACATATCATGTTGCAGGTGAATACTATGAGGAGTGACTTATGTAGGGTTCCGTGCCTCCACTCGACATGCTTCCACGTGGTGTTGATGGACCTTATCAAGACGTCTACCTTAGATTTGCTTTCGTTTCCGCTTGTTATGAACTATGTTTGCTTATTGTAAGACTATGTATTTGACTAGCCTGTGACTAGAGTCTGTAAGACTATTTGCTTTCTGGATCATGTGATGTAATAAAGGAACGCATTTGTGTATGATACAACATCGTTACCGTGTATGCCGACGATTCGATCCAGGGGTTGGCATAGAAACACACGGAGACTGTATGCATGAAAAGGTGGGTCATGACATTTCATCTCTAATTGTAAACGATATCGTTGTTATTTGATGAACAAAATCTTATTCCTGTAAAAAAAAGTTTTCTACTAATCATATAGCAGATGTGTCAGAGGTGTTCGTTAGGTGGATTAGTGTGTTAAACGAAGCTCATACAAGGACTTTGATAGCCCGAACACACGGAGACTTCCCCACACTTTGACTTTGGTAACCAAATAGGCATATCGTTGTGGAGAGGGCTCTACGTACTATGTGAATAAACAAAGTGATTTATTTAGAACCTTGTGTATGGATTGGTTGTGTCTTAATTTTTTCTTTGCAATGTACAAACTTTTGGCAATATGTTGATTAAGAGCCCAGCAAATGATAGATACAACATAGCAAAAGATAAATGTAACATCCCCAGATCTTAACCCTGTTATTAAGCTAATTAATTAGCCATGTCATCATGATCATCCGAAATAAATTGCATTTAGAAAATAATCCAACTTCAAGTTCAAATTCAAAATTCAAATGCAAGTCAAATTATTACTTCTTCAAATAATTAAACAAAATAGTTCATAATATTGTAAATAATCCCAAACCAATTATAAAAATAAAGCCAACATTATTTGAATTCCTAAATTGACCCTAACAGCCAAAAACAATGACTTTAACAGTCACTTTAATGCATTTCCAATTAAGCAAAATTTAAATGAAATAATTCCACTACCAAACTTTTTATGACAGTGCCAGACATTACCTAGTATTTGATTTGGCAAGTCCAATATTTTACAAAATACATTTGCTGCTAAAAAGAAAATGCAACAGAAAAGAATAAAAGAAAACGGAAAATAAAAGGAAAAAGGCTTAGGCGCTACTGTGCTGCTGGGCCGCAAGTGCACAGTGTGCCTGGCCCAGCCCACGCTCTCTTCTCTCTCCCCTCGCCTCGCTGTCGCCCGCGCCATGGCCAGCGCGCGTACCTCCGGCCGCTGCGCGACAGCAGCCGCCGCCGGACGCCGCTAGGGGGATAAGGACGAGCCTCATCCAATCCCCCCTGGTCGCCCTCGCCACTTTCCCCCTCCTCTCTCTCGCTCTCTCGCCCGCGTGCGAGCTCGCCCGAGCGCTGCCGTTGCTGCCGTTCGTCTCCGCCGCGGCCAACGTCGTCCCCGTCTCACTCCGCCGTGTCTGGAGACCTCGCCGTGCTCGACCTCGTCACCTGTGACAAGCCGCTGCGTTTGGGGAGCGCTGCAGGCCACGGATCGAGCCGCCCCCTTTCGCCTCGGACGTCGACGAGCTCCGTCCGCTCCGACCACCCCTGCAGCTACTAATCCCCTCGCCGGCCTCCTTGAGCCGCACGGTGAGCGACCGCGTCGACTTCCCCCTTCTCTTTCGCGCTGCTGGTCGTTTTGTTGCCGTCCCCGAATAGCCCGAGCTCGGCGGTGCCATTGTCGGCGTTCTGCTCGAAGCAGAGCCGCTCGAGCCGTCACACGTTGCCAGCCGTGATCCGGGTGCTCCGTAGAGCTCGCCGGTGAGCTCCGTTAGCTCGTTAGTTCACCGTAGCCGTGCGGCCGTGTTCGCCCGAAATCCACCGCCGCCTACGCTCGTCGCCGGCGACTTTTTCAGCCGTTTCAACTCCGGCCGTGGCCACCATCCGACGCGGCTCGGAGTGGCCGTTCGAGAGAGCCCAGCCGCGCGCGAAATGCTCCACCGTAGCGCGTTTCCGAGCTCGCCGGAGTTCGCCGCCGCGCGATTTGGTCACCGGAGTAACTCCGGCACCGACGCCGACGTGGCACGGCTGGGACCCACCTCTGGGTCGCTGCCAGTGGGCCCAGGGGGCCCAGTTGACCGAGTTGACTTGGTCAACTCGGCTGACTGGGCAGCTACTGCCACTGACATGCGGGCCCCACCGCTTAATTAACTAATTAGATTTTAAAATTAATCTAATAATTAGTATAGTCAGTGACATGTGGGGTCCACTCCCTAATTAACTTCGGTTTAGTTTAAATTAATCCTTAATTAGCTTCTGTGTATGACATGTGGGACCCAGCTGTCACGTTTGACCTGGAAGAGCTAGGGTTGACCGATGACATCATCTTGACGTCATGCTGACGTCATCAGCACACTGTTCTGGATAATACGAATTTAGTAATTAAAAAATAATTCCAGAAATCCTAGAAATTGTTTAAATCTTTGAAAATTCGTAGAAATCCAACCGTAGCTCGGATCGAAAAGTTTTCTACATGAAAGTTGATCAGAAAAACGAGACGAATCCGAATATGTAGTCAAATGCTTGACCATCACTCCTAACTATCTGAACATGGAACCTTCCCCTCCGGTTCAGTATACCGATAACTGCCTAAACGCCAGGAAAATATTCCCAGATATTTTCCCGCTCCGTCTGTAACGTGTAACACTACGTTAGGTCACCCCTAGCACAACATATTGCCATGTCATGAATCTGCGTTTCATTTGTTTGCTTTATATTTATTTGTTTCCTCACCCTCTTCTCTCTGGTAGCCCTCGAGTCGGACAAGACCCCTGAGGACTGCTACACCACCGACGACCTTTCTTTCACCGCAGAGCTACCAGGCAAGCAAACCTCCCTTGAGCATGCCTATATCACCTATTCTTTCTCCCTCCTGCTTGCATTAGAATTTGCTACTGCTTTTGATTGATCCTATTCTGATGCATAGCCTATTTTTGTAAACTGCTATTGATACCTTACCTACTATCCTAAATGCTTAGTATAGGTTGGATGGAAATCCATTTGTGGCCCCTCTTCCTTGTCCTAGTTACCCCGCTTAGTTAACAGTGCCCCGATCGAAGTGATCGACGGGCTGAGACCGCACATCACCGCACACCCCCTAAGTTGCACGACTCTGCAGAGCTACCATCGAGTGCCGAGGGTGATACCTTTTATCTCACTCCTGATGTTGCCTCTGTAGTATAGTGAGTCGGTTGTGGGTTAACAAGGGTGATTCCTCTTTCACCACCTCCGACAAGGCTTCTGTCGTGCAACTCCTCAGGAGTGAATTCAACGAGGGTGATTACTCCGGGTTCACCTTCACGGATACGTCGAGAGGGAAATCCAATGAGGGTGATTCCTCGGATTCCTTCTTGATGTTATGGACACACAGTTACTTTGATTTTACTACAGATACTGGTTAAAGACGGGTCGACCCTGAGGGGTACCCACGATAGGTGTGAAGTTGGGTTGACCATGAGGGTACCCGCGAGATAATTACGTGGCACGGCCGGGCATTCCTAGCCCTTGCCGTAAGTACACGAGACGGGGCGACGGGGTCACATGATCGTGGAACTCTACTTGTCTCTGTGAGCTCCTAATAAATCACTAACGGATTTGGGTATTTGATCTGACTTGGCCACTGGCCTATACGCACTACCACCACACGGGATAATGGTTTAATGGGGTCCTCTGCGCCGTATGTATCAGCTGAAAGCTCTGTCAGACGTCCAGTTCAGCATTGTGGCACGGCTGGGCCGGCGCCATCCAGGACAGAGGTGGCGCCTGGATTCGCCCTGCGCGCAACGACCCGGAGTGCAAAGGGCGATGGGCCCAAGACCCCTGAGCACTTAGGATGTAGACCGGCGGGGACCTCTCTGCGGAGCCTAGGTAGGACTACGTCGTGTCGATCAGCCGAGGCCGGGCATGACCCGATAAAAGTGTGTCCGGCCAGAGTTAATCGAGCGTGTTGGGTAACAGTAGTACACCCCTGCAGGGAAGATTATCTATTCGAATAGCCGTGTCCACGGTAACAGGACGCTCAGTGTAGTATCCCAATCTACTACAACTTGAACTGGAAACATGTTAATCAATTGTAAGCTCCGGGATTGCTTTCTCGCAGGGAGTTGAGGAAGGATCTCTGGGCATGGCTGCCATTATACTTGTTGCTACTATTATATTTATGTACTAATCTGCACTCTTCTAATGCTGCAAGACGCTGAAGATGCTAGTCTTCGATAGGCTTGGCCTTTCTCTCTATTCTGGCATTTCTGCAGTCCAGTCCACTGATACAGTCCTTCTTTGATACCGATGCATAAGTAGAATAGTTCTGATGTAAGTCTTGCGAGTACTTTAGATGAGTACTCACGGTTGCTTTGCTTCCCTTTTTCCCCCCATACCCGATTGTTGAGACCAGATGTCGGAGCCCCGGAGTCAGCTGCCCCAGTCGACGACTACTACTACCCCTCTGGAGGAGCCTACTGCTACGTGGAGACCGCCGACGACCAGGAGTAGTTAGGAGGCTCCCAGGCAAGAGGCCTGCGCCTTTTCGATCTAGATGTCGTTGTTTTGCCCCGCCTTCTTAAGGCATATCTGTTTAACTTTTATGTCTGTACTCAGATATCTGATGCTTCCGCTGATGCTTGTATGACTCAAGCTTATGTATTCGAGGCCTCGAGGCCCCTGGCTTGTAATATAAAGCTTGAATGACTTTTATTTGTTTAGAGTTGTGTTGTGATATCTTCAAGTGAGTCCCTAGGCTTGATCGTGTGCATTTGCGTGTATGATTAGTGCACGATTAAGTCGGGGGCGTCACAAGTTGGTATCAGAGCCGACTGCCTGTAGGAATCCCCTTTCCAACTCCTTGGCCGAAATTGAGTCTAGTCTTTGAAAAATGATTTTACTAACATGGTTGTGTGGCTTACGGGCCCATGTCGCCAATGGATGGGATTAGGATCTTTTATTCGTCTTCTTTACTCTGGGACTCTGATCTCTCTTCTATTCGGGTTAAATTTTTGCTAACTCTAACATTAGGTTCTCGTGCTCAAATTCACCCAGAGAGCTGGATTGTCTGCAATTATTCCGTTCCATTGGTCTCTTTAATCTGATAATCACATTTTCCTTTCCATTGGTCTGTTTAACCTTTCTTGTAATCTAGCTTTTATCTGAGCAGTGATAATTCCCTGCTTAAGTCAACACCCCCAAATAAAAACTTGTTACTATTGTTGTTGGCATTTAGGTAACCGACGGTGGATGAGAACTTTGCCTATTGTTCCGCCTCGTCTTAACGAGCGGGAAAATTGTTCTGTTCGTCCCTCGCCCTTGGTACCGACGTTGTTGCCAACGTAGCTGACAAACTATCCTCTGACGTGCCATACTATCATGGCTGTGCAAAATGTCACCGCCCTTCCTACTTTTAACCCACACTAACCACCGTTCCACAGGATCGAAACCTGACTCTCCTGTACATCCTTGATCCCGAAGATTCCCCTTACTCCACCTCTTAAACCTCGGGACGAGATTTCTTGTAGTGGGGGAGATTTGTAACATCCCCAGATCTTAACCCTGTTATTAAGCTAATTAATTAGCCATGTCATCATGATCATCCTAAATAAATTGCATTTAGAAAATAATCCAACTTCAAGTTCAAATTCAAAATTCAAATGCAAGTCAAATTATTACTTCTTCAAAAAATTAAACAAAATAGTTCATAATATTGCAAATAATCCCAAACCAATTATAAAAATAAAGCCAACATTATTTGAATTCCTAAATTGACCCTAACAGCCAAAAACAGTGACTTTAACATCCACTTTAATGCATTTCCAATTAAGCAAAATTTAAATGAAATTATTCCACTACCAAACTTTTTATGGCAGTGCCAGACATTACCTAGTATTTGATTTGGCAAGTCCAATATTTTACAAAATACATTTGCTGCTAAAAAGAAAATACAACAAAAAAGAATAAAAGAAAACAGAAAATAAAAGGAAAAAGGCTTAGGCGCTACTGTGCTGCTGGGCCGCAAGTGCACAGTGTGCCTGGCCCAGCCCACGCTCTCTTCTCTCTCCCCTAGCCTCGCTGTCGCCCGCGCCATGGCCAGCGCGCGCAGCTCCGGCCGCTGCGCGACAGCTGCCGTCGCCGGACGCCGCTAGGGGGATAAGGACGAGCCTCATCCACTCCCCCCTGGTCGCCCTCGCCACTTTCCCCCTCCTCTCTCTCGCTCTCTCACCCGCGTGTGAGCTCGCCCGAGCGCTGCCGTTGCCATCGTTCGTCTCCGCCGCGGCCAACGTCGTCCCCGTCTCCCTCCGCCGTGTCTGGAGACCTCGCCGTGCTCGACCTCGTCACCTGCGACAAGCCGCTGCGGCTGGGGAGTGCTGCAGGCCGCGGATCGAGCCGTCCCCTTTCGCCTCGGACGTCAGCGAGCTCCGTCCGCTCCGACCACCCCTGCAGCTACTAATCCCCTCGTCGGCCTCCTTGAGCCGCACGGTGAGCGGCCGCGTTGACTTCCCTCTTCTCTTTCGCGCTGCTGGTCGTTTTGTTGCCGTCCCCGAATAGCCCGAGCTCGGCGGCGCCATTGCCGGCGTTCTGCTCGAAGCAGAGCCGCTCGAGCCGTCACACGTTGCCAGCCGTGATCCGGGTGCTCCGTAGAGCTCGCCGGTGAGCTCCGTTAGCTCGTTAGTTCACCGTAGCGGCGCAGCCGTGTTCGCCCGAAAGCCACCGCCGCCTACGCTCGTCGCCAGCGACTTTTCCGGCCGTTTCAACTCCGGCCGTGGCCACCATCCGACGCGGCTCGGAGTGGCCGTTCGAGAGAGCCCAGCCGCGCGCGAAATGCTCCACCGTAGCGCGTTTCCGAGCTCGCCGGAGTTCGCCGCCGCGCGATTTGGTCGCCGAAGTAACTCCAGCGCCGACGCCGACGTGGCATGGCTAGGACCCACCTCTGGGTCGCTGCCAGTGGGCCCAGGGGCCCCAGTTGACCGAGTTGACTTGGTCAACTCGGCTGACCGGGCAGCTACTGCCACTGACATGCGGGCCCCACCGCTTAATTAACTAATTAGATTTTAAAATTAATCTAATAATTAGTATAGTCACTGACATGTGGGGTCCACTCCCTAATTAACTTCTGTTTAGTTTAAATTAATCCTTAATTAGCTTCTGTGTATGACATGTGGGACCCAGCTGTCAGGTTTAACCTGAAACAGCCGGGGTTGACCGATGACGTCATCTTGATGTCATCAGTACACTGTTCTGGATAATACGAATTTAGTAATTAAAAAATAATTCCAGAAATCCCAGAAATTGTTTAAATCTTTGAAAATTCGTAGAAATTCAACCGTAGCTCGGATCGAAAAGTTTTCTACATGAAAGTTGATCAGAAAAACGAGACGAATCCGAATATGTAGTCAAAATGCTTGACCATCACTCCTAACTATCTGAACATGGAACCTTCCCCTCCGGTTCAGTATACCGATAACTGCCTAAACGCCGGGAAAATATTCCCAGATATTTTCCTGCTCCGTCTGTAACGTGTAACACTGCGTTAGGTCACCCATAGCACAACATATTGCCATGTCATGAATCTGCGTTTCATTTGTTTGCTTTATATTTATTTGTTTCCTCCACCTCTTCTCTCTGGTAGCCCTCGAGTCGGACGAGACCCCTGATGACTGCTACACCACCGACGACCCTTCTTTCACCGCAGAGCTACCAGGCAAGCAAACCTTCCTTGAGCATGCCTATATCACTTATTCTTTCTCCCTCCTGCTTGCATTAGAATTTGCTACTGCTTTTGATTGATCCTATTCTGATGCATAGCCTGTTTTTGTAAACTGCTATTGATACCTTACCTACTATCCTAAATGCTTAGTATAGGTTGGATGGAAATCCATCTGTGGCCCCTCTTCCTTGTCCTAGTTGCCCCGGTTAGTTAACAGTGCCCCGATCGAAGTGATCGACGGCTGAGACCGCACATCACCGCACACCCCCTAAGCTGCACGACTCTGCAGAGCTACCGTCGAGTGCCGAGGGTGATACCTCTTATCTCACTCCTGATGTTGCCTCTGTAGTATAGTTAGTCGGTTGTGGGTTAACAAGGGTGATTCCTCTTTCACCACCTCCGACAAGGCTTCCGTCGTGCAACTCCTCAGGAGTGAATCCAACGAGGGTGATTCCTCCGGGTTCACCTTGACGCAGTGGCGGAGACAGGGGGGTGCCAGCCAGGGCCCTGGCCCCCCCTAACATCTCTGATTTAGGCCTAGTATATGAATAGTAACAGTGATTTTTTTTGCTAAAATGATGTTTTTAGATGGATTGGCCCGCCCCAACAAGGTTTAACAATACTCGGCCCCCCTTGTCCTATTTTTCTGGCTCCGCCACTGCCTTGACGGATACGTCGAGAGGGAAATCCAATGAGGGTGATTCCTCGGATTCCTTCTTGATGTTATGGACACACAGTTACTTTGATTTTACTACAGATATTGGTTAAAGACGGGTCGACCCTGAGGGGTACCCGCGAGAGGTGTGAAGTCGGGTTGACCGTGAGGGTACCCGCGAGATAATTACGTGGCACGGCCGGGCATTCCTAGCCCTTGTCGTAAGTCCACGAGACGGGGCGACGGGGTCACATGATCATGGATCTCTGTTTGTCTCCGCGAGCTCCTAATAAATCACTAACGGATTTGGGTATTTGATCTGAGTTGGCCACTAGCCTATATGCACTACCACCACGCGGGATAATGGTTTAATGGGGCCCTCTGCGCCGTATGTATCAGCCGAAAGCTCTGTCAGACGTCCAGTTCAGCATTGTGGCACGGCTGGGCCGGCGCCATCCAGGACAGAGGTGGCGCCTGGATTCGCCCTGCGCGCAACGACCCGGAGTGCAAAGGGCGATGGGCCCAAGACCCCTGAGCACTTAGAATGTAGACCGGCGAGGACCTCTCTGCGGAGCCTAGGTTGGACTACGTCGTGTCGATCAGTCAAGGCCGGGCATGACCCGATAAAAGTGTGTCCGGCCAGAGTTAATCGAGTGTGTTGGGTAACAGTAGTGCACCCCTGCAGGGAAGATTATCTATTCGAATAGCCGTGTCCACAGTAACAGGACGCTCAATGTAGTATCCCGATCTACTACAACTTGAACTGGAAACATGTTAATCAATTGTAAGCTCCGGGATTGCTTTCTCGCAGGGAGTCGAGGAAGGATCTCTGGGCATGGCTATCATTATACTTGTTGCTACTATTATATTTATGTACTAATCTGCACTCTTCTAATGCTGCAAGACGCTGAAGATGCTAGTCTTCGATAGGCTAGGCCTTTCTCTCTATTCTGGCATTTCTGCAGTCCAGTCCACTGATACAGTCCTTCTTTGATACCAATGCATAAATAGAATAGTTCTGATGTAAGTCTTGCGAGTACTTTGGATGAGTACTCATGGTTGCTTTACTTCCCTTTTCCCCCCCATACCCGATTGCTGAGACCAGATGTCGGAGCCCCGGAGTCAGCCGCCCCAGTCGACGACTACTACTACCCCTCTGGAGGAGCCTACTGCTACGTGGAGACCGTCGACGACCAGGAGTAGTTAGGAGGCTCCCAGGCAGGAGGCCTGCGCCTTTTCGATCTAGATGTCGTTGTTTTGCCCCGCCTTCTTAAGGCATATCTGTTTAACTTTTATGTCTGTACTCAGATATCTGATGCTTCCGCTGATGCTTGTATGACTCAAGCTTATGTATTCGAGCCCTCGAGGCCCCTGACTTGTAATATAAAGCGTGAATGACTTTTATTTGTTTAGAGTTGTGTTGTGATATCTTCAAGTGAGTCCCTAGGCTTGATCGTGTGCATTTGCGTGCATGATTAGTGCACGATTAAGTCGGGGGCGTCACAATAAATCAATTGCAATTAATCTACAATTTTAATTTGGCAAAGAATGACAAAGGTTACCTATTCGGGGTGTGTGGTGTTTCCGTCGATGGGGTCTATGACGAGTCGCTGGGGCTGTGGCCGCTGTTTGGATCTGACTCCTTCCTCTCCCATCAACGAGATCATATGGAGGTGTGGCAGAGACTAGAAGCTGGGTGACAACAACCATCTCTGGCTTTTGGAGTTTTCTCCCACGATGTGAGTGGGCCTTGGGTTCTCCCGAGAAGTTGTCGGTCAGTAGAGAGGGTTCTGGTAGTGACAGTTTCAACCACAAATATGTGTTTACTCCGGGTGAAAACCCATCATCTCGTGCCTCCGACTAGCTTAAGCATTCCTGACGCGCATACATCGTGACCTTGTTGAAGGTGTTGACTTGAAGCTCTGCTCTTGGATGAAGAATCTCATTTCCGAACTTTGATTGTACTTATCAACATCATCACACGTGGCAAAGATCCCTTCTTGAAGGATTTTTTCAAGGAGTAATGTGTTTTTAATAGCCCAGTGACATGCATAGGCTTTGGAGAGGATTACAGATATTCAGCCGTGAGGCAATTGTCCTTTGATTTATTTTTCTGTAAGCCGATTCCTTCGACATCAATTCTTGGCTTTGCTGAATAATCAAGAGAGAAGTGCATATATCAACCATCAACTCTTGGGTTGGTCTAATATACACCCCACATCTATTATACCGTCTAAGTTGCAGCCTCCAACACTCAAAACTAGACAAATTACCCCTGCCTGGCCTTGACCCCGGTTTTGGTCCAGTCGGCACATGTTGACCAGGTCAACACGTCCAGTCAGCACGCCATGTTAGCAATTGACTTAACCACTCGACCAAATGTGTTCCAAATTTCCAAGATTAGTGGACTTGGTATGGTTGACGATCTGTGAAATTTTCAAATAAATCTTAGAACTTTTTTCGGGTCAAAAATTGTCAAAAAAGTGCAGAAATTTGAAATTTGACGATGCTCTCAATATGCTTGACCAAATGCGCTGAAAATTTCCCAGATTATTGGACTTGGTATGGTTGATGACATGTGAAATTTTCAGAAAATTATGAAAACTTTTTTGGGTCAAAATTTGTCGAAAAAGTGCAGAACTTTGAAATTTAACGGTGCTCTTAATCTGCTTGACCAAATGAGCTGAAAATTTCCCAGATTATTAGACTTTGTATTGTTGATGATCTGTGAAATTTTCAAAAAATTCTGAGTACTTTTTTTAAGTAAATTCATGACATGGCATGCTGAGTGGACGAGTTGAACTGGTCAACATGTGCTGACTGGACCAAAACCGGGGTCAAGGCAAGGCATGGGGTAATTTGTCTGGTTTTGAGAGTTGGTGGCTGCAACTTAGATGGTATGATAGACGAGGGGTGTATATTAGACCCACCCAAGAGTTTAGGGCTAAAATTTGCACTTCTCTCAATAATCAGTAATATGTGGTGTTCTATCCTCCTTTTTGAAAAAATAAGCTTGTAATCAAAGTACTCCCTCCGTCCCATAATGTAAGACGTTTTTGGACACTAACGTAGTGTCCAAAGACGTCTTACATTATGGGATGGAGGGAGTACTATTCTAACAAAAAAAATGCGAGGTAACAAAATAATTTTTAGGGACAATCAAAACATCTTTTGGTGAGCTTGTGGAATCGTGACTTCACCCGCCACGACTTAAATCCATATGCTTGTATATGTTTTCTTTAATGTTTATGCAGTCTGCACGGTTGCATGGACGCGCGACGCATCCAGAGCCATCCGTTGATCTAAGCGTGTAGCCCGCCTCTTGTGATGTTATAGCACTTTTGAGAGGCTGAGTCGGCTGGTTTTGAGATTGTCAAAGTCACCAAGGCTGCCTCGCTATCGACAAAAATGTCATCTTCCATGAAAATAATATTCAACCTTTATAAGACACACACGTGTCAAAACTGAGCTCTGATCTCTGATGGGTCTTGACACACACGTACCACCTCCTTTTGGTCCAGTCAGCACATTCTAACCACCTAACCATAAGTTGATTTTCATAGAATTTCTCTCTCTTTTTTTGGCAAAGGTGTTTATTATGTGCGCACATGCGGTAGTACGAACGTTGCAAGATTTACAAATTTACTCCGCCCTCGCCAATCTGAAGTACGTTGTTAGTGCACACACGCTGGTGTGGACGTGTGTGATGTATGTCTGTGTCGGTGCGTGTGCATATATATAATGCAAAGACAAAGGGAGCGTAGCATATAATGCTATGTATTCCCCGCCTAGAAGCGATTAAACTACTACGATGAGATTGATTAAGTGGCTCTAGGCAGTGTTTGCAGCTGGCTAGCTTGAGGCTGAAGGAAAAGAGAGGTGATGGCCATGATGGAGTGTAGGCCCCGCCTGGGCAGGCAGCCGCGCGCAGAGCATCCAAGTCCAGCCAGTCCAATTCCCACGCTGCCACGCATTGCACAAAGGGACGAAGGTTTGTCGACGAGATCTTGTGCTGCCTGTGCCTGGGCAGGTGTCGGCCATCGCCTAGTGCGCCCGCCTCTGCTTTGATTGATAGCGATGCCCCTAGATTTCCAGGGCCATGCACATGGGATGTGTCGTAGCGGCGTGTGCCGGCGTCGGCGAGATCGCGAGCGTTTATGAAAAGATCGGTTTCGACCGTGGGATGGGCAAGTGCTGAGTATTTTCTCTAACAAAGTGGGTGAATTAGGTCCCTGTGACCGTATCGATCGGCTATGCCCGCTTCTGGCAGGCGCGATCCGAGAGAGATTTTGGGGTTCTCCCCGGCGAGGTCGGTGACGATGGGCTCGACGCTGTGCCCGTCATCTCCCTGAGACGCTTGCCTACGCCGTCGCAGCGGGTATGTACGGCGTTCTGGTTCGCTTACTCGGAGGAGGAGGTCGGCAGCATGGCGGACGTGGCGACGTCCGATGATGCAGCTCAGGCAGCAGCCGACTGTGCAGGGGCGCCAGCTAGTGCAGTGGAGGTCCAGTGTAGTCTTCGACGCTTCCGACCACTGATACAACAGCACGGTTCCAACGACCTCGGCTTCGTTACTTTTTTTTTTTTTTTGATGTGTCTACCTCGACTTCGTTACAACATCGCCCGCATCGCCTCCTACATGGGCCAGGTGGGTCACCGCTAGCGAGCAGTAGCAGGAGCCTGTAGGTTAGTTTTTCTTTTCATTTGGTCAGATTCTCAAAACATAATATTACTTAAAATAAATAAAAAACGTAAATTTGGAGAGAAAAAATTAACACATAATCAAAAAATGTTCAAATGTTTTGAGAAAATGTTAATCATCCATTTGAAAAATGTTAAACGTGTAAGAAAAATGTTTCGGATGTAACAAAAATGTACAACGTGTATGAAGAAAAGTAGACATCAAAACATATATTTGAAAAAAAAAACATGTATTTAAAAATTGTTAACGCAATGTAAAAAAATTGTCACTAGCATAGTTTAAAATAATATTGATGTCATTCAAAAAAATGTTCGAACCTGTATTTGAAAAATGTTTAAACGTATCCAAACAAAAGTTCAAAAACAAGTGTTTGGAAAAATGTTAATCATGTATTTGAAAAATGCTTAACGTCAATAAAAAATGTTTTTGGTGTATACAAAAAATGTACAATGTTTATGAAAAAAGTTACACATCAAAAGATATATTTTTCTAAAGGCTAATCATGTATTTGAAAAATATTTATCATGCATAAAAAATGTTTCACGTGCATACGAAAAATGTACCATGTGTATGAAGACAAGTAGACATTAAAACATATACTTGAAAAAAATGTTAATCATGTATTTAAAAAATGTTTAACGTGCATAAAAAATGTTTTGGGTGTATACGATAAATGTATAATGTGTATGAAAAAAGTTAAACATCAAAAGATATATTTAGAAAAATGTTTAACATGCATAAAAATATTTCATGTGTATACAAAAAATGTAAAATGTGTATGAAAAAAAGTAGACATTAAAACATATATTTGCAAAAATGTTAATCATGTATTTGAAAATTTTACAATATGTATAAAAAATGTTCCTGTTGTATATGAAAAACGTACAATCTTTATGAAAAATTGTAGACATCAAAACATTTTTTTAAAAAAATATTAATCATGTATTCGAAAAATATATATATAATGTTCCTATGATATAATAAAAATATAAAATGTGTATAAAAAATAGACATGTGTTAAGAAAAGGAAAAAGGGAAAAAACTGATGAAAACAGAAAAAAGAAAACCGAGAAACGAAAGAAAGAAGAAAAAACAAAATATTGAAGAAGCCGATGTAAAACAGTGGAACACTGTGAAAACCAAGAAACCTAATGAAACCCGAGAAAGAAAGAAAAATTGAAGGAAAAACGAAAAAGAAAAAGAAAAAAGAAAAAACAGAAGAAAAAAAACCCAGAGGAAATCGAGCAAGCGAACGAACAGAGCGACCGAGCGAACAAAACACGCTAATGGGCCGGCCCATACCTGCACACGCGAGAGGCGAGTAATCAGCATGGGCAAGAAATAGCCCTGACAATGGTTCAAGCCCTTGATTGATCAGCGGTGCGACCCATCTGCAAGAAAGGTTCGGCCAGTGGTATACTGACCCAAGCTGGGTCCGCTAAGGACTTCTAATGGCTCTCTCCTTTATATACTTGTAACATAGTCATCGATCAACTTGGCACGTAAGAAAAAACTGGCTTTGCCTATTTAACTAGATCACCTGTTGCGCGCATAACTTTTGTTTTTCCCCTAGGCTCTCGACCTAGGGTTTGACAGTCCTCCGGCGCCGCCGCCGTGAGTATCACCGCTTCCATTCCATCTCCTTGCTGCATGTTGCCGATTGGATTGACTAATACGATCTGGTTGCTACGGGAGCTGGTGGGAGGGCTCATAGAGATGTCTTCTTCATCGGGTTCCGGTGGCTCGGCAGGGAAGAAACCAGAGGATCCCAGGGCCCTGCTGGAAAGATTACACCTCCAAGAGGACGAACTAGATGATTTGATCTGGGAAGAGGAGGCAGATCAACCGGAGGAAAAACGTAAGTGGCTCGCACTGCTAGGGTTTTGACGGGGAAGACCTTTGGTCAGGGTGCTCTCATCGCTGACATGAGGGTGGCATGGAATCCGGCCAAGGATTTGGTATGGCGTCGGATTAATCCAAATCTATTCTCCGTGCAATTCAATTGTTTGGCAGACAGGAACAAAGCCATCCACCAGGGGCCATGGGACTTCAGAGGTATGGCGCTGATAATGGTGGAATACGACGGATTTTTGAAGCCGGAGAATGTCAAGTTGGACAAGATTGAAACATGGTGTCAGATTCATAAACTTCCTGATATGGTGTTGAAAAAAGAAAAGTTTGTGGAGAAGATGGGAAAGCGCATAGGGGAGGTCCAAGAGCTTCAGATTTTCCTTCCGAGTGGCTTCGTTGGGGAATTCATAAGGGCCAGAGTTAAGCTTGATGTTAATAAAAAAATACCAGGTTTGTTAGTTTCACAAAGGCTGGTGAGACAGAGTTTTACCAAGTAAAGTTTGAGAAGCTCCCAACCTTTTGCTATATGTGCGGGATGCTGGGGCATTGGCACGAAGAATGTGGTACGGGAGAGCACGTGAAGGAGGACATGGAATGGGGGGGGAGTTTATACTTGCAGCCCTCAGAGGTCGGGGGGGTCGAGGCAGAGGATCAGGTCATGGAGCAGGTCGCACTATGGGTAGAGGATGGAACAACCAAGATGGGTTTGATGACTCATCTGATCTAGCTGGCAGAGGGCGAGGTAGATTCACAGGTCGAGGCCGTGGCCAGGATATGGGTGGTACTGCCCATAGAGAAAATCAGGAGGGGTTCAACAATGAGCTTGCAAATCTGAACTCTAATGTGAGCTGGAGTTTCAATGCTATAAACAGTGTGACCGAACCTATAGGACCTCCAGAAAACCCAATTAATGGGGACGTAGTTGTGGCTAGCAGTTGTTCCCAGGATGTCCCCATGGGGGATTCAAAACATTCTGGGCAAGCGTTCTGCTAACGATAAGGCACCTGCTGTAGTTACTCCAGTAGAAACCGAGTCTGAACTTGATGGAAATTCTGGAGCTATTGTGCCAGTGGGCAATACTACAACTATTGTGGAAAAGTTTGATGGTGAGGATCAACCCACATACTCTTCATCTAGTACACAGCAGGAGAACACATATATAAAGAACTCAAAGGTAGTGATGGAGTGGCGATTTTGAAAACACCAATTGATAGATCGGCGGCCTCCCCAGAGGAGGACCGCCGGGAGCAATGAAACTCCTAGCATGGAACTGTCGTGGAATGCTTTCGTCCATGGCAGTACGAGAGCTCTTGGATCTCCAAGGGCGTGTGAGAGCAGATGTGTTTTTTTCTTGTCTGAATCCCATCTGAGTGAAGCTAAGGCAATTGAGTTACGAGTAAAATTAGGTTTTGATCTTTTCCATATAGTTGAGAGTGACGGCCAGTCAGGTGGCCTTGTACTGTTTTATAACCTTGCAAATGAAGTGGTCTTAAATTATTCGTCTCTGAATTTTATAGACGGGCTTGTTATGGATGCAAATGACGTTGCTTGGCGTCTGACAAGGTTCTATGGAGAGCCAAACTGGGACCTGAAGGACTGGTCCTGGACGATTTTGCGAGACCTAAACAATAATACTAATGGTCCTTGGATGATCATAGGAGATATCAACGAAATTCTTATTTCAAGTGAGAAAGAAGGTGGGAATGTGAGACCAGGACAACACATACAAAATTTCAGAGATTGTATTGATGATTGTAAACTCCAGGAGATCATGCATATTGGATATCCTTTCACATGGAGCTGTGGACTTATGCCACTTTTGGATCATGGTCTTTGTAACGATGCATGGGCTACCAAATTTCCATATGCCGCGGTGATTCATGAGCACCATGTGCATTCGGACCACATGCCACTTTTGCTGGATACGAGCTACTTTGAGAAAGCCATGTCACGACAACCAAAGGGGGAACGTAAGTTTGAAGCGTATTGGTTACAGGAGGATACAGTCGAAGAAATTGTAAAATCGTCGTGGCTGCGGGCCCAAACTCTTGGTATTGGGCCAACTTTGGTGGACCGCACTAAAGCAGTGAAGGACGATCTTGTCCAGTGGGATGCAGAGGTCATATAAGGGCCCAAGAAGCGAGTGAATAAACTCAAAAAGAAATTGGAGAAGCTAAGATGTGGCCAGCTAAATTGCGAAACTAGGAAATGATGGAAATATGCCCTAGAGGCAATAATAAAGTTGTTATTATTTTATATTTCCTTGTTCATGATAAAGGTTTATTATTCATGCTAGAATTGTATTGACCGGAAACTTAAATACATGTGTGAATACATAAACAAATACCGTGTCCCTAGTGAGCCTCTACTAGACTAGCTCGTTGATCAAAGATGGTTAAGGTTTCCTAACCATAGACATGAGTTGTCATTTGATAACGGGATCACATCATTAGGAGAATGATGTGATGGACAAGACCCATCCGTTAGCTTAGCATATGATCGTTATGTTTATTGCTACTGCTTTCTTGAATGTCAAATACATGTTCCTCAGACCATGAGATCATGCAACTCCCGGATACCGAAGGAATACCTTGTGTGCTATCAAATGTCACAACGTAACTGGGTGATCATAAAGATGCTCTACAGGTATCTCCGAAGGTGTCCGTTGAGTTGGCATGGATCGAGACTGGGATTTGTCACTCCGTGTTTCGGAGAGGTATCTCTGGGCCCTCTCGGTAATGCACATCATAAGAAGCTTGCAAGAAAAGTGACTAAGGAGTTAGTTACGGGATGATGTATTACGAAACGAGTAAAGAGACTTGCCGGTAACGAGATTGAACTAGGTATGGAGATACCGACGATCGAATCTCGGGCAAGTAACATACCGACGGACAAAGGGAATTACGTATGTTGTCATTGCGGTTCGACCGATAAGATCTTCGTGGAATATGTAGGAACCAATATGAGCATCCAGGTTCTGCTATTTGTTATTGACCGGAGAGGCATCTCAGTCATGTCTACATCATTCCCGAACCCGTAGGGTCCGCACGCTTAACGTTCGTTGACGATATAGTGTTATATGAGTTATGTGAATTGGTAGCCGAATATTGTTCGGAGTCCCGGATGAGATCCCGGACGTCACGAGGAGTCTTGGAATGATCGAGAGGTAAATATTTATATATGGGAAGTCATATTTTGGGTTCCGGAAAAAGGTGCAGTTTTTTTCGGTATTGTACCGGGAAGCTTCCAGAAGGTTCCGGAGGATTCCGGAGGGGTCCGGAAGTCCACAAGTGGGTCCACCACGTCCCAAGGGCTGGCATGGGCTAAGGGGAGGCGCCCTGGCCTTATTGGGCCAGGCGCACCAAGTCCTCAAAAGCCCACGCAGCTAGGCAAGGAAAAAGGGGAGAGTCCTGGTAGGAATAGGATTGGACTTTGGAGTCCAAGTCCACGTGTGTACTATTCACGGTTACTGTTCACGTGGCACTATTCCTTCTACTCCAAGCCCCTACACATATATAAATAGAGGAGAGGGGGGCGCCCCAAAGAAGACACAACATTGTCTTAGCCGTGTGCGGCGCCCCCCTCCACAGTTCCGTCCCTCGGTCATATTTTCGCAGTGCTTGGGCGAAGCCCTGCGGAGATAGCATCACCATCACCGTCATCACGCCGTCGTGCTGCCGGAACTCATCCACTACCTCGCCGTCTTGCTGGATCAAGAAGTCGAGGACGTCACCGAGCTGAACGTGTGCTGAACGCGGAGGTGCCGTACGTTCGGTACTCGGTCGGTTGGATCGTGAAG
Organism: Elymus sibiricus; assembly: GCA_039707655.1. Lineage (NCBI taxonomy): Eukaryota > Viridiplantae > Streptophyta > Magnoliopsida > Poales > Poaceae > Elymus > Elymus sibiricus. The sequence continues at coordinate 196,720,573 of CM077666.1, read as the reverse complement.
TTGTTCGACGACATCAACCGCATTGTTCTAACGCTTTCGCTTACGGTCTACGAGGGTACGTAGACACACTCCCCCTCTCGTAGCTATGCATCTCCATGGATAGATCTTGTGTGTGCGTAGAAATTTTTTTGTTTTCCATGCAACGTTCCCCAACAGTGGCATCATGAGCCAGGTCTATGCGTAGATGATATGCACGAGTAGAACACAAAGAGTTGTGGGCGGTGATCGTCATACTGCTTACCACCAACGTCTTATTTTGATTCGGCGGTATTGTAAGATGAAGCGGCCCGAACCAACCTTACATGTCCACGTACATGAGACCGGTTCCACCGACAGACATGCAACTTGTTTTGCATAAAGGTGGCTGGCGGGTGTCTGTTTCTCCTACTTTAGTTGAATCGAATTTGAGTGCGGCCGGTCCTTGTTGAAGGTTAAAACAGCAAACTTGATAAATCACTGTTGTGGTTTTGTGCCGTAGGTAAGAACGGTTCTTGCTAGAAGCCCGTAGCAGCCACGTAAAACTTGCAACAACAAAGTAGAGGACGTCTAACTTGTTTTTGCAGGGTATGCTGTGGTGTGATATGGTCAAGACATGATGTGATATATGTTATTGTATGAGATGATCATGTTTTGTAATTTATCGGCAACCGGCAGGAGCCTTATGGTTGTCTCTTTATTGTATGAAATGCAAGCGCCATGTAATTGTTTTACTTTATCGCTATACGTTAGCAATAGTTGTAGAAGCAATAGTTGGCGAGACGACAACGACGCAACGATGGAGATCAAGGTGTCAAGCCAGTGACGATGGAGATCATGACGATGCTTTGGAGATGGAGATCAAAAGCACAAGATGATGGCCATATCATGTCACATATTTTGATTGCATGTGATGTTTATCCTTTATGCATCTTATTTTGCTTAGAACGACTGTAGCATTATAAGATGATCCCTTCACTAAATTTCAAGATAAAAGTGTTCTCCCCGAGTATGCACCGTTGCTAAAGTTCGTCGTTTCGAAGCACCTCGTGATGATCGGGTGTGATAGATTCTACGTTCACATACAACGGGTGTAAGCCAGTTTTACACAAGCAGAATACTTGGGTTAAACTTGACGAGCCTAGCATGTACAGACATGGTCTCGGAACACTAGAGACCGAAAGGTCGAACATGAGTCATATAGTAGATATGATCAACATGGAGATGTTCACCATTGATGACTATCCCATCTCACGTGATGATCGGACATGGGCTAGTTGATTTGGATCATGTATCACTTAGTTAACTTGAGGGATGTTAATTTAAGTGGGAGTTCATTAGTAATTTGATTAATTGAACTTAATTTATCATGAACTTAGTCTTGATGGTTTCTTTGCATATCTATGTTGTAGATTAATGGCCCGTGCTACTGTTCCGTTGAATTTTAATGCGTTCCTAGAGAAAGCTAAGTTGAAAGATGATGGTAGCAACTACACGGACTGGGTCCGTAACTTGAGGATTATCCTCATTGCTGCACAGAAGAATTATGTCCTTGATGCACCGCTAGGTGATGGACCTACTGCAGGAGCTGCTGCAGACGTTGTGAACGCCTGGCAGGCTCGATCTGATGACTACTCGATAGTTCAGTGTGCCATGCTCTACGGCTTAGAACTGGGACTGCAAAAGCGTTTTGAACGCCACGGAGCATATGAGATGTTCCAAGAGCTGAAATTGATATTTCAAGCTAATGCCCGGGTTCAGAGATATGAAGTCTCCAACAAGTTCTTTAGCTGTAAGATGGAGGAGAACAGTTCTGTCAGTGAACACATACTCAGAATGTCTGGATACCACAACCACTTGACTCAGCTGGGAATTGATCTTCCGGTTGAGAGTGTTACTGACAGAGTTCTTCAGTCACTGCCACCAAGCTATAAAGGCTTCATGATGAACTATAATATGCAAGGGATGGAGAAGACAATTCCCGAGCTCTTCGCGATGCTGAAATCAGCGGAGGTAGAAATCAAGAAGGAGCATCAAGTGTTGATGGTTAACAAAATCACTAGTTTCAAGAAAAAGGGCAAGGGAAACGAGGGGAACTTCAAGAAGAACAGCAAGCAAGTTGCCGCTCCCACGAAGAAACCCAAAGCTGGACCCATGCCCGAAACAGAGTGCTTCTACTGCAAAGGGACTGGTCACTGGAAGCAGAACTGCCCCAAGTATTTGGCGGATAAGAAGGATGGCAAAGTGAGCAAAGGTATATTTGATATACATGTTATTGATGTGTTCCTCACTAATGCTCGCAGTAGCGCCTGGGTATTTGATACTGGTTCGGTTGCTCATATTTGTAACTCGAAACAGGAGCTACGGAATAAGCGAAGATTGGCTAAGGACGAGGTGACGATGCGCGTCGGGAATGGTTCCAAGGTTGATGTGATCGCCGTCGGCACGCTACCTCTACATCTACCTTCGGGATTAGTTTTAGACCTCAATAATTGTTATTTGGTGCCAGCGTTGAGCATGAACATTATATCTGGATCTTGTTTATTGCGAGACGGTTATTCATCTAAGTCAGAGAATAATGGTTGTTCTATTTATATGAGTAACATCTTTTATGGTCATGCACCTTTTGTGAATGGTCTATTCTTGTTGAATCTCGATCGTAGTGATACACATATTCATAATATTGATGCCAAAAGATGCAAAGTTGATAATGATAGTGCAACATACTTGTGGCACTGCCGTTTAGGTCATATTGGTGTAAAGCGCATGAAGAAACTCCATGCGGATGGACTTTTGGAATCTCTTGATTATGAATCATTTGATACTTGCGAACCATGCCTCATGGGCAAGATGACTAAAACTCCGTTCTCCGAAACAATGGAGCGAGCTACTGATTTGTTGGAAATAATACATACCGATGTATGCGGTCCGATGAATGTTGAAGCACGCGGCGGGTATCGTTATTTTCTAACCTTCACGGATGATTTGAGTAGATATGGGTATATCTACTTGATGAAACACAAGTCTGAAACATTTGAAAAGTTCAAAGAATTTCAGAGTGAAGTAGAGAATCATCGTAACAAGAAAATAAAGTTTCTACGATCTGATCGCGGAGGCGAATATTTGAGTTACGAGTTTGGCCTTCATTTAAGAAAATGTGGAATTGTTTCACAACTCACGCCACCTGGAACACCACAGCGTAATGGTGTGTCCAAACGTCATAACCGTACTTTATTGGATATGGTGCGTTCTATGATGTCTCTTACCGATTTGCCACTATCGTTTTGGGGTTATGCATTAGAGACAGCTGCATTCACGTTAAATAGGGCACCGTCTAAATCCGTTGAGACTACACCGTATGAACTATGGTTTGGCAAGAAACCTAAGCTGTCGTTTCTTAAAGTTTGGGGATGCGATGCTTATGTGAAAAAGCTTCAACCTGATAAGCTCGAACCCAAAGCAGAGAAGTGCGTCTTCATAGGATACCCTAAAGAAACAATTGGGTACACCTTCTACCACAGATCCGAAGGCAAGGTCTTTGTTGCCAAGAATGGGTCCTTTCTAGAGAAGGAGTTTCTCTCGAAAGAAGTGAGTGGGAGGAAAGTAGAACTTGATGAGGTAATTGTACCTTCTCTCGAATTGGAAAGTAGCTCATCAGAGAAAACCGTTCCCGTGATGCCTACACCAATAAGAGAGGAAGATAATGATAAAGATCATGAAACTTCAGATCAAGTTACTACTGAACTTCGTAGGTCGACCAGAGTACATTCCGCACCAGAGTGGTACGGTAATCCTATTCTGGAAGTTATGTTGTTAGACAACGGCGAACCTACGAACTATGAAGAAGCTATGATAAGCCCGGATTCCGACAAATGGCTTGAGGCCATGAAATCTGAGATAGGATCCATGTATGAGAACAAAGTGTGGACTTTGGTGGACTTGCCCGATGATCGGCAAGCCATTGAGAATAAATGGATTTTTAAGAGGAAGACGGATGCTGATGGTAATATCACTGTCTACAAAGCTCGACTTGTCATGAAAGGTTTTTGACAAGTTCAAGGGGTTGACTACGATGAGACTTTCTCACCCGTAGCGATGCTTAAGTCTGTCCGAATCATGTTAGCAATTGCCGCATTTTATGATTATGAAATCTGGCAAATGGATGTCAAAACTGCATTCCTTAATGGTTTTCTCAAAGAAGAGTTGTATATGATGCAACCAGAAGGTTTTGTCGATCCTAGAGGTTCTAACAAAGTGTGCAAGCTCCAGCGATCCATCTATGGACTGGTGCAAGCATCTCGGAGTTGGAATATACGCTTTGATGAGGTGATCAAAGCATATGGTTTTGTACAGACTTACGGTGAAGCCTGTATTTACAAGAAAGTGAGTGGGAGCTCTGTAGCATTTCTAATATTATATGTGGATGACATATTGTTGATTGGAAATGATATAGAATTTCTGGATGGCATAAAGGGATACTTGAATAAGAATTTTTCAATGAAAGACCTCGGTGAAGCTGCTTATATATTGGGCATCAAAATCTATAGGGATAGATCAAGACGCTTGATAGGACTTTCACAAAGCACATACCTTGACAAAGTTTTGAAGAAGTTCAAAATGGATCAGTCAAAGAAAGGGTTCTTGCCTGTCTTGCAAGGTGTGAAGTTGAGTCAGACTCAATGCCCGACCACGGCAGAAGATATAGAGAAAATGAAAGTCATTCCCTATGCCTCAGCCATAGGTTCTATTATGTATGCCATGCTGTGTACCAGACCTGATGTGTGCCTTGCCATAAGTTTGGCAGGAAGGTACCCGAGTAATCCAGGAGTGGATCACTGGACAGCGGTCAAGAATATCCTGAAGTACCTGAAAAGGACCAAGGACATGTTTCTCGTTTATGGAGGTGACGAAGAGCTCGTCGTAAAGGGTTACGTCGATGCAAGCTTCGACACTGATTTGGATGACTCTAGGTCACAAACCGGATACGTATTTATATTAAATGGTGGAGCTGTCAGTTGGTGCAGTTCCAAGCAGAGCGTCGTGGCGGGATCTACGTGTGAAGCGGAATACATAGCTGCTTCGGAAGCAGCACATGAAGGAGTCTGGATGAAGGAGTTCATATCCGATCTAGGTGTAATACCTAGTGCATCGGGTCCAATGACAATCTTTTGTGACAACACTGGAGCAATTGCCATAGCCAAGGAGCCCAGGTTTCACAAGAAGACCAAACACATCAAGAGATGCTTCAACTCCATTCGTGAATATGTCAAGGATGGAGACATAGAAATTTGCAAAATACACACGGATCTGAATGTGGCAGACCCGTTGACTAAGCCTCTTCCACGAGCAAAACATGATCAGCACCAAGATTCCATGGGTGTTAGATTCATTACTATGTAATCTAGATTATTGACTCTAGTGCAAGTGGGAGACTGATGGAAATATGCCCTAGAGGCAATAATAAAGTTGTTATTATTTTATATTTCCTTGTTCATGATAAAGGTTTATTATTCATGCTAGAATTGTATTGACCAGAAACTTAAATACATGTGTGAATACATAAACAAATACCGTGTCCCTAGTGAGCCTCTACTAGACTAGCTCGTTGATCAAAGATGGTTAAGGTTTCCTAACCATAGACATGAGTTGTCATTTGATAACGGGATCACATCATTAGAAGAATGATGTGATGGAAAAGACCCATCCGTTAGCTTAGCATATGATCGTTATGTTTATTGCTATTGCTTTCTTGAATGTCAAATACATGTTCCTCAGACCATGAGATCATGCAACTCCCGGATACCGGAGGAATACCTTGTGTGCTATCAAATGTTACAACGTAACTGGGTGATCATAAAGATGCTCTACAGGTATCTCCGAAGGTGTCCGTTGAGTTGGCATGGATCGACACTGGGATTTGTCACTCCGTGTTTCGGAGAGGTATCTCTGGGCCCTCTCGGTAATGCACATCATAAGAAGCTTGCAAGCAAAGTGACTAAGGAGTTAGTTACAGGATGATGTATTACAGAACGAGTAAAGAGACTTGCCGGTAACAAGATTGAACTAGGTATGGAGATACCGACGATCGAATCTCGGGCAAGTAACATACCGATGGACAAAGGGAATTACGTATGTTGTCATTGCGGTTCGACCGATAAGATTTTCGTGGAATATGTAGGAACCAATATGAGCATCCAGGTTCCGCTATTGGTTATTGACCGGAGAGGCATCTCAGTCATGTCTACATCATTCCCGAACCCGTAGGGTCCACACGCTTAACGTTCGTTGACGATATAGTGTTATATGAGTTATGTGAATTGGTAACCGAATATTGTTCGGAGTCCCGGATGAGATCCCAGATGTCACGAGGAGTCTCGGAATGGTCGAGAGGTAAAGATTTATATATGGGAAGTCATATTTTGGGTTCCGGAAAAAGGTGCAGTTTTTTTCGGTATTGTACCGGGAAGCTTCCAGAAGGTTCCGGAGGATTCCGGAGGGGTCCGGAAGTCCACAAGTGGGTCCACCACGTCCCAAGGGCTGGCATGGGCTAAGGGGAGGCGCCCTGGCCTTATTGGGCCAGGCGCACCAAGTCCTCAAAAGCCCACGCAGCTAGGGAAGGAAAAAGGGGAGAGTCCTAGTAGGAATAGGATTGGACTTTGGAGTCCAAGTCGACGTGTGTACTATTCACGGTTACTGTTCACGTGGCACTATTCCTTCTACTCCAAGCCCCTACACATATATAAATAGAGGAGAGGGGGGCGCCCCAAAGAAGACACAACATTGTCTTAGCCGTGTGTGGCGCCCCCCTCCACAGTTCCGTCCCTCGGTCATATTTTCGCAGTGCTTGGGCGAAGCCCTGCGGAGATAGCATCACCATCACCGTCATCACGCCGTCGTGCTGCCGAAACTCATCCACCACCTCGCCGTCTTGCTGGATCAAGAAGTCAAGGACGTCACCGAGCTGAACGTGTGCTGAACGCGGAGGTGCCGTACGTTCGGTACTCGGTCGGTTGGATCGTGAAGTTGTTCGACGACATCAACCGCGTTGTTCTAACGCTTCCGCTTACGGTCTACGAGGGTACGTAGACACACTCCCCCTCTCGTAGCTATGCATCTCCATGGATAGATCTTGCGTGTGCGTAGAAATTCTTTTGTTTTCCATGCAAGGTTCCCCAACAGGAAAGAGATGAAAGAGGTTCATACGATCATTGAAAACCTCCTGAACCAGGAGGAGTTGTACTGGCTACGACGTGGGAGAGCCAACTGGCTACTCCATGGAGATAGAAATACCTCTTTTTTCCATAGAGCGGCCTCTACACGAAAGAAAAGGAATTGCATAAAAAGATTGTTAGTTGATATGAGTGTTTGGAAGGAAGATACAGAAGATCTTGTGGCAATAATAACTGGGTACTTTTCGGATTTGTTTACCTCGCAGGTCTAGGTGCCTGATTTCCAGTTTATTGACAGAGTTCAAATGAGAGTGACAGCTGAGATGAATGCATTTTTTATGAATCCATATACTGCAGAGGAGGTGAGGAAAGCCCTTTTTCAATTGGTGATCTTAAAGCCCCGTGTCCAGATGGATTACATGCTATCTTTTATAAGAGGTTCTGGCCTATGCTCGAGGATGATCTGGTCATGGAGGTCTTACAGGCAGTTAATTCCCGAGTTATACCACAAGGTTGGAATAATACCACCATCATCATGATCCCGAAGGTACAATCCCCCGAAAGAGTTATACAATTCAGGCCTATCAGTCTGTGCAATGTTGTTTATAAAGTCATCTAAAAAATGATCGTTGCCAGATTGAAAGTGCTACTCCCAGAGATCATTAGTCCTACCCAGAGTGTGTTTGTACCTAGGAGACTAATCACAGATAACGTCTTAATTGCTTACAAAAGTTTGCATACAATCAAGCAAAAAAAAGGTTGGGAGAGATGGATGGTATGCGGTGAAACTTGACATGCACAAAGCCTATGACAGAGTAGAATGGTTTTTTCTGGAAGCAATTTTACTCAAGCTAGGGTTTGACTCTTAGTGGGTAAATCAAATAATGGCTTGTGTCTCTTCAGTGGAGTATAAGGTGAGGTTCAATTCAGTCGAGACGGGTTCTATTAAACCATCCAGGGGCTGTGACAAGGGGATCCCTTATCCCCATATTTATTTCTCTTGTGCACGGAAGGGCTCACGGCTCTATTATCACATGCAGACAATAGTGGTGAGCTGGTGGGAGTAAAGGTTTGCCGTGAAGCACCTGCTATTACAAACTTATTATTTGCCGATGATTCTCTGATTCTAATGAAGGCAAACAATGCTAATGTTGTCTGCTTAAAGTCTATACTAGATTTGTATTGTGCAGCTTCCGGCCAACAAGTAAATGTTGAGAAATTGAGCATCCTTTTTAGCCCGAGCATAGAGGTTAATATGAAGGCCGAAGTGTGCCAATCTCTAGATATTATGACAGAAGAGTTAAATGATAAGTATTTGGGACTCCCGACTAACATTGGCCTGGACAAGTCTGACAGTTTTCAATACTTGATTGATCGAATTATTCAGAGGCTCATGGGGTGGAAAGAAAAGTGTTTGTCGTCAGGAGGTAAAGAGGTGCTACTAAAGTACGTTGCACAAGACATACCAACTTATGTGATGTCGGTCTTTAAAATTCCTAAAAAAATTGCAAAGGAATCACGGATGCGATGTCAAGTTTTTGGTGGGGTGACGAAGCTACACAAAAAAAGATGCACTGGTTTGCAAGGTGGAAGATGTGTATACCTAAGAAAAGAGGTGGTATGGGCTTCAGGGACATGGATGTCGCTTAGAGGGGGGCTGAATAGGCGCTTTAAAATAATTACAGTTTAGGCTTGAACAAATGCGGAATAAAGCTAACGTTTAATTTGACAAGCACAAAACCTAAATATACTAGGCTCAACTATGTGCACCAACAACTTATGCTAAGCAAGATAAACAACTATGTGATAGCAAGATATATAACATGAATCACTGTGGCTATCACAAAGTAAGTGCATAAGTAAAGGGCTCGGATAAGAGATAATCGAGGCACGCGAAGACGACGATGTATCCCGAAGTTCACACCCTTGCGGATGCTACTCTTCGTTTGGAGCGGTGTGGAGGCACAATACTCCCCAAAATGCCACTAGGGCCACCGTATTCTCCTCACGCCCTCGCACAATGCAAGATGTCGTGATTCCACTAAGGGACCCTTGAGGGCGGTCACCGAACCCGTACGATTGGTGTGACGCCCCTGCTCGACCGTGCACTAATCATACACGCAAACGTGCACGATCGAGATCAGAGACTCACGGGAAGATATCACAACACAACTCCAAACTCAAATTTAAACACAAATCTTCATATTACAAACCAGGGGTCACGAGGACCCGAATACATAAGTCATACAAACAAATAATATCTGAGTACAGACATAGTTAGTCAAGTTTGCCTTAAGAAGGCTAGCACAAACAACGACACTGATCGAAAAGGTGAAGGCCTCCTGCCTAGGGCCTCCGAACTACTCCTGGTCGGCTGGCTCAACCCAATAGTACGTGCCTCCGGGGCTCTCCTGGTAGTAATCTCCTGCGGTGGCGTCAGGCTCCGGGACTCCATCGTCTGATTGTAGCAAGCGGGTATGGGGAAAAAGAGCAGCAAAGCAACCGTGAGTACTCATCCAAAGTACTCGCAAGACTGACATCAGAACTATGCTAAGTATGCATCGGTATCAAAGGAATGGGGCTATATCTTTGGACTGAACTACAGAATGCCAGAATAGAGGGGGAGAGGCCTAGCCTATCGAAGACTAGCATCTTGAAGCAATCTTGCAGCATCAGAAGAGAGTAGAACACAGTAACATATAATAGTGGTTATATAGTAGCAGCGCCCTGAGATCCTTTCTCGACTCCCTGCGAGAAAGCGATCCTGAGAGCATTATTAACAGTTTATTATTGAAGCAGCATCAATTTGTAGTTGTAGTGGATCAGGATACAACTCCTAGCGTCCTGTTACCGTGGACACGGCTATTCGAATAGATCACTTCCCTGCATGGGTGCACTACTGTTACCCAGCACGCTCGATTACATCTGGCCGGACACACTTGCTGGGTAATGCCCGGCCTCGGGTGATCGACACGACGCAGTCCTACCTAGGCTCAGTAGAGAGGTCAGCACACCGGTCTAAATCCTAAGTGTGAAGGGGTCTTGGGCCCATCACCCTCTGCACTCCTGCACGTTACAAGACTGGCCGGGGCCCAGGCGCGGCACTGTATACACAAGTGACGTAACCAGCCCACCCCAGCAATCAGCCCGCATCTCTGAGCTGTGACGTCTGAAGAGCTTTCGGTTGATACATACGACGTAGAGGGTCCCATAACCATTATCCCACGTGGTGGTAGTGCGTATAAGGCCAGCGGCCTACTCAGATCAAATACCCAAATCCGTTAGGCGTATTTAGTAACTCGCAGAGACGATCAGGATTCCTGTCGTTCTGACTTGGTAACACATGGCTCGCGGGTGCTCTTGGAGCCGACCCGTCTTTATCAAATGACAGTAGTAAAGTCAAAGTACTCGTGTGTCCAAAGTATCGAGAAGGAATCCGAGGAATCACCCTCGATGGATTCCCACTTGAAGTATCAGTCAAGGTGAACCCTGAGGAATCACGCTCGATGGATTCACACAAGAGGAGTTGCACGACGGAAGCTTTATCGGAGGTGATGAAAGAGGAATCACCCTCGGTAACCCACAACCGGATAGCTATTCTACAGAGGCATCATCGGAAGTGAGATAAGAGGTATCACCCTCGGCACTCGGTGGTAGCTCTGCAGAGTCGAACAACTTAGGGGGAATGTGCGGTGAGGTGTTGGTCTCTGACCGTCGATCATACTGATCGAGTCTCTGGTGAACAAGCGTGGCAACAAGGACAAGGTGTGGGTCCATTGATGTATCACTAACTAGCCTATACTAAGCATATAGGATAACAGGTAAAGTATCAACACAGGTTACAAAACCAGGCTATGCATCAGAATAGGAACTATTGGAACAGTAGCAGGGGCAATTCTAATGCAAGAATAAGAGGGAAAGAATAGGCGATATCTGGATGATCAAGGGGGTTTGCTTGCCTGGAAGCTCTGCTAAGAGGGGCTGGTCGTCTGAAGGCTGCTCGTCTGGAGCGTAGTCGTACTCAGTTGCGTCGGTGGCGGTCTCGGCATCTATCGGGGGAAGAAGGAGGGGGAAGAAACAATAAATTCACGGCAACAATGCAACAGTGATGCATGACAAGCCTAAACGATATGCAGAGATGATATAATGCCTTTCTAACTGCTTTAGATAATTTAGGAATTTATTTGAATTTATTTTATTAAGGTCATGCACTATTCATTTATCGAAATCAGGCAAAAAGTTCCATGTTCAGTATGTTAGAAGGGTGTGGCAGGTATGTGGGTAGGATATTCGGATTCGTCATATTTTTCTGATCGTTTTTCATATATAAATTATTTTCATCCGAGTTACGGTTTAATTTATATGATTTTTCAAAGTTTTAATCATTTTCTGAAATTTCTGAATTTATTTAATTCGAATTATCCGAAACAGTAGCTGTGACGTCAGCATGACGTGGGGGAAACGGCAGCGGTCAACTACGGCTGACCAGAGTCAAACCTGACCAGTGGGTCCCATTGGTCAGTGACTCACCTAACTAATCAGAGGTTAATTTAATTAAACTAACCTAATTAACTAGCGGGACCCACCTGTCAGTGTCTAACTTAATTAACGGTTTAATTTAAATTTGAAGTAGTTTTAATTAAGCGCTGGGGCCCGCATGTCAGTGAGACTGGGCTGCCCAGTCAGCACCGTTGACTGGTCAACCCAGTCAACGGGGCCAGTGGGTCCCAGCGTCAGTGGCCCAGAGGCGGGCCCGGCCAGTGCCACGTCGGCGACGACCGGCGACTCGCCGGAATTGCGCCGATGAGCGTTTTCCACGGCGGCGCGCGTCGGGGTTGGCCGGAAATCGCCGTCCGGCGACCAAATTGACGGCGGTTTGCGGCATTCGAACGGGGAGGACGAGCCGCGTCGATCTACGGCACTAGCGCGAGCTGAAATGGCCGGAGTTGACGGTGGCGTCGACCGCGGTGGCGCCGGAGTTTGGGCATGGAAGGGATCGGTGCTATGGCTACGGGGAGAGGCCGGGGAGAGGGGGAGACGACGCGGTTACTCACCGGGCCCTACAGGTGTGCTCAAGTGGGCTCGGGGGAGATCAACGGCGGCGAATCGACGGCGGAAACGTCGTCGACCGAAGAGGAGGAAGGCGAGGCAGGACGGCGATGCAGGGCTCCTCGACTCGCGCGCGTGGTCGGGGACGAAGTAGTCGTCGATGGCGAGTCCAGTGGACGGGTCGGAGAGGCGGATGGAGCGCGGTGGCCGCGAGTTTCACGGCGGTGCAGACATGGCGGCGACGGCGAGCTCGAATGCGAGCAAGGGAGAGAGCGAGGGGGGATTTTGAGGGTAGCTAGGGTTTCGGGGGAGGAGGAGGCGCTCGGGGACGCCCTTATCCGCTCGGGGGAGTCGCGGGATGGCTGACAGCGCGGCCATCGGCGCTCGGGAGCGCGCGCGCGTCGACACCTGCCCGAGGAGGGAGACGATGGCTTAGCGGGCTGGGCCTTGCACTGTTTGACTAGAGCCCGTAGACACAGTAGGCGTTAGGATTTTTCTTTTTCTTTTTCCGATTTCTTCTAATCCCTCTGCTTTGCGAAATGTTTAGCCTCAATTTGACTTTTATAAAATATGAGTCTGGTCCATTTAAACACTAGGCAATATATAACACTGCCAGAAATTGGTTTGGTGAATAAATGATTTCATTAGAATTTTTATTAAATAAAAAGGGATTAAACGTTGTTGTTTTGCTACTGTTTGGTGATGTTAGAGTTATCTAGGTAATTTGGGTGATGTTGTTTTTCTTAACATAATTAGTTATGGATTATTTGCCATTTAATGAACATTTTAGTTTCCAATTTGAACAACTTTTATTTTTCACTTTCAATTTGAATTGGAATTTGAAATGAGATATGATGCAAATGATGATCAAGCATTGTTAAGCATGATGACTTGGCATTATCAAAAGGTGATCACTGTAGCTTAAGTACATGGGGTGTTACAATTCTCCTCCTCTAAAAGAAATTCACGTCTCGAGAATTAAGAGGTAGGCTGAAAGAAAGCGGGGTATTCTTCACGAAGACGATCCTCGCATTCCCAAGTGGCTTCATCTTCGGAATGATTCAACCACTGAACCTTAAGGAACTTGATTGCCTTCTGACGGGTTCGTCGCTCAGCTTGATTAAGAATGCGGATCGGATACTCTTGATAAGATAGATCTTCTCGCAATTCAAGCATTTCATGATCCACTGCTCGGATAGGATCCTTGAAGCAGCGACGAAGTTGTGACACATTAAAGACATCATGCACTTGAGAAAGGTTCGGCGGCAATTCCAATTGATATGCCACTTCTCCTCGACGGGCGAGAATACGAAACGGGCCAATGTAGCGAGGAGCTAACTTGCCCTTGATTCCAAATCGATGAGTGCCTTTCATCGGAGTGACGCGAAGGTAAGCTTGTTCGCCAGGTTGATAGACCATTACCTGGTGTTTTCGGTCATAATTGCTCTTCTGACGAGACTGAGCAGTTTTCAAATGTTCACGGACAATGCAGACTTGTTCTTCAGCTTGTTGAATAATGTCTGGACTGAAGAGTGATCGTTCCCTAGTTTCTGACCAATTCAGAGGGGTTCGGCACTTACGTCCATAGAGAACTTCAAAGGGTGCCATCTTCAGACTAGTCTGATAGCTATTGTTGTATGAGAATTCAGCATACGGGAGAGATTCCTCCCATTTCTTACCGAATGAGATGACACAAGCTCGAAGCATATCTTCAAGCACTTGATTGACTCGTTCAACTTGTCCCTGGGACTGGGGGTGAAAGGCGGTGCTGAAGGACAGATGAGTTCCCATAGCTTCTTGGAAACTTTTCCAAAACCTTGAGGTAAAGAGGCTGCCACGGTCTGAACTGATCTCCAATGGAACACCGTGGAGTGACACGATTCTGGAAACATACAAGTCTGCTAACTGACTAGCAGTGATTGAATCCTGACTGGCAGAAAGTGAGCAACCTTGGAGAATCGGTCAATGACGACAAAAATAGCATCATGACCCTTCTGCGATCTGGGAAAACCAGTAATGAAATCCATTTCAACCTTGTCCCATTTCCATTCAGGAATAGCAAGTGGTTGCAGAGTTCCAGCAGGCCTTTGATGTTCTGCTTTGATGCGACGGCAAACGTCACACTCAGCAACATAACGAGCAATGTCTCGCTTCATATCAGGCCACCAGTATCTCTGTCGAATGTCCTGGTACATCTTGGTGCTACCGGGGTGAATTGACAAAGGTGTATCATGTGCTTCTTTCATGACGCGCGGGGTCAAATCCAGATTGTCCTTTCTAGGAACCACTAAGCGATTATTGAAGAACAAGGTGCCATCAGCATCAATAGAGAAGAATGAGGGCCTTCCCTTTTTGAGATCGCGCTTAATCTTCTCGACCTCAGAGTCAGCTTTCTGTATATGCTTGATGAGGTCATCGAGGCCTGGTTCAACAACCAGGGTATTGAGATGACCCTGTGGGACAATGTGAAGGTTCAACTTGCAAAGTTCTTCATAGAGAAGGGGCTGTGCTTGCTGAACCATGAGGTTGTTGCAATAAGACTTGTGACTCAAAGCATCGGCCATTACATTAGCCTTGCCAGGGGTATAAGAAATATCCATGTCATAGTCAGCTATTGTCTCGAGCCACCTTTGTTGACGGAGGTTCAAATCTGGTTGGGTATACAGATACTTCAGACTTTGGTGGTCCGTGTATATCTCGCAACGATTACCGAGAAGGGAATGTCGCCACAGCTTCAGGGCATAAATAACTGCTGCTAACTCAAGATCATGTGTTGGATACATATCTTCGTGAGGACGCAACTGTCGAGAGCCATAAGCAATCACTTTGCGCTCTTGCATTAGGAGACAGCCTAATCCTTGACGGGATGCGTCGCAATATATCACAAAGTCCTTGCGGGAATCAGGGGGAACTAGCACTGGGGCAGATGTCAACTTATCTTTAAGTGTCTGAAAAATTTCTTGGCACTTTTCTGTCCACTCAAACTTCTTGCCTTTATGAAGCAAATCAGTCAGTGACTTAGCAATTTTGGAGAAGTTCTCGACGAAACGGCGGCAATAGCTGGCGAGACCAAGAAAACTTCTGACTTGCTTAACAGTTTGCGGTGGAGTCCATTCAAGAATAGCCTGAACTCGTTCTGGGTTAACAGCAATGCCATCCTTGGAAATCACATGACCAAGATAAGTCACCTCAGATAACCAGAATTCACACTTAGAGTATTTGGCATATAGCTGGTGTTCTCGAAGTTTCTCCAATACAAGCCGAAGATGTTCGGCGTGTTCTTCTTCATTCTTGGAAAATATAAGGATATCATCCAAATAAACCACGATGAATTTGTCGAGGTAGTCCATGAAGATATAGTTCATCAATCAAGAGAAGGTTGCTGGAGCATTAGTTAATCCGAAGGACATAACGGTGTACTCGTATGATCCATAGCGAGTGACGAAAGCGGTCTTCGGAATATCCTCTTTACGAACTCGGATCTGATGGTAACCCAACCTTAAGTCGAGTTTAGAGAACACAGAGGATCCAACAAGTTGATCATAAAGATCGTTGATCCTGGGAAGTGGATATTTGTTCTGGATTGTTGCTTGGTTAATAGGCCGATAGTCCTGGACCAATCGGTTAGTCCCATCCTTCTTCTTAACAAAGAGAGAAGGTGCTCCCCAGGCAGAAGAACTGGGACGAATGAAACCCTTTTTAAGTGACTTGTCGATTTCCTCCTTAAGTTCAAGGAGTTCATGCGGCGGCATCTTGTACGGGCGCTTCGCAATAGGGGTAGTGCCAGGTTTCAAGTCGATGACGAATCGACAGCTCTAACCGGGGGTATTCCTGGAAGTTCTTCTGGAAAGACATCCGGAAAATCGCGAACGACTGGAACGTTCTCAATTCCCTCAAGAGGTGAAGCGTTCAAAGCATTCAGAGCATATATCTGATCTTCGGCATTCCGAGTAATGCGGGCGGTGTAGTTCACTATCTCGTCGGAGGGGTGAAGGAGTTGGACGACTTTGGTGGCACAATTGATCGAAGCAATGTGAGCTTTCAACCAATCCATTCCCAAAATGAGGTCTATGGTGGAAGACTTTAGAACGATGGGGGAGACAAGGAACTCTAATCCTTCAATTTCGACGGTGACGTTAGGTGCGATCATGTCAGCATGACAATGGCCACCGGGAGTTTTAACGACTAGTGGAGTATGCATTTTTTCATATTGTATGCCATGCATGAATGCAAATGCTCCAGAGACGAATGAATGTGATGCTCTTGAATCAAATAAAACAGAAGTGGGTACTGAGTTAACGAGAAGGGTACCCATCACAGTTTCAGGTTGATCCTGAACTTCTTCAATATCGACGTGGTAAGCCTGTCCACGTCCATAAGCAGAAGACCCAGTATTATAGTTGCGGGTTTGATTGTTGCCACGGCCATTACCACGGCCATTACGAGGAAGTGCCAATTGATTCTGATTCTGGCGGCAGTCCTTAGCAAGGTGGCCTAGGCGGCGACACTTGAAACACAGACCATCTTTAGGACGAAGAGGAGCAGCACGTAGTGGAGCAGCTTTAGCTCTTGGCTGCCTCGATGGTGGAGGAGGCAGACGAGGTGCAGCATAAGATGGCCTTGGCGCAGGGGCAGTCGGACGATACATGCTATTGGGAATCCAGATTTTACACCTTTGTCCTGAGCTCGAAGATGAGCCAACGTCACGATTGCGCTTCTGTGACTCCTTGTGCTCCATCTGAGCGGTCTCAACCTGGATAGCCTTGTTCACCGGAGTGGCGAAGTCGGCGAAGTCATGAACAACAAGTGCAAGCTTGAGGTCTGGGTGGAGTCCATCGTGGAATTTCTCCTGCCTGCGAGCATCAGTGTCAACGTCTTCTTCAGCACAGCGGGACAGGTTAAGGAATTCCCGCTGATAAGCTTCGACAGTCTTACTGCCCTGAGTGAGGTTGTGAAACTCTCTTTTCTTCCGGTCCATGATTCCCTGGGGAATGTAACGGGCACGGAAAGCAGCCTGAAACTCGATCCAAGTAACGACTGTCCCAGCAGGAAGTGAACTCCTGTGGGTGTGCCACCATTGAGGAGCAGCACCCTTCAAGAAATAGGACGCGAAGGTGACAAGGTTGGCGGGGGCGACATTGGCAGACTCCATCTCGTAGGTGATGTCGCGAAGCCAGTCATCAGCATCCAGTGGCTGTTCAGAGTTGCGTAAAATAGTAGGGTTGAGATGCACAAACTCCTGCAAAGTTATTGGGGCATGTGGCTGATCCTGAGCATTCTGGTTTTGTTGTGGAAACTGAGCCATGATCCCAACCATGAACTGGCGGTTCAGCTCGAATTGCTGCATCATAGCTGCCATATAGTCTGGCGGTGGTGGCTGCTCGGGAGCACGGCCACGACCACGACCTGCGGGTCTAACCATCCTGCTAAAATTTTAACAGGGGGTAGTTTAGTAAAATCAACTGCAAGCGTTTAGAGACAAACATGATGTAACACGACAATGAATAAGTAGTGCAATAGATACATAACAGTAGTCAATTAAGACATACAGATCCATACATAGAGTCGGTTACACGCGGGCAGCATAAGTTTGGAAAATTAAAAGCTAGACATGCTAGGCGGCGCGCAGGCACGCGGTGAGGAATACAACAACGGGACATAGCAAAGGCTACATCAACGTCGGGAAAAACCACTGAAACAGGGTAACTGCAGGTGCGGACGATGAGTGTCTGTGGCGGAAAAGTCCTGCTCTCCGTGTGCACTCTGATGCAGAACCCGGTCTCGAACTGGGAGAAGAGGTCCACGTGCAGGTGTGTGACCTCCAACAGCAGGCCAATCGATACCTGAAGGCATCTGAGTCCTGCGCGGGTAGAGGATGTACTCTGGATGTATCCCTGCACGAACAGCTGGTAGCAACTGTGTCATAGCATCGTAGAGACGTGCTCGAGTGGCAAACAACTCGACGGCAAGAGCCCGGGCAGTGCGATCCAGAGCCTGAGTGCACTGAATCAAAACCCGCGAGTCGTATCGACGTCGCTCGTAAGGGGCACAGATAGCTGTGTAGTATCCGGTATCATCTCCAGCAGTGGCATACGGGATGTATCGGAACTCGGAGTCATTCAAGCGACTATGCTCTCCACGGAGATGTGCGATAGCAGAATAGGCAGCATCATGGACTACCATATCAATCGTCACGCCGATACCGTGAAAAATGTGCAACTCAGTGTCAGAGTTGTCCCGCTGATCAAAGATACGAAGATCGGCATGGTACTGCTCCTGGCTGAACTCGCGAAAATCCTCGTAAACCATGTACTCGGGGTACCAGCGGTAGCCCGGTCTGGTCAGGAGGGCGATCAGGACAGCTGGAAAACCAGGCGCATCACGAGCCCAAGTGCGAAGCACAAGCTGCGTCGCAGGGCGCGGCCGAAACAAGCGATCCATCCGAAACAGAGGAAATCTCAAGATTGTCAAATGACAGTGTGCGAAGCATATAATAACTTGGAGGAAAGGTTAAACAGACCAATGGAAAAGGTAATGTGATTATCAGACTAATCAGATCAATGGGAAGGAATAAGTGCAGATAATCCAGCTCTCCGGGTGGACGTGATCACGAGAACCTAGGGTCAGAGTTAGTAAAATTTTAACCCGAATAGAAGAGCGAGTAGAATCCCAGAGTAAGGAAGAGGAATAAAAGATCCTAATACCACCCACTGGCGACGTGGGCCCGTAACCCACAGGTCCCAGGATCGAAACCAAATCGGAAGGGGGCTTCCTACAGGCAGTCGGCTCTAATACCAACTTGTGACGCCCCTGCTCGACCGTGCACTAATCATACACGCAAACGTGCACGATCGAGATCAGAGACTCACGGGAAGATATCACAACACAACTCTAAACTCAAATTTAAACATAAATCTTCATATTACAAACCAGGGGTCACGAGGACCCGAATACATAAGTCATACAAATAAATAATATCTGAGTACAGACATAGTTAGTCAAGTTTGCCTTAAGAAGGCTAGCACAAACAACGACACTGATCGAAAAGGTGAAGGCCTCCTGCCTAGGGCCTCCGAACTACTCCTGGTCGGCTGGCTCAACCCAGTAGTACGTGCCTCCGGGGCTCTCCTGGTAGTAATCTCCTGCGGTGGCGTCTGGCTCCGGGACTCCATCGTCTGATTGCAGCAAGTGGGTATGGGGAAAAAGAGTAGCAAAGCAACCGTGAGTACTCATCCAAAGTACTCGCAAGACTGACATCAGAACTATGCTAAGTATGCATCGGTATCAAAGGAATGGGGCTATATCTTTGGACTGAACTGCAGAATGCCAGAATAGAGGGGGAGAGGCCTAGCCTATCGAAGACTAGCATCTTGAAGCAATCTTGCAGCATCAGAAGAGAGTAGAACACAGTAACATATAATAGTGGTTATATAGTAGCAATGCCCTGAGATCCTTTCTCGACTCCCTGCGAGAAAGCGATCCTGAGAGCATTATTAACAGTTTATTATTGAAGCAGCATCAATTTGTAGTTGTAGTAGATCAGGATACAACTCCGAGCGTCCTGTTACCGTGGACACGGCTATTCGAATAGATCACTTCCCTGCAGGGGTGCACTACTGTTACCCAACACGCTCGATTACATCTGGCCGGACACACTTGCTGGGTAATGCCCGGCCTCGGGTGATCGACACGACGCAGTCCTACCTAGGCTCAGCAGAGAGGTCAGCACGCCGGTCTAAATCCTAAGTGCGAAGGGGTCTTGGGCCCATCGCCCTCTGCACTCCTGCACGTTTCTAGACTGGCCGGGGCCCAGGCGCGACACTTTATACACAAGTGACGTAACCAGCCCGCCCCAGCAACCAGCCCGCATCTCTGAGCTGTGACGTCTGAAGAGCTTTCGGCTGATACATACGACGTAGAGGGTCCCATAACCATTATCCCACGTGGTGGTAGTGCGTATCAAGCCATCGGCCTACTCAGATCAAATACCCAAATCCGTTAGGCGTATTTAGTAACTCGCAGAGACGATCAGGATTCCAGTCGTTCCGACTTGGTAACACATGGCTCGCGGGTGCTCTTGGAGCCGACCTGTCTTTATCAAATGACAGTAGTAAAGTCAAAGTACCCGTGTGTCCAAAGTATCGAGAAGGAATCCGAGGAATCACCCTCGATGGATTCCCACTTGAAGTATCAGTCAAGGTGAACCCTGAGGAATCACACTCGATGGATTCACACAAGAGGAGTTGCACGACGGAAGCTTTATCGGAGGTGATGAAAGAGGAATCACCCTCGGTAACCCACAACCAGATAGCTATTCTACAGAGGCATCATCGGAAGTGAGATAAGAGGTATCACCCTCGGCACTCGGTGGTAGCTCTGCAGAGTCGAACAACTTAGGGGGAATGTGCAGTGAGGTGTTGGTCTCTGACCGTTGATCATACTGATCGAGTCTCTGGTGAACAAGCGTGGCAACAAGGACAAGGTGTGGGGCCATTGATGTATCACTAACTAGCCTATACTAAGCATATAGGATAACATGTAAAGTATCAACACAGGTTACAAAACCAGGCTATGCATCAGAATAGGAACTATTGGAACAATAGCAGGGGCAATTCTAATGCAAGAATAAGAGGGAAAGAATAGGCGATATCTGGATGATCAAGGGGGTTTGCTTGCCTGGAAGCTCTGCTGAGAGGGGCTGGTCGTCTGAAGGCTTCTCGTCTGGAGCGTAGTCGTACTCAGCTGCGTCGGTGGCGGTCTCGGCGTCTATCGGGGGAAGAAGGAGGGGGAAGAAACAATAAATTCACGGCAACAATGCAACAGTGATGCATGACAAGCCTAAACGATATGCAGAGATGATATAATGCCTTTCTAACTGCTTTAGATAATTTAGGAATTTATTTGGATTTATTTTATTAAGGTCATGCAATATTCATTTATCGAAATCGGGCAAAAAGTTCCATGTTCAGTATGTTAGAGGGGTGTGGCAGGTATGTGGGTAGGATATTTGGATTCGTCATATTTTTCTGATCGTTTTTCATATATAAATTATTTTCATCCGAGTTACGGTTTAATTTATATGATTTTTCAAAGTTTTAATCATTTTCTGAAATTTTTGAATTTATTTAATTCGAATTATCCGAAACAGTAGCTGTGACGTCAGCATGACGTGGGGGTGACGGCAGCGATCAACTACGGCTGACCAGAGTCAAACCTGACCAGTGGGTCCCACTGGTCAGTGACTCACCTAACTAATCAGAGGTTAATTTAATTAAACTAACCTAATTAACTAGCGGGACCCACCTGTCAGTGTCTAACTTAATTAATGGTTTAATTTAAATTTGAATTAGTTTTAATTAAGCGCTGGGGCCCGCATGTCAGCGAGACTGGGCTGCCCAGTCAGCACCGTTGACTGGTCAACCCAGTCAACGGGGCCAGTGGGTCCCAGCGTCAGTGGCCCAGAGGCGGGCCCGGCCGGTGCCACGTCGGCGACGACCGGCGACTCGCCGGAATCGCGCCGACGAGCGTTTTCCGCGGCGGCGCGCGTCGGGGGTGGCCGGAAATCGCCGTCCGACGACCAAATCGACGGCGGTTTGCGGCATTCGAACGGGAAGGACGAGCTGCGTCGATCTACGGCACTAGCGCGAGCTGAAACGGCCGGAGTTGACGGCGGCATTGACCGCGGCGGCGCCGGAGTTCGGGCATGGAAGGGATCGGCGCTACGGCTACGGGGAGAGGCCGGGGAGAGGGGGAGACGACGCGGCTACTCACCGGGCCCTGCAGGTGTGCTCAAGTGGGCTCGGGGGAGATCAACGGCGGCGAATCGACGGCGGAAACGTCGGTGACCGAAGAGGAGGAAGGCGAGGCAGGACAGCGATGCAGGGCTCCTCGACTCGCGCGCGTGGTCGGGGACGAAGTAGTCGTCGACGGCGAGTCCAGTGGACGGGTCGGAGAGGCGGATGGAGCGCGGTGGCCGTGAGTTTCACGGCGGTGCAGACATGGCGGCGACGGCGAGCTCGAATGCAAGCAAGGGAGAGAGCGAGGGGGGATTCTGAGGGTAGCTAGGGTTTCGGGGGAGGAGGAGGCGCTCGGGGACGCCCTTATCCGCTCGGGGGAGTCGCGGGATGGCCGACAGCGCGGCCATCGGCGCTCGGGAGCGCGCCCGAGGAGGGAGATGACGGCTTAGCGGGCTGGGCCTTGCACTGTTTGACTAGAGCCCGTAGGCACAGTAGGCGTTAGGATTTTTCTTTTTCTTTTTCTGATTTCTTCTAATCCCTGTGCTTTGCAAAATGTTTAGCCTCAATTTGACTTTTATAAAATATGAGTCTGGTCCATTTAAACACTAGGCAATATTTAACACTGCCAGAAATTGGTTTGGTGAATAAATGATTTCATTAGAATTTTTATTAAATAAAAAGGGATTAAACGTTCCTGTTTTGCTACTGTTTGGTGATGTTAGAGTTACCTAGGTAATTTGGGTGATGTTGTTTTTCTTAACATAATTAGTTATGGATTATTTGCCATTTAATGAACATTTTAGTTTCCAATTTGAACAACTTTTATTTTTCACTTTAAATTTGAATTTCAATTTGAATTGTAATTTGAAATGAGATATGATGCAAATGATGATCAAGCATTGTTAAGCATGATGACTTGGCATTATCAAAAGGTGATCACTGTAGCTTAAGTACATGGGGTGTTACAATTGGCAACCCTTGGGGGCGGTTACCGAATCCGTACAATTGGCAACCCTTGGGGGCGGTCACCGAACCCGTACAAATTGCTCGGGGTAATCTCCACAACTTAATTGGAGACCCCGAAGCTTGCCCGAAGCTTTACACCACAATGACTGAGCTCCGCGACACCACCAACCGTCTAGGGCGCCCAAACACCCAATAGTAATAAGCTTCTCAACTTTCACTTCCACGTATCACCATGGAGAACTTAAACCTATGCACCAAATGCAATGGCGAGAGCACACGAAGTGCTCAAGTCCTTCTTTCCCAAATCCCACCACAACAACTAATGCTATGGAGGAATATGAGAGGAAGAACGAAGAAGAGAACTCAAAAGAACTCCTAGATCTAGATCCAAAGGCCCCCCCTCACTTAGAGAAGAGATGGATTGGTGGAAATATAGATCTAGATCTCCTCTCTCTCTTCCCTCAAAAAGATGCAAGAATCATAGGAGGAATAGAGAGAAAGCAAGCTCCAAGAGGTCAACGGTGATGGGGGAAAACTTTCTCAAGAACATTGGGGGCAATGGGGAAGAAGAACCCCTTAAATAGGTCCTCACAAAACTAACTGTTATGTACTGCCTGTGCTTAAGCGGTACTACCGCATAAGGGAGCGGTACTTGTGACGCCCCCGAACTTGACCGTGCACTAACCAATCACGCATCATGCACGATCACGAACGGTGACTCACGGTAGTACCACAACACAACTCTATGACACAAATTAAACATAAAAACAATACATTACAAGCCAGGGTCGTAAGACCCAATATTACATCAAGAGTTAGGTCTGACTACAGACAATTACAAAGGTGCCTTAAGAAGTCGAAAACAAACAACGATTCTAGATCGAAAAGGCAAGGCCTCCTGCCTGGGACCTAACTAAAATTAGTCTTAATATAAACAAGGGCCGACCTCCTGGACATAGGCAGCAGGTGCAGCTGCAGCAGCGGCGCAAGCGGGCGCGGCCAGGCCGCGGCGAGCACACGCGTGGGCGGGCGCGGGGCGAGGAGCAGGGTGCGTCGTGGACGCGGCCAGGAGCAGGTGGGTGCGCGTGGGAGCGGTGCTCCGGCCATGGCGACATGTGCTCGTGGGGAGACGACTACAGCGATGGATCGAGGGGGAAGCAAGGGAATCGGGGGAGGAGCACACCCTAGAGCTCGTGGACGTGGTAAGGAGGTGCGGGGGTGGCCGGACGCGTCGATCCCGACGACGAGATGCGGCGGCCGTGGCGAAGAAGACCGGCGATGGAGAGGCTTGGGGCGGTCCTAACTCGAACCCATAGGCGAGGGCGAAGGAGACGACGATGGCGGAGCTCCTGGACGTCTTGGCGCGATGAAGGAAGTCCGGTGGCCACGGTGGCAACGATGGCGTGGCGACAGCGGCTCAGGAGCGAGCAAAACCGAGAGGGAGAGGACGAACGAGGGGGATTTTGCGGGCTAGGGTTTGTCTACAGCGTCGGGAGGCTCTTATCCTTCTTGGGGGTCTGTTAGATGATCGACACGGCGGCATCGATGTCCATAGCGTCGTGGATGGCGGCCACGCCATGTCTCTGCCACCTCTCCTGTTCAGAGATAGGAGAAGGCCTTAGGTGGGCTGGGCTTCGCAGTGTAGCACTAGGCTTTAGGTGCACAGTGTTAGGTCTTATCTTTATCTTTTTCTGCTCTCTTTTCTGTTCTATTTTGAATTTAGTTAAGTGACCAAACGATTTTTGTTACAGATAAAACTTTGCACAAAAATCCAAGGCAACATTTCCAAACAACACACAAAGCCTCAGGGCACTTTGAAATGTTTGAAATTACCTTTTGAAATTAATGGCCCTGTTTAATGTTGTTGGTCCACTTTAATTTTTGCTAGAGTCAAATTAAAAATTCATTTGATGTAGGTTTCTTTATGACAATTTCTTAGTGAATATTTGCAATAACATGAACACTTTTGTTTAATTTTTTCAAGAATTTTTATTTTTCCTCGCTATTTGAATTTTGAATTGGAATGGGTTTTGGATCTTAATGACTATTATCAAGTTAATGATGATGACTTGGCATAATTAGAGGAAGTTCACTGTAGCTTGATTACTGGGGTGTTACAGTACTACCTCTATATATTGAGGGGGCAACAGAAGGCTAAATACAAGCGGAACTAGCCACGGTACAAACCAGCGGAAGTACCGCATAAGCGGTACTACCTCTAAATAGATAGTAGCACAACCAGAACAACCATAACTTCTGCAAACGAGCTCCAATTTTGACAAGCTCAAGCTTGATAGAAAGCTAACGACAAGAGCTATCAAAATACGATTGGAAAACTTCAGAACAAGCAAGAGTAATATGCCAACAATGTAGAAGTGTGAAAGCTCCATAAGAGAAGAACCTACAAAAACTCCAACATCGAAAACATAATAGAAGATGCATATGAAATCCATTTTCGATGAACTTGAGCTTGTCATGAAGATAACCACAAGCCCCAAAACTCACACAGAGAAAAGCCAAACAAGAACCAAGAAAGATGATGCCAAGGATGCAATGGTTTGAGCTCTCTACGAACGATACGATCAAGCTACTCACTCGAGAGCCCCCCTTGATAGTACGACAATCAATCCTATAACCCGGCCTCCCAACTAACACCATGAGACTGGTAAACTAGAAAACCTATCAAGGTCAAACCTTTGCCTTGCGCATAGTCCACTTGAGCTAGATGATGACGATCTTGACTTTTTCAAGTTGGGCCACCTTTCTTGATTGCACTGGCTCGATGAAGACTAGTAAATTGCTCCCCCATACTCCACTATGGGTGAGCCTCTCTTAGGCACATCTTCACATGTCCATTATCATGAGAATGGACGGCAAACTTCAAGCATGATCTCGTCGTGATGCTCCACTTGAACCTGCACACCGCAATCTTGATGACGATCACCACTTGATGCCATCCTCCATGGGTCATATGAGATCTTCCTTTTGATGCAAGCCCATGGAAACATACCTAACCCCACAAAGAGACCCCACATAGATCATGCGTTAGTACACAAAGTGTAATGGATAACGCTTTGAGACCACTTGATCTCACTCGGTACATCTCTTTACGCTTTGTGTGTTGATCAACCTGAATCCACTCTTTGTACTTAGTCTTGATCAACCTTGAATCTTATCTCTCTCTTCATAAAGGTGATGTCTTGAAGGTAAACATGAATATTCACACAATCTTCTTCTTCAAGACATGCTTGCAATAGGCTCAACTCTCACATGACCAATCTTTGAATAACTCCTTGAATACCACTTTGATCAACACATGAACTCCTTCTTTTAACCTTGAAACCAACATATGGTCTTCAAGCAATGCCTATGGACAAACCCTTCAAATATAACTCAAGGCAACCATTAGTCCATAGGGATTGTCATCAATTACCAGAACCAAATATGGGACACCATGCTCTTTCACCTGGTGTAGACACCCAATGCAACCGAGAAGTTAAGCGAACTATTTATTTTATTTTTGGTACCCATAAACAGGACTGAGCCCTGTCCGATTATGAAGAAGGTAAGTCGAGTGTACTGAATCGGGTTAGACAGACCCGTTAAACTTGGCAGACCAGCCAACACCGACCCCGTGCTCACCCAGTTAACCCACCCCTTCCCTATTGGGGTTTTCTCATGGAGAACCAAGCAAGTAAAATCCTTATTGATCCCGTGTAGTCCGTAGCTCACATTCCGCTGGTAATACCCCGACGGCAATCGCCGTGCATGCATTCTTCTTAAGTCTGACCCGTGGATTTTCATCTGTAGTGCCCAAAATGGCAGGACACAAGAGGTATGTGTGGCCTTGGCGAGGCGGCCGAGCCGTTCAATCTCACTCAGTCACAAGACTTTTGTAATCGCACGGTACGTTCTTCAGCAAGGCATGGACTAATATTTCGTATTTACTGCCAGTTTGAATGCAATAGAATTGACGCATAGTTGAATAGCCAATGATTTGGTGAGAACCGCACAGTTTTTGGGTGGGTCCGCTCTATCAAAGTCCGACGTGAAATTGCGTGGATTGTGAAATTAGCGTAGAGAGAGAGAGAGAGAGTGGATTGTGAAATTGCAAGGATTGTGAAACTGACGCAAAGAGAGAGTGTGTGGATTGTGTAATTGTGTGGGCGCCGGCTCGCTTTTGGGTGGGTCCGCACTATCAAAGTCCGACGTGGCGGACGTTCGGACTCTCTTAGAGCGCCTTCGAATTTGGGGACGGAAAGAAATTTTGATGCGTGAGTCGGCACGGTCCAATTTGAACAACCACTTTGGACCATTTGATTCAAATGTACATAAAAGGTTTGGGGCGTCCACGTGGGAGATGCTCTTACTTGGCTGAATGAAGCGCACGGTGACTGAGCAGTGAGTTCGTGGTAGGCTGACCAGAAACCTTGCCACTTTTCACGCGGCAAACAGGGCATTTGATGCTCTCGTCTCGTGTCTCGTAGTTCACCTGCCGTAGCCAAGAACGACAAAATCAGCTAACCAAGAACGCACATGACCCTGGAATTCTGCTACTACTTTACTTCAGCAACCACCCTCTCACCGTCTCTGCAAGACTGCAGCGGCGATCGCGACCGTATTTACCACTATATTTTATAAACGACGGGTTGTCATGTACTAACCTAAATTTGCTCTGCCTATTAGATTTGTGTCAAGTCAAAATTTATAAAATTTGACCAAATTTGTATTAAAAAATATCAACATCTACAATACCAAATATATATAATATGAAACTAGATTTCATATTGAATCTAGCAATATTAATTTGGCATTATGAATGTTGATACTTTTTTCTATAAATTTGGTCAAAGTAGAGGTATTTTGACTAAGGACAAAACTTATATGCGGACTAAAAAGGCCCGGATGAGTACTAATCTAAACAAGCGCAGAATAATAATATAGAAATAGTTCGAGCGATGGTGTATATGGTTTATTTATAGCTTCCTAATTTATAGTACTACTTTTTTTTTAGTTGGAGCTTCCTAATTCATACTACAAGGTTCAGGAAGTTTTGCTGACCACCGCTATTTTCCTTGTACCTAATGCGCTTCATGCAAACACAGTACTCCCCCAATTTATAAACTTATGCCACTCTCGAAGGAAAGCAATGCTAGTATCCCGGCAAAAAAAGCAAAAAAAGAAAGAAAGAAAGAAAGAGAGCAATACTAGTAACCCATCTTAGCTAACTTTACCTTATATGGGGTTGTGTTTTATCGATAATTAAGTGGGTGTGAGTGTCGTATCTCGCCTCTGTAGCAAGTCCACCTTATAAATGCTAAGCTTCACTAGCTCCATCTTCTTTCCTGCAAAAAGCAATATATTAATAATAAGATGATATTGGTTACATTTAACCTCTCCAACGACATGATATTAAGACCTAGTCAAAATACACAATCAAAAAGATAAAAAAGAAGAAGAAATAAAAAAACAATAATAACCAGCGCGATAAACGACACCAAAAGCGGTAGAGGTGGACGGCGCCAAGACGCGGCAAGCCGTCGCCGAACCAACCCCACTCCACTACATCACCACTTCATGTTGTTGTAGTTGTTGCCGCATCACCGCAACCGCCACGGAGCAGCCCCGGGGCACTCGCCAAACCACAACCGCCTAGATTAGGGGAGAACATGAGCTACCGTGAACTGGCCAGATCAGGGGAGGCCGAGATCAGCCGCCTAACATCGGTGGTAGCAGGCTGCATACCTTCCATGGAACGAAGGGGAAAGGGCCACACCGCCACACCCAAGAACCACGACCCCATCCACCGCCCACGCGACGTGGAACATCGTCACTGCCGCTATATAGGCTGTCGTAACCCATGGCCGCCACCGAGGGAAGAGCTTCGCCGTTGGATGCCAAGGCACACACCTATAGCTGTCGGGGTCAGGAGAAGGACCCTCCATCGTTCTCACCGGCACACTGCATAAGCTTTGCTAGGCAATGGCCTCCGGCGGCGGCGAGTGGGGGGAGCAAGAGAAGGCCGGTGGGGATTCCTGCCGTCTCATTGGGGCGGTGAGGTTAGGGTTTTGTGGTGAGATTTGGTGTCAGATGCTTCAGATCTATGCAAGGGTTCAACGGCGATGACTACGACTCTAGGGCACTGGTCCTTAGGGGCACGTGCGCGAAGACTTTCCGTTGTTATCGAAAAGGTCAAGCCGGTTCCGGTAGGGGAGCGGTGACAGCAGCGCGTCGGCGGCTCATTCCGACGGTAGTGGTGGTCGTTCGGTGGTCTTAGAATTTTGATGTAACTTTTATTATATTTGAGATGCTTTCTACTTTCGATGAACTTTTATAATAGATCTGATCTTTTCTGCAAAAAAACAAGACTTTGCAAAGTTCATATTCACATGGAGGTTAAAAAATTTCATGAAAGTTCTATGATATTCAAAATAAGCAGAGCGCACATCGATCTCTTATTTCGATCCGATGACATGGACATCAAAACTTGTCAAACGATGGCCTTTGATGTTGTTTATATTTCCGCTTTGGAAATTTTGTTTTCTTCATCGTGAGTAAACAAATAAATTGAATTTTTGCATACATATGAAAAGCCTTGGTAATAAAATTCGAGCTCTTAATAAAAATCTCAACATAAGTATGAGAGCAAAATAAAATTTAAGCTTATTTACGCTAACCTAAATTTCATATTGATAAACTGTCCTAAGCATGTGTTTACGCGAGATGTATTGACAAAATGGGAGGTCCAGGACCAGTTAGTCAACAAACAACTAGAAAAGCACTATAAAATGAGAAGAAAACAATGCAAATTTCCTAGCGTAAAGTAAAGCGTGTGCTCGTAGCAGTGGGCATGTGTGAATGGGAGGGCATGGACCCGGCAAAGATGGAAATGGATTTGTTTAGAATAAAAGAGGCAAAAATTGCCGTGCTTTCATAAAAGATGGAAAGCAAGATGGAAAAAAAATAACAAGAGAGAGAATGTGAAAGCGACGCGTCCACATGCCTGTCTAGACCGCACCCTTGGACCAAAACCCAGAAACCCCGTTCAGATCTCACATGTGGTTAGCAAACTATTCACAAGAGGATATGTAATATACTAATATTGAATTTTAGTTACAAAATGTTAGCATAATATACGTTATGTACACCAGTGTATTTTTTTGCCTAAAAAATGATTAAATTTTCAGTCTAAACAACATATGGTTTTGCAGGAGACACAAATGGTGAGAGTGATGTTGACTTTTGGTCTATTAAAGCAAAGACGAAAGAGGGATGCAATTTAGCATTTAGCAATGCCAGTTAAAATCACATTTTTCAGGCCATCACGGCGAGGCTGAACTTTAGCTACGACAACTATCGCGAATGTTATTTACAATAGTGTTTTAAAGTAAAAAATAATAAAAATGTAAAAAAAAGCTAATACGGACTAAAGCGAATCCACCGTTTATAACTAATTAACATATGGATAGATGATTTATTTTCTTTCCTGATTGCGGCATCGTGAGTGTACGTGGGAGTCGCCTTCAAGCAGTCGCCAGCCTGCCGAAGCTCCAAGATAAAACTCCAAAGAAATATTGGATGCTACATTTGTTAAGATTTCTGTTTTTCATGTTATTTAGTTACAGGGTGGACGACGTTCGTGAGTCCGCGAGCGACCATACAATGAGAATTAAGCCTAGCACGATTACTAAAGTAACGATGTTTTGTGCGTTTTTGGCCTCGTGGATGGCACATACGCGTCCTCCTGCATTCCTATTTAGTTATATACATGATCGTTATGGATTAAATTTACGTGTACAAAAGATTACATGCTTTTTTGGTTTATGTAAACTTTTCATAATACTAAATCAGCGACACTTATTTTGGGACGGAGTAATAGTTTGGCTATAGCTGGCGGCAAGCTATGCCAATAGCTTAGTTATGTGGCGCTACAGCGGTCGTAGCTAGGATAGTGTTACAAAGTGCCATAGCTTGACTTAGCAATTTAAATCCTTGATGCCATGTGATAGTTATGACTGAGTGATGCATCGATCAAATAATTGCTTTAACATTTTCTACTAGCGTGTCCATGGATGCGGAATATACTAGTGCACCAGGTACTCCAAAGCAATGTTTAATTCAAAAAAATATTGCACAGCCACTTCAATATTTAAGAAGTCATTCCTTTTCAGTGTACATCTAATAATTTTAATTTTCTTGTGATAGCTTCTTAGGTCAAATTATGCCCTAAACTTTAAATTTCAGAAAAAATAACAAGACAAATAATGCTTCATAAAATACTTACTACTTTAGGATAATGCCCATATCCAAGTGTTTTTTCCCCGATGCATAGTGTTTAAATTAGGTGTACTGTGTCAACAGTGTCTGCAGTCAGTCAGCCCCACCAATTCAATGGGCAATAATTCCGGCTTCCAAGGACCAAGCCCACACACGCCCATCATCTCTTCTCGTCGGAGGAGAGAGAGAGAGAGGAGCGGCAGCGGCAAAAGTTGGACTAATGGCCGTAGGGGTGGGGGCAAGTCGCTAGAGGAGAGAGAGAAGATAGGGATAGATAGAGAGAGAGGCAGCGTGAGAGAGTGTGTGCGTGGGGAAGAGAGAGAAAGGGTGAGGGAGGAGAGAGAAGGATACAGGCAGACGCAAGCGATAGAATTAAACAAACAAAAGCAGCCGTAGAAAAAAAGCGTAGCCAAACCAGAACCAAACCCCAAGGAGGCCAAGAAGAGGACGGCAGCAGCAGCAGCAGCAGCCATGCCGCGGTCACCGTCGCCGGAGCCGGAGAGGAACTACCCCGCGCGCCGGAGGGGAGGCGGGAACCACGTTCTGTCGTCGCGCTGCCGCTCGCCGTCGCCGCCGCCGCGCCGGTCGCTGCGCCCGCGCCGCGCCGCCGCCGCATCCTCTCGCCCGCTCGTTGACGACTTCTTCCCTTTCCCCTCGTCGCCCTCCTCGTCGCCGCCCCGCCCCCAGCACCGGAGAGCGCCGTCGCCGGAGCCGTCCAGCTCCGACTCCGACGGAGGCGGCGTGGCTGGGTCCTCCGCCTCCGACCGCCGCCGGCGCAAGCTCAAGCTCGTCGTTAAGCTCTCCCAGCTTCCTCCGGACCAGCACCACCGCCGGGCCCCACCTCCCCCTCCCTACTCGGACTCATCGGAGGGGGAGGAGCGACCAGCTGGCGGAGGCGAGGAGCAGGTCAAGCCGCCCAAGAAGCGCCGGATCGAGTCGCGCGACGACAGATCTCGCAGTCGCGAGGTGAAACATGCCGCCCGATTCGTCTTCGGCCTCGTCTTTACTTCACTCTGCAGCTGGTTGTGACGCGAGATCTGCTCTTATTTTAGGTTTCTGGGAGGAGCGACGCTGCCAGCGCGCCGCGGACGAAGCGGCTCCCGGTGCCAGGTTTGATTTCTCTGTTTTTTGCTGATCTCTTCATGTTCGGTGACGGGATTATGACTTTTGAGCGCCTTTTCCCGAAGAAATGAAATTGTTTCTTTTTTTCTTTTGGTTTTTGCCGGTGGATTTAGGGATGACAAGGACAACGCCGCTGCCGGACCGGCAGGCGCTGGATATGATTCTTGACAAGCTGCAGAAGTGCGTGCTTTACATCTTGTGCACGGTTATGCGAAGTTTTTTTTTCATGATTTGAAGAGCTCGATTTCTTATGCTACTGTTTGATTCTGCAGGAAGGATACGTACGGTGTGTTTGCTGAGCCGGTGGATCTGGAGGAGGTGAGGGCGTTTGTTCGTGCGTCATGCTTGTTGGAGATGCTAATCTGACATACGGGTGGTATTGAGTGTTGATGATGCCATGGTTGTTTTGATTGGCGCAGTTGCCTGACTACAATGATGTGATTGAGCACCCAATGGACTTCGGCACCGTCAAGAGGAAGCTTGCCAGGAATGCGTATCGATCGTTCGAGCAATTCGAGGTTAGAATTAATATTTTGTCGTATATGTAGCTAGCGCTGCCAACGGGGAGTCGCCATTCGTTGATTTTTTGCTAAAGTGGATGTTATAGTTGGGGATGCATATTGCTGGTTCGAGCAATTTGAGGTTATAATTAATATTTTGTCGTATATGTAGCTAGCGCTGCCAACGGGGAGTCGCCATTCGTTGATTTGTTGCTAAAGTGGATGTTGTAGTTGGGGATGCATATTGCTGGTTCTAGCAATTTGAGGTTATAATTAATATTTTGTCGTATATGTAGCTAGCGCTGCCAATGGGGAGTCGCCATTCGTTGATTTGTTGCTAAAGTGGATGTTGTAGTTGGGGATGCATATTGCTGGTTCGAGCAATTTGAGGTTATAATTAATTTCTTGTCGTATATGTAGCTAGTGCTGCCAATGGGGAGTTGCCATTCGTTGATTTGTTGCTAAAGTGGATGTTGTAGTTGGGGATGCATATTGCTGGTTCGAGCAATTTGAGGTTGGAATTAATATTTTGTCGGATATGTAGCTAATGCTGCCAATGGGTACTGGGGAGTCGCCATTCGTTGATTTGTTGCTAAAGTGCATGTTGTAGGTTAGAATTAATATTTTGTCGTATATGTAGCTAGCGCTGGAGAGAGTGTTGTCCCTTAGCATAAGCTTGTGGTTGCTGACCTCCGCTTTCGGATTCGTGTCCAGCGGGACAAGCGTGCCAAAGTCGCTAGAACGAAGTGGTGGAAGCTCAAGGGGGAGGTAGCTCAGGCGTTCAAGGAGAGGGTCATTAAGGAGGGCTCTTGGGAGGAAGGAGGTGATGTAGACAACATGTGGATGAAGATGGCGACTTGCATTCGTAAGGTGGCCTCAGAGGAGTTTGGAGTGTCCAGGGGAAGTAGAAGAGAAGCTAAAGATACCTGGTGGTGGAACGATGATGTCCAGAAGGCAATTAAGGAGAAGAAAGAGTGTTTCAGACGCCTATGTCTGGATAGGAGTGCAAACAACATAGAGAAGTACAAGATGGCAAAGAAGGCCGCAAAGCGAGCTGTGAGTGAAGCAAGGGGCCGGGCGTATGAGGACCTCTACCAACGGTTAGACACGAAGGAAGGCGAAAGGGACATCTATAAGATGGCCAAGATCCGAGAGAGGAAGACGAGGGATGTTGACCAAATCAAGTGCATCAAGGACGGAGCAGATCAACTCCTGGTGAAGAACGAGGAGATTAAGCATAGATGGCGGGAGTACTTTGACAAGCTGTTCAATGGGGAGAGTGAGAGCTCTACCATTGATCTGGACGACTCCTTTGCTGATACTAGCAGGCTTTTTGTGCGGCGAATCCAGGAGTCGGAGGTCAAGGAGGCTTTGAAGAGGATGAAAGGAGGCAAGGCGATGGGCCCTGATTGTATCCCCATTGAGGTGTGGAGAGGCCTCGGGGACATAGCGATAGTATGGCTAACCAAACTTTTCAACCTCATTTTTCGGGCAAACAAGATGCCAGAAGAATGGAGACGGAGTATATTAGTACCAATCTTCAAGAACAAGGGGGATGTTCAGAGTTGTACTAATTACCGTGGAATTAAACTGATGAGCCATACAATGAAGCTATGGGAGAGAGTCATTGAGCACCGCTTAAGAAGAATGACAAGCGTGACCAAAAATCAGTTTGGTTTCATGCCTGGGAGGTCGACCATGGAAGCCATTTTCTTGGTACGACAACTTATGGAGAGATATAGGGAGCAAAAGAAGGACCTGCATATGGTGTTCATTGACTTGGAGAAGGCCTATGATAAGATACCGCGGAATGTTATGTGGTGGGCCTTGGAGAAACACAAAGTCCCAGCAAAGTACATTACCCTCATCAAGGACATGTACGATAATGTTGTGACAAGTGTTCGAACAAGTGATGGCGACACTGATGACTTCCCGATTAAGAGAGGACTGCATCAAGGGTCAGCTTTGAGCCCTTATCTTTTTGCCTTGGTGATGGATGAGGTCACAAGGGATATACAAGGAGATATCCCATGGTGTATGCTCTTTGCGGACGATGTGGTGCTAGTCGATGAGAGTCGGACGGGGGTCAACAGGAAGTTGGAGTTATGGAGGCAAACTTTGGAATCGAAAGGTTTTAGACTTAGTAGGACTAAAACCGAGTACATGAGGTGCGCTTTCGGTACTACTAGGCACGAGGAGGAGGAGGATGTTAGCCTTGATGGGCAGGTGGTGCCGCAGAAGGACACCTTTCAATATTTGGGGTCAATGTTGCAGAAGGATGGGGATATCGATGAAGATGTGAACCATCGAATTAAAGCCGGATGGATGAAGTGGCGCCAAGCTTCTAGCATTCTCTGTGACAAGAGGGTGCCACAAAAGCTAAAAGGCAAGTTCTATAGGACGGCGGTTCGACCCGCAATGTTGTATGGCGCCGAGTGTTGGCCGACTAAAAGGCGACATGTGCAACAGTTAGGTGTGGCGGAGATGCGCATGTTGAGATGGATGTGTGGCCACACAAGGAAGGACCGAATCCGGAATGATGATATACGAGATAGAGTTGGGGTAGCGCCAATTGAAGAGAAACTTGTCCAACATCGTCTGAGATGGTTTGGACATATTCAGCGCAGGCCTCCAGAAGCCCCAGTACATAGCGGACGGCTAAAGCGTGCTGATAATGTCAAAAGAGGCCGGGGTAGACCGAACTTGACATGGGAAGAGTCCGTAAAGAGAGACCTGAAGGATTGGAGCATCACCAAAGAACTAGCCATGGATAGGGGTGCGTGGAAGCTTGCTATCCATGTGCCAGAACCATGAGTTGGTCGCGAGATCTTATGGGTTTCACCTCTAGCCTACCCCAACTTGTTTGGGACTAAAGGCTTTGTTGTTGTTGTTGTATATGTAGCTAGCGCTGCTAGGGATGCATATCGCTCGTTCGAGCAATTCTAGGTTAGAATTAATGTTTTGTCGTATATGTAGCCAGCGCCGCCAATGGGGAGTCGCCATTCGTTTATTTGTCGCTAAAGTGGATGTTGTAGTTGGGGATGGTGGGTCATTTCAGTTCATACTATATTTATCTGGGAGTGAATTTCACCTACAAGGACCAGTCCAATGCTAGAAGCAACCTTTGAACGCGTTCTCCTTACCTTGAATGTCAACTTCTTTCCTCTCTTGAAACGATAGCATGAACTTTTTCATGAGGCTAACAAATGCAGCAACATAGCGTGTACTAACTAGTTTATCACATGCTTATACTTACATTTCTATGATTAATTTTTTGTTTGCCTGTAATTTGTTCACATAATGAAGATGGTTAGATCTTGCGCGTAACTCTTGCATTAGCGATCTGCGCTAAAGTTTGTGCTAGTGATTATACTATCCTACCCTAAGCAGAAGTTGACTTTTTTCTAATATAATTTATATTTTAACATTCATTGGTCGTATTTGAGTATTGTAGGTTTGTCACAATTACTGTGTGCCTTACCGATAATAATAGTTGAGCAGTTGATGATATTCTTCTTTAAATTGCAGGATGATGTCTTCTTAATTTGCAGCAATGCAATGGTGTACAATGCGCCTGATACAGTTTACTTCAGACAGGTACATTAGCAGCCGCCTTTCTGAAAAAACGATGCACTTACAGCACCATCATTTATCACTTCTGATTCAATGTTTCGTGCTATGCTTATTCATGCAGGCCCATTCCATACAAGAGCTGGCAAGAAAGAAGTTTCAAGAACTTAGAGATGAGGGCATACCTACAGAAAACCAAGTAAAGAATGAACAGAAAGTTGGACCTATTCCGTGCAACAGAGGACCAATTAAGAAGCCTGTTTTGAGGTATTCAGATGATGATCTAGACTTCTTGACCCGCAAAGAGCAAATTAAGAGACCAAATGCAAAAATTTCTGGAGCTGACATAAGCTTCAGAGATCAAGTGAAGAAACCCGTCTCTAGGAATTCAGAGAACAACTTAAGTTCTTCATTCCACAAAGAGCGAGTTAAGAAACCGATTTTCAGAAATTCAGAGAACAATTTGAGTTCCTCATTCCATGGAGAGCAAGTTAAGAAATCCATATCCAGAAATTCGGAGGATGATCGAAGTTCCTCAATCCACCAAGTGAAAGTTAGAAAAGCCATTTCAAGAAATTTGGAAGATGATCGAAGCCCCTCATTCCAACAAGGGCAAGTTAGAAAAGCCATTTCAAGAAGTTCCGAAAATGACCGAAGTTCCTCTTTCCCCCAACAGCAAGTCAAGAAACCTACTTCCCGGAGTTCAAAAGATGGCCTGTCATCCCAGAAGACACACATTGGGAAGCCAGTTTGCAGAAATGGAGAAGATTCAGATTGCTCATTAGACAAAGGGCCATCTGAGAATCCTGGCAGTGCGAATGGAGGCTTATCCCCAGAAAAACTTGTTGAGGAGCCCAGTTGCAGATACAGAGATGACATGGACCACTCCCGCCAAACAGAGTCTGCTAGGGAGCCTTTTTGCAGAGATGGACAAGATGATCTAGGCGACTCCTGCAACGAAGAGATTGCTAAGCCATTTTGTTTGAATAGCCAAGACGCATTGGGTTCAAATCTCTCTCCTGCCACCATTGTTTCTGCAGGAGATGGCTCTGACGGCTTAAGCGTGTCACAGGCTAACGGTGCTGAGCCCCCAGAATGTACTGCAGCCGATGGGTGTTCCGACAAAGACATCAGTTCTCCAGTGGATGAGGTCAGGTCTGAGAAGACTGACGATACTTCAGGTATCATCTTCCTCTCTCTGAATCAGCTCCTCTACTTAAATTGTTCCGTTAGTTAAATACCTACTAGCCACACTATTTTATGTAATAGGGAGGTTATGCCTTACAGT
This sequence comes from Elymus sibiricus, assembly GCA_039707655.1. NCBI lineage: Eukaryota > Viridiplantae > Streptophyta > Magnoliopsida > Poales > Poaceae > Elymus > Elymus sibiricus. Next base: position 196,682,919 of record CM077666.1, on the reverse strand, counting down.
TTTGAAGACGAAAATTCCTGAACTTTGTAAAGTCACTAGAATGCATTGATCAGCAAACAAAGGATGGCCACTGAAAGGAAATTATAATATGTCCAATGCTTGTTTCTTCAGTGCTGTATGTGTGGGGTTTCTCTGAGTCATGGGGTTTCTCTGAGTCATTCTGGTGGTGAATTAGTAGTTTGGTACTCAAAATGCTTAATGATGACCTATATATCTTGGTAATTTGGTTGAGATGAATATCTTGCTGTTCCATTTCAGGTGGAGGAACTTCATTTGATTACTACAATATAACCAAGTGCTCATATAACCCTACTGACATGCTTATTCTTTGCTTCGCTTTTCAGCACGGGATTATTCAGCAAAGCCCAGCCACAAGTCATTTGTGGTAGACGAGACTAGACGAAAAACTTACCATGAAACTGAAGACCAGTCTTCAACAGATTCTGACCTAATATTTGATGTCTTCTGTGGGGAGCCAAAAGAGCTAATAAGTGTATGTGAACACCTCTGGTTAAATCCAATCTACTTTTATACTTCACAGTTTCTTTTGCTGGTTAGTTCACATGGTTAGATTTTTCGTCCTTACAGGTTGGACTTCATGCTGAGCACTCTTATGCAAGAAGTTTGGCTCGTTTTGCTGGTTCACTTGGTGCCCAAGGTTGGAGAATTGCTTCTGAGCGTATTCAGCAGACATTACCCGCTGAAGTGAGGTTTGGACGTGGCTGGGTTGGAGAATATGAGCCACCATTGCCACCTATTCTAGTTATGCAAGACCACTTACGAAGTCAGGTTAGCTCTGATACGAATATGCAAAGGAATGCTTCAGTGCCCAGAGATAATGAAAGACTCAGACCAACAGAAAGCATTAATTCAAAGGATATGAGTTTGAGTCTACTTAATCGGATAACCACTGTTAATAATGTAATTGGCGAGACTGGTTCACTTGAGAGTCCAGAACTTAAGCCAAGATTATTTGGTGTTTCTGCTGAACCCCAGCACAGGAACACTGATGCCTTACCACTGCACGATAAACATAGAGCATCTAGAAATGTTGTGAAGACGAAAAGAGCAACCAATGATCAAGTTAGGAAAGGCAGACACTCCTCCAATGCCTGCCCTCCTGAAGTGCAACCACAGAGGTCTGAATGTTCAAAAGGAGCTTCTTCTAGTGTGCTTGATGTGCCTACTGTGAACAAAATGGCTGGCCACCAACCTTTTTTCCAACCGCCAGAAGCAGTCAGATCTCATCAAATGAAAAAAAGTGACTCGTCTCAAAGTGCTCAGTGCACGAAAGGTCCTGGTGTTCATGATATGCTTTCCCCAAACAATAGTATTGGGCATCCTAAACCCTTCTTCCAATCTCAGGAATTAGTTGCACCACAGCCCAAAAATGAAGCTACATGGGTGTACCATGGAAGACCTGGTGATGCAAAGTTTGGAACTTCTGAGAAAAGCAGACAAACGAGCAACATTGGATTCATTACTAAAAATGAACCGGTACATGCCAATGGCTTTGCCATGAATGCGAGCGCACAGAATAATATCAGTGACCATGCAAAGTCAATGGTACCAACCACAGTGCCTGGCCAAGTAAACGCACCAAACCGAGGGTTTGATGCTTCCAGGAACATTTTCTCAGCATTTCCAACAGCTGTTAGGGAGAACCAGGGCATTCCGTCTGCTCCAGTAGCTCAATCTTGGATCTCATTTGGTGCTTCATCAGAGAACAAACCAACCATAGTGAGTCCAAATTTTAATGACGGCAACTCTGGCTGGAAGATGCCATTTGCAAATGCCCGAACTTGTGATGAAACGAAGATAAGTGCTGTTCCTCAGTTCTTTAGACAACCTGTTCAGCTTGCTAGAGAAAGTCCAGGTCAAAACAAGGGCTTGGTGATATTTCCACAGTTGGTCCAGACAGATTTCTCAAGATCACAGGGCCAATCACAATGGCAAGGGTTGGTTCCTCACATGCAACAGAAGCCAAACAAGGATATGCTCCGTCCAGACTTGAACATTGGGTTTCCCTCTCCAGGTTCACCACCAGCTCGACAGTCTTCAGGCATCAATTTGGAAGCACAGCAGCCAGATCTTGCCTTGCAGTTATAAGCAGGGAGTGGATAATGAACACATGTGACTACAAGATCGGATGTCAGACACAGAAACGTGAAGCATCTATGGACTTGTGGACCCGGGCCGCAAAATTGAGCAACAGCAGAAATGGGACGTCCATGAAGTGGATACGCACAATATTGGGGATCACAGGTCATGTCGTAGATCGATCCTCCCTGTGCAAGATATCAGAATATGGATGGATGAACACTGCTCGAAATCATATCATATCTACCGGCCCATTTTGTTTGGTACGGGAGTTCAGCATTTGGAGAAATGCTGTGGTGGGATATATGTTGATAGCATGCCCTATGATCCGAAAGCCTGCCCGGGCTCTTCTGACCACACAATAGCATTCTGCGGTGGAAATTTTTGCACCAGAATTTAGGAGACGTCCTCTGTAGTTAGACTGCGTGGTCATCCCTATGTTAATGCCCATGTCACATTGTATGTTTGTTGTAAATGGTTCAGCATTGAATAGATTGTTAGACTAGATCAGCCACCTTTACTCCCTTCTCTGAATGAAATTGCTTCCCCGTCATGTTGTGCGCCAAGAATTGAGTTCCATGGTCCATTCGGTTCCTTCTATATACTATGATACGCACACTCGTGTGTATTCGAGAAAAAAAATGGTCCATTCGGTTAGTGGTATGCTGAATGAAAGATGTTAGTGCTTGAGTCAAGCAAGATCCACTATACTCCAAACTCCTGCATTTGCTTTGGTGCAAATATTGTCATGCCAATGAGCAAGGGCGAGCTTACATGTATTTTGTTCTTGGAAGGATTTGGCAGCCATCCTGGAGGAGTTGTAACGTTTGTGAATTGTGATATCCTCCTCAGATCTTTACATGGTTCACTGCTTGTTTTGAGTAGTGTTGAGCAGCTAAAAGGATATATGCACGTCTGAAGATTGAAGACACGGTTGATAAATTCCCACTTCTGAAGGTTTCATGCTAACTTGCATCAGAGTTTTGCATTGTACACATGAAAGAAAAATACCTTATTGCGAACATTTTATGGCGTCGGAGATAAGGAAAATGTACTTCCAAATATATGTGTTGTTGACATGAAATCTGAATATTCTTTTTTTTGTTTTGTTTTTTGCAGCGAATGCTACTGAACATGTTAAGGAGGGTCATGTACTGATTCAGCTTGTTGTGCCAGGACAAGAATATGTTGTTTATTATGTCAACATGGACGGTGTTGCTAGATGTTCGCATGAACGATGTGTGTTAGAGCATCCAAATAATCTGTGGCAATAGTGTTGTAAGCATGTATATTATGGTGGTTCTACAGAACTTTTTTTTTGCAGCCCAATAAATTGTTCGGGCTTTTTGGTCTTTTGGTTGTTGATGAACATGTCTTGGTGAGATGTTGCATCATAGCCATTTTGTTGCGATCAAATATTTGATTGTGTGAGTCTTGACACCCGGCTAAAGATCAATGGCTTTGTGCTTGCTTCTCGATGTTGGATAATATTCTTAGGGAATGATCCATTAGAAAGAGTGAAGTTTAAAGATGTCTGCAAACAAAGTTGATGGTTGCATCTTTGTTTTGTTTTGGCTGCCCTTGAAGTGAACATATTTTCCCTTGTAATGAAATACATTTAGTCCTGATACATGGTTTAAAAGGTATTTTTGCTGCTGACAATATACTAGGTCGTTGTCTTGGATGTGTCACTATTAATTATGGAGTACATTTAGTCAAACAAGAGAAAAGTTTGATTTTTGAAAAAAAACAGTACTCTTGTAAAAATGAATGGAGAGGGTGTATCAAATTATTTTCCTATTTAATCGAATTCTCGCATCTGGTGTTAATTTTAATCGAAATGTGTGTTACACGTGCACGCTTACTAGCTGGCCTAGAACCTTAAACATGTGGGTATATTTTAACACCCCCCATAGTCACGTGCTCTCACCCTCACATGCTCCCATCTTTCAAAAATCATATTTAAATGTTTTGAAAATAACAAAATAAAAATTGTGAATGCTCACAAGGCATGTGCCTACAATCCCCAAAAAAACTCAAATGCAAATCTAAAATAGTGACGGAGAAAAAATAAATCTAGACATGAATAGTGCAGTTTCTTGAAACGTTACAATTTGTTTTACCAAAGTTGGAGCATGGAGCATTGCACCTGATATTTGCCCGTTTGTACATAGCTGAAACAGGCTTGCGGTGCCAACTCTACGTATTCACCAGGAAGGCAGGAAGGAATGTCTGTGCCAGCCATCTTCTGGTAAAGCATGCATGCATGCCAATGATTCTGCCCTACAAAGCACGGACACACACCACGCTAACACATCTTTTGCAGAAGCCGCAGCCATCATATTCATCCGCACCAGAAAGAGGAAAAAAGATCCATTGAACTCATCGATATCCCCGAACCAAACACACAACGACCATTCGTCCATCATCTTGCTTTCCAGGGAAAAAGGATCCCACATTGTGCTTGGGGATGCACCAAGGAGATCACTCCCAAATCTCAAACACAACAGACGTACACACAAGAACTGAAACATACGCAAATAATGGAAATGTGCAGTAGATATATTTAATAAAGAAGAAAAAAAACAGATGGGATCCTTGCAGCAAGAGCAGCTTGTGCAATTTGGCGCTGCCCAGTTTGTACAACAAACGGTCAATCAACAAGAGGTAAAACATAAGAGGTTCCACACTAGCTGTTTCCAATCGCCACCGTTCTTCGTCGCGACCCTAAATCCTAAACCCTAACCCTGGGCTCCTCCCAGATGCTCGGTAATTACAGGTTCTGGGCCATGGTGTATTAGCTCCCCACTAAATCGAGACCAGAGGATGAAACCGCTAGTTAGTTTAGTTAGGTCTCTTTGCTCTTGCCCTTTTTACTGGTCTTGGATGACTTCTTGTCTTGGGACTTGGTGGCACCCAGGTTTACCCAGGTGTAGTCGCTGGGGATGGTGAAGGGGTCGTTGTTGTCCGCGACCTGCGACAGGTTCATTGGCTTTGCTCTCGAGTTCTTGGATGTCCACCTCAGATACGAGCTCTTGTGGGTGTCTGGCTTAGGCATGATGGACCCCGGACCTGGGCTCGCCAGCAGACTGGGGCTCGACATTGGTGTGAAGAACTCCTCTGGCTCCACGAGGGGAACAAACTTGTTGAAGGTGATGACTACCCTGACAGTCGGAACAACAGGGATCGCAACCTGCATTAGCAACACAGTTATGAATTAGCTGAATCCACACATCACAATCGAGCATGAACGACCGAATCATCAGTTAGCCAAACTGAATTACACCATCTCTAGTGCATAGCTGCATCCAACTAATTCTTATGACTAATGCCTATGGGCAGCGAACCAATTCCATGTGTGTTTCCAACAATAAATTCTTCAGAAGCAATATGATGCATAGTCTTCAGAACATGATAGTAATAATTAAGAAAAAAGATATTTCAGAAAGTGGTAGTGCAATGGATACTGCTCCCTTTACTACTCAACTCCCCATTTATCAAAACTGGAAATTGCCTGCTCCAGGGCAATGCACCATGCAGATGAGCATCTGAACTTATAAATTGTTTCCCTACAAACTGTCCCACATATACACAAGTCGAGCTTTCATTGCATATGCTGCCCCTAGTTGCTGTTCTTGATGCTACAAACAGCTAGATAGTCCCATTAGCAGATGATTCATTAATTATTTTGCTTGGTTCAGATAACTTCTGAGTGTTGAAATTGCTCCTTCACCATGTTAAATTGCAACAAAGGAATTCTAAATTCTTGTCAAATTTGCACAACCAGTGAAACTGAGCAAGTTGTTTGCCAAGAAACAGTACCAGAACTTGGGTTGCCTGCCGCTAGAGCTGCAAAGTAGACTGAACGTTACCTTCACAGGGAATGTCCCAGTCGGGAACTTGGTGGTGAGCAGCTCACGGAGGCGGCGGACGGCGCGCACACGGGTAGCCAAGATGTCCAGCAGGGGTAAGAACTCGTCGACGCTCAGCGGGAAGTCCTCGGTGAGCCACACGGTTGGCCGCAGTGTCTTCACCGTCTTCTCCTCCTTCCACTTGGCTCCCCCGGTCGTCGCGTTCCGGCTGAACACGCCGTCTTCGCCGCGGCCCACCGATGCACAGGTTGGCAGCCGTCGCGGCACGTCCACGCTGTTCCTCCTCCTCTGCGGCGTCCCCATATGCGAGGGTGGTCCTGCCACGCTGCGCCGGCCAGGCACGTAGCAGCTGCGCCGTGGCGGGGGCGGGGGGATGTCGGCCACTAAGAAATCGCCGTCCTCGTCGTCATCCCGGATCTCCAGCGGCAAGAACTCCTCGTCGTCTTCCCCGGCAAGCTCGAAGGTCAAATCCTTGCGACCGGTGCTGGCTGCCTTGAGCGTGCGGAAGGAGAAGACAACGTTGTGGACGTCGAACACCCGCGCCTTCCACTCCCCAACGCTCTCCGTCTTCTCCTTGCGCAGCCACGTGGTTCTCGGAACGAGCCTCGCGGAGGTGATGTTGAGCCCCGGCCGGTAGGCGGCCGCGTCGGAGGTGGCTGCATCCTCGTCACCGGCGGCGGCGGCCGCGGCGAACGCGTCATGCACCTCGCGCTTGCCGCGGTGGAGCACAAGGAGCGATCCCGGGGGGAGGCGGCGGCCGCCGGCCTCAGTCTCCTCGCCGAAGAAGAGGAAAGAGTGGTCGGCGCGCCGAATGCGAAGGCCGTCAAAGCCGGCGAGGGTGGTGTCCGCACGCAGGTTGGCGCCGCGCTTCCATATCCGGTAGGTGTCCGACGGCGCGGCGCGCGAGAGGAGCGGCACGACTGAGCTCTCGAAGTGGAAATCCACCTCGAGATAGAAGTCCTGGACCCGACGCAGCGCGGCGGAGAGCGCGGGCGCCCGGCGGCGGAGCTTGGCCCATGCCGCCAGCCGGTGGGCGCGGAGGAGGAAGGCGGCGATGTCCTTGCACCCAAGGCAGAGCGCCTCCTGGAGCGGCGTCCACCCGGCGTGGTTCTGGAGCGTGGGGTCGGCGCCGGCGGCGGCGAGCGCGGAGGCGAGGGAGGGGAGCCTGAGGCGCACGGCGAGGTGGAGCGCGGTGTCCCCGCCTGGCACGTCGCGGCGGTCGAGCGCGGCGGAGACGGAGGCCGAGAGGCGGGCCTCGCGCGCGGCGTCGGCGGCGGAGAGGATGCGCGAGGGGTGGGCGAGGGGTGGGAGGCCGGCGAGGATGGCGGAGAGGCCGGCGGCGTCCCGCAGCGCGACGCAGTGGTGCGCCGGGCTGTGCGCGTAGTCGGAGGGCCGGATCGGCGCGGACGACGTGCGCTTGGGTCGCGCCGCGGCGGGGAGGGGCGCGGGGGACGGGTCCTGAACTGACATTGCCCGCTCCTGGTCGGGGATAGGAGCTCTCCTCTTGGGATTCTCGTGGCTACTTGTTGGGTTCTCTTCCTCGGCTCTGGGGAGAGCTGCGCTCGTGGGGGATCGAGTGGAGTGGGGAGCGGTGGAGTATTAGCTGAGGTTGGGACCGTTGGGTGGTGAAACAGCTGGGGAAGAAACAAGAAACACGAGAGAGTGGTGTCATGGGTGGGCTAAAGATGGACCGGGCCTAGCCGGGCTCATGACTGTTACTACTGCACTAAATAAAAATACTACGAAGCTCAAAATAATAATAATATTGTACCCATGTGCTACAACCACTCTCGAAATAACTCTCTTGTTATTCGCATGATCCAAAACGCAAAAATTGAAATACTATGCATTAGCGCGCATTAAAGATACGGTAATGATATTCAGCGAACGTTCGCCGGAGATGCATGGCAAAACTAACGTTTCTCACGGCAATTCATGTTGCGGCTCCATGGCAAAATTTTCAAGTGAACACTGCAATTTTCACAGCACAATCCTGTGTTGTCAGAATTGCCAAGTCCATTCTAAAGAATTTGCCATTAAAACGTTCGCAAATATTCCCCGCAAAAAAAAAAACGTTCGCAAATATCAACCCTCTCAACGAACATTAGTTGGCTATTTGGGATCCTAAAGACAAGGTTGTCAGTCCCGGCAACAAGAACAAAAAAAAAAGGTAAGGTTGTTGCAAGCGAAAATTGTTGTTGCAACGGCGGTTCCGCACAACCGTGCGAGCTGCGCTCCTATACATACTTGACGCGTGAACGAACGCTTCCCATTGGACTTGGCCCGCGGGCATCATATCATACCAAACCAACCTTGAGGCCGGCCAAGCAGGGGCGGAGCTTAGTTAGGGCCGAACTGGGCCATGGCCCGCCCAGGTTTTTTGCACTTTCTTCTGTCTATGCTTTAGTGAGTTTAGCCCAGCCCATCACCTGCAGTCCATCAAGCACTGCATCCCATTTACACGATCGATCCAAGCCCACCATTAAGCACCGCACCGCATGTAGCACTAGCAGCCGCACAACCACGCATCAGGGCGTGAACCGACGAGCACTGCTGGCTGCTGCACAGGCACAGCTGCACAGATAATTTTCTTTTGCCCCAAAAATTCTCATTTATCAGTTAATACGAATTTCCTATAGGTCAGCTCAAAAAAAAAATCCTATAGGTTATTCGCTATAGCACTCAAATAGTCTCAAATTCAATTATCTGACAAACAAAAGATGTATTGTGGACTGACAATGCCTACGAAACCGGTAGCATGGCTAAGAATTTCAATTTTTTTTGGTTCTCTCCTTTGGCTGGCCCGCCCAGCTTTTTCTTCGAAGCTCCCCCACTGCGGCCAAGCCATGCAATGCAAATGCTTTTTTTTTCTTTTTTTTTGGAGGATCATGCAATGCAAATGCTAGTACTACTACTTTAAGAAAAAAGAGAGAAATGTAACGTCCAAATAGTGTAGTACCTCTTCCTGACGATGTGGATTACTCACAAGAGCAAGTTAGTCGCGTACCATGTGACAGATCGTCCGTATGTGTGTGGGCAAGAATTTTGTTGCTTAACGCCAAAGCACGCCCCTGCTTTCTTTCACCGAGTATAAACCAATTTTTTTTTTGCGGGGAGTATAAACCAGTTAATTGATGCGCCGAGACTCCTGATGTGGCTTTCCTACTAGTACTAAGGCCAATCCCAATGCAGACCCCCAAATCGTTCGTGTCTGTCCGTTTTAGCCCAAACCGACAGACAACACGGCCCAACGCGCGGGAGCATCCGCATATTTTTTTCCGTTTGGCGTCCGGCCCGCCGCATTTCTGACACAAACATGCGCCTGATTTGCGTCCAGACGGACACCGAACGAATGCCCACGCGTTTGCTCCGCGTCCGTCTCGGGCCCGCGTGGCAGCCGCCCACCTACCTCCCACCGCTCGCATTTACGGCGCATGCGCGGGCGGGCCCGCCTGTCAGCCACTGAGCCGCTCCGGTCGTCCTTCTTAATGTGGAAGCCGTGGACCGGTCAGTCCACAGCTTCCACTTCCGAGCCCTCATGCCTCCTCGAAGCCTGACACGACAAGCCAAACCCTAGCTCCGGCCGCCTCCTCCCCTCCACCTAGCCGCCGGCGAAATGGCTGGCATTGGATCCCCGGCCGCAAGGGGAAGCACGACCACGAGGCCGGGTCTTCCACCGGCCGCCGCAGCCGCTCCTCCTCCAACCCCACCCCCATCGTTCCACATCTCGCCACCGGCGGCCGCTCCTCGCATGCGGCCGTACGTGAAGGCGAAGATCTGCAAGCGGTATTGGGAGACGGGCACAACATTGCCATGGACGGACGTGCACCTCCCCAATAACTGGCACCTCTCCGCGGATCGGGTGCCTATCCCACCGGTCCCGGTGAGCGGCCGAGCCCGCCACGAGGAGATCCACCGCCGCCACGCCCACCTGCCGCCGGACCTTGTCAACGACCGCAGGTATGCCATAGATTCACCTCTATGGGATACCTGGTTCCGCGACGAGCACGACCTGCGACGGCAGTCCTATTTTGCCGGCCGTCCCGGTGAGCTCCCAGCCAGATGCGCGCTCCCAGCCCGTCCCAGTCGCGCGGTCGTAGGCTGGTTCGCGGCCTCACGCCGACCCCTTCGCTGTCGCCGTCCCCGCCACCACAACTAGCTCCGATGACCGACAAGGAGGAGGAGGAGCTGATGCGGCAGGTGATGGAAGACTCCATCCACACCCACGACGCGCCAATGGCAGGGGCTCGAGAAGATGATGGCCCTTTCCGCGGCCGGCGACGTCGCCATCCCGGAGCTGGAGATGGCCGTCAAGGAGGAGGTCGTGGAGGAGCCCGCCGCCGGCGTCTGGACCCCGCACATGGTCGGCCAGAGGTGGGCCTGATCGTCCACGGCGGCGGAGATGGCCGACTGGGTGGGTGCCGAGCCTTGGGCGCCCACGCTGCCACGGTCACCGTCCCCGTCGCGGGAGGAGGTGGTGCAGGCGCCTCCGACCATGCAGCCACCGCAGGCGCCCCCGGCCCAGCTCTGGACACCTCCGCCGTACATCGACCTCACCATGGACGACGATGACGACGCGTGAAGACGGCGGTGGCATCGACGACGGCCACAGGGCGGTGGTGGCATTGTAGTTTTTTCTTAAAGTAATGTTTAATCAAGCGTCCGGGACTTTTGTGGACTTTTTAGAATTTAGTACTGTTTAATTAAGTTTTATCTTTGTATTATAAAATGTGTGGCCGGCTTTTTTTTTATTCGTGCAATGCAGACGATTTGCAATGCGGCCGCACGTTGGGTGCACCGACCGGCCGACTCCCCAAACCGGACACGGACGTCCGTTTTGCCGCCCCAAACAGACGAAATCCGGACAAAACGGACGTCCGTTTGGGGTCGTGCGTTGGAGTTGGCCTAAGACTTAATTAAGAGGAAGATGTATCATGTGCTATGATCTAGTTATCGCAAAACCAGAAGACCCAGTCGAATCATTTTTTCTATCGTGCTAGGCGAAGACCCAGACGACTCTCGGCTAGGGTTTTCTCAACCTATTGCCGGCGCTGCCGGTGGTCCGTCTCGTCTCCTATGGTTCTAGGACCGTGGAGACGCGATGGATCTCGGTCTTTGTCGGCGAGACGGCTCTATTTTTAGGTGTTTTTTTAAGTTTTGTTAGAGTTTGTGCCATGCTCAGGAAGACGAGGTGGTGACAGCTTACTGAAGATGGAATAAGGTTCTCCCCGCCTAGCCACTGTCCCGATGGTGCTTCTAGTGCCGTTGGAATGCGTGTGGAGATGTGTCTTCGGAAGATCTCGTCGGATTCGTCGGCGCCTGTCTTCCGTGGAGCCTGACCAAGAGTCTAGTAACATTTCCCGCAGCAAAAAAAATGGAAATGTTAATGGGCGAATGTTCATCGGGAAGGAGCTCCCAACAAACGTCCCCACAAACCTTTGATCGAAATCAAACGAGTGGCATCTAAAAAAAATACACCATGTTCATTGGCAATTCTTCCCTGTATATGGCAATTTTCCCTTCCATAAATGACAATTCCCTAACAAACGCATGGCATTTTTAGTTGTTTTGGCATGGCAACTCAGGCGTTCGTTGGCAATTTCTCTACCAGCGAACGTTCGCCAGACATTCACGTCCAAAAACATGAGTGGTTAGATAGTTGGAGTACGTATAGCCATCAGGAAGCACTACGGGCTCATGAAATCATCTAATATATAGAAATAGGGAGGGATTTTTAGATACGAGTAACAAAAAATTACATAGTAATACGTGTCTCATTTATTATAAAAAAGGATTATAGTACAAGCCACGTACAAACCGACCTGACAAAACTGAAAAGACAGCGGAACGCTAGCCTTTGCACAAAGGAACACCAGCCAAGAAAGAAAAATACAATCCAGACCAAAGAATTCCCTGAGCTTGACACCAACGCCCGTCACCTGCCTCCGGCACCACCACAACAGCCACCAAAGGAAAAAAATTACGGATCACCTTCTCACCCGAGTTCGACGCGGCTCCATCGCTGATATGCAGATTTGCAGACCTCCAAGGTGGCTCACCCAAGGCGAAGCCATTGCCGTTGAACGAATCAGACCGGGACAACACTCCGGACACGCCATCAAACTTCAGATCTGATATCCCCGCACGACTAAGACGTCGGAGGAGGAAACCAAACCTGCCAGCCACAAACCACGAACCCAGCACATGATCCACCATCTTCCAGATGTCGTAGATGCAGACCACAATCTGCATCTGCTTCTGAACTACCTCCCAAGCTCCGCGCCGACGCTGGAGCAGACGTCGTCGCAACGACGGAGCCCGAGGACACAAGTCCACCACGAGGATGCCGCCGCCGCCACGCCATCCTTGTTTGAACAGACTGGTTTCCAAATCCATCCCCAACCCTAGGACCAATCGCCTCGTTGGGGAACAATCTGAAGTTTCTTTATTCAGCACCGCCATCGTCGCCGCCGAAGAGACGATGAACGACCGAAAAACTAAGTTACTAGGGCCTAACCTAAAACTACACGATCCACACGCGTGCATCCGGCGACCCCCCTCACCACTGACGACCGAGGTCGTCGGCGGAGGGGAACCGCCGGAGGAAGGCGGTGGCAGGAACTCGCTGGCGGCGGCTAGGGTTTTCTAGTCGCCTCCCGAGAGGAAAAACGACTCACATACGAGTAAATGTTCAGGTTCCAAGACACCATTATTAAGTATCTTGGTACACTGCTGATCTCAACGCATCAACGTGGCATGGGTTGTGGAGTATGACAATTTGAGCTTTATCGTGTGGGTTCGTGCACTGGTTTCCTAATATCTCTCGTTCCCATTTAGAGCTTGGCAGGGTGGGCATTTGGGTAATAAACCATTCCATAATTGAAATCGTAATATCAAATGCTAGAGAGTGAAGTTTGAAATAGACTGAGGTTGCAGAGCTTAACTCAAATGAACACTCAACTCCAAATTCCTGAAGTTTGTACCATGCCCTCTGCAATCCCGATTGTTTTTAACCTTGCTGGCGTATTCAAACGGGGATTTCCTACGTAGCACCGGGAAAGGCTAGGATGGGTGGGATAGGGTGTGTCCAAATTTTCTACGTAGCACCTATTGGTTGGTCCCACAAAGTCAAACCCATCTTGGTCCACCTGGACCAACTCGCAGCGAGTCAACTCCTCCACTTCGTCCATTCCTCTCCCTTCTCTCCCGCGACGCATGAGCTCCCCTCCTGTGTGCACGGCGGCGACGGCGATCATCGTATGATCACAACGTCAGACGACAGTTGGTTCTGCAGCAAAGAAAAATGAACATCGTGGCATTCTCCTCTATTCAATAGCATGTTTTCTTTCGTATTCCTTTGGTTAGGTTCAGGGTTTTGATAGGTGAAAGCTGTTTTTCTGTTTCAAATCAGTTGATTTCCAGGTGATTTTGATAGGTTAGTGTTTTGATCATACGAGCTTGAACAAATGACGGACATGTTGCCCGCAATGTAGGTTTTTGTTGCCAAAATCATGTACCCATTCGAAGCATTAAATGTGAGGTTTTACATAGGGGGGAGTTTGTAGAATTAGGCCTTCTCTGGATTATGTTGGAGATGTGGCCATGTCAGAGATTCGGAGGGACATGCTCTCTTTGCAGGAGGTGAAAGGATTTCTTGGAGATCGTATAATTGTTAAAGATAGCTTGAAGTTTGTATATGTGAAAGGATTTCACATATTTTTCTTGAGATGGACGGATTAGTTTATTACTTACATGAAAGAAACCGAAATGCAAACATTGTACGAAAGGCACTGTTTGGGTCGAGCAACTTACGACATTGTACTGAATCGTTTGGGATCTACAAAGTTAATTTGGTTAAGTAGAAAAGACGTACTCCCTTCGTAAAGAAATATAAAAGCATTTAGATTACTACTTTCTTTACAGAAGGAGTACATAAGAACAACCGTACGGGGTGTTGGGGGTGTGCCAGCCAAGCAAGTGAAGCGCGCGCTCTCCTCGTCCCTCTCTGCTTTTGCTGACCTTTTCCTTTTGTTCTTTCGTATCTTCTTCTTCCACAGATCTCTTCAAGTTTTTTTCTTTGAGGGACACAGATCTCTTCAAGTTAGACCGGACGGTCCACGGGTACCACTCAGTTTCGTACCTTTTAATCTTGCAATACAGTAGTACTCCTACCATGGGATTAGGATCTCCTTCCCTTTAATTGGGACTAGCACATATGCCCGTGCGTTGCAACGGGAGCAAACGTAGGTCGATGACGAGTGTCGGTGAGTTCTAGCGAGGCAAGCTTCTACCCGGCGGGCACATGCTTTGAGCAAACACCGTGACAAAATAAGGTGGCAGCGGAAAACTGTTGTGCCATCTCCATGAAAAGCAGGAGGACGATTCATGCTCATGGCCAGATTTTTCTCCTTTTAATAGATAATGTTATTGATACTCGAGATGAACTTTCTATGGTTTTTTTCATTAATAATTAGTATTTTTTCACAGAAAAACCACGAAAGTTATTCTACTCATTCTGGAATTTAATTTAGAATAGCAAATTCATATATGCATGAGTGTACCACCATTCCCACGATTGCAACAAATCATATATAATTGCATTCATCATGTAATAAATTAATTAAGGAGAAAAATTAGTGCAACCAATGCACCCAAATGACCAAAACTATACACATGCAAAATAATATCAGAGCTTCCGCCTCTGGTTTAGCAATGATATGTAGTTGTAGACCAAACCTCACATCTGCAGATAACAGATGTAGCCGGCGCCGGCGGCAACAGTAGAAGTAACTGTCGATCCTCATGACTTCTTCGCATCGTCGTCTCGTCTAACACGCAAATCCCCATGCATCTAGGTCAGCTTTCCTTGTAAAAGGATATGCACGTACTACTTTGTACGACCTCCCGAAGTGAACGTGTACTGGTCATGGTGAGCCGCATCGGCTTGACAGTGGCGGCCACAAGCCCACAACGACGATGAGTACGGCCAGTACGTATCTACCGTAGTTATACCGCGGCCCGGCTATCGGCGAGGCGGAGGGAGAGCACCATGCTCCTAAACTTGCTGCTGAAAGACGACACGGCGGGCGGCATCGGCAAGTTCCAGCGGAACAAGACGGCGTTGATGTGTTTAATCGCTTCAGTTCCATGGCGAGCCGCATCGGCGTGACACTGGCGGTGACGACAACGACAAGTACAACCAATATGGTAGTTATATACTGCGGCCCCGCTACCGGCTAGGCGGAGCGATAACATGAGGCTCCTGAACTTGCTGACCACACAACGGACGGTATTGGCGAGTTCCGGCCGCACTGGCCGGCATCGTGGGCTTCCAGGTCGCGCGGGTCCTTTTCCTCTGTATCACCTCGACCCACAAAGCCAAAACGATTCAGCTGCTCCTCCGCTCCACGTGATCAACTCTGCCCCACCTCCCCTTTCTCTCCAAGCCGATATATATGGGGGAGGTTAGGGAAGGAGGCCATGGATGCGGTGTTAGATTTCAACTGAGAGTCCGTATTGCAAGGGTCCTGGACTAAATAATTGAGTTGGTGGATTTTTTCCCCACGAAAACAGGGCAAGGTAGATTATTTTCCAAGAAAATCGGGCGAGCGACTTGTACAAAAAAAATTAGCAGACGAACAAACGACGGACGAAATTCTGAAAGGCAGCCGTCGGCGTCTAGAACTCTGACACACACATGCAATCAAATCTGGCCGTGTTTAACAACAACAGGGAGATTCGATGGCCACGCTGACGGGCCAGCGTTGGACATGGGTGAACGCATAGGGGTCGGCACAGCCAAGCGACGAACTAATCGTTCAACCTAAATTTTGTACCACCTCGAGTAGCCATAATTTTAAACATGAAACAACACCAATAAATAAAATCATCTAAGCGGGACGAAACCAAGAATATCACCTTGCTTTATTAGTAATATATATAGCAAACATGCCCGTGCGTTGCAACGGGAAAAAAATATGCTCACACCGAGAATCAGGCTCCCTTTCCAGGAATCATGGTCCTGCCATTATCTCAGTCTCTGGAAAAAGATTGCATTTTCGATCTGGTTTCCCAACTAAGGTTATGAGACAGATGGCTACATCAGAACGAAGACAAATGTTGTAGATCAGTTGATGCAAAGATTAATTGCTTTTATTTCAAAATTAGCGCACTGATAGAATGATAATTGCAGCTCCTAATTACATTAATCTTCGACAGGTTAGTGTTATGATAAATTTGTCCAAGAAATATTTGACATAAGAAGGAAAAAAGTGTTGAAAAAATATATTATTTTACAAATACTATACCAAAAAGCAATACAATAGTGTAGGGGCCTCACAGATGTTAAATAAAGTGACGCTTTCGTGTGATGATGAACACTTAAAAAATTATGCACTCGTATAACTAATTAATTAGTTTTTCATGCTGAAGCAATTAAGCACTTATGCATGCAGGCAAGCTTCTCTTTCTTTTGCCAATGAAGTTCATATAAGTGTAAATTATAGTCAATCACCAATTTTCTTCCTTTTTTCAAGCATGCATCTGGATTTAATTACATCATGCTCTCACACGAATCCCGGGTCAAAGGGATCTCTTCTCTCCATTAGATCCGTTTCTTTTAGATGCATAAACGCAGATTTAATCCCACATTAATTCTTCATGATTGTCTCCCTCTTAATTCCTTCTGAAAGGGTCTATTTTTTCCTTCATCTCAAAGGGCAAGGACGCTAATATTGCTGATTTAATCCCCCATTTAATTCTGCATGATGTCTCATCAATCCGGTCTCCCTCCATTAATTCCTAGGGTCTCCTTTTCCCTCCATTAGTTTCCTTTTCAAAGGGTCTTTTTTTCCCTCCTTTTAATTTAGGATACATGGACCTAGTCTTTAATCTCTCCAGGCTCCTACTGATTTCAGTTCGCATACATATATAAACTGGTGAAACTCTCTGTAAGGAAGCGAGGTGGGACAATCTAATAAACATGAACCCTCCCTTTTATACACAATCGTTAGCTAGGTCAGTCGGACACAACGTTGTGAATTGAAGGGCAGGTCTGCAGTTCGATCCCTCACGTCTGTAATTGTTTTTGCCGTATTTGTTGGGCCGCAACGCAGGCTGTTGGGCCGCAACGCAGGCTACGGGCTGAGGCCCAAGATGGGCCAGACACGTGAGAGGATCGGAAACGCTAGAGAATCGGGGAACCACGACGGCCGAAGCGTGTAATTGTTTTTTTTTTTGACAAAACTCGTTTTAACCAATATAAAAGGCTATCTTCCTTTCCTTTCACAAACAACATGTTAGCTGGCTTGGTTTGTGCGTGCGGGCTTAATCTAAGCGGGCGGGGTTCGAGTCCTCGTACCGCAATTTATTTTTTGAAGCCAATTTTTACATACAATGCACACGACCAAAAAAAAAAAACGACGTACGAAAACGTACCAGATGACGAAAAAAGTGGAGAAACAATCCTCACTTTAATATTAGGTATAGATATAGATATAGATGTGGGACGCTGTGTGTGATCCTCTCGGCTTTGGTTTGCTTTTCTTCTTTGCCTCGGAATCCCCCGACTGGGCTGCTGCTTTGGGCTTTGAGATGCGGTCCGAACCATGGATGATGATGGATGGGGTCGCTGCTGCTGTTGCGGTTGTTGCAGGGCCCGCGTCAGATCAGATCAGGAGAAGAAAAGGGGGAGTCACCTGTGACGGGGACACTGTTGCGTGCGCTTTGGACCACGCCGATGCCGTGCTCCATCATGTGATGTGTACGTTGTAGTAGTAGGACTGCCGTGCAAAGTTTTTTTTTAGAACATCGGCCTTCATTGATCAAGTAACAAATTTACAAAGAGTCTCCCGGATGCAATCCGAAGCAGAACGAAAAATACAAAGACTAGTAGAGTTCACACTTGATCTAGCTAAAACCTGAGCTAAAACATTGAAATGCCGACGAACATGCATGAACGACGCAGCAGGAAGATCACTTGCCGCCTTCTTGATATCAGCCACAATGGAACCAACAGTAGAACGATCCTTGGTCGGTGCTAACAATCGTTGTACTACCGAGAGGCAGTCCGACTTGAAGACCACATCAGCATAGCCTTCCTCTCGTGCAAACCAGGCCGCCCGACGAAACGCCATGGCTTCAGCCACTTCAGGATTCAGAACACCCTTCAATGATTCAGAGCAAGCAACCACACACTGACCCAAATGATCCAAAATCACAACACCCACTCCGGCTCTATTCAATTCTTCAGAAACAACAGCGTCAGAGAAAACAACCAGCGTACCTACCGGCGGCGGAGACCAGAGATGACTTGAAGTGAAGGTCTCACGCCTATGTGCAGATACAGGTTTGTATAGGTGTTGGAAGATCAACTCAATATAAGCCTGGGTCCTAGCTGATGTGCGCTTCGGGTGTGGGGCTTCCGGATCATTTCTTGCAGTGTTCCGAGCCTCCCAGATATGCCATATCGTCACCGTCATGACCGTCGCGTCTGATCGGAGCAGCGGAAGAGATAATCAAAGAGCCACTGCTTAGGTGATGCGAAGGACGACCGATGGAGTTTGATGCCAAAGGTTTCCTTTATCTCGTCCCATACCGCACGAGCATGGGAACAGAAAAGTAGAGCATGCTCCACACTCTCTAGCCTACCACAGAAACAGCAGTCCGTCCTAGTCGGGACATGGCGATGACGAAGCTGCTCACCCGAGGGAAGACAATCATGGGCCAAACGCCATAGCACAATTTTCATCTTATTGGGAGCCTTGACCCTCCACAACGCTTTCCACAATTTTTCCTCTTGCGACCAATTTGAATTTTGACCCAGGCCGTTGCCACTGCGAGCCATTAAGAAACGCCTCGTTCTCGCCAGGTTATAAGCAGACCGGACAGAATAATCTCCAAATCTGGTAAACGTCCATCAGACATAATCTGGACTCTCTAGGTTGTTAATCGGAATATGAAGAATATCACCAGCCACTCTTTCAGGGAAGAAAGCCCTCACCGTTTCTTCATCCCAGGATCCATTCTCCTCGTCAAAAAGGCAATGGACCGTGGCGGACTCCGTGATGGGGGGAGATAGGTTGCAGAACAACCGGTGGAGTAGACGGGATCCAATGATCAGATAAGATACGAGTGCTTCTTCCGTCACCAATACCCCATTGTATACCTTGTTTCAGCAGATCTCGTCCATGCAGGATACCACGCCAAGTCGCCGAGGCAGTACGAGGTGCCGTGGGCATTCCAAAAATTCCCATTCGGAAAGTACCTTCCCTTCAACACACGGGCGCATAATGAATCAGGTTCAGATAGTAGACGCCAGCCTTGCTTACCAAGCATCGCTTGATTAAACAGCGCCATGTCACGAAAACCCATGCCACCAAGCGACTTTGGAGTTGAGAGCCATGCCCAAGACCTCCAGTGAAGTTTCTTCTTTCCGTCCTCCCGACCCCACCATTGATCAGCTACAATTTGGCGAAACTTCTCACAAGTAGCAATAGGGAGGCGGAAGCAGCCCGAGACAAAGGTCGGAATAGCCCGTGTAATTGATTTCAACAAAGTTTCATTCCCAGCCCTAGACAAAGGCCGGTTAGACCATCCGTGAATATTCTGCCAAGCTCTGTCAGTCAAGAATTTGAATGTGCTAGTGGGTGATCTGCCAACCTCAGTGGGCATACCGAGGTAAGAATCATGAAAGGCCTTATTATGAACCCCCAGCCTAGCCTTAACACTATTCTTGACACTCACCGGGCAATGACGTCCAAAAAAGATTGAAGATTTCTCCTTATTGATTGCTTGACCAGAGCCCTCACAGTATAATTTTAAAACCGAATCCAACGAGTCCACACTACGGTGATCACTCAAAGTTTGATCCAGTGTGTGCACGTATGTGCGGCACACGCACCGCAGACGAACCAACACATCGGGTGGGAACGCAGGGCTCGGATCCGCGGGCACGGTGCGCGCCGCCTGAGGAAATCAGCTCAACCTTTTCTTTATGAATATATATATGGGACAGTGCTAGGCACCGGTCGACCGGCTCGATCGCATCCCGTGCGTCGATGTGCTGTCTTTTAGCGGTCGGATCAGCTTCCCGGACCTTTTAGTTTTTGTCCTAGAAAAAACATAACAAAATTCACACATGGAGAGGAGAGCCACAATGAGTGCCACTAACCCCCCCTTCCTGCCATGGACGCGCAAGGCGCCCCGACCTCGAAGCACCGCCGGTGAGCCATCGGTCGTAGTCCCTCGCAGAATCGCGGCCCGCGCTCAAGAAGAACACTCCCAAGAGCTTGCAGCATCCGTCCTCGTCGGTTCCAGCATGATGTCGCCGTCATAGCACCCTTCCAGGTGGTTGTCGTTGCAGCAGCCGTCGTAGCACGTCGCAACACCATTGTGCCGCCGTTGTAGCTCCTATAGTCACCGCTCGCATCATCGTCAGCTCGCCACGCTGGTTGAAGCTTTTTCCGTCACCGGTTGAAGCCTGTTCCATGACGAGTTGTAGCTTCGCGGTGGCCGCGCAGCTTCCGTCGTCTCTCATTGAAGCTTTTGGCGTCGCTGGTTGCAGCTTTTGCAGCATCCTCGCTATTGGTTTAACATCCCGTCCCGCCGGTCGCAACAAGTCTCGCAGCTAGTTCCAGCATCCCACACTGTTTGTCGTAGCACGCATCGCTGCCGGTTGCGGCCATCTCAGGCACAGCCCGTTCTCCCACCGTGGCACCACTCTCGACGGTTGCAGCAAAACAGACGGTCGGTTCCCCGCACCCCGCCTCACCGGTCACAGCATCCGCGCAACATGGGCATCACCATCGCAGCATCGCACCTCACGAGTTCCAGCACCGTGCCTTGCCGGTTCCAGCATGTGGCTGACACGATCGCATCACGCGATTCCCACCACCCCGCAGTGTGGTCGTTGCCGTCGCAGCTATGGCTATGACTGGGGAAAAGGGAAGACGGACGGGTGGGCACCACCATGGCTGGGGGAAAGGGGAGAGGTTTGTCCTTGTCATAGCAGGTCGTGGATGTTGCTACTTGGAGCAGCCCGAGATCATCCCTCGTCGCGCGCCACGGCGTCTCACAACATCGGTGAGCCTCGCGGAGGGGTGATGGGTGCTTCTCTCACCGGGAGGCCACACACAGTAGGAAAGTTTTTTTGGTTTTCCAGAAAATCCATACCTGCAGAAGTCCAAACACGATGAAACTTTTGACAATTTTTTCTGGACAATAAAAGACCTTAGAAGCTTTGGGGGAGGACCAGAAGACCTACGAGGGCCCCACAAGGTAGGGGGCGTGCCCTCGGGGGTAGGGCGCGCCACCCTGGCTTGTGGGCTCCTCGTAGCTCCGTTTGCCCTAATTATTGGCCTATAAATTCCCAAATATTCAAAAACCCTCGAAGCGAGAGCCGAAACAATTTTATCGCCGCCGCAAGCCTCTGTTCCGAAGCGATCTCATCTGGAGGCCTTCTCCGGCACCATGCCGGAGGGGGAAACCATTCGGGAGGCCATCTTCATCAACCTTGCCGCCTTCATGCTGAGGCGTGAGTAGTTCATCCTCGGGGCTGAGGGTTTGTACTAGTAGCTATGTGTTTGATCTCTCTCTCTCCCATGTTCTTAATGGATGCCGATCTTGATGTATCATGTGCTTTGTTAATAAAGTTGGATCACATTATTATGTTCATCTCCCTCTCTTATTTTCGTGGTGAATTGAGTCTTGCTCTTTGAGGTTTCTTTATGTTGGATTGAATATTTTGAATTTAAGATCACTTGATGCATGTCTAACTCGTGGATACCCGTGGTGACATTGGGGTAATATAGGTAACATAAGAGTTGAATGATACGTATCATATGGTGTTGTGGTAGTACGATCTTGATATTCGTGACACTTTGGGTGTGGTTCAATAGATTGATTGGAAACACAACTTTGAGGTGGTTTGCTACCTACGCGATTTCATCCTACTTTCTCCAATAGAAATAGAAACTTTGGAGTGATTTTTTGCCGCACTTTGAGGGATTATGATGTAATTCAATTATGTTAATGATGTTGAGAGATTGCACTAGTGTAAGTATGAATCATAGGCCTTGTTTCTAAGCATCGAGACACCGTTTTCGCACACTTTCGCTACTTGCTACCTTGCTGTTTTTATTTGTTCAGATTATAAAAAACTATTTCTATCATCCATATTATACATCTATCATCATCTCTTTGCCGAACTAGTGCATCTCTACAACTGACAATTGATATTAGGTGTGTTGGGGACACAAAAGATTACTTGTATTTGATTGCAGGATTGTTTGAGAGAGAACCACCTTCATCCTACACCTCTCGTGGATTGATAAACCTTAGGTCATCCACTTGAGGGAAATTTGCTGTTGTACTACAAAACTCTGCGCTTGGAGGCCCAACAAAGTCTACAAGAATAAAGTTGCGTAGTAGACATCACGCTATTTCTGGCGTCATTGCCGGGGAGGTGAGTGCTTGAAGGTATCTTCTTTAGATCTTGCAATTGAATCTTTTAGTTTATTGTTTATCACTATTTGGGTTTAAAAAGAAAAATTTAAAAAAAATGGAAGTGAAGTTGCATCAAATCTTTATCTTTATGAAGTTTTTCTTGAAAATATGGATTCCGATAATTGCTATGAAGTGTTAAAAGAAGAATTTAACACAATGTTTGGTGTGAGTTCCTTCAATGATAAGAATGATTGCAATGTTGTTAGTATGCTTTCTATGAATATCTATGAAACTAATGATGATTGCACTAGTCATGATAAAATTTCTGAAGAAAAAGTTTATTGTAAGCAAGTCAAATTTTTTTGGAGAGCATAGACCTTGTGAAAAAGTGCCAATTAGGGATGATAAATTTTGTAAGAAGCACAAACATGACAAAACTAAATGGTGGCTTAAGATATTAGATGATTATGCTAGAAAATTATGTTCTCTTTATCCCATTACTTGTGAACTTTGCAATAAAGTTGGTCATCTTAATTTTCAATGCATGCATTTTCATGATCGAATCATGGCCAAATATTGTGATGACATGATTACCCTTGAACTTTATAATGAAGTTAGTCTGTTTTTGGGGTGTGAATAATTGACAAATAAAAATAATTGGTTTGAAGTAATTCTCACAGAGGACATTTAAATTCATCTAAGATAAATCTATATGTTTTGTGTGGTAAATTGCAATGAGAATCACTACTGCAGGATGCTGCTAACGCGACACATCAATCAGAGACCCTTCGACCAAACTGTGTGCGATGCATGAATCGCAAACGGTATCGTAATAAAACCGTCACCAATAAGACGAACTGTGTGCGATGGCGGAGACATCAAGCACGATTCAGATTAGAGACGCGTGTGCGATACGTGGCATACAGTTGATCCATACGAACTGTTTGCGATGAGCCAGAGCAACGAAAACGGCCAGCCAGATCAAGGTGTGTGCGATATACGGCATACAGTTTACTCGGATGAACTGTTTGCGATTAGCTAACACAACAACAACGGTCAGCCAGATCAAGGTGTGTGCGATACACGGCATACAGTTGACTCAGATGAACTGTTTGTGATGAGCCAAAACAACAGAAACGGTTCAACTTAATAAGATGTGTGTGATACGCGGCAAACATGTCAGTAATCAGAAATGTGTGGGAAGACCGATAATAACACAGACGATTCCTGCTAATAAGCCATGTGTGTTGTGGGCAAACGGTTGGTGGTAAACAATTGTCAGCGATTGATGAAATAATCACCGACGGGTTCCGTAGTTTAATCCATATGCGATGTGATTTGCTCAGTCTGCACAACATCTACGCCCTGTCTACAGAACAACAACATATGTACTTATAAGGACATGATTGCATAACCAAATTAAACATTCAATTACATAACTGACTACAGATAGCGTTTGCACACCTAAGCAGACAATTACATGCATAATAAACTAGGAGAAATGATCATCAAATCAACTACTTCTTGTTGTGATGCTTGCCTCCAATGCTATGCTTGTGGCTTGATCCCTCGTCGTCTACAGGAAGGAGGCACTTCCTCATGTCAATGATCCGCCTGTACATCTCGTAGCATGTGTACGCGTCCATGGCCACGTACTTGAGGTGATCTTCATCCAGTATCTGGCGGGGAAGGAGGGCAGGTCACCTCGCCTAGGATGCATGCCCAGCGCCGCCGCTGCAGCGGGTTGGGCGATTTGGCTTCTTCTACCGCCCATTTGAACAGCCGCACCGGGTTCGTATACCATTCCGCAGGCATGCGCGTTCTCTCCTCCGTAGTCAACTCCGTGAATATGATCTCTGCCATTAGCGCCAGCTCCAAGTCGATGCGACGCTGCCAGATGCTGACATCCCTCAGCATCTCTGCCCTGAGATCGACTTGCGCCTCCGCCTTGTGCTTCGCCATGCGCAACTTTTTCGAACATGTCTCCAATCGATGACTCGCTTCCTCGATCTGATTTGCCCTTGCTGCCCACCACCTCCAACGCAGCCCCGGCATGTCCTCCGGCGCCACCGATCTGTGAGTCCAGAGCAATGGATCCCCTCTGATAGATACGTGGGTTTCGCTCAACGGCGACAGTGCCGCGGGCCGCGGTGAGAGGGAAGCCCGCAGGATGCTGGGATCTAGGGGATTATCCATGGTGGAATCCGATGGGTGAGGCGGGGAGGCGAGCGTGGAAGGCCAGATTTGGGGGCTGCGAGAGGAAAGAGACGATAGAGAGCGAAAGAGGAGCAACGCAACCAAGGTGAACAGGGAGTGGGCGAGGCAAAAAAATTGACTGTGCCAAATTGCTAATGAACACATCCCATTAATTAAGTTATTATAATTGCCAGAGTAGAATCACTGCCCACTTCCTTGTCGTTTTCCTCTTCCACCATGCATGCATGCAAACATAATTAAATTTTGGAGGTAGTTGGTTGGTTCATACGTGGGAGGGGAAAAACTAAAAACTAAAAACACTTTCAACGATGAGAAAGGCAGTCGGGAAATTGGTGCTAATTAAGAAAGGGTGACTAAAGTTTTTGGAAAAATCTGAATTCTCTTAGGTGCCCTACGCACCTGGACGGAGGGAGTACAGTTGTTTCGTGTGCGATTATGTGTGTACAAAAACCTTTGAAAATGCAAACGAGTTGTTTGCGATGGTAGGAGCATCGCACACGATGCGTGGTGCGAGTACTCGTGAGTGATGATTTGTAAGTTACACATACGTTTCCTTATGTTAACACATGTGTGATAACACGTGACACCGCATACGGTTGTGTGCTGGGAATTGTGTGCTCCACTTAGTCTTCCCGCGCTCCAGCGATGGCTTCCCGCGCAAGCGCCAACCACAGGGGTAAATTGTAAATCCCCAATCCCCTAGCCAGCTGCTAGCTAGCTATAAATAACCACAACAATAGCCGGCAGCGGTGACTCACTACTGATCCCGTTGCTAGCTAGTTACCCACACATACCGGTATACCCGGCCCCAATGGCCGACGACCGGATGGAGTTGGGCGATAGCGGAATCGAGGCTGCCGACGCGATGGTCGGCTTTGCAGTCAACGGCCATGATGCTGCCTCTCCCGATGACAGCCAGAAGAGGCAGGAAACGCGGTACGAGCAAGCCACCAGGTTAGCCAGGGTCGTCCTGAAAGCAGCTAGGGATCGCCAACGGGCGATACTGCGGGCTCGGCGCAGAGTGTGGCGGATGGTGCGGGCGGCGGAGCAGGAACTGCGACGACGCAAGGACAACTGCGGCAGTGGCGGCTGCTGCATGAGGCGCATGCTTATGTCTCAGATGGAGGAGGGCGCAGCGCCGGGCGTCGCCGGGGCAGGCCTAGGGGCAGTGACGGCAGCCCTGGCGAGAGCCAACGTCTTGTCGGCCGCCGGGATGATGTACGCAGAGCCGACGGTCGTGGCAGCCCTGGTGAGAGCTGCGCCCGAGGCAATACCGGCGATCACCGATGTCGAGGCTGCCCCAGCGTCGATCGATCAATGTGTAGGTCATCGACTTGGCGACCTCCTCTCTTCCTGAGCCCAGCAGGATAGACACGATGATGGACGATGGCAGCTGTGCGTGCTGGGTCCACGTCAGGGGCAGTAGCTCTTTTGTGCGCGCATGGTTCGTTATATTGATGTAAATTAGGGAGCTAATAATGGTTTGTAAATTACTCCTCGAACTAGGCACTGGACCAATTTGAGCATATATATGCTCGATTGATTATTTGTTCATGCATGTCAAATATGTCAATTGTATGGGCTGGCCTATCTATATATTATCTCATTTTGCAATATGGAAAAATTAAGAACCTGAATAACAGCATTTGAGTAACATATAGTGGTGACACTATTTAACAAAAGGTGATACTAATACTTTCCATGAAAACCCCGAACTGAACAATTTTGACAACCATATGGTCCATATCTACATACTTAAGATAGGCCAACAACCACAACTATCCGCTGGAAGCAGCTTGATCACGGCGACTTGGCTTCTCGTCAATGAAAAGGAAGATCCCTCCTGTGCCTTCGTAGAGTATGAGTATAACAGTGTCTCCAATTTTCAAATGTGGATGCATTGCCAGGACAACCGAGAACCTATTAATTTGAATGGTTCCATTTGTGCGGGAAATGCAGTACCTTGCAATCACTTTGGCGTTCTTAGTAGGCACAAGTGTAATTCAACCACGCCGGGAAATCAATTCAGGAACAGCTGCATCGGGCAATTTCTGTTGCAATGAAGAATAGAAACCAATTGTAACATATCGTCGAAGCTATATATAGTTCATGAATAACAACATACAAATAAGACTTTTTACCAACATTTTGTTCACACAATTGGTCTTGTTCAATGTGTGCACCAGTGGTAGATTGATTCCCATCCCAAATCCAGCATTCATACGCTGTGGGTCTTTCAGATTATCAACAAATTGTATGACATACTCTAAGTCTTTCCAGTGAAATTTGGTATACCGAGTAACATACAGTTTGTTAACTATGCTTCCAACATATCCTGCTTAAAAGGTGGAATGGGATTATTTATTCAGAACATGGCAGAAGAATAGTGGGCATAAATTGGTAATTGGAAGTTGTTACTGGCTAGGAACAGAGTCAGAAAATGAAATCCCAATTGGTTGCTCAAATAGTGATCATTTAGTCAGAACAATTACTTTATTTTGCTAATAAGTAATATGCCAACATGGAGAAAGTTGAAAGAACACTAACCTCGATCAGACTGTGGTCGGCTGATGACGCTGGGGAAGTAAACATCCATGTTTATTTGACCAGACCGTGGTGCACGCACTAGAATTTTACTGCCAGCTTTCAGTTCATAAAACTTAGAAAAATTTCTTCAAAGGTCCGCATCAAAATAGGAGTGACCATCTTTATCAACTTTTACCCTAACTGTCATTGTAAATCCATGCTGCGTGGTCAATATGACATCCATGGAGTCATCAACAAAGTAAAGGCCAAGATATCCTTGTACACGTGTTCTTGCAAAGCAAGGGATGTTCTACGGGAAATGAAAATTAAGATCGTTATATGCAAATGTGGGAATAAATGATAGAAAACAGAACAATAGCTGAAATCAAAGTACAAAAATATATAATTAAACAGATAATGTAACCAAGATTTCATGCAAATATGAGAGTAACTGAAAGAATAATACATATTTTTTTAAGGGAACAAATACATCATTAATTTGCCTAATTTAGAAAAAAAATTCCTCTTTGACGTCTATGGTGCATGTCGCACCTTTTATCCAAATATAGCAATATATGGTATATGTTCATAAAATTGGGACATGCCAACTGTGGTAGGATGAGATTGAACATACCGTGCACTCCCTGAAGTCATCTGGTATGGTGAGATAGAACTTCTTGTCCGATTGGCCGCGACCACAGTGGTCTGATTTGTGCTTGCACTGTGGACACTAGAATGAAAAACCTCGAATCAGCTATAAGAAAAATGAATCCACGATGATTTCCGCCGGGTGATTAACAGGGACAGACGGACTGCGATAAGAGATGAGCGAATATTTCGCTAAATTAATTACCTTATTCTCCATGAGAGAGAGAAAAAAACCCCCGGCCCAAGCCCGTGGAAAATCCCGCAGAAAACAACAATCGACCAGAGTCAAGAAAGTCGGTGCCGATAGGCGTCGGCGAGGGGAAGAAACAAAATGCGGTGGCGTTTGTTGGCGGCAGCCGGCTACGAGGGGCACTGTCGAGATCAAAGATTTGGGCAGACCTGTCGAGAATGAGCAACGACGACGTCTACACAAGTCGGTGCAGACAGGCGGCGGCAATCGGCAGTGGCGAAATCCTGTGACGTTTGGCGCGGGGCCGAATCCCGTCGGCGACAGTCGTCGAGCTAAGGGATGGCCGCGGTGATAGAAGTTGACATGCAGAGTTGCGGAGGAGTGTAGTGCGAGTGAGGAGTGGGGACGAAGGAGGGAGGGGGGCGAGGGTTTTCTTTTCTTTATTGACGTGTTGGTGAGGGTTTTCTGCGCCAAAATAATGCGTTGCGGAGGCAACGTTTCGTAAATATAGCCCGTGTGTGATTGATGTTACCAAGATTGGAAGGGAATCCAAATTCCTTGGTCTTTCATCCTTGAATTTTTTTATACGATCAACATAGACCCTAGAATGCACCTTGTTCAAATTTGGCACTTTTCCGGGCTCATTTACTATATTTGGGCCATTATTTGCATTTTCTAGGCATTTATGCACATAATTCAAATTCACACAATCGGTGCATGAAAAAGGTGCACAATAACGGTTTGAAAAATCAAGCTTGTGGTATTTAGTAAATTTCCATGCCTTTTACAATGGAATGGGGAGAGATTTCAATGATATGTGTGGCAAGAGTCAACCACAAACGTGTCGTTTATTGGTTTTTCAACTCTAGAAAATTGAAAAACATGCCTGAAAAAAATGATACCTGGCATGGTGCGATGGTATGACCTCAGCATGCCATGGTAAATTTTTAATAAAGTTTGGCTAACATCGTTATACACGCTCGTCATAAATCGAACCATCACAAAGGAAATTTTGTGGTTTTGAGAGGGAAATCACCAAGTTTGAAGGGGAATCCAAATCTCCCTCGTCGTTTGTCCTTGAGTTTTTTTCTATGATCAACATACACCCTAGAATGCACCTTGTTCAAAATTTGCACTTTTCTGGCTAATTTACTATATTTGGGCCGTTATGTGCATTTTCTAGGCATTAGTGCACATAATTCAATTTCGCACAATCGGTCCATGAAAAAGTTCACAAAAACGGTTTGGAAAAGCTTGCTTGTGGTATTTAGTAAATTTTCATCCCTTTTACGAGGAATGGGGAGAGATTTCAAGGACATGTGTCGCAAGAGTCAACCACAAATGTGTCATTTATTGGTTTTTTAACTCTAGAAAATTGAAAAACATGCCTGAAAAAGATGATACCTGGCATGGTGCCATGGTATGACCTCAGTAATCTGTGGTAAAAAAATGGCAAATTCTGGCACAAGTTGTAACGATAACTCCTTGAAAACGAGAGCATCTCACAAGAAGAATCACTATTTCCAAAATGATAAATGGCAATTTGGACTTGAATTACGGTGACTTCATCGTTTCGCGTCCAAACTATTTACACGGTGCGCAAGCACCATCGGCCGCTAGATTTGATTTTTTTTGCATATTTCAGGACTCGTTTGATATATTTAAGCACTTTATAGCATTTACCTGACATTTAGCGCATATAAGTGAAATCCCAGCTACAACTACACGGGTGTGATGGGAGGGTTGTGGATTGTCGTTCGATCGCGGTGCATCATACGGTGCACACGCGCGATCCGTGTGGCTGGGGTTTCGGCCAATCAAAACGCATCACACAATAGAGTCAGCCCACACGGCTTTCATAAGCAGCGAAAATGAACCGTGCGTGATAATAAATCACCAGGATTTCAAGGGAATCCAAATTTCCTTGGTCGTTCGCCCTTGTTTTTTTCTACTATCTACATAGACCCTAGAATGCACCGTGTTCAAATTTGGCACTTTTCCGGGCTTACTATATTTGGGCCATTATTTGCATTTTCTAGCCATTTATGCACATAATTCAAATTGGCACAATCGGTGCATGAAAAGGTGCACAACAACAGTATGAAAAATCAAGCTTGTGGTATTTAGTAAATTTCCATGCCTTTTACAAGGGAATGGGGAGAAATTTCGATGATATGCGTGATACGTCTCCAACGTATCTATAATTTTTGATTGTTCCATGCTATTATAGTATCAATCTTGAATGTTTTTATATGCAATTATATATCATTTTTAGGGACTAACCTATTAACCTAGTGCCCAGTGCCAGTTGCTGTTTTCTGCTTGTTTTTGGCTTTTCAGAGAATCAGTACCAAACGAAGTCCAAATGCCACGAACCTTTTTGGAGATTTTTTTTCTGGACAAAAGAGACCCTGGACACTTGGAGAGGAGGCCAGAAGGTTCACGAAGCCTCCACAAGGCAACAGGGCGCGGCCCCAGGGGGGCGCGCCCTGATGCCTTGTGGGGCCCTTGTGGCTCTGTTTGACCTAATTCCACTCCTATAAATTCAAAAATATTCGGAAACCATCAGAGAGCCAGAAGAGAAAACCTTTCCGCCGCCGCAAGCCTCTGTTCTTCCGCGATCCCATCTGGAGGCCTTTTCCGGTACTCTGCCGGAGGGGGAATCGATCACGGAGGGCTTCTACATCAACCTTGCTGCCCTTCCGATGATGTGTGAGTAGTTTACCACAGACCTACGGGTCCATAGCTAGTAGCTAGATGGCTTCTTCTCTCTCTTTGATCTTCAATACCATGTTCTCCTTGATGTTCTTGGAGGTCTATCCGATGTAATCTTCTTTTGCGGTGTGTTTGTTGGGATCCGATGAATTGTGAGTTTATGATCAGATTATTCAAGAGAAATATTTGAGTTTTCTGTGAACTCTTTTATGCATGATTAAATATAGCTTTGTATTTCTCTCCGATCTATCGATTTGGTTTGGCCAACTAGATTGGTTTATCTTGCAATGGGAGAGGTGCTTTGTGATGGGTTCAATCCTGCGGTGCTCAATCCCAATGACAGAAAGGGACATGACACGTATTTGTATTGTTGCCATTAAGGATAAAAATATGGGGTTTATTCATATTGCTTGAATTTGCTTCTCTACATCATGTCATCTTGCTTAAGGTGTTACTCTGTTTTTACTAACTTAATACTCTAGATGCATGCTGGATAGCGGTCGATGAGTGGAGTAATAGTAGTAGATGCAGGCAGGAGTCGGTCTACTTGTCTCAGATGTGATGCCTATATACATGATCATTGCCATGAATCCGTCATAATTATTTACTTTTCTTTCAATTGCCCAACAGTAATTTGTTCAGCCACCGTATGTTTCTGCGCTCGAGAGAGAAGCCTCTAGTGAAAACTATGGCCCCCGGGTCTATCTTTATCATATTAAAAAAATACCTTGCTACAATTTATTTACTTTTATTTAGTTTAGTAATTTACTTTATCTATTTACCTCTATCAGACTTAATCCTTGCAAGTAACCGCTAAGAGGATTGACAACCCTCTTATTTGCGTTGGGTACAAGTGTTTGCTCTTGTGTGTGCAGGTGTGCTTAACGGAATTTTGCTTGGTTCTCCTACTGGATTGATAACCTTGGTTCTGAACTGAGGGAAATACTTATCTTTACTGTACTGCATCATCCTCTGTGAGGGTGTCCCAGATTAGGGGGTACTCGGGCTGCCGACCTATCTCTCGTGGGCCGGACTAGTGGGGCACTCTTTGCTCGTCAAGAAGGCCGGGTTGTAGGCAACCACGTGCACCTGAAGGAAACCTCTGAAGACTTGGCGTCTCCTCCAAGAAATAATTAGCGTAACCGGCATGTTCATCCCCTGATGGCAACCGACCATATGTAACCCTGGATCCCTCTGGTGTCTATATAAACCGGAGGGTTTAGTCCGTAGAGAGGGAGAATCATCATAACCACCTAGGGTTTAGCCCATCCGATCTCGAGGTAGATCAACTTTGTAACCTTCGTACAATCACATCAATACAACCTGGGTAAATTCCTGTCTCTACGTTCCCTGTTACTCATTGATTCCTAGATCCATAGTTCGGACCCCCTACCCGAGATCTGTCGGTTTCGGTACCGACATTGGTGCTTTCATTGAGAGTTCCGCCGTTGGGTCACCAAGGATCAATGGCTCGCCTTGTCATCAGCGATGGCATCCGCAGCAAGGACA
Organism: Elymus sibiricus; assembly: GCA_039707655.1. NCBI lineage: Eukaryota > Viridiplantae > Streptophyta > Magnoliopsida > Poales > Poaceae > Elymus > Elymus sibiricus. Next base: position 196,650,699 of record CM077666.1, on the reverse strand, counting down.
TCTTCATCCCCGGTCAGCTCTTTGCGTTCGGCAGCATTGTGCTGCACGCCGATCCGACCGGTCACCTTGATTAGGTCGACAGCTTCGCCCCTGAGAAGGAGATCAGGTTTGGCAACCTAGAGTACGTCACCGATTCTCGGGGCGATCTGGTCCTTACTAGGTTCTCAGCTTTACCTGAGGAGCCTAATAATCCCGAGGCCTTAACCTCGGATTCTCTCCTCGGCCCCGTCTCCGGGCCGGCCCTCAGTTTGGATCTGGCCTTGAGTTCGGATCCGACTCCGGCGCCAGAAAACCAAGGGTCACCCTTGGCCGAGCACACTTCCAACGCTGGCACACCGGAGTTCGACTCCGAAGTATGCCCAAGGATGGGTCCGATGGACCTCTCGCTCTTAAGCAAGATGTTAGATCGGATCCAGAAGATGAGTATCACGGATGGCCCATCCTCAGCCCATGAGCAGATCGGACTCGAGGCCAACCACGGGGAATTTTGCGTCCCACCCACCACCCACTTAGTAGCCACTGTCGAAGACTTAACCGACATGATGGACTACGCCTCCGAGGAGGCTGACGACATGGACGAGGATATCGACGTCCCGCCTTATATGGCTCCCACCCTTGCCACCTCCAACACCGGAAAGTGGACCGCCACCTCCACCTACGACGTTTACATGATCGATACCCCCAAGAAGGATGGCGACACGACCAAGAAGGACGACAACGGCCCCGCTGTGGAACCACCCAAACGCCGACGAAGGCGAGCCAGAGGGCGAGGAAAGGGCAAGGAAAATAACACAGACACGAACGGCACCGAAGATAGCGACACTCCGGATAACATGGGGGAGCTCGGCGACAACACCCCCGAACAGCACCACAATGCCCCTGAAGGGCACGAGGACCAGGGTAACCTTGAGGACCCCGAGGATTCCGAGGATAGCAACTACCTCCCTCCGTCCGAAGAGGAGGACAGCCTCGGACCCAAGGATTTAGTTGTCCCAGAGGGCCCCCTGGAACAGGAAAGATTCAAGCAGCAACTCATAGCCACCGCCTGAAGCTTGAAGAAGATGGAGCAGCAGCTAAAGGCCGAACAAGACACACTCAACGACAGGTGGACAATGGTCTTAGCAGCCGAAGAGGGCTTCGACAATCAGCGCCAGGATCAGTACAAAAGCTATCCACGACGGTGTTTGCTACCTTCATTCGAGGATGAGGCCCTTGAGCCCATGCCTCCCAGACAAACTTACACAAGCCAGCCCGACCGCCCCCCTCGAGGACGGGATAAGATGGCTGGGGAAACCGAATACCCACCCGCACCCCCTCGCCGGGCGGGCAAAGACCCCGTTCAACCAGAGGACCCACACGACCTGCGGCATGACCTGAACGCCAGAGGGACACAGTCAAGATCCATCTATGGATCCAGAGGTTATGCACCCGCTGGACGGGACGGCTACCAAACCTGGCGCGACAAGAACAATAGAGCTCAGGAGCAGCACCGTGCCCGGATGACAACCGATCTCCGACACGACATAGCCCGGGTCAGGGGCGCCGCACACCCAATGTGTTTCACAGATGAGGTGATGCAGCATTAGTTCCCCGAAGGCTTTAAACCCGTGAATATAGAACAATACGATGGGACAACTGACCCAGCCGTATGGATCAAAGATTTTCTTCTCCACATTCATATGGCCCTGAGGAGATGACCTCCACGCCATTAAATATCTACCATTGAAGCTCAAAGGACCAGCGAGGCATTGGTTGAACAGCCTACCCGAAAACTCCATCGGGAGCTGGGAAGAGCTCGAGGATGCATTCCGAGCTAACTTTCAAGGCACCTATGTTCGGCCACCGGACGCCGACGACCTGAGCCATGTGGTTCAACAGCCCGGGGAGTCAGCTCGGCAATTCTGGAACCGGTTCTTGACTAAGAAGAACCAAATCGTCGACTGTCCGGATGCCGAAGCAATCGCCGCATTCAAGCACAGTATTCGGGACGAGTGGCTCACCCGCCAGCTCGGCCAGGATAAGCCGAGAACAATGTCGGCTCTCACCTCCCTAATGACCCGCTTTTGCGCGGCTGAAGATAGTTGGTTAGCTCGTCGAAGCAACCATCCCGAAGACCCCGGCACTTCAGAAGCCCGGGACGGGAACGGGAAACCCCGGCGCAACAAGAATAATAAGCGTCGGCACACAAACAACGGAAGTGAAGCCGATGGTTCAGCGGCCCGAAGTCAGGACCACGGAAGAAACCTTCTAAAGGAAGCCGGGACGGCCCGTCTGCACTAGACAGAATCTTGGACAGGCCCTTCCAGATCCACGGTACCTCGGATAAGCCCGCCAACCACACCAACCGCAACTGTTGGGTAATCAAACAGGCCGGCAAGATCACAACCGAGGAGCAGAGCAAGGGTCCCCGCAGCGAGGATGACGCTGAACCTCGCGGGCCGAACAATGGAGGCCAAAAGCAGTTCCCTCCAGAGGTAAAAACCATGAACATGATTTACATCATGCACATACCGAAGAAGAAGCGGAAACGCGCACTCTGGGATGTCTACGCCTTAGAGCGTGTAGCCCCGAAATTCAACCCGTGGTCGGCCTGCCCGATCACTTTCGACCGTCGAGACCATCCAACCAGTATCCGTCACGGAGGAACAGTGGCTCTGGTGTTCGACCCCATCGTGGACGGATTTCACCTCACCAGAGTCCTCATGGATGGAGGCAGTAGCCTCAACCTGATTTACTCAGATACAGTGAGGAAAATGGGGATCGACCCATCAAGGATTAAACCCAGTAACACCACCTTTAAAGGTGTAATCCCAGGCGTCGAAGCACGGTGCTCGGGATCCGTGACATTGGAAGTAGTCTTCGGTTCGCCCGATAACTTCCGCAGCGAGGACTTGATCTTCGACATTGTCCCCTTCCGCAGCGGTTACCATGCACTCCTCGGCCGTGCAGCATTCGCCCGCTTTAACGCCATCCCACACTACACATACTTGAAGCTCAAGATGCCAGGACCAAAGGGCGTTATTACAGTCAATGGTAATACCGAACGCTCGCTCCGAACGGAGGAACACACGGCGGCTCTAGCCGCCGAAGTCCAAGCCACCGAAGAAGTGTCGCAGGCCCAGTCTACTGCCAAGACACTGGACGCACGCAAACGCGCCCGGGCTATGGCCTCGGTCCCAGAGCACTCCTGTGCTCACCCTAAATAGGAATACGCACCCCACAACAAGACTAACCCAGCAGCAAAATACGTGCCTCGAATGCAAAATTTCGCGCTCAAGATTCCATGGGCAGCTGTGGGGGCAAAACAACTCAAGGGCCGAGAGCTTGGTTCGACCAAGCCACGGCCGAAGATGTCCTCGGGACACTACGAAACTACAGGCACCATCTAGGGCCTGATCAGCGTTAAGCTGACATAGTGCGGCGATCTCTCAAAACCCTTCCTCAAGGGCTCGTCCGCCGAACATTCCTACTTCCGCCGAGCACACAATCGACAACTTCACTCACACGGAAGCTTCATAAAGAGCAAATGCGTAGACGTGCAGTAGGGCGTAGTAGGGACGTCAAACCACTCATGAAGGCCCTGTGTAAACCTTTCCTCTAATGCATTTTTTCTCAAAGTATCTGTAAAAGTTACTTCGGCGGATTGTACGGATAGACGTCACGAATTTAAAGGAAATAACGACCATTTTTTCCGGTCACACTGCGAGTACTTATGTTGCACTTTCCTTTCTGCTTTTCGGCCGAAGTAATCTATTACGATACGTTTCCTTTGTTAGATGTGATTGGCTAATAGACCGGGGGCTTGCATCTTCATCTAGCCCTAAACATCAGTCCGGCACCAATTTTATTACATGTGCTCGGCGTCACGGATATTGCATTATATGAATCAGTTCCGAATTGTGTCTTTAGTCAATAGTTGGGTTGTCCGGCTCCTGTGTTTACCCTCTTATGTTCCGCATTGTTCGGCTAGGAGGGTAAAGGGAGAACCACTGTGATTGTGCTTCTAGCTAGCCTGGTTAAGTACCTCAGTGGAGAAAGCCGAAAACTGACTATCATAATAAGCGAGAACTGGTCGGCGATCCGATGACTAGTGTTAAACTAAAAATCGTTGGAGGTTAGCCCGTGTTAAATGAAGGGTTCTCTGTCACAAGAACCACGTGATGATGGTGCCAATCGCGGTTTGTCCAGATATCACAAACACTGGGGGCTAGTCACCAACCCCCGCAGTTAAGCTCTTATGGCTAAGTGAAAGCACTAAAACCGCATAGTCTGATTGCCTTGTTTTCCGTACATATCCACCACCTCCGGGCACCGAGACGTCGGCTAAGGGTTAAGGTATTACGAGAAAACACCCCATGCAGTATCTGCAAGGGGGCTGAAGCCGACGACTGGTAACTTTCAGTTTAAAAACGGCCGCACAGGAGTCAAAATTAACATAGCAGGCATTATATTTACAGCCGACAACTTGCATTGCAACAAAACAAAAGTTTCAACTCCTCGGATACAAGGAAAATAAATCTACTCATAAATTACATCTTTTGAGCATTGGGCCTCTATTGCCCGAGCACCATCCATCACGATGGGAAAGTACTACTCGGGGTGCCTATGCTCCTTCCCTGGCGGCGGAGGTCCGGTGGCCACTTCGGTTGGCTTTATCTTCGGTCAATGCACCATTGTTTTTCCGAAGGCCATCCGAGCCCCCTCAGTGCACACGGAGCGCTTCCAGGCATCGATCCGGGGAGTGGCGTCGTATAGCCTCTGCACCAAGCCAAAGTAGCTGCTCGGCAGCGGCTCCGAAGGCCATAGCTTGACGCAGAGGTCCTTCATCGCCGGCTCCGCCATCCGATGCAACTCCATCAGCTGCTTCATCTGGTTGTTGAGGAGGGAAGGGTGTTTGGGCGCTTGAAATTGCGCCCAAAATAACCTCTGCTTGGCCCGACCCTCCTGGGCGGCGAAGAACCTCGCCGCATCAGCCGCACTCCTCGGGAGATCCACAAAGGCGCCTGGGGAATGCCACACTCACGTGAGAAAAGCGAACCTGTTACCACCAAAGACACTTTGCAGCAAATACGGCTTACCATCCGCAATGAGCTTCACTTGGCAGAGTTCTTCTTGGTAGCCATGCGCCTCCGTCCGCGCTTCCTTGGCCACCGACCCCAATGAGGTTAGCTCGGTGGCCTGCTCTTTATTCTTCTGCTCAAGAGCCTCACATTTCGTGATGGCATCTTTGAGCTCTTCCTGCACTTCCAGCACTCGGGCCTCGTGCTTCTGACTAGCGGTTTGTAACGCCCCGGACACACCCGCCGGTGGTCGTTACTCCTGGCCGGATCTAGACTGGCCCCACAGATCAATACTAGTCTTTTCTGCACACTTTGTCCTCACTCGTGCGCACCCGGGACTAACTTCCCAGTCGGTCACCCATCCTGAAATTACTCCAAGCTGAGCACGCTTAACTTTGGAGTTCTTTCCGAGTGGGCTCCCGGAAAATAAGGAATTTCTTATTAATATGAGTAGTCTATCATCCCTAATAAGCCAGGCTATCAAATACACCCCCACTCAGAGGAACCGACGTCCTCGTCGGGCCACATGAGCGTTCCCTCTTGGCACATACGTCTGTGCATCCAGTCCGGTACATGTGACATGCCGTGTGCCACGACGGGTCACAAACGTCATGGACAACATGACCGCGCACCTGTCTGCAAACATCCGTGTAACCACGAGGGTCGGCTCTGATACCAACTTGTAACGCCCCGGACACACCCGCCGGTGGTCGTTACTCCTGGCGGGATCTAGACTGGCCCCACAGATCAATACTAGTCTTTTCTGCACACTTTGTCCTCACTCGTGCGCACCCGGGACTAACTTCCGGGTCGGTCACCCATCCTGAAATTACTCCAAGCTGAGCACGCTTAACTTTGGAGTTCTTTCCGAGTGGGCTCCCGGAAAAGAAGGAATTCCTTATTGATATGAGTAGTCTATCATCCCTAATAAGCCAGGCTATCACACGGTTCTCACCGTAGCCAGTTCGGCGGCTGCTTGTTCGGCCGCCGACCTCTGCTCCGCTGCTTCCAGCTGAGCCGTCCTCAGCGCGGCCTTGAGGTTCTCAACCTCCGCGGCGGCAGCTGTAGTCATATCAGCTGACCCTGTTTAGGCTACTTTAAACCTTACTTAACCAAAAAAGAAACAACTGTAATAAACACTATAGTTCGGACTTGCCTTGCGCTTCGTCGAACCTCTTGTTCACTAGGCTGAGGTCGTCCTCGGAGCTCTTGAGCTTCCGATTCAGCTCTGCCAACTCCTCGGCATTGGCGGCTGCTGCCGAAGATGACGCCTGCGCATCACTCTACGCACATTAGGATCCGAGATATCAATTTTTGATCCTCTGACTGGCTTTGTTCAAGCCAGTCAGAGTCTTGGGGGCTACTGTGTATGAGGCTATACATTTATATAAAAGAAATTTTCTAAGGGAAAAACATTACTTGGCTCACCTTGAAGCCTGTGAGAAGGCCACTGAAGGCCTGCTTCAGTCCGTTGTCCACGGACCGAAGACTTTGCAACACCGCGCCCATAAGGGCATGATGCTCTTCAACAATAGAGGAGCTGGTCAAAGCATCCTCCATCTCGTCCGGCCACCCAGTCGACGCCCGCTCTGGGGCGGGCGGGGGTGGCGGGGGCACTTTGGCTTCTTTCCTCTCGAATACTGGAGTGCCCAACTCCGGACGCCTTGACGACTCCGGAGCCGCCCTCGGAGAGAGCTCGGATCGTCCGGGCTCCTCCTCTTCGTTTACCAGAGGGGCCCTCCCCTCCTGGTCTTTGGCGGCCGAGGTATTCACACCTCGGCCATGACGGTGTTGCCCCCTCCCCCTGTGTGCAGCACGGGGGGGGGGGGGGGGTCCTCCTTGACAGGACCTCCTCGGCCTCCTCGACGATTGGGGGAGGCGAGGCGTGTGATTCGGTCCCGCTCTCCGCCAGCGCGGCCAGTGGAGAATCTCCCTCCGAGACTCGGTCGATGGGGAGGTCGCGCAGCGGGCTGCGATGTTAGAGGCAAAAATGTGATCAATATCAAACCAAGTTCGGCCGAAAACACTTAAGCGGATATTAGGAGGCGTACCTTTGGGCCTACGGTTTGACCCTGGGGGTCCTCCGAGGAACCTCTTCGGAGGCCTTGGAGTCCTCGGCAGAAGTCGAGCTATTGTCGGACAGGGCCACCTTGGCCCTGCATGGTCTCTTGGGGGAGGGAAGAAGCGGCTCCTCCTCGGCGTCTTCGGACACTGCCCTCTTCTTTGTTCGGGAGGAATCGCTTTCCTCCCCCTCCTCTCCCTGCTCCTTCTCCTCCTCTTGTGCGGTGGGAGCATGGGTGTCCCCGGATCTAGTGTCCGGGGGTCCTCGGGAGCGGAGGCCCTCTCTGGCCTCCCTCTTCTTCTCCTTCTTCTTATCCTTCCTCTCTGGCGCCTCGTACGGCTCCTCCGCTAGCATGGCCGTTAGCAAGGCCGTCCGGGGACCCTCGGGCAGCGGGGTCGGTCTGTTGATCCGCTCGGCCTTCTTCAGCCAGTTCTGTGGATGAGGAACAAGGGAATTGAGTACCTTATCAAAAGGGAATAATCCGGATACAAGAGTAAAACTTAAACGTACCTCCCGAGGGGGGTGTGCGGCGTCGAGGCCGATGTCTTCCGCCTCGGCCGGCCAGTCCTTTTGCGGCTTAAACAGCACCTTCCATAGTTGAGCATGGGAAGTGCGGAAGAAGCTGAGCACGGTGGCCGGGTCTTCGGGCTTGTAGGCCCACATGGGGGAAGCCCGGTCTTGGAAAGGGAGGATTCGGTGGCAGAGCATGATTTGGATCACGTTGGGCAGTTCGACGCCCCGCTCTATCATCTTGGCAATCCAGCTCTGCAGCAGCGCCACCTCCTTATTCGACCCCCAGTCGAGGCCTTTCTTGGTCCATGAGACCAGCCTCGTGGGGGGTCCGGATCTGAAGGCGGGGATCGCCCCCCAATCCGCGCTCCTTGGCTCCGTGATGTAGAACCATTCATTCTGCCAGATCTTGACGGTCTCGATGAAGGTGCCCTCTGGCCACTCCACCCGGGATCTTGCTGACCATCGCTCCCCCGCAGTCCGCCTGCTGGCCGTCGACGATCTTCGGCTTGATGTTGAAGATCTTCAGCCACAGGCCGAAGTGTTGTCGGACCCGAAGAAAGGCCTCGCAAATGATGATGAAGGACGAGATATGCAGAAAGGAATTCGGGGCAAGATCGTGGAAATCGAGCCCATAGAAAAACATGAGGCCCCTGACGAAGGGGTGGAGGGGAAAACCTAAACCTCAGATGAAATGGGGGAGGAACACCACCCTCTCGCCCTGCCGTGGTGTGGGGATGACCTGGCCCGCTTCTGGTGCGCGGTGGGCGACGTTGGCAGGGAGGTAGCCCGCGCTCTTCAACTCCAAGATGGCACTCTCGGTGACGATGGAAGCCTCCCACTTGCCCTTGGACCCAGAACCGGCCATTGCTGGATTGAGCGGGTGGCTGGAGAGGTTCTTGAAAGGGAGAGGAGATCTGGATGCTGGAGCTCGAGAGATGGGGAAGGCAACGGCGGAGCAAGAAGTGAAAGCGTGCAGAGGAAATGGAGGCCATTCCCCTTTTATGGGCTGTAAAACCTAAGGTCCCTTTACTGCGCCGCGGGCTTCGCCATTTCCCTGTATAAATCGTGACATTATGCGCGCGTGGGATAGAGCGAATTATTGATCATATCCCTTAAAAACAGGGCACGATCTCCATATCGATGGGACGTGCCAATGAAAGAACCGCCTCGAACCACGAATCGAGTTTTTCATAAACCAACTCGCGGTCGTGGCGGATTGTGACCCTTCGGTAAAAGCTGTCAGATGGGAGTACTGTTTACACTGAAGCGACTAGCCTTCGGGGCTAAGTTATCGGTACACCTTGGCGACCGAAGCATAGTTCGGGGTGTATGCGGCAAGGCAACACTTGAGAACTCAAATCAGAGGAGATGCAGGCCTGTCACCAGTATCACGGAAGGAAGGGAATTGGTCCACAAAGCCGATGGTGTTCGGCGTCTACCTCGGCTTCGAAGACTAGTTCGCGGGCTACTGAGGGTGTCCCGGATTAGGGGGTACTCGGGCTGCCGGCCTATCTCTCATGGGCCGGACTAGTGGGCCACTCTTTGTTCGTCAAGAAGGCCGGGTTTTAGGCAACCCCGTGCACCAGAAGGAAACCTCCGAAGACTTGGCGTCTCCTTCAAGAAATAATTAGCGTAACCGGCATGTTCATCCCCTGATGGCAACCGGCCATATGTAACCCTGGATCCCTCTAGTGTCTATATAAACCAGATGGTTTAGTCCGTAGAGAGGGAGAATCATCATAACCACCTAGGGTTTAGCCCATCCGATCTCAAGGTAGATCAACTCTGTAACCTTTGTACAATCACATCAATACAATCTAGCAGGACGTAGGGTTTTACCTCTTCAAGAGGGCCCGAACCTGGGTAAATCGCTGTCTCTACGTTCCCTGTTACTCATTGATTCCTAGATCCATAGTTCGGACCCCTACCCGAGATCTGCCAGTTTCGGTACCGACACTCTCCTCTTCGGGGAAATACCAACGCAGACTACAAGTAGCGGGAAGAATTTCCGGCGCCGTTGCCGGGGAGACATCACCAAAATTTATCAAGTACCTTCGCACAAACTATCATCCACTTGCATTTATTTTATTTGTCCTTTATTTGTATTTGCCTCTCGTTTTCATCTCCCCCACTTCTAAAACAATTTTACAAAAACACCAAAAATATTTTGTGTGCTATCTTTGCTTGTGCTGCCATGTGCCTTCTATTTGCTTGCATCTTCGCTTGCTAAAAATCTATTGATATGGATCCTCATCCACTTGCTAATCTTTTCAAAAGATCCAACTATGATGAATCAATTGCTAGTGAGTTGAGTGCACTTGATTATCTCTATGAAGTTTTGCTTGAAAATCATGAATCTGAAAATTGTGATGAAGTGTTAGAAGAAGAAATTTATAAAGTGATTCATGATAGCTCCTTGAATGAAAAGCATGATTGTAATGATGTTATTATAAATTCTATTAATGTCAATTGTGCTAATGATATGCAAAACTACAAGCTTGGGGATGATGATTTTGTTATGTGCACTACTTATTGTAATGATCATGATTAGGGTGATGCTTCTTATGATTTTGGAAATCTATTTAAGCCTCATGATGAATATGCTATTGGTAATAATGTTTGCAATAATATTGAAAGTGGGTTTGGAAGAGTGTAAACTTTAGATAAAAAGAATCCCACATATTTGGAGAGTGTTCAATCTTATGAATTTTTTGATAAAAGTGGGTTTGGAGAGGTCATGACTTTAGTTGATGTTAATCCCACTATCTTGGAAGATTATAAAACTTTTATGCATGTGGATCATGAAGATAATATTTTATATGATAGCTATATTGTTGAATTTGATTATGATCCTACATGTAATTATTATGAGAGAGGAAAATATGGTTGTAGAAACTTTCATGTCACTAAATTATCTCTCTTTGTGTTGAGATTATTAATGCTTCATTCTTCCGATTTGCATATGCTAGATATTGCTTGTCTTGATAATTTGTTTTCCTATAGAATACCTATGCATAGGAAGAGGGTTAGACTTAAATGTGTTTGTCACATGTTTTATGATGCTCTCCTTGTGTTTCAATTATTATCTTTCATGTGAGCATCATTGAAATTTTATGCCTAGCTAGGGGCATAAAACAATAGCGCTTGTTGGGAGGCAACCCAATGAATAAAATAATTTTTTGTTTTTACTTTCTGTTTTTGTGTGATTTCATGATTATAGCCTCTGTTATGATTGTGTTTTTATGTTTTAATTAGTGTTTGTGCCAAGTAATGCCTTTGGGATGATTTGGAAGATAGTATGATTGATGCTGTTGAAAAACAGAAACTTCTGCATCCAGTGCTGGAATTTCTAGTTTTCGCTGGAGTGTCAAAACCTTCTGAATTTTTTACACAGTATTGTAATATAAATTTCCCACGTTGTCCTAATTTTTCAGATTGTTTGGAGTTACAGAAGTATGACCATAATTCAGATCTTTACAGACTGTTCTGTTTTAGACAGATTCTGTTTTTGTTGCATAGTTTGCTTATTTTGATGTATCTATGGATCGTATCGGGGGGGTATGGGTCATGGAGAAGTTGGAGTACAGTAGCATTATGCCAATATTAAATATGAGTCAATTTATCACAGTACCTAAAGTTAAAGATTTATTTGTTATACTAACGGATCTCACGAGGTTTCTGTTGAGTTTTGTGTGCTGAAGTTTTCAAGTTTTGGGTGAGACTACGATGGATAAAGGAATAAGGAGCGGCAAGAGCCTAAGCTTGGGGATGCCCAAGGCACCCCAAGGTAATATTCAAGGAAGACTCAAGCGTCTAAGCTTGGGGATGCCCCGGAAGGCATCCCCTCTTTCGTCTACAATCTATCGGTAACTCACTTGGAGCTATATTTTTATTCATCACATGATATGTTTTTTACTTGGAGCGTCTTGTGATATAGTTTCTTTGCTTTTGTTTGCTTTTTAGTTTGTCACAATCATCTTTTCTGAACACACTTTTTTGAGAGGGACACACATTATTCGTGATTTGTTAGAATACTCTATGTGCTTCACTTATATTTTTTTGAGCTAGGCAGTTGCTCTAGTGCTTCACTTATATCTTTTAGAGCACGGCAGTGGTTATATTTTAAAGAAATAGTTGCACTCTCATGCTTCACTTATATCTTTTTGAGAGTCTCATGATAGCAATGGTAATATGCACGGGTTATGAATTTGGTCTTGATATGATATGTATTCAAGAGGGATATAATAAAAACTTTCATGTAGATCACTGAATATGATAAATTTGATTCCTTGCAATAGTTTTGCGATATTAAGATGGTAATATGGGGGAGGTACTAGTAGATGATTGTGGTTTAGTAAGAATAATTGTGTTAAGGTTTGTGATCCCCGAAGCATGCACGTATGATCTGTCGTTATGCTAAGAAGTTGGAGCATGATTTATTATTGATTGTCTACCTTATGAGTGGCGGTCGGGGACGAGCGATGGACCTTGTCCTACCAATCTATCCCTCTAGGGGCATGCGTAGTAGTACTTTGCTTCGAGGGCTAATAAACTTTCACAATAAGTATATGAGTTCTTTATGACTAATGTGAGTCCATGGATTATACACACTCTCACCCTTCCGCAATTTGCTAGCCTCTTCGGTATCGTGCATTGCCCTTTCTCACATCGAGAGTTGGTGCAAACTTCCCCGGTGCATCCAAACCCCGTGATAAGATACGCTCTATCACACATAAGCCTCCTTATATCTTCCTCAAAACAGCCACCATACCTACCTGTCATGGCATTTCCATAGCCATTCCGAGGTATATTGCCGTGCAACTTCCACCGTTCTGTTTTTATGACACACATCATCATTGTCATATTGCTTTGCATGATCATATAGCTGACATAGTATTTGTGGCTCAGCCACCGTTCATCATTTTTTATACATGTTATGCTAGCATCATTGCACATCCTGGTACACTGCCAGAGGCATTCATATAGAGTCATATTTTTGTTCTAGTATCGAGTTGTAATATTGAGTTGTAAGTAAATAGAGGTGTGATGATCATCATTATTAGAGCATTGTCCCAGTGAGGAAAGGATGATGGAGACCATGATTCCCCCACAAGTCGGGATGAGACTCCGGACGAAAAATAATAAAAATAATAATAAAAAAAAGAAAAAGAAAAGAAAAAAAGGCGAAAAAGAGCCATGAAAAAAAATGAGAGAAAAAGAGAGAAGGGGTAATGTTACTATCCTTTTCCACACTTGTGCTTCAGAGTAGCATCATGTTTTTCATATAGAGAGTCTCCTATTTTGTCACTTTCATATACTAGTGGGAATTTTTCATTATAGAACTTGGCTTGTATATTTCGATGATGGGCTTCCTCAAATGCCCGAGGTCTTCATGAGCAAGCAAGTTGGATGCACACCCACTTAGTTTTCATGTTGAGCTTCATACACTTATAGCTCTTAGTGCATCCATTGCATGGCAATCCCTACTTCTTGCATTGACATCAATTGATGGGCATCTCCATAGCCCGTTGATTAGCCTCGTTGATGTGAGACTATCTTCTTATTTTTGACTTCTCTTATTTACCTCTACCACCACACTCTATTCCACGCATAGTGCTATATCCATGGCTTGCGCTCATGTATTGAGTGGGAGTTGAAAAAGCTGAAGCGCGTTAAAAAGTATGAACCAATTGCTCGGCTTGTTATCGGGGTAGTGCATGATAAATACTTTGTGTGAAGAAGATGGAGCATGACAGGATTATATGATTTTGTAGGGATAACTTTCTTTAGCATTTTTATTTTGAAAGACATGATTGTTTATTAGTATGCCTGAGTATTGATGTCTTTATATCAAATTATAGACTATTGCTTTGAATCATTTGGATCTTATTATTCATACTGTAAGAGAGAGATTACATGATGAAACATGATAGGTAGCATTCCACATCAAAAATTTTGTTTTTATCATTTACCTACTCGAGGACGAGCAGGAATTAAGCTTGGGGATGCTTGATACGTCTCCAACATATCTATAATTTTTGATTGTTCCATGCTATTATAGTATCAATCTTGGATGTTTTTATATGCAATTATATATCATTTTTTGGGACTAACCTATTAACCTAGTGCCCAGTGCCAGTTGCTGTTTTCTGCTTGTTTTTGCCTTTTCAGAGAATCAGTACCACATGAAGTCCAAATGCCACGAAACTTTTTGGAGATTTTTTTTGGACAAAAGAGACCCTGGAGACTTGGAGAGGAGGCCAGAAGGTTCACGAAGCCTCCACAAGGCAACAGGACGTGGCCCCAGGGGGGCGCGCCCTGATGCCTTGTGGGGCCCTCATGGCTCCGTTTGAAATAATTACACTTCTATAAATTCACAAATATTCGGAAACCATCAGAGAGCCAGAAGAGAAAACCTTTCCGCCGCCGCAAGCCTCTGTTCTTCCGTGATCCCATCTGGAAGCCTTTTCCGGTACTCTGCCGGAGGGGGAATCGATCACGGAGGGCTTCTACATCAACCTTGCTGCCCTTCCGATGATGTGTGAGTAGTTTACCACAGACCTACGGGTCCATAGCTAGTAGCTAGATGGCTTCTTCTCTCTCTTTGATCTTCAATACCATGTTCTCCTTGATGTTCTTGGAGCTCTATCCAATGTAATCTTCTTTTGCGGTGTGTTTGTTGGGATCCGACGAATTGTGAGTTTATGATCAGATTATTCATGAGAAATATTTGAGTCTTCTGTGAACTCTTTTATGCATGATTAAATATAGCTTTGTATTTCTCTCCGATCTATCGATTTGGTTTGGCCAACTAGATTGGTTTATCTTGCAATGGGAGAGGTGCTTTGTGATGGGTTCAATCTTGCGGTGCTCAATCCCAGTGACAGAAAGGGACATGACACATATTTGTATTGTTGCCATTAAGGATAAAAAGATGGGGTTTATTCATATTGCTTGAATTTGCTTCTCTACATCATGTCATCTTGCTTAAGGTGTTACTCTGTTTTTACTAACTTAATACTCTAGATGAATGCTGGATAGCGGTCGATGAGTGGAGTAATAGTAGTAGATGCAGGCAGGAGTCGGTCTACTTGTCTCGGATGTGATGCCTATATACATGATCATTGCCATGAATCCGTCATAATTATTTACTTTTCTATCAATTGCCCAACAGTAATTTGTTCACCCACCGTATGTTTCTGCGCTCGAGAGAGAAGCCTCTAGTGAAAACTATGGCCCCCGGGTCTATCTTTATCATATTAAAAAAATACCTTGCTGCAATTTATTTACTTTTATTTAGTTTAGTAATTTACTTTATCTATTTACCTCTATCAGACTTAATCCTTGCAAGTAACCGCTAAGAGGATTGACAACCCTCTTATTTGCGTTGGGTACAAGTGTTTGCTCTTGTGTGTGCAAGTGCGCTTAATGGAATTTTGCTTGGTTCTCCTACTGGATTGATAACCTTGGTTCTTAACTGAGGGAAATACTTATCTTTACTGTACTGCATCATCCTCTCCTCTTCGGGGAAATACCAATGCAGACTACAAGTAGCAGGAAGAATTTCTGGCACCGTTGCCGGGGAGACATCACCAAAATTTATCAAGTACCTTCGCACAAACTATCATCCACTTGCATTTATTTTATTTGTCCTTTATTTGCATTTGCCTCTCGTTTTCATCTCCCCCACTTCTAAAACAATTTTACAAAAACACCAAAAATATTTTGTGTGCTATTTTTGCTTGTGCTGCCATGTGCCTTCTATTTGCTTGCATCTTCGCTTGCTAAAAATCTATTGATATGGATCCTCATCCACTTGCTAATCTTTTCAAAAGATCCAACTATGATGAATCAATTGCTAGTGAGTTGAGTGCACTTGATTATCTCTATGAAGTTTTACTTGAAAATCATGAATCTGAAAATTGTGATGAAGTTTTAGAAGAAGAAATGTATAAAGTGATTCATGAGAGCTCCTTCAATGAAAAGCATGATTGCAATGATGTTATTATAAATTCTATTAATGTCAATTGTGCTAATGATATGCAAAAGTACAAGCTTGGGGATGATGATTTTGTTATGTGCACTACTTATTGTAATGATCATGATTGGGGTGATGCTTCTTATGATTTTGGAAATCTATTTAAGCCTCATGATGAATATGCTATTGGTAATAATGTTTGCAATTATATTGAAAGTGGGTTTGGAAGAGTGTTAACTTTAGATAAAAAGAATCCCACATATTTGGAGAGTGTTCAATCTTATGAAATTTTTGATAAAAGTGGGTTTGGAGAGGTCATGACTTTAGTTGATGTTAATCCCACTATCTTGGAAGATTATAAAACTTTTATGCATGTGGATCATGAAGATAATATTTTATATGATAGCTATATTGTTGAATTTGATTATGATCCTACATGTAATTATTATGAGAGAGGAAAATATGGTTGTAGAAACTTTCATGTCACTAAATTATCTCTCTTTGTGTTGAGATTATTAATGCTTCATTCTTCGGATTTGCATATGCTAGATATTGCTTGTCTTGATAATTTGTTTTCCTATAGAATACCTATGCATAGGAAGAGGGTTAGACTTAAATGTGTTTGTCACATGTTTTATGATGCTCTCCTTGTGTTTCAATTATTATCTTTCATGTGAGCATCATTGAAATTTTATGCCTAGCTAGGGGCATAAACCAATAGTGCTTGTTGGGAGGCAATCAGATCTTGAGTGCTCTAAAAGACCACCGCACTATACGGTTGTTCGGCAACTACGTCCCAGATCTCTCTCCAAGCGTCGTCGTCCATGCCACCGCGCCGCACACTAACTAGTAAGGAAGCGATGGCATCCCGGCGTGCCGAGTTCATCGTCGCCCGCGACCGCACACTAACTGGTAAGGAAGCGATGGCATACCGCCGCGCCGAGTTCATCGCCGCTCGCGACCGCACACCTACGTGGGCGGACTTTGAAGCTGCCATGGCCGAATGGGCGGTGCAGCAAGAGGAGGCCAAAGCCACACAGAAGGAGCGGAAAAGGCAGAAATCACTCAAGAAAAGAGAGTCCCGCCGCCGCAAGAAAGAAGATCCAAACATGGTGGCCTGCCGCCGACAAGGCCGGTAAGGAGAACGACGGCGTCTAGGTCTGACCAGTATGCGAGAAGTAGTTAGTGTGTGTTTGTTTAATTAATTATGAGCATCTACCAGTACTTCTTACTACTTTTTTAGAGCAAATTAGTGCCCGGTCAAAAAAGGTTGACTCAACCGAGTCATAGCGGTCCCACCCGCAGCCACCCCGGAGCTCCTTCCTATCTCATCTCTGCACAACCGGGTCAGAGAGGAACTCGTCGGAGCTAGTTTTTAGTCCCACCTTGCCGCGCGGGGCGGACGCAGACCGGCTTAAATAGCAGCGCCGGCGGGAGGCAGCAAGAATCTCTCTTGTTGCATAGGTTGATCAATTCTCGCTGTGTGAGCGAGGCAGGTTGACACTTGATTGCATTTCATAAACTTATGATTGTTCATCAAGTGCCAACTTTGCCTCATTCATGTACGTTGATAGCCCTACTACGATGAAAGAGATTTTTAAATTTGCAGGCTGCGGCTCTAGATGCTGATAGATATTTTAATTTTTAGAAGACCACAAAACACACGATTGCTATGGCGTACCGAGTGTGTTAATGATCCATAAGTCAATTAGAAAACATCGCACACGTACCATCACGACCGCCCGTGACTGATTTAATCAACTACACGTGCACAATTTTTTGAATACAGGATCCGCCAATTTTCTCTTTTCTCGCACACGAGTATATTATACGCTTTGTCTACGTTGTGTGTTTCGCCCACGTAAGTTTCGAGTTTCGCAGCGAAATTTTCAGTAGACACGGGATTTTAGAATTTATCCCCCCACCCCATCCCCACCCATCACATTTTCGCAGTATCTCCCCACCCTTCCCCCTCCCAGCAGCTCAAACTGCCACCGCCGCAACCACAACTTCAACCACATCTACGTTCTGCCTGAGCCTCGTCGATCTAGTCAAGTAACCCATCGATCTCCATCACCGCCCCGGCTTGATTGCTTAGATGGTGCCTGCGAAACAGCCTCATGCCTCCAAATCCCCACCCTACTCCAGAGCATCGCCGCGTAATCGTAACCACATATCACGCGGGAGGTCGAGGAGCTGATGACGGTCGATGGCGCGGTGGCCGTTGTGCGTGTCGACCCGGAGGAACACCTCGCCTCCGCCGCCACCGACTTGGTGCGGGCTCTGGCCCAGATGAAGTGCCCCAGCAACTACCCCTGGGATTTACCAAGTACGAACTGTTCAATTCAATTTTACCAATACTAGTTGCAATGGCTATGTTTTGTACGGTTGATGTATTAAGCCTGTTGTAGTAAACACGCCTAACCATTCTTAGCTATTTTCCCTACCTTTTTATAGACAACTGGGCCATTCTCTGCTCTAGCAGCACTTGCCTTGCGATGCTTAACTCTGTCAATTTCAATTCATCAGTACCAGTTTCAATGGCTATATTAGGTTGTCTATACTTAACACATGCCTTGTTTATTTCAGTAATGTACACTGTGATGTTCAAGTATGAACTGCCCAGTTCAATTTCACCAATACCAGCTAGAAACTTACAATGCCTGACTTAGGTTGGTGTTAAGCCTGTTGTAGCAAACAGCTCTATCCATTTTTTAATCTGTCCCTTTACTATCGTGCTACTCTTCGCAATGAAGATATCACTAGATATGCTGTCATTTTATTACAATTTTCTATTTTTGGTGGATGTTAACCCTATTGTAGTTAACATGCCTTTCCATGTACTTACACAGGGCCACAATGGGAAATGTTGTTGTTTACCGTCGAGGTTCGTTCCATCCAATGTCTTATAGTATTTTACATCATTTGTGCAATTGCAGTTTAGCTAGTACATTTACTTGCTTCTTGTAGGTACACATGTCAGCGGTATTGATCCACGCTTCAACCCAGAGGAACACCTCGCCTCTGCCGCCACCAACTTGGGGCAGGCTCTGGCCCAGATGAAGTGCCCCACCAACTACCCCTCGGGATTTACCAAGTAGGAACTGTCCAGTTCAATTTTACCAATACCAGTTGCAATGGCTATGTTTTGTATGGTTGATGTATTAAGCCTGTTGTAGTAAACACGCCTAACCATTCTTAGCTATTTTCCCTATCTTTTTATAGACAACTGGGCCATTCTCTGCTCTAGGAGCACTTGCCTTGTGATGTTTAACTCTGTCAGTTTCAATTTCATCAATACCAGTTTCAATGGCTATATTAGGTTGTCTGTAGTTAACACATGCCATGTTTATTTTAGTAATGTACACTGTCATGTTCAAGTATGAACTGTCCAGTTCAATTTCACCAATACCAGCTAGAAACTTACAATGCCTGACTTAGGTTGCTATTAAGCCTGTTGTAGCAAACAGTTCTATCTATTTTTTAATCTGCCCCTTTACTACCATGCTACTCTTCGCAACGGAGATATCACTAGAGATGCTATCGTTTTATTACCATTTGCTATTTTTGGTGGATGTAGTTAACATGCCTTTCCATATACTTACGCAGGGCCGCAAGGGGCGATGCTGTTGTTTGCCGCTGAGGTTAGTTGCATCCCATGTCTTATAGTATTTTACATCATTTGTGCAATTGAAGTTTAGCTTCTAATATTTACTGGTTGCTTGTAGGTACATATATCAGCGGTACTGATCCACGCTTCGACCCCTTTTGCGTATGGGGCAATGAGATATTCATGAACAAGTGTCAAGTGAGGAAACTAAGAAAGATTGTTAGGCGGAAGAGACGGGTGATGGGAATTAAACTCTTTATTTACACTTTATCCAAGACAACGGTGAACTTTAGGATGTAAGTAATTTGTTGCCTTTTTCCCCTGCCCACAACGAGTTACTCAATTAGACATGAATTTCTGAAAGTTTTCTCTTTTCAGTGGTTTCCGAAGCAATTTAATCATGATTACCTTGCAAACTACATGACCGGAGTGCAGGCAACTATGGTTAAAGTATATAATTCATACTACCATGATAATGGTCTAGAAGTCTTCCTAAAGGCGGTGAAGGATGGGCGGGCGATCGTCACAAGGGGTTGGACAAAAGTTGTGCGCGCCTTTGGCATGGAGGAGGGCACATTATGGGCATTCCGCTTCTTCAACACTATCGGTAGCCAAAATGATTTACACTTCTCTCTTCACCTTTACCGCCTCTAAATATTATAGTTCATCATAGTTAATCTGCTGCCTAATTCTGTAATTATTGAACACACTGTACTGAGATTTTGATTTATGGATTGGTTGTTGAACCATTGTGATGAGAATATGAAATATTTAAATTCCACACTTCATAATTCAAAATTTGAAATTTTCCAATTCGAATAATAAATTACAGGAAAAAATAAAATTAAACAGCAGGGATTAAAACACCGTACACACGGTTAGAAAGAAAACAGCGTGTGCGATGGTAAAATAAAGAACATGCGGTTCTTTCACGAAAAACGTATGTGATACTCAGCGGTCGAACGCACGGTTTATTCTCATACGCGTGTGGGATTGCCATAAGTAACACACACATTTTCATATCATGTGCGTGTGCGATTCTTGGTAATACCACAAACGTTTCAAACCTGTATGTGTGTGTAATATCGGATAAAAAGAAGACAGTTCACATTTGGAGACCATGTGTGATTGTAGGAGGTATGCCCTAGAGGCAATAATAAATGTTATTATTTATCCCCATGTTCCTAATTATGTTTATATTCCGTGCTATAACTGCTATGGTTCTCGAGTCTACAATAACCACGAGGCTCGGAGGAAAACTCATATGCACGTGGTGAATAATAAACGGTAAAATGTATTCCTAGTCTGGCCTCTAAGACTAGCTCAAGTGTTGAATGATGGTTCTGTTTTCCTGATCATGGGCATGACTATGCCGGCAACTTTGAGGACACGATGTTTGAAGAACATTTGTGTTGAATCGGCCCGAATTGATGTTATGCTATGAGATACATTCGTCACAAGTTAATGGTCATTAACACAGAGAAAGTTAACATTTGCATAATTCCTTAGACCATGAGAGTATCGAGTTTCTTCATGCTTGCTTCATGAACTTTGGGGTTTGTTAAACGTCATCCGTAAATGGGTGGCTATTACGGCGGCTTACGGGTTCATGGAAAAGTATGTCAAGGGACTTGATAGCTCAAGATTGGGATTTGCTCCTCCGACGATGGAGAGATATCTCTGGGCCCTCTCGGTGATACGGTATCCACCATCGTCTGGCCAGACACAATGTGATTTGATCATAGGGATGCCGGAACACGGGAACGAGAAAAGAGAACAAAACCGGTAACGAGGTAACTGGTATAGTGGACAAGTTGTTGATCCATGGGGATGCCGATAAATCTCACCTCGGGTATTTGTAACATATCGCGATGCAACAGGAATAGCACACGACAACTGGAGGTTCACTCGAATATTTATTCGTGTGGGTATAGGGGTCAATATGGGTGTCCACGGCTCCGATGTTGATCATTGATCGGAAAGTGTTTCAGTCATGTCTATACTTCACCGAACCTTTAGGGTCACATGCTTAAGGGTCATCTATCTGCTGAATACTAGACAGGGAGTCTGAGAGAAAGTCACCGGAAAAGTTTCAGAGACAACGGAAAAGTTCCGGTAAGAGAACACCGTAATAGTTTCGGTAAAACCGAAAGGTTGTTTCGGAGTATACCATTAAGTCAAAATGGTTTTGGCACACACCTGGAAATTCTTAGAGGGTGCCCGAATTGTTCTGGGAACTTCTGGGATTTTTCCGGAGAAAAAACCTGGAAATGTTCCGGAGCTGCCGGAACCGCTTTGGTTGCTTTTCGCAGATGAAAATCACTAATCCGGAATTGTTTCGGAACGCGTCCAAAATTATTTTAGTGGGTACTGGAAATGTTCTAAGACCTAAAATTTTTTTTGGATCTAACGGTCGTGGAAAAATGTTTCCGTGAATAGTGAAAAGCACTTTTTGGTTGCTTTTTGGAAAGCCACTTTTTGGGGCTTTTACCAAAAGATCTTGGAGAAGGCTTGGGAGGGAAGGAACCCCTTTTTGTGGCTGAAATTTCAGCCCCTCCATCCCTCCTTCTCCTATAAATAGAGGTGGAGAGGAGCTCTCCACACTCACTCCAACTCTCTCACCAAATAGCATGCATGATCTGCCTTTCTTCTCTCCCTCACATGGAACAGTTTCATAGAGCCGAAAGGCTGTCTGGGTTCCGGTGGGAACTAGTTCTGGATGGCGAAGCCCTGCCAGATAGATGACACCGTATGTGTGCAACTCCATAGGGAGGTCGTAGGTTCGATCTTTTTGCCCGAGGGGCTGTTCGAGAGTGCCTCCCGAAGGGCTGTCCGAGTTACTGTCTGAGTTTCGAGGGTCCTCCCGAAGGGCTGTCCATGACATCGTCCGGGGGACTGTCCGACCGCCTCCCGAAGGGCTGTCCGAGGGACTGTCTGAGGGGCGGACGAGGGAGTACATCCTCGCGGTTGGGAGGTTGTAAATCCTAGCTGCGGGGATCTGCACCAACGATCTACATGGACTCTACTTCCGCCGCGCTACGAGTCGGTAACGATCAGATCCAAACCTTGTATGCATCTCCATAGTGATCCTGGGCGTGCTCGCTGTACCAATTTTTTTTTGTTTTCTATCGTGTTACCCTACAGTGGCATCATGAGCCGTGCTATGCGTAGATGCAGGTTATGATCGAGAATACATAGAGATGTATGGGTGTTGCACAATATAATTTTGTAGTAGATGAGTTCTATTGTTGAAATTATTTGTGCGGGTAGCAGATAAAATCTGTTACCCGATGTTCTTGTTGCTTCCCTGAAATTTGCGTATTTCTGATCTTGATAACGGCATGGTGGATTTTCAAAGTTCTGGCAATCTGCGATCCTGATTGATCAACGAAGTGCTAACAGTTCGTTGAATTCCACCATAGTTAAAAAGAAAAATGAAATTTTGCAGACAAAAGGGCAATGCAGATATGATCTGCACGGGGGTCATGCATATGACGAAGTTCAGTACGGGGCTCGAGATTTTATTATCTCGTGTTTCATACACCCCGCAAAGTTAATCTAGCGACTTGAATAATCATACTTGATGATAAACGTTTATAGCTGCGGTTTGTTCGAAACCTTAGAAGCCACGTAAAATAATCTTTTGCATAAACCGATTTGAGGCGTCTAACTTGGTTTTGCAGGATGTGCATGTGATGTGGTATAGCGGTTATGTAATGCACTTATTTTATTAGCTATAGAGATAGCAATATTATCTGGTGCATCGACATGGTGGTGGCAATCATCGCGAAGGTGAACACCGACGCGAATGCCGAAGACGAAGAAATTAAAGACTTCTCCGTCAGAAAGGGCTATACCATATCATGCTATTATGAATTGCCTGAAATGTTTATCCCTTATGATGCACCCTTTTGATTGCGCGGTAGTCGCTTTTTATTAGGGTGATCTCTCACTTAAAAATATCAAGTAGTTAGTGTTCTCCCAAGTGTAGCACCGTCACGACACCTATCTTTTTGGAGTGCGTCATGTTTCCATGAGTACAAACGATTAGAGACGTGTGAGGCGGTTGAGTTGAGACCTCGCAGCGAGATCACTTGGTTGTCTTGACGTTCAGGCAGGAAAGTCCTGAGCTCGGAACACGCCCATCGAAAGATGAACAAGAATCACATTAAGATGTGATCGGCAAGTTGGCCTACTGATTGAAGTTCCCGTCATCAGTGATGTTCCCATCAATGGCGTGGAATTGAAATGCGGATCTTGATTCACTCAAAATCAATTATGAGAGATATTGATTTGAGTGGGAGCGCACCTTAGAATAAAACTGTTTATTCACTAAGTGCAATTAATTATGAACTTTGTCTAAGTGAAAATTGCATAATAGTTATAGAATAATGGCTCACGTTTCCACCTTCCCTATTAAAATTGATTAAGCTGTTATTTATCTGGTTAAACTTTACGGTTGGTAACGTAATGTGAGGATTATCCTCAAGAGTGCCGAGAAGGACTTTGTCCTATCGCATGCTTTCGGTATTCTCCCGCTAATGCTATGGATGATGTGACTCTCGTCCTTCGATCCAAATGCTAGAATTCCGTTACGGTCAAGTACAATATGTTGGCTTCCATGAGACCCGAACTTCAAAAGTTTGGGATAGTTATATGATATTCATGGAACTGAAAATTGTTTTCAGATGCAGACAAAGGCTAAAAGATATGAGATATCCGAAGCAATGTTTGTTTGCAAAGTATTAGTAAAGTGTTTACTAGGCATTTGACTGATAAGAGAGGGATCCAGAAGAACGCCTGTCATGTAAATGAAGGTGGATAAAACAACAACCTAAAGAGAAAGGAAATGTCCAAAGGGTGTTAGTGTGACTTACACGCCTAGGAAGTCCGGGGCTAACGCCACTCTTAAGTTTTTTTTTGAACATAGTACAGACGCAAGCGCTCATATACACACGCATACACTCACCCCTATGAACGCACACACGCACACCCTACCCCTATGAGCACCTCCGAGAGACTGAGCCGGCATATCATCTTGAAATTTACGAAGTCACCGTAGGCACCTCGTCGTCGACGGGAACGTCTCCTCCCACTGAATGCGCATCGCCGGAAATCCTGAAATAAATCCAGGAATAAATGCGAGCACCAGGATTTGAACCCTGGTGGGCTGGGGATAGCACAGTCCCTCTAACCATCCAACCACAGGTTGGTTCGCACGCCACTCTTAAGTTGAGTGCTTCTTCTGAGAGTAGGAGAAGTACTGAAAGTTAAACTGTTAGAAGTATAAAGGCAAAAAGAGTGAAGACTGGAATATCCAGCTCATGTATGAATGTCATACTAGTTATTGATGTATAGAAGGCTGGTCAAAGAAATAGTTCTTGATAATTATGATTAAACATGTTAATCACTGATTCTTGGGTATTGTGAGTTGATCACAGAGATACCCGCTCGATTGCATTCTGTTGCGACTCGATGCAAGAACTACTATGGCCTAAAAGACTTGCCGGGAATGAGGTTTAGATACGCGCTAGGAACATAGTAAATGTTACTATACCTTCCATCGGTGTATTACCTATGTATTTATTTTCATAATTCATTTTTGGAGTTTCATACACTCTAGCCCATTGCATAAGGTATCTTGCAAGAAGGTTGTTCATAAGAGAACTTTTGATGTTCGGTGTTATGAATAACATAAGGGCCATACTTTCATTATGAATGAGAAGTATGTTATGAATATTGATAATAATACATTACCTCTGTATTTACTTTCATCATTCATTTTAGAGTTTTACACACTCTAGCCCATTGCATAATGTTTTGTTGCAAAAGGGTTGTTCATGAAAGAACAATTGTTGTTCGATATTATGAATAACATAAAGGGCCATGCTTCCATCAAGGATGGTATGTATGTTATGAATATTGATGGTAATATGATACATCCATAACACTGACGCTAAATGTTGCAAGACTAAAAGAATACCACATATGTGTGGCACTGCATTTGGTCACATTGGAGAAACCCGCATGGAGAAATTCCATTATGATGGATTTTGACGTCATTTGATTATGAATCATCTGACACTTGCAACTTTTGTCCGAGAAGTGAAGTGACTGAAATACCGTTCACAGGCCATAAGGAACGAGCAACGAACTTATTGGTGATCATACATTTTGATGTATGTAGTCTGATAAATGTTGTTGCCAGTAGTGGATTTATCTATCTTGAAAAATTGACTCAAGAAGATATATGGATATTTGCTTGATGAGACATAAGTCTGGATCTTTTGAAATCATTCGAAAGGTTTTCAAAAATGAAGTAGAAATTATTGTAACAAGAAAATTATGTTTCTACAATTAGATTGTGGAAAGGAATATTTGAGTTACAAGTTTAGCAAATGTCTGATGAGTTGTGAAAAGAGTTTCATAACTTACACCTCCTGGAACACCACTGTGAGTGGAATGTCCATGAAGATCTAATCAAACCATTTATGACATGGTAAGATCAAAGATGACATAAATCAATTTGCCATTATCCCTTTTAAAGTAATGCTTTAGAGACTGCGGCTTTTACACTGAAAAGAGCGCCATCAAATCTGTTGAAATGACGCCATGGTATGGTACACCCAACCATCTTATGTCTTTTCTTAAAATTTGGAATATAGGGCTTGTGTAAAATATTTACAAACCTATTCCAAATCAGACAAGTGCTACTTTGTAGGTTATCCTAATTTATTGGGTATTCCTTCATCACTATACCGAGCAAAAATATTTGCCACAAAGAGCGGTATGATTTTGAAGAAAATGGTTCTTGCAAAAAGGTGAGTGGGAGGACAGTGCAACTCGACGAGATAACAATATCTTCGTCATCAGGTCAAGGGAAAGAAACCTTGGAAGTGATTCTAGAGTTTCCTACTGCGACTGATACGGAAGCCTCTACATAAGATGTATGGACTTCGGTCGAACTTGCAGCTGAACCACGTAGGCAAAACTCGTGCAAACCTCTCAGGTGCGCAGATGAGATATTGTTGCTAGATAACAATATACCTATGATACACAAGGAAGCGTTGATGGGCCCTGACTCTAGAATTGGCTAAATGCCAATATAATCCGAGATAGTTTCCATATAAATGATTCAAGATTTGATCTTGATAAACCCTTCGGAAGACTTGAAGTCTAACGAACATTAATGGAACTATAAACTAATGTGGATAAAATGTTTTATCCATAAAGCTCGACTTGTTGCAATAACAAATTCAAGGAGTTGACTACGATGAGATTGTCTCACCGTAGCGATGCTTCAAGTCGGTTTGGGTTAAACTAGCAATTAATACATATTTCAATGATGAGATATGATACTTGGATGCCAAAAGGATTTCCATGTGATGGAAATACTACCTAGGACTTGCATGTGATACAGTCCAAGGTATTTTGTCTATCCAGAGGATGCTAGTGAGTATGCAAACTTCAGAGTTCCAGCGATGGATAGAAGAGAGCAAAATGGAGTTGGAATCTTCGTTTTTGATGAAATAGTCAAAAGAGTTTGATTTCATCAATGGATAACGAAGATGCTTGTGGTAAGAAGAAAGTAAGTGGGAGCATAATAATATTTCTAAAACTTGGTGTGCTTGACACATTGTTGATTGGAAATAATATGAATTTCTTGACACGAATTAGGACTTCAATGAAAATAGTTTTTCCATGAAGTGCTTAGGCTAGGAAGCCTCGATATTAGGCATTTTTATCTATGAGATAAAATTGCCTAATAGGGCTAAGCCTAAATACATATTGACAAGATGCTAAAACAGTTTAGCATTAAAACACCAAGGAGTGATTCTTGCCAAAGTCACATGGAAAGAGTTTTGCAAGACTCGGTGTCCCAAAACACTGATGAGCAAAATACATGATGGAGATTCCACACACTTTCGTGTTTGGATTAATGATGTATTCCATGGTATGTAAAACAACCAGATATGTCCGATACTCCCAAGCTGTTGCGAGTATAGATACCAAAGTGATCAAAGTACTAATCATGGGACAACAGTGAAAAATGTCGTTAAGTACTAAAGTAGCACTGATGACATGTTTTCTCATAAGAAGAGATTATGAAGTGCTCGTTGTAAGTATGTTGATGGTTAAGGGTTTTGTGTAATACACGATATGGTGGCACGGTAGTTGGAAATTGTTCCAAACAGGTTACTGTGGCGAATTCTATAACAAAGGCTAAGTATGTTGATGCTTTAGAAGCGACAAAGAAGATGTTGAATCATATAGTTCATTCATGAACTTAGTATGGTTCCAAGAAGGCTTTGGCCAATGGGACACTATTGTAGATAGTTGCTCCATAGCTCAGTCTGAGGAATCAGGGTTCGACCAGCGATTCACATATATACAAAGCCGAGTCCACAAAAAATGTGAATTTTGTGAAATGCGTGAAAACGCGAGGATATGCAAAGATACACATGGAGCTGAAGTTGTCAGATCCGTTGGACATTAGGCTATACCACAAGCGAAGCATATTTTACACCAGTATGCCATAAGTGTAAAGTGCATTAGCATTGACTAGATTATTGACTCTAGTGCAAGTGGGAGTCTGTAGGAGATATACCCTAGAGGCAATAATAAATGTTATTCTTTATCCCCATGTTCCTAATTATGTTTATATTCCGTGCTATAACTGCTATGGTTCTCGAGTCTACAATAACCACGAGGCTCGGAGGAAAACTCATATGCACGTGTGGAATAATAAACGGTAAAATGTATTCCTAGTCTGGCCTCTAAGACTAGCTCAAGTGTTGCATGATGGTTCTATTTTCCTGATCATGGGCATGACTATGCCGGCAACTTTGAGGACACGATGTTTGAAGAACATTTGTGTTGAATCGACCCGAATTGATGTTATGCTATGAGATACATTCATCACAAGTTAATGGTTAATAACACAGAGAAAGTTAACGTTTGCATAATTCCTTAGACCATGAGAGTATCGAGTTTCTTCATGCTTGCTTCATGAACTTTGGGGTTTGTTAAACGTCATCCATAAATGGGTGGCTATTACGGTGGCTTACGGGTTCATGGAAAAGTATGTCAAGGGACTTAATACCTCAAGATTGGGATTTGCTCCTCCGACAATGTAGAGATATTGTTTGGGCCCTCTCGGTGTTATGGTATACATCATCGTCTGGCCAGACACATTGTGATTTGATCACAGGGATGCCGGAACACGGGAACGAGAAAAGAGAACAAAACCGGAAACGAGGTAACTGGCATAGTGGACAAGTTGTTGATCCACGGGGATGCTGATAAATCTCACCTCGGGTATTTCTAACATATTGCGAAGCAACAGGAATAGCACACGGCAACTGGAGGTTCACTCGAATATTTATTCGTGTGGGTATAGGGGTCAATATGGGTGTCCACGGCTCCGATGTTGATCATTGATCGGAAAGTGTTCCGGTCATGTCTATACTTCACCGAACCTATAGGGCCACACGCTTAAGGGTCATCTATCTGTTGAATACTAGACAGGGAGTTTGAGAGAAAGTCACCGGAAAAGTTTTGGAGACAACGGAAAAGTTTTGGAGAGAGAACACCGGAATAGTTTCGGTAAAACCGAAAGGTTGTTTCGGAGTATACCATTAAGTCAAAATGGTTTCGGCACACACTTGGAAATTCTTAGAGGGTGCCAGAATTGTTCTGAGAACTTTTGGGATTTTTCCGGAGAAAAAACCCGAAAATGTTCCGGAGCTGCCGGAACCACTTTGGTTGCTTTTCGCAGATGAAAATCACTAATCCGGAATTGTTTCGGATCGCGTCCAAAATTATTTTAGTGGGTACTGGAAATGTTCTAAGACCTACAGAAATATTTTCGGATCTAACGGTCGCGGAAAAATGTTTCCATGAATAGTGAAAAGCACTTTTTGGTTGCTTTTTGGAAAGCCACTTTTTGGGGCTTTTACCAAAAGATCTTGGAGAAGGCTTGGGAGGGAAGGAACCCCTTTTTGTGGCTGAAATTTCAGCCCCTCCACCCCTCCTTCTCCTATAAATAGAGGTGGAGAGGAGCTCTGCACACTCACTCCAACTCTCTCACCAAATGGCATGCATGATCTGCCTTTCTTCTCTCCCTGACACGAAACAGTTTCGTAGAGCCGAAAGGCTGTCTGGGTTCCGGTGGGAACTAGTTCTGGATGGCGAAGCCCTGCCGGATAGATGACACCGTATGTGTGCAACCCCGTAGAGAGGTTGTAGGTTCGATCTTTTTGCCCGAGGGGCTGTTCGAGAGTGCCTCCCGAAGGGCTGTCCGAGTTACTGTCCGAGTTTCGAGGGTCCTCCCGAAGGGCTGTCCGTGACATCATCCGGGGGACTGTTTGACCGCCTCCCGGAGGGCTGTCCGAGGGACTGTCCGAGGGGCAGACGAGGGAGTACATCCTTGCGGTTGGGAGGTTGTAAATCCTAGCCGCGGGGATCTGCACCAACGATCTACATCGACTCTACTTCCGCTGCGCGACGAGTCGGTAACGATCAGATCCAAACCTTGTATGCATCTCCATAGTGATCCTGGGCATGCTCGCTGTACCGGATTTTTTTGCTTTCTGTCGCGTTACCCTACAGTGATAGGTATACCTTTTTTTTGCGAAAGTGTGATAGGTATACCTATCGCATACACTTATGAAAATGGACACGTTGGTGATAGTAGAGACACTGCACACATTTTATATTTTTGAACTATGTGTGATAGTGTACGTATCGCAAACAGACTGGTAGAAATAAATGTTTGTGATATCCACCTTTTGCACACGTGAATATCTGTGAAATCGTTTCGGATGTCTCGCGGATCACAAACGTAGTGTCCGTCTCTAACGTGTGGGATAGTCCGCGTCTTCGCATACGATTACTTTACGAAAATCATCAGCAGTGGGTCACCCTATCGCAGATGTTTTCTGGGTCATGTGGGATAGACCCCCCTATCGCACACACAGGCAAGGCGACAGTTTAAAACTCTATCATGGAAAGGGGGTAAAAACCATTTGTATAGCACCTAACGGTACCAGTGAATGCTTATATAGCCAGTTATAGAAAAACGGGAAATCCAATGGAATATAAAAGGAATGGTGTTACTACTAACGAAAGGGAAAAGATTTCCCAATTCTCTCTTATTGTTTCTCATGATGAATCAGGTGATGAGGAGGAGCTTCCGTTCCAACCAATTTCTTCAAGAAGAAGCTCCAAACATTAATTAAACCAACACTTAGTGTGGTGAAGAAGAAGAAAAAGAAAACAAGGAGAAGTAAAGATAAAAAGGTATCTCTCCCAATTAATATTGCTCCTATGGTTGTGCCTTATGAAAATGAACCAAAAACTATTGTGGAAGATATGATACACTTGATGAAAATATTGATTTTTATTTTGAACTATGTCTGTAGGAACTATTGAGGATAATTTTGTTATGCCCACTACTCCCTGTGTAAAGAAATATAAGAGCGTTTGGATCACCAAAGTAGTGATCTAAACCCTCTTCTATTTCTTTATGGAGGGAGTACTTGTTATGATGATTATGATTGGAGAGATAATTATGACATTTCTTATGATCTTAAAAATCTTTTTGGCTCAACTTGGAAAATTATGATAATAATGATTGTTATACTATTGGTGATATTCACGCTATTGATTATGAGAATGATTATTCAGAAGAAATTGCTAATGATATGCAAAGCTATAAGCTTGGGGATGCTATGTTTGATGATTATGATTTTTTTAATCCCCCTACTTTTGATAAGCAAATTTATTATGATGATTACATATGCCTCCTATTTATGATGATTGCAGTGATTATGAAAGTGGGTTTGGAAGAGTGTCAACTCTAGGTAGTAATGCTCCCACTATTTTGGAGGGTGTTGAATCGTATTTGAATAATGATAAAAGTGGATTTGAAGAGGTCATAACTATATTTAGTGGCGATTCCACTATTTTGGAAGAGGTTCAATTGATTACGATTAGAACAAAGTTGCTACTTATGATGATTATTGTGATGATACTTATGCTATAAATAGTAGTGATAATTATTATTTTGAAACTTGTCATAATTCTTAAACTGAACATTACTCATTTAATGAGGAATTAATTTATAGTGTTCAAGTTTTATATGATACTCCCACTATTATGAATGAGAAGAAATTTGCTTATGTGGAGAGTAATAAAAATTCTATGCTTGTGGATCATTAAAAAAAATGTTTTGTGTGATAGTTATTGTTGAATTTGTTCATGATGCTATTGAAAATTATTATGAGAGAGAAATATATGCCTATAGATATTTCAACAACATCAAGTTCCCTCTCTATGTGTTGAAAGTTTTAAAGTTACACTTGTTTTGCCTTCCTATGCTAGATGATTTGTGCTTCAATGAATTGTTTTCTTACAAGATTCCTATGCATAGGAAGTGGGTTAGGCTTAAATGTGTATGTTATATGATTCATGATGCTTCTTTTATGTTTCAATTCCTACTTTTATGTGAGCATCATTAAAATCATCATGCCTAGCTAAAAGGCATTAAAGAAAAGCGCTTGTTGGGAGGCAACCCAATATTTATCTTTTCTGTTTTTGTGTACCAACATGATTAATGCTATTGTAGTAATCACACTACTAGGGATAAGCCTAGTAGTGGCGTTGGGTAAAATGCTAGTAGTAGCGCGGGTGGTCGCGCTACTACTAGCACACTACAGCTAACTGGGTAGTAGTAGCACGGGGTGGTTTCAGTTAGTAGTAGCACGGGTGGCACTGATACGTCTCCAACGTATCTATAATTTTTTATTGTTTCATGCTATTATATTATCAATCTTGTATGCTTTATATGCTATTTTATATCATTTTTTTGGGACTAACATATTAACCCAGTGCCCAGTGCCAGTTCCTGCTTTTGCTTGTTTTTGGCTTTTCAGAAAATCAATATCAAATAAAGTCCAAACGGAAAAAAAAACTTTAGATTAATTTTTTCCGAACCAGAAGGGACCCTTGAAGCTTCGGGAGGAGACCAGACGAGATACGAGAGAGCCACAAGCTTGAGGGGTGCGCCCCCTGAGCTTGTGGGCCCCACACAGCTCCGTTTGACCTAATTCCAAGCCTATAAATTCACATATATTCCCAAACCAACAAAAGGGAAGACGATATAACTTTTCCGCCACTGCAAGCCTCTGTTCTTGCATGATCCCATCCGGAGGCCTTCTCCGGTAATCTGCCGGAGGGGGAATCAATCACGGAGGGCCTCTACATCAACCTTGCCGCCCTTCCGATGATGTGTGAGTAGTTCACCACATACCTACGGGTCCATAGCTAGTAGCTAGATGTCTTCTTCTCTCTCTTTGATCATCAATACAATGTTCTCCTTGATCTCTTTGGAGTTCTATCCCATGTAATCTTCTTTTGCGGTGTGTTTGTTGGGATCCGATGAATTGTGGGTTTATGATCAGATTGTTCACTGAAAGTAATTGAGTCTTTTCTGAACTTTATTATGCATGATTTTTATAGCTTTGTATTTCTCTCCGATCTATCCGTTTGGTTTGGAAAACTAGATTGATTTATCTTCAGCGGGAGAGGTGCTTTGTAATGGGTTCAATCTTGCGGTGCTCTATATCCCAGTGACAAAGTAGGGGACAAGACACATATTTGTATTGTTGCCATTAAGGATAAAACGATGGGGTTTATTCATATTGACTGAGTTTACTTTGTCTACATCATGTCATCTTGCTTAAAGCGTTACTCTGTTTGTCATGAACTTAATACCATAGATGCATGCTGGATAGCGGTCGATTGGTGGAGTAATAGTAGTAGATGCAGGCAGGAGTCGGTCTACTTGTCACGGACATGATGCCTATATACATGATCATTGCCATGAATAGCGTCATAACTATGCACTTTTCTATTAGTTGCCCAACAGTAATTTGTTTACCCATCGTATGCTATGTGTTCGAGAGAGAAGCCTCTAGTGAAAACTATGCCCCCCCGGGTTTACCTTAAACATATTAAAAAACCTAAAAATACCTTGCTGCAATTTATTTACTTTTATTTTGTTTTGCAATTTATACTTTTGCCTATACAAGATTTAATCCTTGCAAGTGACGAGTTCAAGGGGATTGACAATCCTCTTGCCCGCGTTGGGTGCAAGTATTTGCTTTTGTGTGTGCAGGTGTTGTTCACGAGGCTTTGCGTGATTCTCCTTTTGGTTCGATAACCTTGGTTCTCAGTGAGGGAAATACTTGTCTCTACTGTACTACTTTACTCTTCCTCTTAGAGGAAAATCACAACGCAGCTCACAAGTAGTAGAAAGATTTTCTGGTGCCGTTGCCGGGGAGACATCCTCGCAAAATAGTCTCCCGTCAACTTGCCAATTTCTAGCGCCGTTGCCTGGGATACATCATCAAAATCTATCAAGTACCTTCACTCAAACTATCTTCTACTCGATCTACCTTTTATTTGCCTCTCTTTTTCATCTCCCCCACTTCTCTAAAAATAGAAAAACACAAAAATATTTCTGTTTGCTCGTTTGCTTGCTTGCAATAATTGTGTGACTCAATGAAAATAAAAATATAGACATATGAATACTCATCCACTTGCTAATCTTTTCAAACAATCCAATTATAATGAACCAATTGCTAGTGAGTTGAGTGGACTTGATTATCTTTATGAAGTTTTACTTGAAAATCGTGTATCTGAAAATTGTGATGAAGTGCTAAAATAAGAAGTTTATAAAGTGATTCATGATAGCTCCTTGAAAGAAAAGCATGATTTCAATGATGTTATTATAAATTCTATTAATGTCAATTCTGCTAATACTATGCAAAGCTACAAGCTTGGGGATGATAATTTTGTCATGTCCACTACTTATTGCAATGATCATGATTGGGGTGATAATGCTTCTTATGATCTTGAAAATTTATTTAAGCCTCATGATGAATATGTCATTGATAATAATGTTTGCAATAATATTGAAAGTGGGTTTGGAGGAGTGTCAACTTTAGGTAAAAAGAATCCCACATATTTGGAGAGTGTTCAATCTTATGAATTTTTTGATAAAAGTGGGTTTGGAGAGGTCATGACTTTAGTTAATGTTAATCCCACTATTTTGGAAGATTATAAAACTTTTATGCATATGGATCACAAAGAGAATATTTTATATGATAGCTATATTGTTGAATTTGATTATGATCCTACATGCAATTATTATGAGATAGGAAAATATGGTTGTAGAAATTTTCATGTCACTAAATTACCTCTCTTTGTGTTGAAATTTATAATGCTTCATTTTTCCTATTTGCATATGCTAGATATTGCTTGTCTTGATA
The DNA here is from genome assembly GCA_039707655.1 of Elymus sibiricus. Taxonomy (NCBI): domain Eukaryota; kingdom Viridiplantae; phylum Streptophyta; class Magnoliopsida; order Poales; family Poaceae; genus Elymus; species Elymus sibiricus. The sequence goes on along the minus strand of CM077666.1, from coordinate 196,616,141 downwards.
AATTGTTTTATTATAAAATGCCTATGCATAGGAAGTATGTTAGACTTAAATGTGGTTGTTATGTGTTATATGATGCTCTCTTTGTGCTTCAATTATTATCTTTCATGCGAGCATCATTGAAATCTCAAGCCTATCTTAAATGGCTATAAAGAAAGAGCTTGTTGGGAGGCAACCCAATAGTTATCTTAAAATTTTGCTTTTATTTTCTGTTTTGTGTGTTTGCATAATTTTAGCTACTGTTATGATTGTGTTTTTATCTTTTAATTAGTGTTTGTGCCAAGTAATGCCTTTGGGATGATTTGAATGATAGTATAATTGATGCTGTTTGAAAACATAAAGTTTTGCGCCCAGTATTTGATTTTTAGTTCTGTACTGGAATGTCAAAAAAATCAGAAATTTTTACACAGTATTGGGATACATATTTTTTAGGTCGTCCTAATGTTTCAAATTTTTTGGAGATACAGAAGTATGGATAATATTCTGTCATTACGTACTGTTTTGTTTTAGACAGATTCTGTTTTTATTGCATAGTGTACTTGTTTTAATGAAACTATGGATTATATCGGGGGATAGAAGTCATGGAAGAGTTAGAATACAGTAGGTATTATGCAAGAACAATTATTAATGATTTTATAACAGTACCTAAAGTGGATGATTGATTTATTATACTAACGGATCTCACGAAGTTTCTGTTGAGTTTTGTGTGCTGATGTTTTCAAGTTTTGGGTGAGATTACGATGGATAAAGGAATAAGGAGCAGCAAGACCCTAAGATTGGGGATTCCCAAGGCACCCCAAGGTAATATTCAAGGAATACCCAAGCATCTAAGCTTGGGGATGCCCCGAATGGCATCCCCTCTTTCGTCTACAATCTATCGGTAACTCACTTGGAGCTATATTTTTATTCATCACATGATATGAGTTTTACTTGGAGCGTCTTGTGCCATAGTTTTCTTTTCTTTGTTTGATTTTTAGTTTGCCACAATCATTGTTTGCTGAACACACTTTTGAGAGGGACACACATTTATCATGATTTGTTAGAATACTCTATGTGCTTCACTTATATCTTTTGAGCTAGGCAGTTGCTCTAGTGCTTCACTTATATCTTTTAGGGCACGGCGGTGGTTATATTTTGTAGAAATAATTGCACTCTCTTGCTTCACTTAAATCTTTTTTAGAGTCTAATAAATAGTGATGACAATTTGCACGTGTTATAAGACTAGTCCAGAAAGGATAGGTATTCAAGGGGGATATAATAAAAACTTTCATGTAGATCACTGAATATGATATGTTTGATTCCCTGCAATAATTTTGCGATATTAAGATGGCAATATGTGGGTGTATTAGTGGATGATTGTGGTTTAGTAAAAATACCGATGTTAAGATTTGTGATTCCCGAAGCATGCAAGTATAGCCTCTAATTTTGTGATGAAGTTGGAGAATAATTTATTATTGAGTGTCTACCTTATGAGTGGCGGTTGGGGATGAGCGATGGTCTGATCCTCCCAATCTATCCCCCTAGGAGCATGTGAGTAGTGCCACTTGTGAACTGCGTTGGGATTTCCCCGAAGAGGAGAGGATGATGCAGTACAGTAGAGATAAGTATTTCCCTCAGTTAAGAACCAAGGTTATGAATCCAGTAGGAGAACCACACAGAACCTCGTTAGCAGCACCTACACACACAAAAGCAAACACTTGCACCCAACGCAAATAAGAGGGTTGTCAATCCCCTTAGCGGTTACTTGCAAGGATTAATTCTGATAGTGATAGATACATAAAGTAAATTGCTAAATAAAATAAAGTAAATAAAATTGCAGCAAGGTATTTTTGGATTTAATATATGATAAAAATAGACCCGGGGGCCATAGTTTTCACTAGAGGCTCTCTCTCAAACACATAGCATACGGTGGGTAAACAAATTACTGTTGGGCAATTGATAGAAAAGCGCATAGTTATGACGATATTCAAGGCAATGATCATGTATATAGGCATCACGTCCGAGACAAGTAGATTGACTCCTGCCTGCATCTACTACTATTACTCTACCCATCGACCGCTATCCAGCATGCATCTAGGGTATCAAGTTAATGAAAACAGAGTAACGCCTTAAGCAAGATGACATGATGTAGACAAAGTAAACTCAAGCAATATGATTAAACCCCACAATTCATCGGATCCCAACAAACACACCGCAAAAGAAGATTACATCGAATAGAGCTCCAAGGAGATCGAGGAGAACATTGTATTGAAGATCAAAGAGAGAGAAGAAGCCATCTAGCTGCTAGCTATGGACCCGTAGGTCTGTGGTAAACTACTCACACATCATCAGAAGGGCAGCATGGTTGATGAAGAAGCCCTCCGTGATCGATTCCCCCTCCGGTAGAGTACCGGAAAAGGCCTCCAGATGGGATCGCGGAAGAACAAAGGCTTGCATCCCAAAAAACACACCGCAAAATAACATCATAACTATGTGCTTTTCTATCAATTGCCCAACAGTAATTTGTTTACCCACCGTATGCTATGTGTTCGAGAGAGAAGCCTATAGTGAAAACTATGGCCCCCGGGTTTACCTTAAACATATTAAAAAACCTATAAATACCTTGCTGCAATTTATTTACTTTTCTTTTGTTTTGCAATTTATACTTTTGCCTATACAAGATTTAATCCTTGCAAGTAATGAGTTCAAGGGGATTGACAACCCTCTTGCCCGTGTTGGGTGCAAGTATTTGCTTTTATGTGTGCAGGTGCTATTCACCAGGCTTTGCGTGATTCTCCTTTTGGTTCGATAACCTTGGTTCTCACTGAGGGAAATACTTATCTCTACTGTACTGCTTCATCCTTCCTCTTCGAGGAAAATCCCAACACAGCTCACAAGTAGCAGGCACTCGCGCTACTACTACTTAGCTATAGCGCGGGTCTGGACCTCGTGCTACTGCTACCTTTATGTAGTAGTAGTGCGCCACCCACGCTACTATTAGGCTAAAACCCGCGCTACTACTATTTATTTCAACATTTTTTTCTTCTGCGTATTTATACATGTTTTTGTACAGTACCAACATATAGACACTGCATTGAAACTATATGATACAACAATGTCTCATCATCATCATCATCATCATAGTGATACAACAATGTCTCATCATCATCATCATCATCATAGTGTTACAACATGGTCTCATCATCATCGAAATAGTGATACAAGTTATTACAAGTCTCGAATACAACTACATGGTCACATACACATGTTTCATCATGGATCTAAACTATGATATGATCACATAAAACAGAAGAGCGATCATGATGAGCAAGAAAGGGATTATGAAGTAGTTATTGAGCCCGTTCGTCCTCCTCTCTCCCGCTAGTGTGAACTTCAAGTAATTAGCTTCCTCTTCGCTTCTACTTTGAAACCCTTTGTGGCCGCTGCCTGGGAAGCGATCAACTTGAGCCTGACACTTCGACCACTCGCCGTACACTCCCGGAACCCTCCCTCTATACACGGCATAAAACTTCTTCGTCATCTATATCCCTAACAAAGATGCGTCATAATTAAGCAAATTCATCGATAATATGCAACATAATATACTGAAGCAACACCAAGAGAAAGATTTAAAACGTTAGCAAATAGAAGCAACATAGTAAACATAACAAAGTTCATCGTACCAAACTAGAGCGCTACGCAAGTTTAGGAGGACCATTTACATCACAAAGTTTCGTCGTACAGAAATTCAAAGCTTCGTCATCTATATCCTTTTGTATCTTTTATTTCAACAAAGTGCCAAGTTTGTCCTTTGCCATGCTCACTTTGCAAGTTTATGAGCTGTTGTTTGAAAATAGAAACTTTTGCGTCCACTATATGAATTGTTTTTCTGTATTCGAACGTGATCTATTCTTGAAACTTTTGCGTCCACTATATGAATTAAGCTTGGGGATGCTAATACGTCTCAAACGTATCTATAATCTTTTATTGTTAAATGCTATTATATTATCATTTTTGTATGCTTTATATGTCATTTTATATTATTTTTCCAGACTAACCTATTAATTTAGTGTCTAGTGTCAGTTCCTGTTTTTTATGCATGTTTTTGGTTTTCCAAAAATCCATACCTACAGATGTCCAAACGTGATGAAACTTTTTGACAATTTTTTCTAGACAATAAGAGACCCTAGAAGCTTCGGGGGAGGACCAGAAGACCTACGAGGGCCCCACAAGGCAGGGGGCACACCCATGGGGGTAGGGCGCGCCACCCTATCTTGTGGGCCCCTCGTAGCTCCCTTTGCCCTAATTATTGGCCTATAAATTCTCAAATACTTAGAAACCCTCGAAGCGAGACCCGAAATAATTTTATCGCCGCCGCAAGCCTCTGTTCCGAATCAATCTCATCTGGAGGCCTTCTCCGGCACCTTGCCGGAGGGGGAAACCATTGGGGAGGCTATCTTCATCAACCTTGCTGCCTCCATGGTGATGCTTGAGTAGTTCATCCTCGAGGCTGAGGGTTGCTACTTGTGAGTTGCGTTAGGTTTTTCCCCAAAGAGGAAGGGTGAAGCAATATAGTAGCGGATAGTATTTCCCTCAGTGAGAACCAAGGTTATCAAACCAATAGGAGAACCAAGCAAATCCTAGTCAAACGGCACATGCACACAAACAGACAAATACTTGCACCCAACGTGGGCAAGAGGTTTGTCAATCCCCTTGTACTCGTTATTTGCAAGGATCAAAACTGGTAGTGGTAGAAGTATAAATTGCAAAGTAAATAAATTGCAGCAAACAAAATTAGGGTTTTCTAATATAATAAAAGGTAGACTCGGGGCCATAGTTTTCACTAGAGGCTTCTCTCTCGAAAAATAGCATACGATGGGTAAACGAATTACTGTTGGGCAATTGATAGAAAAAGCGCATAGTTATGATGTTATTCATGGCAATGATCATGTATATAGGCATCACGTCCATGACAAGTAGACCGACTCCTGCCTGCATCTACTACTATTACTCCACCAATCGACTGCTATCTAGCATGCATCTATGGTATTAAGTTCATAACAAACAGAGTAACGCTTTAAGCAAGATGACATGATGTAAACAGAATAAACTCAAGCAATATGAATAAACTCCGTCGTTTTATCCTTAGTGGCAACAATATAAATACATGCCTCGCTACCCCTACTGTCACTGGGTGAGGACATCGCAAGATTGAACCCATCACAAAGCACCTGTCCCACTGAAGATAAATCAATCTAGTTGGCCAAACCAAACGGATAGATCGGAGAGAAATACAAAGCTATAACAATCATGCATAATAAAGTACAGCAAAGACTCAATTACTTTCAATTAATAATCTGATCATAAACCCACAATTCATTGTATCCCAACAAACACACCATGGAGATCATGGAGAACTTTGTATTGAGATCAAAGAGAGAGAAGAAGCCATCTAGGGACTAGCTATGGGCCCGTTGGTCTATGGTAAACTACTCACACATCATCGGAAGGGCAGCAAGGTTGATGTAGAAGCCCTCCGTGATCGATTCCCCCTCCGGCAGATCACCGAAAAAGGCCTCCAGATGGGATCACGGAAGAAAATAAGCTTGCGGTGGCGGAAAAGTTATTTCGAGTGGCTCTCTGTTGGTTATGGAATATTTGGGAATTTATAGGTCAAACAGAGTTGCGTGGGACCCACGAGCTCGGGTGGCGCCCCCCCAGGGGCGCGCCACATGAGCTCGTGGCTCTCCCGTACGTCTTCTGGCCTCCTCCCGAAGCTTCTAGGGTCCCTTCTGGTCCAGAAAAAATCATTTGAAAGGTTTATTTTCATTTGGACTTTGTTTGGTATTGATTTCCTGAAAAACCAAAAAACAGGCAAAAAACAGCAACTGGCACTAGGCACTGAGTTAATAGGTTAGTTCCCAAAACGGATATAAAATTGCATATAAAGCATATAATGTATCCAAGATTGATAATATAATAGCATGAAACAATCAAAAATTATAGATACGTTGGAGACATATCAGCATCCCCAAGCTTAATTCCTGCTCGTCCACGAGTAGGTAAATTATAAAAACAGAATTTTTAATGTTGAATGTGATGGCCTGCAAGTGCACAGGGTTTAGTTGTAGCCTTTTCGAAGTATGAGTATCGATCCCACAGGGAGCACATGAATCAGACTTTTGCCTCTTGTAGAGAATTATGTATTTTTGTTCCTGCAGATAATTGTAGACTAGAAGCAGAGTGAGGGCGGATAAAAAAATGATTGTTGAGTAATGTTGTTACTTGTAACTAAATAACATGAAAGTAAATGAAGTGCAAGGATTGTGATGACTAGTGAAGTAACATAATAAAATGGCACTCCCAGGGAGTCCGGAATCCCCATTGGTATGTTTCTAGCGCACACATGCATAAACATGGTATAGATCGGATACTTGAGCCACTGTTGACGATTAAGCTGGGCGGAGCCGGGTACAGTACACGTTCTACTCGTGGTAGACTTCGTGCCACGCACGCCACCATCATAGTCTCCCCAGAGGGTTACAACTCATGATAATTAAGGGTTTCCCCATGGACGCGGCCTCTCTAAGGGTTCTTCGTAATTCCCCGGTCAATTGCAAAGGCTAGGATCAATAGGCTTTTCTTGTCACCTCAAATTACCTCCATGTCCTAAACCTTTACAACGATAGTGATATACTTCGTGGCCACAAGGCACAAATGCTGAGTGGGGCCCCTTCACAACATTCATGAAGTTATTAAACTAAGCATTCAACAGGGGATCTCATATCCACGATAACGTTTCAGATCCTACACATACCAAGGTTCATCCATATCTCCAAGAACTAGGGGTCTACTCACACATGAGGACAACAAACATCATAGCAATGGTAATGGAATACATAGATGAGTGGTTCAAATGATACATCGAAGGATCCACTAGGGTTCTTGATGTTGTAGATGATAAGGATGTGGATGATGATGATGATAATGACAGTGGCGATGATGTTGTCCCCCTCCTCACGGTGGGAAGGATCCCCTCCTTCTCCTTGCCAATCCCTCCTCTGGATGAACTCCGGAGGCTAGGGTTCTACCTTCTGGATGAGTTTCTGGTGTCTCTGGGCGTATGATTCGACGGGGTGGAAATAGTTGATCCGGCGGTGGCGGTGGCGGTGGCGTGCCATACAACCGCTCATACGGGCGCTCGCGGTCGTATGGAACACCGTCTTTCGCTTTGGAAATGCAACGACGCCTATTCCTTGGGCCTCCTTGCTTGATTCTTTTATGGAAAGTTATTATCACTTTAAATGGGTAATTCCACTACCATTTCTGAGGATTTTCTCCATTAAATGCTAATTTATCCAAAAGACGTCACCTGGGGGATTATCAACAAAAAGAAGTGCGTGAACGCGGTAAAATTCCAGAAAGCCTACCATATAGGCACAAAAAATAGTAAAATTATCACATAAATTGGACTCATCAACTCCCCCAAGCTTAAGTCTTGCTCGTCCCCGAGCAAGTACCGTGGCTTGTAAAAACAAGGTCAGCCATGTGTTTATGAGATATGGATATGAAAAAGCATGAGTCCATCATTGTTCTAGAGGAACGGTTTAAGATAAAAGATTTGTAACAAATGATAGCTCATAGTCCCTATGATAATGATCATTTAGGAATTCACATTCTGTTACTCAATTTTATTGTGAACAGGTAACAACTTCATATCCTAGTTCATCGCTGTTTAAACTGGGCAAGCAATCATTCTCTTCCTTTTGTTCTTTTCGAGACCTTATATTCTTTATATGATTTAGTCTCCTGTCATTGAGACATGTTAAAGGCTCATTTCATCTTTTTGTATGATATGCAAGCCAAACATGAATCTTGGAAAGACTTATTTTACAAGAGCACTCTTTAATTTTTAGGAGGATTAATTTCTTTGATTGCCCTTTTGTGAGTTGAAACCCTTAATGAACTAGCATATATAGTTATTTCATCTCCTTTCAAAAATTTAACAACTGCAATGTGGAGCACTTATAATCATCATGAAAGTAATCATGTGCTACTATTTAGATCACAACAATCATCAAGTATGTTCTCAATTAAGCTGTAATGATCTCACACATCAAGATATGCATATACTCATCGGAAAGGATCATCTTTTAAGAGAAAAATGATAATTCAACTTTATTGAAAGTAAACCCTAATCTCAACTTTCGGAAAGGAAATGCATAAAGCTAAAGATACAAAGTGCACATGAATCTCCCCCAAGCTTACAATCAAGCTAGGGAGATCCAGGCACTAAGCGTTATATGCTCACTCCTAGGAATCTTGGAAGGCAGTGCAGATGCTCTTGAGTTTCTTTTTCATCCCCTCGATCATGCCTTGCTGATCATCTACAACCTGGATCAAAAATTCAAGTTGTGCAGTGTTGTTGTTAAGAGCTTCAATCTTAAGCCCGACCTTATCAAGAAGGCCATCAACCCTTGCTTCCAAGTCCTTGCTCATCAACCAGTAAGAATCAATCCCATCTCCGATCACATTAACGCAAGACTTTGAAACCTTCTCCAATTCCCTGATCTTTTCCTTCATCTCCTATGGGGTTGGTGGCTCCTTTCCCCACTCATCTTGAGGAGGCCCCAGAGGAAATAATGGAATAGATCCACGGATATTGAATTGGTAGAGATTAGGAGGATACTCATCTGGAGTGGTGTCATCATCTCCTTCTTTTGCTTGTTCTTCCTCTTTGATCTCCACCACCTCGACCTTCTCATCAAGGTCTTTCTTCTCCGAACGCGGTTCCTCCTTGAGGCTTAGCTTCCTCAAGTCTTCCCATCCCGAGGGCACGACATCATCCAAGTTGGGGAAGGGGATGATGCGAGCACATGTGGATGAGGTCTTGTTGCTCATGGTGGCGGCCGGGCTGGTGATCTGCAACTAAAAGGTTTTTGGTGGAGATGGGAAGCAAAAGAGATGTGATATTAGATGGTTTAGGGCTTAATGACATGCCCCTTCCCTCCTTATAAAGGCTAAACCTACAGGTAATCACCAGATCAAGGATAAAAAGTTAGTTAGAAAGAAATCAAAACAAAATCGGGAAAGAATCGCGAGAACAGACCAAAGGACGGCCTTCCATACATGCGCTCGCGGTCGTATGGCCGGTCGTTTGGTCTGCCTCCGAGATTCTTCTCTTTTTTTTCACGGCGATAGATTCATGCGAGCGCTCATACGGGCAATCGCGGTCGATTGAAACGCCGTCGTTCGTTCTATGGTTGGCCTCTTACCCGAGGACCACCCAAACGACCACTCAAACGGGCGCTCGCGTCCGCATAAAGCACCGTCTTTTGCTCTGGAATTTTTGCCACTTTCATCTGTCGTTCATACGACCGCCCAAATGGGCGCATCCGGTCGTTTGAAAGGCCGTGTTTCTCCCTGTTGGCCGCAACATCAACTTCTTCCTTAGAAAATTTTCACCTCCTGAAAGGTTAGTGACAAAGCTTCCAACTATAGATGAAAATTCCAACTATTCGGACTTTAGTTTTAAAAAGCCTAAAGAAATAGAATCCTAATTTCTACTCTTGTATTTACATCCATATTGTGGGGGTATTATTTCACACCTTACGTTCCCTCCCAAGGGCTTCGTCTTGCTCGATGTTGAGAAAACTTACCTCTTCCACCTCTCGGTCTTCCTTTTGTTCATCTGCGAGGTATAGCTTCAAGCATTTCCCATTCACGATCCAGGGTCCATCTTTTCCTCCTTTTAGCTGAACAGCTCCGGAGTTATATACTTCTTCTATCTCGTAGGGTCCTTCCCGACGGGACCTAGGCTTCCCTAGAAACAACTTTAGACGAGAGTTCAATAGGAGGACTTTGTCCCCCGTACTGAAAGTTCATTTCAGTATCTTACGATCATGCCACATCTTAACCTTCTCTTTGAATAACCTAGCACTCTCGTAAGCACTATTATGAAGCTCTCCTAGAGCATGTATATCTAGCAATCTTTTCTCTCTAGCTTCCTTAAGATTAAAATTAATATTCTTGATTGCCCAAAAAGCCTTATGCTCTAGCTCTAAAGGTAAATGACAAGCCTTACCATACACCATTTTGTATGGTGACATCCCCATGGGATTCTTGTAGGCGATGCGGTAGGCCCATAGTGTTTCATTTAGTTTACCTGCCCAATCTTTTCTGTATTTCTGCACCGTCTTCTGCAATATAGTCTTTAACTCCCGGTTGGAGAGTTCCACCTGACCACTAGTTTGTGGGTGATATGGTGAAGCTATTCGGTGAGTTACCCCGTACTTATGGAGTACCTACCAAAAATTCCCTGTATAAAATGAGATCCACCGTCAGTGATAAGAATTTTAGGAACTCCGAACCTGGGTAAGAAGATGTCCTTTATCATCTTCAATGAAGTAGCCGCGTCTGTGTGTTTGGTTGGTAAAGCTTCAACCCACTTAGTAACATAATCTACGGCCACAAGAATATGAGTGTACCCATCTGAAACAAGGAAAGGTCCCAAATAGTCCAACCCCCAAACATCAAAGGGTTCACAAACTAGACTATAATTCATGGGCATTTCTTGCCTTCTTCCTATGTTACCTGTGCGTTGACACGCATCACAATTTTTAACAAACATGTGAGCATCTCTGAAGAGAGTTGGCCAATAGAATCCTGACTGAAGCACCTTAGCGGCGGTTCTGTCACCAGCATGATGTCCAGCATAAGGGCTGATGTGGCAACCTTCAAGTATGGCATTCATCTCATGCTCCGGGACACAACGCGTTGTCATGTCATCTGGTCCATGTCGATAAAGAAAAGGATCATACCAGAAATAATACTTCAGGTCACTGAAGAACTTTTTCCTATGATGATAATTCATATCGGGCGGCATGTATTTTCCTACAAGAAAGTTAGCATAATCTGCAAACCAAGGTTCTATCTTTTTAATCATAGCCAGATTCTCATCAGGAAAGGATTCATTTATAGGGACCGGATCATATGGTATCCTCTCCATGCGCGATAGATGATCTGCCACTGGATTATCTTCTCCCTTGCGGTCTACTATCTGCAAATCAAATTCTTGGAGTAGCAATATCCATCGAATCAATCGGGGCTTGGCGTCCTTCTTTGCAAGAAGGTAACATAAGGCACAATGATCCGTATGAACTATCACTTTGGAATTAATAATATATGGATGGAATTTATCACCTGCAAAGACAATAGCAAGAAATTCTTTCTCAGTGGTAGCTAGATGTATTTGATCTTCATCCAAGCTCCGGCTAGCATAAAATACCACATTGAGTTTTTTTATCTTCTCGCTGTCCTAAGACAGCTCCAACAGCATAATTGCTAGCGTCACACATAATCTCAAAGGGTTCATCCCACTTTGGGGGTTGAATGATAGGAGTTGTGATTAAAGCATCCCTCAATTTTTCGTACGCCTGCACACAAATTTTGTCAAAAGAATAGGGCACATCTTTGTGCAAGTGGTCAGTCAAAGGTTTTGATATTTTGGAGAAATCTTTGATAAACCTTCTATAGAAACTAGCATGTCCCATGAAGGTTTGCATACCTTTTATATCCTAGGGGTAAGGTAAATTCTCTATTACCTCAATTCTATCTTGATCTATCTCGATACTCTTTCCTGAGACTCTGTGCCCCAACACTACCCCTTCTGTGACCATGAAGTGGCTCTTTTCCCAGTTCAGCATGAAATCTGTTTCTTCACATCTCTGCAAAACTTTTGTAAGATTATAGAGACAATTATCGAAGGATGTACCACGGACAGAAAAATTGTCCATAAACACCTCGACAATTTTTTCAATAAAATCAGGGAAAACTTTAGAAATGCATTTTCTAAAATGAAGGTGGTCAATTACATATACCAAACGGCATCCTACAATATGCATATGTACCGTACGGGCAAGTGAAGGTAGACTTTTCTTGGTTCTCAGGCCAGATAGGTATTTGCGAGAATCCAGAATATCCATCAAGATAGCAAAAATAAGAGTTGTTGGCCAATCTCTCCAGTATCTCATTTATGAACGGCAGCGGGTAGTGATCCTTCTTAGTCCACTTATTTAATTTCCTGAAATCAACACACATTCCGTATCCAATAACAGCCCTAGTACGGACTAGGTCATTATTTTCATTAGTCACTAAAGAAACTCCTCCTTTCTTAGGAATGCAATGGACCGGACTTGCCCACTTACTATCAGATATTGGGTAGATTACCCCTGCGTCAAGGAGACGTATTACCTCTTTTCTTACCACATTTTTGGAAGCCAGATGAAGTCTTCGTTGGCTTTCAATCATGGGTTTAGCTCCTTCCTCAATAGGGATATCATGTGAGTAAATGGACGGGTGTATCCCCTTTACATCCTTCATTGAGTAGCCCAAAACCTTACGATGCTTACTCAGCACCACCAATATTTTTGCTTTTCTTTTCCTGAAAGATCAACATTAACAATGACGGGAAATCTTTTTGTATTATCCATAAATTCATACCTCAGCCCCTTGGGTAAGGGTTTCAAAGTAGGAGGAGGCAATTCCTCGTCTCCTTTTCTTCCTAGCACCTCATAGACTTTATTCAGGTGCAAGCAAACTATTGGAGTAGCGTCCATTATCATTTCAATTTCCTCCTTCTCTTCATCCTCAAATAAGGATTCAGGTCTCACCAATACCCGCTCAACTTCATCTTCTTGTGTTTGGAGATGAATCTCAGCTAATTGACTCAATTTCTGCTCTTCTTTATCTTGAGCTTCCTCTTCATATTGCTTGCTTAATATGGAGGAAAATGGGAATTTAATCATTTCATCTCCCCACTTCATGGAGCAAGACTTTTTCTTGATGTATGCTCCTGGAACATTCAGAAAAGAAGTTCCAAAAACAATAGGGCAATCTTTATCCTCAGAGATCATTAGTACATAAATATCAATAGGATAATATTATAATATTGACATCTTTAAGGATGCCACAAGGTTTCCTGTTGGTTTTATCTGCAAGCTTAATGACAACATCAGTGGACTCAAGAATGCAAGGAGAAATCTCATTATATAGATTTTTGCATAAAGACTATAAGGAATAATATTAACTGGGGAACCATGGTCGCATAACCCAAAATAGGACTTACACCCGAAGGAACATGATAGAATTTGTTTACCTGCATCTTTACCTTTGGTACAACCTTTAAGGTAGGAAGTTGTATCTTTGTCTAGGTGACTTCCTTGTTCACCACCGGTATGGGTGTAGCAAGTTCTTTTACTATATCAACATAAGGTGGATTCCCGCATTGTTCTAACTTGATGCTCCTCTTCCCCTTAGCTGAAGGTGCTCCCTCTGGCTTCCTGCCATTTGGCTTATGATAGGTTTCTTTTCGTCTCTCAGGTGGAGTAGTCTTCTTCTTTATAGCCTCCACCATGCGAATAGCTTTAGACTCCCTGCTGTATTTCAAGTACTTTTTCTCTGGTAAATTCAAGAACTTAGAAAAGTCTTTCAAAACATGCAACATGGGGCCTGTTCCAATATTTAACTCACGATGTAAGTCTTTTACTTTTATTGTTCTAAGGAAAGACTTAATACTATCATAAACAGGATCAACCTTACTCTTTTCCTTTGAACAAAGGTACCAATTCTCAGCATTATACCTCATCCTGTCAAGTAAGCTCCAAGCCTCTGATATCTCAGTTCCGAGAAAAGAACCTCTAGAAGCAAAATCTACAGCTTGTTTACTTTGTGAGTCAAGTCCACCATAAAAGAAATTAACTATTAAGTAATCAGGATAATAATGTTCAGGACACGCAGAGAGTATTTCACGATACCTTATATATGCGTCTACCAATTTCTCACCTTCTCGTTGTCCAAAGCTGCTGATTTTCCTTCTTAATGTATATAAATTTCCTTGAGGATAATAATAAGTAAAGAATGATTTCAACAATTCTGACCAATTCCTCAAGATGTTCACTGGCTGGTGTTCTAGCCATTTGGTAGCTCCTCCATCTAATGAATAAGGAAAGATTTTTGCCTTTATTTCTTCATTAGTCAAGTCCTGCAACTGAAAAGTTGCACATGGAAGGTCAATTTTTTTAATATGCTTATACGGGCATTCAGTTGCATAACCTCGGAATATATTTTCTTTCACCATAGAAATCAACCGAGGGTTTATCTCATATGTTTTGCCAGGTAGGTCAGGGCCAACTGATATAACATTCTCTCCACGAGATGGTCCTGCAACCCATTCCACTCCTACCTGACAAATATGCTCTTGAAGGACTATGGCTGCTTTCTATCTGCAAAATCGTTAGGACACAAAATAATTCAAAACTTAAGACAAAGCCCAAAAGCGCTCAGCTCCCCGGCGACGGCGTCTGAAAAAGCTTGATGGCTTGCAAGTGCACAAGGTTTAGTTGCGGCCTTTTCGAAATAAGAGTATCGATCCCATAGGGAGCACATGAATTAGACTTTTGCCTCTTGTAGAGAATTATGTACTTTTGTTCCTGCAGATAATTGTAGACTAGAAGCAGAGTGAGGGCAGATAAAAAATGATTGTTGAGTAATGTTGTAACTTGTAACTAAATAACATGAAAGTAAATGAAGTGCAAGGATTGTGATGACTAGTGAAGTAAGAGAATAAAAAGGCGTTCACAGGGAGTCTGGAATCCCCATTGGTATGTTTCTAGCGCACACATGCATAAACATGGTATAGATCGTATACTTGAACCCCTGTTGATGATTATGCTGGGCGGAGCCGGGTACATTACATGTTCTACTGTGGTAGACTTCGTGCCACGCACGCCACCATCATAGTCTCCCCAGAGGGTTACAACTCATGATAATTAAGGGTTTCCCCGTGGACGCGGTCTCTCTAAGGGTTCTTTGTAATTCCCCGATCAATTGCAAAGGCTAGGATCAGTAGGCTTTTACTGTCACCTCGAATTACCTCCGCGTCCTAAACCTTTACAACAACTGTGATATACTTCATGGCCAGAAGGCACAAATGCTAAGTGGGGCCCCTTCACAACATTCACGAAGTTATTAAACTAAGCATTCAACATGGGATCTCATATCCACGATAACGTTTCAGATCCTACACATACCAAGGTTCATCCATATCCCCGAGAACTAGGGTCTACTCACACATGAGGACAACAAACATCATAGAAATGGTAATGGAATACATGGATGAGTGGTTCAAATGATACACTGAAGGATCCACTATGGTTCTTGATGTTGCAGATGATAAGGATGTGGATGATGATGATGATGACAGTGGTGATGATGTTGCCCCCTCCTCGCAGTGGGAAGGATCCCCTTGTTCTCCTTGCCAATCCCTCCTCCGGATGAACTCTGGAGGCTAGGGTTCTGCCTTCTGGATGAGTTTCTGGTGTCTCTGAGCGTCTGATCCAAGATCCGATTTAACGGGGTGGAAATAGTTGATCCGGCGATGGCGGTGGCGTACCATACAACCGCTCATAGGGGCGCTCGCGGTCGTATGGAACGCCATCATTCGCTCTGGAAGCGCGACGACGTCTGTTCCATTGGCCTCCTTGCTTGATTCTTTTATGGAAAGTGATTATCACTTTAAATACGTGATTCCACTACCATTTCTGAGGATTTTCTCCATTAAATGATAATTGATCCAAAAGACATCGCGTGAGGGATTATCAACAAAAAGAAGTGCGCGAACGCGGTAAAATTCCACAAAGCTTACCATGTAGGCACAAAATACATAGTAAAATTATCACATAAATTGGACTCATCAATGTGCAGGTGCTGTTTGACTAGGATTTGCTTGGTTCTCCTATTGGTTCGATAACCTTGGTTCTCACTGAGGGAAATACTATCTGCTACTATATTGCTTACACATCATCTGAAGGGAAGCAAGGTTGATGTAGAAGCCTTCCGTGATCGATTCCCCATCCGGCAGATCGCCGAAAAAGGCCTCCAGATGGGATCGCGGAAGAACAGAAGCTTGCGGCGGTGGAAAAGTTATTTCGGGTGGCTCTTTGTTGGTTTCGGAATATTTGGAAATTTATAGAAGTGGAATTAGGTCAAACGGAGTTGCGTTGGACCCACGAGCTCGGATGCCCCACCCAGGGGCACGCCACATGAGCTCGTAGCTCTCCAGTACGTCTTTTGGCCTCCTCCCGAAGCTTCTAGGGTCCCTTCTAGTCCAGAAAAAATCATTTTAAAGTTTTATTTCCATTCGTTTGGTATTGATTTCCTGAAAAACCAAAAAAGGCAAAAAACAGCAACTGTTACTGGGCACCGAGTTAATAGTTTAGTTCCCGAAAATGATATAGAATTGCATATAAAGCATATAAGGTATCCAAGATTGATAATATAATAGCATGAAACAATCAAAAATTATAGATACGTTGGAGACGTATCAAGGGTTTGTACCAGTAGTTGTGTTTGATCTCTCTCTCTCCCATGTTCTTGATGGATTCCGATCTTGATGTATCTTGAGCTTTGTTAATAAAGTGGGATCACATGATGTTCACCTCCCTCTCTTATTTTCGTGGTGAACTGAGTTTTGCTCTTTGAGGTTTGTTTATGTTCGATTGAATATTTTGGATTTGAGATCACTTGATGCATGTCTAACTCGCGGATACCCGTGGTGACATTGGGTAATCTAGGTGACATAAGAGTTGAATGATACGTATCATATGGTGTTGTCATAGAACGATCTCTAGGACCATTCGTGACACTTTGGGGGTGGTTCAATAGATTGAATGGAAACACCTACGCGATTTCATCTTACTTTCTCCAATAGAAATATAAACTTTGGAGTGATTCTTTGCCGTACTTTGAGGGATTATCATGTGATTCAATTATGTTAATGATGTTAAGAGATTGCACTAGTGAAAGTATGAACCCTAAGCCTTGTTTCTAAGCATTGAGACACCGTTTTCGCACACTTTTTCTACTTACTACTTTGCTGTTTTTATTTGTTCAGATTATAAAAAGCTATTTCCATCATCCATATTGCACATCTATCATCATCTCTTCGCCGAACTAGTGCACCTATACAACTGACAATTGTATTAGGTGTGTTGGGGACACAAGAGATTACATGTATTTGGTTGCAGGATTGTTTGAGAGACAACCACCTTCATCCTACACCTCTCGCGGATTGATAAACCTTAGATCATATCCACTTGAGAGAAATTTGCTATTGTCCTACAAAACTCTGCGCTTGGAGTCCCAACAAAGTCTACAAGAATAAAGTTGCGTACTAGCCAAGTAGTCAATGAATCAGTAGCAGCATGCCATGCAAATGAGAGAACCTTCGGCGGAGCTGGGCAAGACCAAATCATTTTCCAGACGTCTCGACGTCCATCAGGAGCACTACTGGTGGAAGGAATTGATGCACTGTTCACTTCATCCGCAGCTAGCCAGTAGGCACTACATACTGAAAAGTGGTCATTCTTCTCCAGCGCCCAGGCTAAAATGTCTTCACTGATGCAAGGTGAAGGTTGTATTATTCGTATGGTACTAACGTCCATGGGCAAGAAAAATTGGTTCAATCGCACAACATCCCAATTGCCATTATGATCGAGCAGTTCGGACACCCATTTGAAGCGACATCTCCCTCTCCTTGAAAGCATAGAGCCTGTAGTGCCCCGGACTAGCCAGTAGTCACGCCAAATATGTACTTTCTGCCCATTAGCTATACACTAAACCAAACCCTTCTTCAAGAGTTCAAGCCCATGGCACATAGCTTGCCATGTTGTAGAAGGATTTCCTATGAAGACGGTGTCCTCGAGCCTCACATTAGGATAGTATTTGGCTTTAAGCAATCTTGCACAAAGAGTATCCGGATAAACAAGAAGCCACCAAGCCTGTCTAGGTAATAGTGCTTGATTAAAAATCCGGAAATCTCTAAACCTGAGGCCTCCTTGGGCTTTCGGCCGAGTCATCTTATGCCAAGCATACCGGTGGGTTTTCCTCTTACCTTTTTCAACTCCCCAATTGTAATTCTGAACCATGCGATTCAAGTCATCACAAACTCCTAGAGGCACTTTAAGCACACTCATAATAAAGGTTGGAATTGATTGTGCAACAGACTTGATTTGAACTTCTTTGCCTGCTTGAGTAGGGTGGCCATCAAAAGCAAACAAGCGTTTTGTTAACTTTACTTGCAAATTCTGAAATCCGCCTTTCGTCATTCGTCCATCAGGAGTGGGCAAGCCCAAATACTTCTCTTCGAAGCCAGAAGAATTGACACCTAGCTTAGATTTTATCAAATCAATATTAGCTTCCGGGCAAGAACTGCCAAACAGAATGGATGATTTTGAGGGGTTCAAAAGTTGGCCCGTGGCTTGCCCGTACACCTGTCGGATTTGTTTATCATAACTAGCTTGCTGCACATTTGCCTTAAAGAACAAAAGTGTGTCGTCCGCAAATAGGAGATGAGAAATTCCAAGAGATCTCCTTGTAATTTTTAGAGGAGATAAATCACCAGAAGCAATACCCTTATTGAAAAGAGCAGAGAGACCATCAGCCACAAAAAGGAATAAGTATGGGGATAGTGGATCACCTTACCGTAGCCCATGCGACGGTGCAAATGAATCCGAGATGACTCCATTAAATTTTATGGAGTATCTCACAGAGGTTACACATGACATAATAAAATCAACCCAACGGTGAGCGAAGCCAATCTTTTGCATCATTTGCTTAAGGTAGTCCCAGTCAACCCTATCATAAGCCTTGGAGAGGTCCAACTTGTAGGCACAGAAACATTTGGAGGGATCCTTCTCTTGCTTGATATGATGAATACACTCAAACACAATTAAAGAATTATTGGTGATCATCGTCCAGGGATAAAGGCACTTTGCGTTGGTGAGATAATGTCATCAAGCACCGGCCTCAACTGGTTAACCATGCACTTAGAGACCACTTTATATATAACATTACATAAACTGATAGGCCTAAAATCAGTGATCTTTACCGGGTGTGGAATTTTTGGAATCAACACAATAGTAGTATTGTTTACCTCCAGTGGCATGATTCCAGACCGAAAGAATTCCTTGACGCAGCTATAATTGTTGTGGTTTTCTCACGGCAGATGCCATGGGATGGCTAAAAATGGGGGGCAGAAAGGCTACGGTGGAGATCCGGGACGGGATTGGGCAACAACACGCGGTGGTTTACCCAGGTTCGGGGCCCTCGCGTGGAGGTAACACCCCTACTCCTGCATGTCTGATGTATATGGAGTGTATATGGTGGTACATGGTTGCTCCTAGAACTGTTTGGAGGAGGAAGAAGGAGGCTCTGAGCTCTCCTCTTCTCCTTGAGTGTGCGTGGGTGTGTGAGAAAGAGAGAGGGAGTGAATGGCATGCCTTGGGAGGGATCCCTGGGTCACCTTATAAAGGGGTGCCTAGGGGACAAGGGGTGGCCACATGGCCTAATAATCACTATTCGGGATGACACATGACACACGCACGGTGTCTACCATTCATCAATAGTGCTATACTATAGAGCATGGCCGTCTCGTCTGCGCAGGTCCGATGGGACGCTGTGGTTGACTTCACGTAGCAGGCCAGCTGGAGCAGCCGGACGGGGAGCCAGCTGGAGCAGCCGGATGGGGAGGAGCAGCCGGTCATCCTCCAATCGGCAAGGCTCCAGCCGGCCGGGCTCCACCCAGCCGGGCTCCACCCAGCTGGGCTCTAGCCAGCTGTCTCAACCCAGCCGGGCTCCAGCTAGCCGGGTTTCGCACACTGGGGGTGGCTCCCCTGACATTGTTTTGAAATGTTGTCTTGTCTCCTTGAGCCTACCCGGGGGTCATCCCCCCGGCAGTAGCCTCCGAGCATCCAGGCGACTCGAGGAGTCAGGCGAAGGGTCTTCACTGGTGTTGTAGCAGAGGTTGTCGATGGCGGCCAGCTGCGGGCCGCAGCCGGCGTAGCTTGCTTCCAGTGGGCGCGCGCCAGTGCACCCACTGGGTGAAGCCTCCGAGCCTCCGGGCGACTCGAAGAGTCGGGCGGAGGGTCTTAGCTATCATGGTAGCAGAGGTTGTCGATGACAGCCGGCTACGGGCTGCAGCTAGCGCGGCTTGCTTCCAGTGGGGGCGCGCCAGCGCACCCACCGGGTGTAGCCTCCGCGCCTCCGGGTGACTCGAAGAGTCAGGCGGAGGGTCTTCACTTTTTTGTCTTGTACCATGAGGTGCAGGCTGGCTGACGGGCGCGGTGCACTGCCAGGCGCGGACGCGGAGTCCGTCGGCAGTTGAGCGCGGACGCGGAGTCCGCCGGCAGGTGAGTGCGGGGCGCCGCCGGGCGTGGACGCGGAGTCTGCCAGCAGGTGGGCGTGGGGCGCCGCCGGGCGCGGACACGGAGTTCGCCGGCTGGTGGGCGCGGGGCGCCGCCGGGCGCGGACGCGGAGTCCACCGGCAGGTGGGCGCAGGGCGCCGCCGGGCGCAGACACGAAGTCCGCCAGCTAGTGGGCGCGGAGCCCTGCTGTCTTTCCAGAGGGGGCGCGCCAGCGCACCCACTGGGTGTAGCCTCCGAGCCTCCGAGCGACTCGGAGAGTCGGGCGGAGGGTCTTTGCTGTCGTTGGAGCTGACGGTGGCGTCGAGGATCCCGGTGGCAGCCGGCAGCGGGCCTGCAACCGGCGCGGCATTTTCCCAGCGGGGCATGCCAGCGCACCCACTGGGTGTAGCCTCCGAGCCTCCGGCGCGGGGGGGGGGGGGGGGTTCCCACGGAAATGATCATGCAAAAGACAAAGTTAGCCAGTAGATATATCAAGTATTTGGTTTTAGCAGTGCGATTTTTATGTAGAGGGAATGTCGACTCGGTTTCGTCCGAGCCCCCTTGGGTCTTTTTCGTGTCCCCTCCGCTCTTTGGCTTTGGCTCTTGCCAGCCGGGAGCCGGTCTGTAGCTGAGGCGAAGAGTGGGCCGCGGAGTGGAGCGTACAGTAATCGAACTCTGAGGAGCAGATTCAACTGAGCAGATATTCGCAAAGGAAACGACCGGGTCGTCCAAGCCATTTTCTCCCCGGACGTTTTTCATGTGAGGTGACCTCCAGCCTTTGCTCTCGTTAGCCGGACAGCCGGGAGCCGGTCTGTGGCCAGGACTAAGAGTAGACCGTCGGTACCATTCACACTACTAAGCCGTCTCCGGGAAGAACGTTTCAGGCCAGCCGGCCAGCCTCCGGGCCAAAATTAACTGGCGCCGGGCTAAACAGCAAAGTAACTGGAGAAATGCAGCGACAGACCCCGAGGGTCGCTCGGGGTTATCCGTTTGTGTTCACGGTGCAAAGATATGCGGACGGGAGCTCACTTTACTTTTCGCGCAGACGGGGCGAAGGTGACCTCCGGCAGGCGGCCCGAGCCTCCGGGCGGTCGGGGGGTGCCCCAGCCGGCCCGACCCAACCGGCCAGGCAGCGGAGCGGGAGGCAGCCGAGCCGGCCAGGCAGCAATGCGGGCAGCGGACGCAGCTGGCCTTCTCTTTCCTTTTCCTAGCCGGCACCATTTTTTTATTTTTTTGGCTGGGCAGCCGGCTCCTTTTCTTTTCTTTCAGTCGGCTGGGCAGCCTGTCGCTTTTCTTCACGAGCAGCCGGCCACAGCGGTTGAGCAGCGGGAGCCGGCACGGCAGGCGACCGGGCCGGCGGCGGGGCAGGCGGAGCCGGCGGGCGCGAAGGGCCGGCCGCGGAGGGAGGCCACAGGTGGCTCGGCGGCACACGAGGGGTGGAGCGGGCGCGGGGGCCGCGGGCGCATCACAGGTCGGAGCGGGGCGGGCGCGGCTAGGTTCGCGGCAACGGGGGCGCAGGCGGCGCGGGAGGCAAGCGAGGAGACGACGGCGCGAGCTCGGGGTGGCGTGGCTCCGCGCAGGGGCCGGCGGGGCAGAGGAATCCGGGCACGGGGGCGGAGGGATGCGGCGGAGTGGAGGCGCTCGGGAGGGGGCCAGGCACGCGGAACAGGGCGACCGGCGCACGCGAGGCCGTGATGACCAGGAGCCGCGACGGGGCGCCACCGGCGCACGACCGGACGGGGAGGAGCCGGCGAGCGCGGAGCACCCGGCCGCGGGCGGAGGCGGCCAGACGGGGCGGCGCGGCCGGGCGCGGGACGGTGGCGACGCGGCCGAGCGCGGGAGGCGGCCAGCGCGGGCGGTGCGGGCGCGCTGAGCCGGCCGGAGCGGCGCGGGGCAGCGGCCGGCTACGGGGGGAGCGCCCGCGGGGAGGAGGCGCGTGAGGGCGGGTGGCTCACAGCGGGAGGAGAGCCAGGCACGGCCAGGGGCGGGAACGGCCGGTGGAGGAGCCGGGAAGCCAGCGAGGGTGCTGGGCGGAGGAGCGGCCGGCGCTCAGGGGCGCGCGCGGACGCGACGACCCGGAAACGGGCGCACGGACAGAGCTCGCGGGACGGGGAAGGCCGGGCCGGAGCGGGACGCAGCACGGGGAGGAGTTCGGGAACGAGTGTGAGCTCGAGGCCGATGGCTGGTGGTGCAAAACGAAATCGAGGAGGAGCGCAGGAGGAGCTCGCGTGGTTTCTTAATGAGAGCCAGGTGGAGCAGCACGTCCATGACTTTGTTATGGGGAGAGGAGTTCTCAGGGGGATCGAGGGGAATCGAGAGGAGGAGCGGACATATCGGATGCGCGGGAGCTGGAGCGTGGCGGCACGGGGGTACGCGAGCCTGCCGCCTCGAGACGGCGGCGACGTCGCGGTAGTGGTGAGAGAGGGTCCTGCCCGGACCGTGATTCCAGCAGCAGCACTCCCCACGGTGGGAGCCAACTCTCGTGGTTTTCTAACGGCAAATGCCATGGGATGGCTAAAAATGGGGGGCAGCATGGCTACGGTGGAGATCCGAAACGGGATTGGGCAACAGCACACGGTGGTTTACCCAGGTTCGGGGCCCTCGCGTGGAGGTAACACCCTTACTCCTGCATGTCTAATGTATATGGTGGTACATGGTTGCTCCTAGAGCTGTTTGGAGGAGGAAGGAGGCTCTGAGCTCTCCTCTTCTCCTTGAATGTGCGTGGGTGTGTGAGAAAGAGAGAGAGGGAGTGAATGACATGCCTTGGGAGGGCTCCCTGGGTCACCTTATAAAGGGGTGCCCAGGGGACAAGGGGTGGCCCACATGGCCTAATAATCACTATTTGGGATGACACATGACACACGCACAGTGTCTACCATTCATCAATAGTGCTGCACTGTAGAGCATGGCCGTTTCGTCCGCGCGGGTCCGATGGGACGCTGTCGTTGACTTCGCGTAGCAGGCCAGCTGGAGCAGCCGGATGGTGAGCAGCCGGACGGGGAGCCAGCTGGAGCAGCCGGATGGTGAGCAGCCGGACGGGGAGGAGCAACCGGCCATCCTCCAATCGGCAAGGCTCCACCCGGCAAGGCTCCATCCGACAAGGCTCCACCCGGCTAGCTCCACCCGACAAGGCTCCACTCGGCCGGGCTCCAGCCAACCGGGCTCTAGCCAGCCGGCTCCACCCAGCCGGGTTTCGCACACCGGGGGTGGCTCCCCCGACATTGTTTTGAAATGTTGTCTTGTCTCCTTGAGCCTACCCGGTGGTCCTCCCCCGATAATAATGCTCTCCTTCAAAGTGCCCCAGTTGCGCTGAAAGAAACGAGCCGGGAAGCCGTCAAGGCCTGGGGCGTTCAATGGACCAATTTGAAACCAGGCGTCTAAGATCTCCTTCTAAGAAAAAATCTGCGCATAAGGAAGTGTTAGTAACATCGTCAATAACAGGACCAAAGAGATCAATAATAGGTGCTGGATCCAAATGTGTTTGAAGTACTTAGTAGTTACACGCCCCATCTCATCATATTTAGTGAACAGATTACCATTGGTATCTTCCAGCTTTTTATTCTATTTTTTGTTGCTCGCCAAACATACTTTGATTGGAAAAATATTGTGTTACGATCCCTATCTTTGAGCCACGTAATGGGAGATTGTTGCGTCCGCATTAGTTCCTCCCGGTATAGCAGCTCATTCATCCTACCCGTGACTCGACCAATCTCACATCTATACGTGTTCATTAGCATAAAATCTTCCAGTTGTGTGCGAGATTTTTTGATTTCCTGAATCACATTGCTAATTTTTTCTATACTCCAGCTACATAACTTGCGCATCGTGCCTCTAACTACAGCATGAACGTCACCAAGAGAATGCTTCTCTCCATGCAGCTGCAATCACTTCCTGGAGAGCGGGCTCTCATTCCCACATAACTTCATATTGCTAGATTCTTTGCTTAACTGGTCTTGGTCCTCAAAAACCTCGCAGGACACGTGGATCGGGACATGATCAGAGCAAGGTGAGCTAAGGTTCTGAACAAAAATATTGTCAAACATATTCCTCCACGTCGGGTTTGTAGCTGCTCGATTGAGCCTTACTTTAGCGTTAGCGTTGCCGCTCCTCCTGTTATCATATGTGTGGGGACTCCACAAAACCCAAGATCAGCCAAGTCATAAAATTTCCAGGACATCTTGGAAGGCCTGCATCTGACCGGGTGCCCTTGCTGTCAATGAAAAATGCTCAAACTCCCACATGCATTCGTTGAAGTCTCCTACAATAATACACGGTAGGTCCGATCTTGCGCTCAAATCCTAGAGCAAAGACCACATTAGATGGCGATCTTAAACTCTCGACTCACCGTATACAGATGTTAGTCTCCATGATGGTTCATCCGGGCTAGCCTTCACATGTGCATCAATGCAATGTTCATTAGATAACACCGCATCAACTGTTAACCCCTCATGCCAGAATAATGCTAGGTCCCCACTGTTACCATTAAAGTCCACCCCATTAAAGCCATGCAGACCCAACCTTGAACAATATCTCTTCATCTTAACCAATGTTTGTCTTGCCTCACATAAGAACACAATAGTGGGGGAATGCGAGTTTACGAAAGTCGCCAAGTCACAAACTGTCCGGGAGTCCCCTCCCCCCCCCCCCCCCCAGTTGCAACTAAGCAAATTCATTGCTCCCGGCGGTCCTCCGCTGGGGAGGCCGCCGATCTATGCTATTTGTGAGCTGCATTGGGATTTTCCCCAAAGAGGAAGGGTGAAGCAGTACAATAGAGATAAGTATTTCCCTCAGTGAGAACCAAGGTTTATCGAACCAATAGGAGAATCACGCAAACCCTCGTGAACAGCACCTACACACACAAAAGCAAATACTTGCACCCAACACGGGCAAGAGGGTTGTCAATCCCCTTGAACTCGTTAATTGCAAGGATTAAATCTTGTATAGACAAAAGTATAAATTGCAAAACAAAAGGAAAGTAAATAAATTGCAGCAAGGTATTTTTAGGTTTTTTAATATGCTTAAAGTAGACCCGAGGGCCATAGTTTTCACTAGAGGCTTCTCTCTCGAATACATAGCATACGGTGGGTAAAAAAATTTCTGTTGGGCAATTGATAGAAAAGCGCATAGTTATGACGTTATTCATGGCAATGATCACATATATAGGCATCATGTCCGTGGCAAGTAGACCGACTCCTGCCTGCATCTACTACTATTACTCCACCAATCGACCGCTATCCAGCATGCATCTATGGTATTAAGTTCATGACAAAAAGAGTAACGCTTTAAGCAAGATGACATGATGTAGACAAAGTAAACTCAATCAATATGAATTAACCCCATCGTTTTATCCTTAGTAGCAAGAATGCAATACGTACCTCGTCCCCTTCTGTCACTGGGTGGAGACACCGCAAGATTGAACCTACTACAAAGCACCTCTCCCACTGAAGATAAATCAATCTAGTTGGCCAAACCAAACGGATAGATCGGAGAGAAATACAAAGCTATAACAATCATGCATAATAAAGTTCAGAAAAACTTAATTACTTTCAATGAATAATCTGATCATAAACCCACAATTCATCGGATCCCAACAAACACACCGCAAAAGAAGATTACATCGAATAGAACTCCAAGAAGATCGAGGAGAACATTGTATTGAAGATCAAAGAGAGAGAAGAAGCCATCTAGCTACTAGCTATGGACCCGTAGGTCTGTGGTGAACTACTCACACATCATCGGTAGGGCATCAAGGTTGATGTACAAGCCCTCAGTGATCGATTCCCCCTCCGGCAGAGTACCAGAAAAGGCCTCCAGATGGGATCGCGGAAGAGCAGAAGCTTGCGGCGGCGGAAAAGTTATATCATCTAGCTCTCTGTTGGTTTGGGAATATATGTGAATTTATAGGTTTGGAATTTGGTCAAACGGAGCTGTGTGGGGCCCACAAGCTCAGGGGGCGCCTACCCCTCTGGGGCGCTCCCCTCGAGCATGTGTCTCTCTCGTATCTTGTCTGGTCTCCTTCCGAAGCTTCTAGGGTCCCTTCTAGTCCAGAAAAAAATAATCTAAAGATTTATTTGTTTGGTATTGATTTTCAGAAAAGCCAAAAACAAGCAAAAAACAGGAACTGGCACTGGGCTCTAGGTTAATAGGCTAGTCCCAAAAAATGATATAAAATAGCATATAATTGCATATAAAGCATCCTAGATTGATAATATAATAGCATGAAACAATCAAAAATTATAGATACGTTGGAGACGTATCAATCTACTAGTTTATGTGTTGTCAATGGCCTCACCATCATCCGCCTTCGGTTTCTTTCTGTTTGCATTTTTCTATGGGGAACGGGAGCCTGCAGAACCACCTGGAGTTTCTGAACCCTCAAACTAAACCACAATATTTGCAGTGTTACCCACAGGGACAATAGCACCCCTGTTCTTGCCCTGGACGATATCTGCAGAGGCACTCGGTGCCGGGCTCGAGTCATCTGTAGTTCTCTTCCCTAATATGTTGACATTTTCCTTCTATATCTCCTAGTACGTGCCAGCCCCTGGTGCAAGCTCAACACCCGGGTCATATAATGCATTAACATCATTAGAACGCCAGCTCTGCTGCAAGGACTGACCAACAATAGTGACATTCTCGGCTAGGGCGCCCCTTTGAGGTGCTCGGTTATACTGCACATTACGAGCAGGTTCAAATTTCTCATAGCCAAAACCACGGCCACGGCCGCGCCCACAGCCTACACCTCGTCCTCTTCCGGGAGCATCATCTCCACCCTCATCATCAAAGTTACCACCATCCCGGCCTGAACCACGGCCAGAACTTTGTCCCCTTCCACCCCGCCCCCCTCTAGACACAAGGATGAAAGGTAGGATCGAGAGTAAATCGATCAGAGGGGGGTGAATGGGAGATTTAAAATTTCTTTCGAAACTTCAGATCTCTTGAGACAAAACAGCGGAAGAAAAACTATAGCAAAACACTGAAACTAAATAGGCACAGACACTTGAAGATAAACAAACCAACCTAGTAAGACTAAGCAAGACTTTCGATGAGAGCGATGATAATCTTCCTAGTATAATGATAGAGTATTTTCATGATAACAATGGTGACATAGAATGGAAACAAGACGAGCAGAATAGATGGACACTATGAACGAAACAGATCACGAAGCACAATCACTCTACTGAGAAATATTCATCCGAGCATAACTCAGCTGAATGACAAAGTAACACCAAAGGATCAACAGACGAGCATACCGATAGATAACTTAGAGCACAACGAATTAAAATACACTAAACAGTATAGCCGTGGTCCAGATAACAAATAGAGGTGGAAATAAGATCAGTGATATATCTAGCGGAACATAGAGCACTGAAGATAAACTACTGAAAGTATTGCAGTAGAGTAGAATTGACCAGTGGTGCTCAATGGTGACAGATGATTTGGTAGACCAGTTCACTCTTCTACAAAAGAGCTACGTCTGGTTGGAGGGAGTTGTGATTGAACACAGGAGAAAACCTCTCTCCGTCCTATTCTCATTCAACGTGAAGTTGACCAGACTTTGGTTGATTTCACTCAGGGTAGATGCTTATCGGCGATCTCCAAACCTTCGACAGACTTGCTTCGCGAACCACAATTACTCTTGGTTGCTGAAGACTTTGCTTGGTGAAGACAATTACTCTTTGACACTCAAGCCGACACATATCCATCTAGAGAGTGTGCAGCTCTCAAGAGTAATAGGTACAAGAACTCTCAACTCAGATCTACTATGATGCTCAACCACTATCTTAGTTTTAGCTCTTAATTTTCTCTCAGTGGATCTTACACTCAAATCTCTCAAAGAGGGGTGCTCAATCAATCTTCTCAGAATCTCAAGCGGAGCAGCCAACAAAAAACGTTCGAGCGAGGTGGCTATTTATAGCCGTAGCCTTCCCGGATGGGAAATGACCATTTAGGACACGCGATCCAGCCAATGGCCAACCGTCGCGTTTCCAACGGTCAGATTTTCAAGCACATCGCAACTTTACTTGAGGAACAACGTCTCTGGCTGACAACTAAATTTTCGAAGCACAAAGGGATTTCTCTTAGTCTTTCATATGATTCGGCTAAGCATCACAACAGACTTAAGTCTCGAATACCTATGCCCCTCTTAATAGTATGGTGGTCCTACTCAAATAAGAGAAAGAAGAACAACGAAACAAATACTACGTCTTCGCTTTGCCTTCAATCTTCTCGACTGCTGTCATTTCTTCTCGGACACACCGAAGAACAATTGCTTAACTTCAGCAATATTTTAAGGGGTCAACTCCGTCACACAATCTTCTTGGTGTAGTTTCTCGGTGAAGTTCTTCAAACTTCTCGTCAGAATGTAGTATTCTTCTCAATACGTCAGAGCTATTTCTCTTCGTGTACACTAGCAAACAAATCAGTCCCTTACTGTTTTTGACAACAATCTCCAAAACCCAAGGGGGCAGTCATTGCACCAAAAGGGCCCACTCCATCTCTTCCACTGCATGCTCCCCAGTGCCGCATTCCTCATGCCAATGGCCAAGCAAGCCGCACATCTAACAGTAAACAGGGAGTTTTTCAAACTTGACTTGGTAGAATTTAGTCTCACCATATTTTTTGAAGCTGACAAATCTAGTCAAATTTTTTGTGACATCCAACTTGACCCTAACCGGGGATGAACTCCCCAATAAAGCCACTAGGGAGAACGATGTGAAGATCTTGCACAACCCCTATGCGTTGGGCCATATTCCTCACGAATTGTTCACTTTTTAGAACCATATCAGGAAACTTATGAATCTCGCACCAAGTCTCAATCTTGTCTAACTTACTGATGCTGGGTTCTTAAAACCATCATACTCCACAGTGATCAAAGCCATACCTCTATAGTCCCAGGGACCTTGGTGCAACGCCTTATTTCAGTCAGCTGGGCAATTATTGTACCAAGAACAAATTAGGGTTTATCCTTCTCCACACCACCTCTTTCGTGGGATTCCAAGCCGCCCTCATGTCTGCAATCAAGGCCCCCTGTCCAAAAGACTTGTTCGTTAGCACCCTGGCCAACGCAACCACTTTGGTTTCTCATCTGGCTCATCCGCTTCATCCTCCCAAACTCATCTTCAAGATGCAAACGCTCTGGAAGAACACTTGGGGGGGGGGGGTCCTCTGAGCTCTTTGGACGTGCTCTGCTAGCCGCCAGGGCATAGCCATCTCACAACTGAATCTCCCCCTAAAACCCTAGAACCGCCGAGGGCCAAGCAAGCTGGTCCGAGAGGGTAGTCTGGGTATGACGAGGGAGTCGCGAACTGGATGCGATCGCCGCAGAGATCGATCTAAACGGGGGAACTCACGGCGGCGCCACCGAGAGGACAGGAGAACCCTAGGCCTCGAGCGCTAGGGGAGTTGTTCGGTCAGCAGATCTACTTTGTGTGCCTTTGGTCGGGAGTAGAATCTATCCATTTAGTTGAAAGTAAGGATCAAATGAAGTGTGAGAAACATTTTACTTGGACTTCTGCTTTAAAAGAAAAACACAAGATTTTACAATTTCTTTGAACCTCTTTCTAGTATTCCTAAGCGAATTATCTAGGTCATTAGTGGTACTCACGGTGGAATGCAGAAATCTTTTCCTGGAGCCTTGCAGCTTAGACCTTGCAGATGCCCACTGATCGCCCAGGTTCCAGTTTGTGGAAGAAACAACTCGGTGGTATATACCATGTTTATCTAACTGGTGACCTCATACTTTCATATCCACCAGCCCGGTTCAGTTTGGTTAAATATGTGACTAAACGTTGCAATTACACTTTAACTACACTGGCCAATTATTATGGGCCTTAGGGCATCTCTAACGCCGACCATCAAACCGTCCGTATTCGTCCGGACCGCAAAAACCATCCAACGCAGCCCTGTATCGGTCCGCGGCACGGTCAGGACGTACTTTCTCCCGCAAACCGGAGACAAACGTGGGGGGTTTTGCGGGCATCCGGACACCACCCACGTCCGCTTTTGAACACACTGGCCCATCCAAACACCCTCCCTCGCCCGCGCGCGCTTCCCGCCCGAAACGGCCAGTGCCGCTCCAGAGCGTCAGTGCCCCCATTCATGCCCGCCCAGAGCGGACACGACTGCTCACTGGCGCATACATTGAAGCGGCACGCCGGCAGAGAGAGCGTCGTCCACGCCACTTCCCGGTGCAGGCGACTGCTCCGCGTTTAAACGACACGACCGCCGCCCGTCCGTCCGTATGCCGCCCACATTAATGACACGCGGTTGCCGAGGTGGCTACTCCGGTGCCACCCGTCCATCCCTCTGCCGCCCACCATTGCTATATAAACTGCTGCCCCTGCCATAGCCGCAGTCATCCGCCTCTGAGCCCTCTCCGCACCACTCCCACCATGGATTCCTACCGCGCCAAAGTTCTCTGGGATAGGCTGACGCCAGAGCAGAAGAAGGATATCGCCGCCATTGCGGCCAGGCCGGTAGGCAACCAGAGGACGGCGACAAGCCGGCGCCACCCTCCTCGTGCATGCTACCCTCCTCCTACTCCGCCCCACCCTCGCCGGTGCATTGCACCATGACCATCGGCGAGGCCCATGCCAATTAAAGGACATGGTGCGGGAGGAGCGGGAGGAGTAGTTCCGGGAGGCGCAGGCCGACACCGCCTACAACCACCAGGTCCTCCAGGAGCACCAGCAGGCGGAGGAGCAGATCACCGACGGCACAACGATCGCGCCGGAAGTGGACCTGGCGGAGCAGGCGGCGCTGCTCGAGTCCTACCATTCCGCCTGCGAGATCCGCCTCGCCCGCTGGCGGTATCACCAGAGGGCGGCGGAACTGGCGGCCGCCTACAAGGAGGACGACGAGGCGGCGGACGAGGTGTTGTTTGGCGACACCGATGACGAGGGCGACATCGCCGGCTCCGCCGATGCCGCGCCCCGCCGCCATGACCACGACCACGATGCCGGCACGTCCGCGGGCGTCACCGGCAACAAGGAAGAGTAGAGCACGGTAGGTCGCCGCCGCTCGGGTCCCAAGAAGGCCACCGCTCCTCCCCTCCCGTTGAAACCAAGCTTGGTGGGCTGAACATCGTCGGCCGATTAGCCGCTTGGCGGCGACGTGGAGGCGGACAACTTCACTTCTCGGGTCTTCGGAGGCGGAGCTGGAGAGTGCCGAGGTGGAGCTGGAGAAGGAGAAGTTTTAGTTCTCGGGGCTCGTGGACAGACATGGGGAACAGGCGCCGGCGACCATTTAGATTATGTATTAATTATACCTCCAGAACCGACCTTGCACCGCTTAGTTGATGTAAATGTAATGAAATTCGTCATGTTTATATGAAATCCGGCCGTGTTTGAGCGAATTTCGTCCGGTTAGTTCGAATTGTTGGCCGGATGTATGCGGCTATGGTTGGATGGCGGCCTCCCGCATCCATGTCCGTGGACTGGTCCTTCCTATCTGTGAACGGATGCAGGAGAAAATTTACGGGTTGCCATTGGAGATGCCCTTATGCGGTTGTCCAGCAACCATGCAATTATGCAAATGACAGGAATCTCATGCTGATGTCGTTCGGGAGATGATACTTACTCGACTACCATCATCATGCAACGCTGACACTGATAAATCCTCACCGAGCACTGACACTGTGACATTAAAAACCAGTCCTGCGAATCTAGTGCCAGCAGAAGTTGATACATACACTACAGGTACAGGAGCAACTGAATTGCAGACCACCCATTTTTTGTTCTTTAAGGGCATTTCTAACCGATCCCCTATATCCGGTCAGTGGAGTAAAATTTCGATTTTACTCGACTAACCAGCACCTAGCCGATCCTTTATCCGCGGTTAGTGGAGTATATTTTTACTCCGGCCCCAAAAATTTCCCTATTTTTACTCCATCGATTGGCGGCCGAGTAAAACGTTGTGCCTCTCTCTCGCGTCCGCACCGCCGTTGCATCTTCGCCGGCGCGCCTCCCACCGGCCCCGCCGCTACCTCGTTCCAACCCTTGCCCTCCGCCGCCGTTCTGCCCGTCGGCCAGCCCGTTCGGCCCCCGTCGCCGTCACCGGAATCAAGGTGAAACGCCGCCGCCGTCGCCATTGTTGATTCGTCAGATTTCTTTTGAGTTTCTTCTTTTTCTAGCGGCCGCCACATCTCACCTTGCTTGCGCACCGCTGCAGGTCACCCGCTGCTCGCCGGTTCGGTCTAAACCACGCCGGCCGGCTTGTGCACCACCACCGCACACCAAGTGTTCGAAGAATTGCCTAGGTGAGTTTTTTTGTTTGTTTCTCTTTGAACCGAGCCGTTTGGATTGAACCGAACCGTTTGGATTGTAGATGAAGAGGTTGAGGGAGATGGCGTTGGTGGACTCGTCGTCATCCGAAGAGGAAGAAGACGACGATGACTTTGACACCGTTTTAGGCATGATTTTCAATGATGATGTTCGGCGGCCGAGGAGAGGATCACAATTTGGCCGCATACACATATAACATCCCCATGTAATAGCTACAGTGATCACCCTTTTGATAATGCCAAGTCATCATGATTAACAGTGCTTGATCATCATTTGAATCATATCTCATTTAAAATTCCAATTCAAATTTAAATTCAAATTTAAATTCAAATTTAAAGTAAAAATAAAAGTTGTTCAAATTTGAAAACTAAAATGTTCATAATATTGCAAATAATCCAGAAGCAATTATAAAAACATAATCAACATTAATTGAATTAGTTAAATGACACTAACATCCTAAAACAGAACCAAAACAGCCATGTTTAATCCCTTTTTAATTATTAAAAATGCAAATGGAATCCTTTTATCTCCAAACCATTTTCTGGCAGTGGGATAAATTGCACTGTATTTAATTGGGCAGGATTCATATTTTACAAAATTGAATTGGAGCTAAAAGAAAATAGAAAACAGAAACTAAAAACAGAAGACGGAAAAAGTAAAGAAAGAAAAGAAAAAGGCCGCACTGACTGGGCCTAAGTCTGCCGATCGGCCCAGCCCGCCTAGCTCTCCACCTACCTCGCACTGCTCACGCGCGCGCTGTTGCCCCTGCCGCGCTCGCCGCACTGACCCCCCTCGCTCCCCGGTCGACAGCGAGCCGCCCGCGCCCGCCCCTGGTCGGATAAGACCCTCCCCGACCTCTCTGGCAAACCCTAGTCGCCCCACTCCCTCTTCCTTGCCCTCTTCTTCCTCACCCGACGCCGCCATGATCGGCCGCCGCTAGAACTCGCAGCCACCGCCATCGCCTCGCCTCCCCGCCGTGTCCTACGCCGTCACCGTCCTCGACTACTTCGCCTGAGGCCGCCCAGTGGAGCTCAGCGCCACCGCATCCTCCTCCCCGAGCTCGTCTTCCCCGCACGGACGCCGGTGATCGCCGCCCCGATTCGCCGCCTCGAGCCCTCCCCGAGCCCACCGTTGCACATCTGCAGGCTCCCCGTGAGCTGCTCTACCTGTCCTCTCTCCTCTCCCCCTTTTGGACGACCTCTAGCCGCCGTC
Source organism: Elymus sibiricus (assembly GCA_039707655.1). Classification (NCBI taxonomy): domain Eukaryota; kingdom Viridiplantae; phylum Streptophyta; class Magnoliopsida; order Poales; family Poaceae; genus Elymus; species Elymus sibiricus. Next base: position 196,582,429 of record CM077666.1, on the reverse strand, counting down.
CCCAACGCGGCCGAACCCGTTGGCGCGGAGCTCGTCGCCGGCATCGTTCTGGCGACCAAACGGCCCCGCGCTCGTGCCCATTAGCCTCGCCACGCCACGTAGGCCTCGCCTAGCCCTTTGTTTCGCCCGCAAGCGCGCTGCTTCGCCGATCCCGTAGCACGCCCGAGAGCCCCGCCACCCAACGTCGTCGTCGGTGACCATCCCGGCCTCCCCAGCTCCGGCCGTGGCCACCACCGGACGCGGCACGAAGTGCTCGTTCCAGCAAGCCCAAGCACGCGCGAAATGATGCACCACAGAAGATTTCCGGGCTCGCCGGAGTTGCCGCCGCGCTCGGGCTCGCCGGAGTAGCTCCGGTAGCCGGCGCTGACTCGGCGCCGACGTGGCAGCCGCGGGCCCCACCGCTGAGCCGCTGCCAGTGGGCCCCACTGACCCGTTGACCCGGTCCACCTGCTGTCTGGACCGGCTACGGTCACTGACAGGCGGGCCCCGCACAATTTAAAACGTTTTAAAAAAATAAATAAAATGTTAATTAATTTGTTAGTTAATTAGTTAACTTAATCAGTCAGTGACAGTGGGTCTCGCTGGCCAATTAGATAAATTAGTTAATTTAATCTTCTGTTTAATTAGCCTAGCCTATGACAGATGGGCCCCACCTGTCAGGTTGACCAGTCAACAGCGAGAGTTGACTGCTGACGTAGTGCTGACCTCATGCTGACGTCATCAACTACTGTTTTGGATAATTTGAATTTAATAATTAAATTAATTCCAGAAAATGTTTAAAACTTTGACAAATCATATAAAATAAACCGTAACTCGGATGAAAATAATTTACATATGAAAAACGATCAGAAAAATATGAAGAATCTGAATATGCCATCCACATACCTGCCACACCCCTCTAACTTACTGAACATGGAACCATCCCCTCCGGTTCAGTGTACCGAAAATTGCCCGGAGCTGGTAAACACCTCCAGATGTTTTCCCACTCCGACTAACTTGTGTAGTGCTGCACTAGAACACCCCTAGCACAACATGTAGTCCTGTCATGCATCCCTGTTGCATTGTTTGCCGTGTATTTATTGTTTCTTCCTCCTCCTTCTCTCCCGATAGACCCCGAGACTGCCGACGACACTGCAGAGTACGACTACGTCGCCGACGACCAGACCCCTTCAGAAGAGCTTCCAGGCAAGCAAAACCCCCTTGATCATCAGATATCGCCCATTCCTTCTCTCTTATGCTTGCATTAGTATTGCTTCTGTTGTTGCTCCGATAGCTCCTATTCTGATGCATAGCTTAGTTTTGTCGCCTGCTACTGATACATTACCTGCTATCCTATGATGCTTAGTTAGATATGCTATGTCTCATCGGTGGCCCTTCACCTTGTCCGTTTGCCATGCTTCAAAGCGGGCCGTGATCACTCTGGGTGATGATCACGGAAATGTTTACTTATTGCAATACTTTAAACTGATAAAGTCAGGCTGGCCCCAAGTGTGCCCGCGAGTGAATAATATTAAAGACGGGTCGGCTCCAAGAGCACCCGCGAGCCGTGTGTTATCAAGTCGGAACGACAGGAACCCTGTTCGTCTCTGCGAGTTACTAAATACGCCTAACGGATTTGGGTATTTGATCTGAGTTGGCCACTGGCCTATACGCACTACCACCACGTGGGATAATGGTTATGGGACCCTCTACGTCGTATGTATCACCCGAAAGTTCTTCAGATGTCACAGCTCAGAGATGCGGGCTGATTGTTGGGGTAGGCTGGTTACGTCACTGGTCTATTCAGTGTCGCGCCTGGGCCCCGACCACCCACGCAACGTGCAGGAGTGCAAAGGGCGATGGCCCAAGACCCCTTTGCACTTAGGATTTAGACCGGCGTGTTGACCTCTCTGCTGAGCCTAGGTAGGACTGCGTTGTGTCGATCACCCGAGGCCGGGTATTACCCAGCAAGTGTGTCCGGCCAGATGTGATCGAGCGTGTTGGGTAACAGTAGTGCACCCCTGCAGGGAAGTTATCTATTCGAATAGCCGTGTCAACGGTAACAGGACGCTCAGAGTTGTATCTTGATCTACTACAACTACAAATGGATACTGTCCCAATACTAAACTGTTACTACTGCTCTCGGTATCACTTTCTCACTGGGTAGTCGAGGAAGGATCTCAGGGTTTTACTAAATATGATTGATTATATATTATCTTGCTCTACTCTCTTCTGATACTGCAAGATTGCTTCAAGATGCTAGTCTTCGATAGGCTAGGCCTCTCCCCCTCTGTTCCAACATTTCTGTAGTTTAGTCCAAAGATATAGCCCCATTCCTTTGATACCAATGCATATTAGTATAGTTCTGATGTCAGTCTTGCGAGTACTTTGGATGAGTACTCACGGTTGCTTTGCTACTTCTTTTTTCCCATACCCGATTGCTGCGATCAGACGACGGAGCCCTGGAGCCAGACGCCACCGCAGGAGCTTACTACCAGGAGAGTCCCGGAGGCACGTACTACTGGGTTGAGCCAGCCAACCAGGAGTAGTTCGGAGGCCTTAGGCAGGAGGCCTTTGCCTTTTCGATCAGTGTCGTTGTTTGTGCTAGCCTTCTTAAGGCAAACTTGACTAACTATGTCTGTACCCAGATATTATGGTTTGTATGACTTACGTATTTGGGTCCTCGTGACCCCTGGTTTGTAATATGGAGATTTATGTTTAAATTTGAGTTTAGAGTTGTGTTGTGATATCTTCCCATGAGTCTCTGATCTCGAGCATGCACGTTTGCGTGTATGATTAGTGCACGGTCGAGCAGGGGCGTCACAAGTTGGTATCAGAGCCGACTGCCTGTAGGAAGCCCCTTTCCAACTCCTTGGTCGAAGTTGAGTCTAGTCGTTAAAAAATAGTTTTACTAACAGTGCTGTGTGGCTTACGGGCCCACGTTGCACATGTATGGGATTAGGATCTTTTATTCCTCTTCCTTACTCTGGGATTCTACTCTCTCTTCTTTTCGGGTTAAAATTTTACTAACTCTGACTCTAGGTTCTCGTGATCACATTCACCCGGAGCTTTGATTATCTGCAAATTACTTCCTTGAATGTACGATGCAAGAATTCACTCACTGTGATTTGACAATCTTGAAATTTCCTCTGTTTCAGCTGGATCGCTTGTTTCCGACGCGCCTTGCGACACAGCTTGTGCTTCGCACTTGGGCTCGTGATGCCCCTGGTTTTCCAGCTGTCCTGATCGCCCTCCTGACCAGATTGGGCTACCGCTGGTACCCCGAGTACATGGTTTACGAGGATTACCGCGAGTTCAACCAGGAGCAGTACCATGCTGATGTTCGTATCTTCGATCAGCAGAACGACTCCGTCAATGAGTTGTACACTTTTCACGGTATCGGCGAGACGATTGAGATGGCAGTCCATGATGCTACCCATTCTGCTGTCGCACGTCTCCGTGGAGAGCATAGTCGCTTGGATGATTCCGAGTTCCGATACATCCCGTATGCCCCTGCTGGAGATGCTACCGGATACTACACAGCTGTCTGTGCCCCTTACGAGCGACGTCGATACGACCCGCAGGTTTTGATTCAGTGCACTCAGGCTCTGGATCGCACTACCCGGGCTCTTGCCATCGAGTTGTTTGCCACTCGAGCACGTCTCTACGATTCTATGACACAGTTGCTGCCAGCTGTTCGTGCAGGGATACACCCAGAGTATATCCTTTACCCGCGCAGGACTCAGATGCCGGCAGGTATCGATTGGCCTGCTGTTGGAGGTCACACACCTGCACGTGGACCTCTTCTTCCAGTTCGAGACCGGGTTCTGCATCAGAGTGCACACGGAGAGCAGGACTTTTCTGCCACGAGCACTCATTGTCCGCACTTGCAATTACCCCGTTTCAGTGGTTTTCCCCGACGTTGATGTCGGCTTTGCTATGTCCCGTTGTGTATTCCTCACCGCATGCCTGCGCGCCGCCTAGTATGTCTAGATGTTTAATTTTGTGAACTTATGCTGTCCGCGTGTAACCGACTCTGTGTATGGATCTGTATGTCTTAATTGACTACTGTTATGTATCTATTGCACTACTTATTCATTGTCGTGTACATCATGTTTGTCTCTAAACACTTGCAGTTGCTTTTACTAAACTACCCCCTGTTAAATTTTAGCAGGATGGTTAGACCAGGTGGTCGTGGCCGTAGTGCCAACGATCCACCCCCGCCAGATTATATGGCAGCTATGATGCAGCAATTTGAGCTGAACCGCCAGTTCATGGTTGGAATCATGGCTCAGTTTCCACAACAGAACCAGAATGCCCAGAACCAGGAACCTGCCCCAATAACTCTGCAGGAGTTTGTGCGTCTCAACCCAACCATTTACCGCAACTCTGAACAGCCACTGGATGTTGATGACTGGCTTCGCGACATCGCCTTCGAGATGGAATCTGCTAGTGTCGCCCCTGAAAACCTTGTCACCTTCGCGTCCTACTTCTTGAAGGGCCCCGCTGCTCAATGGTGGTCCACCCACAGGCGTTCACTACCTGAGGGGACAGTCATTACTTGGATTGAGTTTCAGACTGCTTTCCGTGCCCGTTACATTCCTCAGGGAATCATGGACCGGAAGAAGACAGAGTTTCGCAACCTCACTCAGGGCAATAGGACTGTCGAAGCTTATTAGCGTGAATTCCTTAACCTGTCCCGCTATGCTGAAGAAGACATAGCCACTGATGCTCGTAGACAGGAGAAGTTCCGCAATGGACTCCACCCAGACCTCAAGCTTGCACTTGCTGCTCAAGACTTCACTGACTTTGCCACCCTCGTGAACAAGGCTATCCTGGTTGAGACTGCTCAGATGGAGCACAAGGAGTCGCAGAAGCGCTATCATGACGTTGGCTCATCTTCGAGCTCAGCACAGAAGCGTCGAATCTGGATTCCCAACAGCGTGTATTGTCCAGCTGCCCCTGCGATAAGGCCTTCCTATGCTGCACCTCACCTGCCTCCTCCACCCCCGAGGCAGCCAAGAGCTCAAGCTGCTCCACCACGTGCTGCTCCTCTTCGTCTTGAAGATGGACTGTGTTTCCAGTGTCGCCGCCCAGGTCACCTTGCCAAAGACTGCCGCCAGAATCCGAATCAGTTGGCACTTCCTCATGTTGGTCGTGGCAATGGTCGTGGTAACAATCAGACCTGCAACTATAATACTGGGTCTTCTGCTTATGGACGTGGACAGGCTTACCACGTCGACATTGAAGAAGTTCAGGATCAACCTGATACCGTGATGGGTACCCTTGTCGTTAACTCAGTACCCGCTTCTGTTTTATTTGATTCAAGAGCATCGCATTCATTCATGTCAGAAGCATTTGCATTATCACATGACATTGCATTTGAAAAGATGAACATACCAATAGTTGTCCGCACCCCTGGAGGCCGTCGTCAAACCTCCATGATGGCACACCATGTCACTGTCGAAATCAAAGGATTGGAATTCCTTGTTTCACCCATCATTTTAAATTCTTCCAATATAGACCTCATTCTGGGGATGGATTGGTTGAAAGCTCACATTGCTTCAATCAATTGTGCCACCAAAGTCGTCCAACTCCTTCACCCCTCCGACGAGATAGTGAACTATACCGCCCGAATTACCCGGAACGCCGAAGCTCAGATATATGCTCTGAATGCTTTGAACGCTTCACCTCTTGAGGGAATTGAGAACATTCCAGTCGTTCGCGATTTTCCGGACGTCTTTCCAGAAGAACTTCCAGGAATACCCCCGGTTAGAGCTGTCGAGTTCGTCATCGACTTGAAACCCGGCACCACTCCTATTGCCAAGGGCCCATACAAGATGCCGCCGCATGAACTCCTTGAACTTAAGGAGGAAATCGACAAGTCACTTAAAAAGGGTTTCATCCGCCCCAGTTCTTCTGCTTGGGGAGCACCTTCTCTCTTTGTTAATAAGAAGGATGGAACTAACCGATTGGTCCAGGACTATCGGCCTATCAACCAAGCAACAATCCAGAACAAATATCCACTTCCCCAGATCAACGATCTTTATGATCAACTTGCTGGATCCTCTGTGTTCTCTAAACTCGACTTAAGGTTGGGTTATCATTAGATCCGAGTTTGTAAGGAGGATATTCCAAAAACCGCTTTCGTTACTCGCTATGGATCATACGAGTACACCGTTATGTCCTTCGGCTTAACCAATGCTCCAGCAACCTTCTCTCGATTGATGAACTATATCTTCATGGACTACCTCGACAAATTCATCGTGGTTTATTTGGATGATATCCTTATATTTTCCAAGAATGAAGAAGAACACGCCGAACATCTTCGGCTTGTATTGGAGAGACTTCGAGAACATCAACTGTATGCCAAATTTTCCAAGTGCGAATTCTGGTTATCTGAGGTGACCTATCTTGGTCATGTGATTTCCAAAGATGGCATTGCTATTAACCCAGAATGAGTTCATGCTATTCTTGACTGGACTCCCCCGAAGAATGTCAAGCAAGTTAGAAGTTTTCTCGGTCTTGCTAGCTATTGCCGCCGTTTCATCGAGAACTTCTCCAAAATTGCTAAGCCACTGACTGACTTGCTCCACAAAGGCGTTAAGTTTGAATGGACAGAAAAATGTCAGGAAAGTTTCCAAACACTCAAGGACAAGCTGACATCTGCACCAGTGCTGGCTCCCCCTGATTCCAGTAAGGACTTCGTGATCTACTGTGACGCATCCCGTCAAGGATTAGGCTGTGTCCTAATGCAAGAGCGCAAAGTGATTGCTTATGGCTCTCATGAATTGCGTCCTCATGAAGATAAGTATCCAACACATGATCTCGAGTTAGCAGCAGTTATCTATGCTCTGAAGCTGTGGCGACATTACCTTCTTGGTAATCGTTACGAGATATACACGGACCACCAAAGTCTGAAGTATCTGTATACTCAACCAGATTTGAATCTCCGTCAACAAAGATGGCTCGAGACAATAGCTGACTATGACATGGATATTTCTTATACCCCTGGCAAGGCTAATGTAATGGTCGATGCTTTGAGCCGCAAGTCTTATTGCAACAACCTCACGGTTCAGCAAGCACAACCTCTTCTTTATGAAGAACTTCGCAAGTTGAACCTTCACATTGTTCCTCAAGGTTATCTCAATACCCTGGTTGTTGAACCGGACCTCGAGTGCAACATCAAGACAAGGCAAAAATATGACTCTGAAGTCGAGAAGATTAAGAAATACCTCTCCTAGGGAAATTCTTTGTTCTACCATGTTGGTGATGATGGTGCCTTGTTCTTCAAAGGCCGCCTAGTGGTCCCCAGAAAGCACAACCTGGACTCTCCTCCTGATGTTATGAAAGAAGCACATGATACACCTTTGTCAATTCACCCCGGTAGCACCAAGATGTACCAAGACATTCGACAGAGATACTGGTGGCCTGATATGAAGCGAGGCATTGCTCGCTATGTTGCTGAGTGTGACTTTTGTCGTCGCATCAAGGCAGAACATCAAAGGCCTGCTGGAACCCTGCAACCACTTGCTATTCCTGAATGGAAATGGGACAAAGTCGAAATGGATTTCATTACTGGTTTTCCCAGATCACGGAAGGGTCATGATGCTATTTTTGTCGTCATCGACCGATTCTCCAAGGTTGCTCACTTTCTGCCAGTCAAGGAGACAATCACTGCTAGTCAGTTAGCAGACTTGTATGTTTCCAGAATTGTGTCACTCCACGGTATTCCGTTGGAGATTAGCTCAGACCGTGGTAGCCTCTTTACCTCAAGATTTTGGAACAGTCTCCAAGAAGCTATGGGAACTCATCTGTCCTTCAGCACCGCTTTTCACCCCCAGTCGCAGGGACAAGTTGAACGAGTCAATCAAGTGCTTGAAGATATGCTTCGAGCTTGTGTCATCTCATTCGGCAAGAAATGGGAGGAATCTCTTCCATATGCTGAATTCTCATACAACAACAGCTATCAGGCTAGTTTGAAGATGGCATCCTTTGAAGTTCTCTATGGACGTAAGTGCCGAACCCCTCTGAATTGGTCAGAAACAGGGGAACGATCACTCGTTGGTCCGGACATTATTCAATAAGCTGAAGAACAAGTCCGCATTGTCCGTGGACATTTGAAAGCTGCCCAGTCTCGTCAGAAAAGCAATTACGACCGAAAACACCAGGTAATGGTCTATCAACCTGGCGAACAAGCTTACCTTCGCGTCACTCCGATGAAGGGCACTCATCGATTTGGAATCAAGGGCAAGTTAGCTCCTCGCTACATCGGCCCGTTCCGCATTCTCGCAAGACGTGGAGAAGTGGCATATCAATTGGAATTGCCGCCGAACCTTTCTCAAGTTCATGATGTCTTTCATGTGTCGCAACTCCGTCGCTGCTTCAAGGATCCTATCCGAGCAGTGGATCATGAAATGCTTGAGCTGCAAGAGGATCTTTCTTATCAAGAGTATCCGATCCGCATTCTTGATCAAGCTGAACGACGAACCCGTCAGAAGGCAATCAAGTTCCTTAAAGTTCAGTGGTCGAATCATTCTGAGGATGAAGCCACTTGGGAACGCGAGGATCATCTTCGTGAATAATACCCCGCTCTCTTTCAGCCTACCTCTTAATTCTCGGGACGAGAATTTCTTTTAGAGGAGGAGAATTGTAACATCCCCATGTAATACCTACAGTGATCACCCTTTTGATAATGCCAAGTCATCATGATTAACAGTGCTTGATCATCATTTGAATCATATCTCATTTCAAATTCCAATTCAAATTGAAATTCAAATTTAAAGTAAAAATAAAATTTGTTCAAATTTGAAAACTAAAATGTTCATAATATTGCAAATAATCCAGAAGCAATTATAAAAAGATAATCAACATTAATTGAATTAGTTAAATGACCCTAACATCCTAAAACAGAACCAAAAAAGCCATGTTTAATCCCTTTTTAATTATTAAAAATGCAAATGGAATCCTTTTATCTCCAAACCATTTTCTGGCAGTGGGATAAATTGCATTGTATTTAATTGGGCAGGATTCATATTTTACAAAATTGAATTGGAGCTAAAAGAAAATAGAAAACAGAAACTAAAAACAGAAGACGGAAAAAGAAAAGAAAGAAAAGAAAAAGGCTGCACTGACTGGGCCTAAGTCAGCTGACCGGCCTAGCCCGCCTAGCTCTCCCCCCACCTCGCACTGCTCACGCGCGCGCGCTGTCGCCCCTGCCGCGCTCGCCGTACTGGCCCCCCTCGCTCCCCGGTCGACAGCGAGCCGCCCGCGCCCGCCCCTGGTCGGATAAGAACCTCCCCGACCTCTCTGGCAAACCCTAGTCGCCCCACTCCCTCTTCCTCGCCCTCTTCTTCCTCACCCGACGCCGCCATGATCGGCCGCCGCTAGAACTCGCAGCCACCGCCATTGCCTCGCCTCCCCGCCATGTCCTACGCCGTCACCGTCCTCGACTACTTCGCCTGAGGCCGCCCAGTGGAGCTCAGCACCACCGCATCGTCCTCCCCGAGCTCGTCTTCCCCGCACGGACGCCGGTGATCGCCGCCCCGATTCGCCACCTCGAGCCCTCCCCGAGCCCACCGTTGCACATCTGCAGGCTCCCCATGAGCTGCTCTACCTCTCCCCTCTCCTCTCCCTCTTTCGGACGACCTCTAGCCGCCGTCCCCAACGCGGCCAAACCCGTTGCCACGGAGCTCATCGCCGGCGTCGTTCCGGCGACCAAACGGCCCCGCGCTCGTGCCCATTAGCCTCGCCACGCCGCGTAGGCCTCGCCTAGCCCTTTGTTTCACCTGCAAGCACGCCGCTTCGCCGATCCCGTAGCACGCCCGAGAGCCCCGCCACCCGACGTCGTCGCCGGCGACCATCCCGGCCTCCCCAGCTCCTGCCGTGGCCACCACCGGACGCGGCACGGAGTGCTCGTTCCAGCAAGCCCAAGCACGCGCGAAATGATGCACCACAGAAGATTTCCGGGCTCGCCGGAGTTGCCGCCGCGCTCGTGCTCGCCGGAGTAGCTTCGACAGCCGGCGCTGACTCGGCGCCGACGTGGCAGCCGCGGGCCCCACCGCTGAGCCGCTGCCACTGGGCCCCGCTGACCCGTTGACCCGGTCCACCTGCTGACTGGACCGGCTACGGTCACTGACAGGCGGGCCCCGCACAATTTAAAACGTTTTTAAAAAATAAATAAAATGTTAATTAAAATGTTAATTATTCTGTTAGTTAATTAGTTAACTTAATCAGTCACTGATAGTGGGTCCCTCGGGCTAATTAGATAAATTAATTAATTTAATCTTTTTTTTAATTAGCCTAGCCTCTGACAGATGGGCCCCACCTGTCAGGTTGACCAGTCAACAGCCAGAGTTGACTGCTGACGCAGTGCTGACCTCATGCTGACGTCATCAACTACTGTTTTGGATAATTCGAATTTAATAATTAAATTAATTCCAGAAAATGTTTAAAACTTTGAAAAATCATATAAAATAAACCGTAACTCAGATGAAAATAATTTATATATGAAAAACGATCAGAAAAATATGAAGAATCCGAATATGCCATCCACATACCTGCCACACCCCTCTAACCTACTGAACATGGAACCATCCCCTCCGGTTCAGTGTACCGAAAGTTGCCCGGAGCTGGTAAACACCTCCAGATGTTTTCCCGCTCCGACTAACTTGTGTAGTGCTTCACTAGAACAACCCTAGCACAACATGTAGTCCTGTCATGCATCCCTCTTGCAATATTTGCCGTGTATTTATTGTTTCTTGCCCCTCCTTCTCTCCCGATAGACCCCGAGACTGCCGACGACACTGCAGAGTACGACTACGTCGCCGACGACCAGACCCCTTCAGTAGAGCTTCCAGGCAAGCAAAACCCCCTTGATCATCAGATATCGCCCATTCCTTCTCTCTTATGCTTGCATTAGTATTGGTTCTGTTGTTGCTCCAATAGCTCCTATTCCGATGCATAGCCTGGTTTTGTCGCCTGCTACTGATACATTACCTGCTATCCTATGATGCTTAGTTAGATATGCTATGTCTCATCGGTGGCCCTTCACCTTGTCCGTTTGCCATGCTTGAAAGCGGGCCGTGATCACTCTGGGTGATGATCCCGGAAATGTTTACTTATTGCAATACTTTAAACTGATAAAGTCGGGCTGGCCCCAAGGGTGCCCGCGAGTGAATAATATTAAAGAAGGGTCGGCTCCAAGAGCACCCGCGAGCCGTGTGTTATCAAGTCGGAACGACAGGAACCCTGTTCGTCTCTGCGAGTTACTAAATATGCCTAACGGATTTGAGTATTTGATCTGAGTTGGCCACTGGCCTATACGCACTACCACCACGTGGGATAATGGTTATGGGACCCTCTACGTCGTATGTATCAGCCGAAAGTTCTTCAGATGTCAAAGCTCAGAGATGCGGGCTGATTGTTGGGGTGGGCTGGTTACGTCACTGGTCTATTCAGCGTCGCGCCTGGGCCCCGACCACCCACGCAACGTGCAGGAGTGCAAAGGGCGATGGCCCAAGACCCCTTTACACTTAGGATTTAGACCGGCGTGTTGACCTCTCTGCTGAGCCTAGGTAGGACTGCGTCGTGTTGATCACCCGAGGCCGGGTATTACCCAGCAAGTGTGTCCGGCCAGATGTGATTGAGCGTGTTGGGTAACAGTAGTGCACCCCTGCAGGTAAGTTATCTATTCGAATAGTCGTGTCCACGGTAACAGGATGCTCAGAGTTGTATCTTGATCTGCTACAACTACAAATGGATACTATCACAATACTAAACTGTTACTACTGCTCTCGGTATCACTTTCTCGCAGGGTAGTCGAGGAAGGATCTCAGGGTTTTACTAAATATGATTGATTATATATTATCTTGCTCTACTCTCTTCTGATGCTGCAAGATTGCTTCAAGATGCTAGTCTTCGATAGGCTAGGCCTCTCCCCCTCTGTTCCAGCATTTCTGCCGTTTAGTCCAAAGATATAGCCCCATTCCTTTGATACCAATGTATATTAGTATAGTTCTGATGTCAGTCTTACGAGTACTTTGGATGAGTACTCACGGTTGCTTTGCTACTTCTTTTTTCCCATACCCGATTGCTGCGATCAGATGACGGAGCCCCGGAGCCAGACGCCACCGCAGGAGCTTACTACCAGGAGAGTCCCGGAGGCACGTACTACTGGGTTGAGCCAGCCGACTAGGAGTAGTTCGGAGGCCCTAGGCAGGAGGCCTTTGCCTTTTCGATCAGTGTCGTTGTTTGTGCTAGCCTTCTTAAGGCAAACTTGACTAACTATGTCTGTACCCAGATATTATGGTTTGTATGACTTATGTATTCGGGTCCTCGTGACCCCTGGTTTGTAATATGGAGATTTATGTTTAAATTTGAGTTTAGAGTTGTGTTGTGATATCTTCTCATGAGTCTCTGATCTCGAGTGTGCACGTTTGCGTGTATGATTAGTGCACGGTCGAGCAGGGGCGTCACAACACATCAACCATGATAGAGAGGAGGGCCATGCCAAGATCATGAGAGATTACTTTGATCCAAACCCAACCTATCCGGAGAAGTACTTTCGCCGACGCTTTCGGATGCACAAAAGTCTTTTTCTGACCATTGCAAAAGCCGTTGAGAGATATGATGACTGGTTCAAGCTCCGGAGAAATGCATGTGGAGAGATCAGTGCAAGCCCTCTGATGAAATGCATTGTGGTTGTTCGAGTCTTGGCATATGGGTGTTCTGCCGATGCAATTGATGGCTATGTATTCATTGGCGAAGACACAATCTTGAAGGCTGTTCGAAGGTTCACCAAAGCAATGATCGCTGTCTTTGGCCCGGAGTACTTGTGAGCACCAACCGAGGAAGACACCCAGAGGCTGATGACTGAGAGTGAAGCAAGAGGATGGCCAGGGATGCTTGGATCACTTGACTGCATGCACTGGACATGGAAGAATTGTCCTGCAGGGTGGAAGGGTCAGTGCAAAGGCCACTGCAACGATCCAACGATCATTCTTGAGCCAGTTGCATCACAGGATCTTTGGATATGGCATTCATTCTTTGGTCTGCCTGGCTCTTATAAAAGGTGAAGCTCCCGCTTGCGACTACTCGGTCAACGGGCACAACTACTCGATGGGTTACTATCTTGCGGATGGCATCTATCCATCATGGGCCACCTTGGTCAAAACAATTTCGCGTCCAAAAGATAACAAAAACACTCACTTTGCCCAATGTCAAGAAGCTGCAAGGAAAGATGTGGAGAGAGCCTTCGGTGTGCTTCAAAAGCGCTTTGCAATTGTTCGTGGCCCTGTCGAGTACTGGAACTCCAAGGTTCTATGGCGAATCATGACTTGTTGCATCATATTGAATAACATGATCATTGAAGATGAGAGAGATATGCCTGAGAACTTTTGGTACATCACCAACGGGACTCCGGTTGAGCCAGAGTATGATACGAACAGGATACTGACATTTCTTGAGCATCATCGGAAGATCGAGAACCGTCAAGTTCATACTCAGCTCCAACAAGATCTTGTTGAGCATCATTGGCAACGTCTAAGCGAGTCCTAGTTGTTCTATGAAATGCTATTTGCTACATTTGAACCATTCGGCGTGTTTAAATTTGAATAATTTGGTTTGTAAACTTTGAATTCGGTTTGTAAACTATATTCGTAATTTGGTTGAACATTCAAAATTATGTTTAGTTTCTATATGTGTGCTAATATGTAGTTGCAATTTCTATACTAGAATTGCAAAGTTTAGAAAAACAAAAATTTACTCTGTTATATTTAAGGAATCGGCTAGGTCCGACCAAAACTTAGTGAAGTATATATACTCCACTAAGCCTTTTACTCCACTAAGTTTTATGAGATCGGTTAGAGATGCCTTAACAAGTGCAGGAGTACACAAGTGTCAAGTGGGCACGGCAATGGCACGGCCATGAACGGATGGAAGAGGAAGGAGGAGAGGCATCGCATTGGGGTTGAGGTTGAGGAATACGTTGCACGAGGCCAGGGTCCGTGCTTGTCTGCCCGCGCTCCGATGCGCCTTGCTCTCCCAGGATTCTCTCGCCCGATTGGTCTGCTTGTGCTTGCCCTAGCCACACTGAGTACAAAGCAGGGGTCTGGGGAGGGGTGTGCCGGGCGTAGAAAATCCTCGACTCGAGGGTGGATGGCAAGACGAGTACTGTAGTACTTGAAACAGATAGGGGCTAGCAGAGGCCTCGGGGCTAGCAGCATGGCCGGCCCGCCTAGCCATAGCCCATGCCCACGCTCATGTGTGAGGAGGTTCAGGTCCCCAGCAATCATCCGTATCAACGTCTACGTCTCTACCAGCTGCTCCTCAGTTACCCCCCACCCAAAAAATAAAAATGATAAAACCCGAACATTCGGGATTTGATAATGGAAAATCGAATGCACGATTTCGATGCCAGCTTTAGCGACGTGAGAATCGCAAGTTTAGTTTACACGCACGGCAATTTTCTGGAATGCATTGAGCCCGAATTTGTCATGCTTGCCAACTAAACTTATCATCCCCGCGTCACTAAAATTGCCATCGAAAACGTTCGATTTGCCATGGTCAAATCCCGAACGTTCGGGCAATATCAGGGTCCAAAAAAAAACCTGCTCTTGGTCCTCCTGTCGGCTACACTCGTGCTGATTCATAGCCCCGCTTCCCGGCCTTGGTGTACTATGTGAGCTGCTGGAACATGTACATGTTTTTTTTTCTTGAGTCCCCGACGGTGTTGAGATTTTCCTCTTTCCTAGGTTACCGTGGAATGTAATGAAAACATTTGGGTGGAACTGTCATGGGATGCAATCAGCTACAATGGTTCGTTCACTCCTAGATCTTCAGGAACATGCGAGACTAGATGTGCTCTTCTTGTCCGAGTCTCATCTCAATAAAAATAGCACGGAATCCCTCCACCGTAAGTTAGGCTTTCATCTTATGTCTGTTTTTGAGAGTGATGGTGCCTCTCGTGGTAGGTTATGTTTTGGAATGAGGATAATTAACTTGAGTTTGAATATCCCAACTGCATTCATATTGTCTTTATGTCGAGTGGAAACATTGCATGGAGAATAACATGGTTCTATGGTGAACCAGCTTGGGAGGATCGCCGTATTTCCTGGGATTGCTTGAGAGGATTGAGTACTCACCCAAGAATGCCATGGATTGTTATTGGTGAATTTGATGAGATCATGTTTAATTTGTAGAAGGGCGGCGGGAATCCTCGGATCCGTGCTTTTAGAGATTGTCTAGCTGATTGTGAATTAAATAATATGGATGTCACGGGTGATAAGTTCACTTGGGGTCGGGTGGGTGTTCGAGAATGCCTAGATATAGCTGTTTGTAATAGCCTCTGCATAAATCAATTCCAAAAGATAGTGGTTATTAATGAAGAACACTATCGATCTGATCACCGGTCGGTGCTTGTTGATACTGAGTATTATGATGTGAGACAAATCAACAATTGAACAACCAATAGGAAGTTTGAGGTCAGATGGTTGTTCGAGGAAGCAATGAACGAAGTGATCAATACCGCATGGGAGAAGTCGAAGGGTCATGACCTGGGTCCTACACTTGCGGCACGAACCAAGGCTGTGCACCGTGATCTGCACCACTGGGGTCACATTTTCCTTAAGGGTCCAAGAACTGTATAAATAATCTCAAAAGGGAAATGTAAAGGTTGAAGCTTGGAAATACTACTCCTGATTTGTGGGCTCGACAGAAGTAATTTCAATTGCTTATTGAAAATCTTCTTGAACAGGAAGAATTGCAGGGCCCAAAGAGACTGTTTGATTCTTGATAATATATTGGTTGCTTATGAAAGTTTTCATACCATAAAGAAAGGAAGAAATACATGTGTGCTGTAAAATTGGATATGCACAAGGCATATGATAGTGTAGAATGGAATTTCCTAGAGAAAATTATGCTCAAGTTGGGCTTCCGTCAGAATTGGGGTAGGTTGATTATGGCTTGTGCGTTGGTTACAAAGTCAAAACTAATTCAGAGCAGAGTGGTCAATTCATGCCAACTTCGCCAAGGAGACCCTCTGTGACCATATCTATTTCTGCTTTATTGTACCGAATGGCTTACAAGTTTATTAAATCATGGTGAATGGAGTGGGCAGTTGAAATGTGCTCAAGTATGTCACGATGCACCAAAAATTTCAAATCTTTTGTTTGCTGATGATTCACTAATATTAACGCAAGCTGAAGCTGGAAATGTGGATTGTCTGAGAAGAACCTTATTGGATTATAGTGTTGTGTCATGCCAGATGGTGAGTGAACAAAAATCTAGCATTTTCTTCGGTCCAAACACCGAAGTTGAAAATAGGTAGGTGATCTGCACCACCCTAAATATAATGGTTGAAGCATTAACTGACAAATATTTGGGCATGTCGACAATTGTGGGAGCAAATAGAAGTGACTCTTTCTAGTTTCTCGTGGAGAGAGTATTGAAAATAATTAGTGGATGGAAAGAGAAAATATTATCCATGGGTGGAAAAGAGGTGATGTTGAAAGCAATTTGCACAAGCTATAACAACATATGTGATGTCCGTGTTTAAAAATCCCAAAACAAATATGTAAAGGATTACCGACAGTATGTCTCGATTTTTGTGGGTTGATAATGCAGATACAAAAAGAATGCATTGGTTAGCATGGGGGAAAATGAATGCACACACGGAGGCATGGGGTTCAAATATCACTGTTTCAATCTAGCTCTTTTGCTTAAGTAGGCTTGAAGGTTCATAGAACATCCAGATTCTCTTGGTGCTATCGTGCTGAAGGCTAGATACTATCCTTCTGGGAATCTATTAAATGCAGAGGCCAAACAAAGGTCTCATTCACCTGGCAGAGTATATTGTAAGGGATAAAACTCCGAAAAGGGGTCTCATTTGGAGGGTAGGAGACGAGAGCACTACAGATATTTGGAATGATGATTGGATTCCCGATTGCTCAATGAGAAAAATTATAACTCGAAGAGGGAAGAATATTTTGACAAACCAGTGGGAGAACAGTTGGTAAGACAGATTTCCTGACTAGTTGATGTTCAGAGGATTCTGGCGATTCCGTTGGCCATTTATCATATGGATTTTGTCTCTTGGTCTTTGGCACAATCGGGTTGTTTCTGTGTTAAGAGTGTGTACCATGTAGATCTGGTGCCATAGTTTGGGAGAAGAACAAACCAAGGGACTTGGTCAGGAGGTATAGGACCTCATCCTATGTGGGACGATATTTCGAAATTGTGAGTTCTAGCAAAGGTAAAGATTTTCACATGGATGTTTATGCATGACATCATACTTTGTCGTGTTTTATGAGGAAATAGGCATATCAAGGTGTTAGGGGAATGCCCAATTTGTGCTACCGGGGCTAAATATATCAAACATAAATCATTCCTTTGCCATAGAGTGTGACGCCCCCGACTCGACCGTGCACTAATCATACACGCAAATGCACACGATCAAGCCCAGAGACTCATGGGAAGATATCACAGCACAACTCTAGACACAAAATAAAATAATACAAGCTTTATATTACAAGCCAGGGGCCTCAAGGGCTTGAATACACAAGAGTCAGCGAAAGCATCAGTATCTGAGTACAGACATAATTAGACAAGTTTGCCTTAAGAAGGCTGAGCAAAACAACGACATCTAGATCGAAAAGGCGCAGGCCTCCTGCCTGGGAGCCTCCGAACTACTCCTGGTCGTCGGTCTCCACGTAGTAGTAGGCTCCGTCGGTGTGGTAGTAGTCGTCGACGGGATCTACTGGCTCCTGGGATCCGTCATCTGATCGCAGCAATCGTGTAGGGGGAAAAGAGGTAGCAAAGCAACCGTGAGTACTCATCCAAAGTACTCGCAAGACTTGCATCAGATCTAAACTAAGTATGCATCGGTATCAAAGGGAAGGGGTTGTATCTGTGGACTAAACTGCAGAATGCCAGAGTAGAGGGGAAAGGCCTAGCCTATCGAAGACTAGCATCTTGCAGCGTCTTGCAGCAACAGAAGAGAATAGAGTAACATATCATATAGTAACAAATATATATTGGTAACACCCAGAGATCCTTCCTCGACTACCCCGCGAGGAAGCGATCCCGGAGCCATCATATCAATTTAGTATCACAATTATCCAGTTCTAGTTGTAGTAGATCAGGATACAACTCTGAGCGTCATGTTACCATAGACACGGCTATTCGAATAGATAACTTCCCTCCAGGGGTGCACCAACTTACCCAACACGGTCGATTAACTCCGGTCGGATACACTTTTCCGGGTTATGCCCAGCCTCGGCTGATCGACACGCCGTAGTCCTACCTAGGCTCAACAGAGAGGTCAGCACGCCGGTCTACATCTTAAGCGCTCAGGGGTCTTGGGCCCATCGCCCTTTGCACTCCTGCGCGTTGCGCGACTGGCCGGGGACCAGACCCACCTCCTTATACAAGTGCAGGCGGTTACCGTCCACCCCAACAATCAGCCCACATCTCTGAACTGTGACATCTGGAGAGCTTTTGGGAGAATCGTACGACGCTGAGTGCCCATACTTATCCCGCGTGGTGGTTAGTGCGAAAAGGCCAGAGGCCTACTCAGATCACATATCCAAACCCATTAGTGTGTTGGGAGCGCGCGGTGACGATCAGTACTCCTGTCGCCCCGTCTCGCGGACTTACGGCAAGGGCCAGGCCCATCCCTCTCTAGGGCGGTCTGTCTGCCCGGCCGTGCCGCGTAATTATCTCGCGGGTACCCTCCAGGTCAACCCGACTTCACAAGAGACTGTCGGGAACTCAGGTCCACCTCTACCGGGATGGTACCGCATGTCCCTTCAGTCCCACAGAAACAGTAAACGGGGTACAAGTAAAGGTAACAGTGTGTCTGTAACATCAAGGGGGAAATCCGAGGAATCACCCTCGATGGATTCCCACTCGATGTACCCGTCAAGGTGAACTTAGAGGAATCACCCTCGATGGGTTCACGCTTGAAGGGTTGCACGACATAGGCATCATCGAAGGTGGTGAAAGAGGAATCACCCTCGGTAATCTACAACCAATTAGCTACGCTACAGAGATATCATCAGGAGTGAGGTAGGAGGTATCACCCTCGGCACTCGATAGTAGCTCTGCAGAATCGTACAACTAAGGGGGGGTGTGCGGTGATGTGTCGGTCTCTGCACCTCGATCTCATAGATCCAAACATCCAGAAGCAAAGCAAGGCAACACGGACAAGAGTGTGGGGCCACTGATGGATCACTAACCAACCTATTCTAAACATTTAGGATAGCAGGTAAGGTATCAACAACAGTTACAAAAACAGGCTATGCATCAGAATAGGAGCTATCGGACAATAGTAGTAAATTCTAATGCAAGCACGGGAGAGAAATAATTGGGCGATATTGAAATGATCAAGGAGGTTTTTCTTGCCTGGAAGCTCTGCTGAAAGAGGCTGGGCGTCTGCGACGTAGTCGTACTCAGGGGCCACGTCGGTCTCGGGGTCTACCGGAGAGAAGAGGGGGAGGAAACAAATAAATACAAAGCATACAAATGCAATCACAGAGCATGACAGGGCAAAATGCAATGCATGGATGACCTAATGCATCTCTAAATAGTTTTAGTTAATTTAGGAATTAATTTGGAATTATTATCCGATAGTCATGCACTATTCATCTATCAGAAACAGGCCAAAAGTTACAGGTTCACCTACTTAGAGGATTCTAACATGAATGCAAATGACATATTTAGATTCGTTAGATTTTTCTGATCATTTTTCATATAGAAAACATTTTCATCTGAGCTACGGTTGAATTTCTACGAATTTCTAAAGTTTTAGCGATATTCTGAAATTCCTGGAATTTAATAATTCAAATTTTAAACAGTACTGGGACCTTTTACACCCACTGTGGGCTAGCCACAGTGGATGACAGGTGGAGCCGGGTCAAAACTGACTCAGCAGTCAACTTTGACCATGCTTACTGGTCAAAGGGGGTCCACTGGACCCACCTGCCAGTGACTGGACTGGCCCAGTCAGCAGGTTGACAAGGTCAACTGGGTCAACTGGGCCCAGGGGGGCCCAGCTGTCAGCCTCGGGTTAATTTAACAGCGCTTAACTTGTTCTAATTAATCTAATCAGGCGGTGGGCCCGCTCTGTTAGTGACTCAGGTAAACAGAAAATTAACATAAAACCTAATTATCTACATGGCACAGGCCCACACGTCAGCGTCTCAGGGGCATTATTAGTGGGTTAATTAGCCGGTCCGGCCGGCGTTTAAATGACGGAGACGGTCTGACGCGTCGGAACCGCGCGGGATTTGCCCACGGGCCGCGCCCCGGCGAGCTGAGGCCACCGGAAGGTAGCCCTCGCCCGTCCGCATCCAACGAAGGCGGCGGCGAGCCCTGGGGTGGCCGGAATCGAGCAAGGCGGCGGCAGAGCTCGGGCGTGCTCGGGTTCGAGGTCATAGCCTCATCCCCGATGAACTAAATAGCGCGAGCGCATCCTGGGACCTCTAGAGACACGATGAGGGCGGCGGTTCAGCTAGCGGTGGACTAACGCGACTGCAACGCATGCATCGGTGCCGACCGGAGCGCAGCAACGGCGCGCGACGTGGACGGCTAACTACGGCGCAAACGAGCAGGCTAAAGGAAGGGGAGAGGTGCGGAGCTCACAGCAAAGCAGTAGGGCAGGCTAGTGGGCTCGGGGAAGCACCGGAGATGACGAGGTGATCTCGGCGATCTCGGCCATTCAAGGTAGAAGACAAAGGCCTTGGCGTCGCTGGGCAGCCTCACCGGTCGGCCTCGGGAGCGTAGAGGACGAGGACGATGTTGGGGAAGCCGACAGACAGCTCGGCGCGGCTCGGGGAGGCCGTTGGCCACGGCTATGGCGAGGCGGCAGCGCTCGGTGAGAGCAAAAATGAGGGAGGGAGCGCGAGGGAGAGGACGATGTGGAGTCGGGGGACCAGAGGGGGAAACGAGGGGCGTTCGGGCGGCCTTATCCCCTCCTCCTGCCTACTCCAGCGCCGTGGCGGCCGTCGGCCGCGCGGGCGCGCGCGCAGTGACACGCGAGGGGGAGCAGGTGAGAGGATGATGATGAATGAGGTGAGCTGGGCCGGTGACTGTAGCTACGGGCCTCAGTGCACAGGTAAGCCTTTTCCCTTTATTCTGTTTCTGTTTTATCCTTTATTTTAAAACAGAGACAGTTAGGAATTATTTGGGCCACCAAATAACTTTAGAAAAATGTGGGACTAGGCCTCATAAATTCCTTGCATTATTTGGCACTGCCACAAAAAGTTTGTGAAGCAACTGAATTCATTTGGATTTTTCACAAATGAAAAGGCATTTTAAAATGCCGAAATGGCACTGTTTTAATTGCTATAGCCCATCTTAGCTTAGAGGTGATGTTGTTTTCCTTAACAAACAATTGTTACGGAATTTTTGCTAAATGATGAACTGTTTTGCAGCAACTTTTGTGCAACTTCATATTTTACTTGCAAATTTAATTTGAATTCAGTGAAGGAGTTTGAAAATGAGATATGATTCCACTGTGATCATTCTTTGCAAAACAAAGTAGCTTAGCATTAACTTGAAGATCACTGTAGCTCATTTACACAGGGGTGTTACAATTCTCCTCCTCTAAAAGAAATTCTCATCCCGAGAATTCAGGAGGTAGAAGGGAAAAGGTCGGGGTATTCTTCCCGTAGGCGATCTTCACGTACCCAAGTGGCCTCATCTTCAGTGTGATTTGACCACTGCACTTTAAGGAACTTGATTGCCTTCTGATGGGTCCGACATTCAGCTTGATCCAAAATACGGATCGGATGCTCTTTATAAGATAGATCATCTTGCAATTTGAGCATCTCATGATCCACTGCACGGTGTGGATCCTTGAAGCATCGACGAAGTTGCGACACATGGAAAACATCGTGGATGTGAGAGAACTGCGGTGGCAACTCCAATTTATAAGTCACCCATCCACGTCTGGCGAGGATGCGGAAGGGACCAATGTAGTGAGGAGCTAACTTGCCCTTGATTCCAAAGCGATGAGTGCCCTTCATAGGAGTGACACGCAAATAGGCTTGCTCACCAGGATGATAGATTGACCCCCAATGTTTACGATCATAATTGCTCTTCTGGCAAGACTGAGCCGCCTTGAGATTTTCCCAGACAATACGGACTTACTCTTCAGCTTGTTGGATTATATCCGGACCAATGAGCGGCCGTTCCCCAGTTTCTGACCAATTCAGAGGGGTTCGACACTTACGTCCATATAGTACTTCAAAGGGTGCCATCTTCAAACTAGCTTGATAGCTGTTGTTGTACGACAATTCAGCATACGGGAGAGATTATTCCCACTTCTTGCCAAATGAGATGACACAAGCACGTAGCATATCTTCAAGCACTTGATTAACCCGTTCAACCTGACCTTGGGACTGGGGGTGATAAGCGGTGCTCCAGGTTATACCAGTTCCCATAGCTTCTAGGAAACTTTCCCAGAACTTTGAGGTGAAGAGGCTGCCACGGTCTGAACTGATCTCCTTCGGAATACCATGGAGTGATACAATTCTAGAGATATACAAATCTGCTAACTGACTAGCAGTGATTGTCTCCTTGACTGGCAGAAAGTGTGCAACTTTGGAGAACTGATCAACGACGACAAGAATAGCATCGTGACACTTTTGTGACCGGGGCAGGCCAGTGATAAGATCCATTTGAACCTTGTCCCACTTCCACTCAGGAATAGGGAGCGGTTGTAGAATTCCAGCAGGTTTTTGATGTTCTACCTTGACGCGACGGCAAATGTCACATTCAGCAACATAGCGAGCAATGTCTTGCTTCATTTTAGACCACCAGTACCCTTGACGAATGTCGTGATACATCTTGGTACTACCCGGATGAATAGACAGTGGTGTATCATGTGCTTCCTTCATAACTTTATCTGTCATAAGTTCGAACCGGGGTACCACAAGGCGATCTCTGAAGTACAAGGTTCCATCTTTAGCAAGCGAGAAATCTCTGGCTTTTTCAAAGACAAGATCCCTTTTCATCTGATCAACTTCAGTGTCTTTTGCTTGCGCAGACTTGATAGCTTTCTCGAGAGTTGGTTCCAAGACAAGGGTATGGAGAGAACCCTGTGGAACCATATGAAGGTTCAACTTGCAAAGTTCTTCATAAAGAAGGGGTTGAGCTTGCTGAACCATGAGGTTGTTGCAATAAGACTTGCGGCTCAAAGCATCGGCCATAACATTAGCCTTACCAGGGGTATATGTAATGACGCAGTCATAGTCTGTAATTGTTTCCAACCATCGTTGCTAGCGAAGATTCAGATCCGTCTGAGTAAACAAATACTTCAGTCTTTGATGATCCGTGTAGATCTCGCAACGATTACCAAGAAGGTAATGTCGCCACAACTTCAGTGCATAAATAACTGCAGCAAGTTCGAGATCATGAACTGGGTAGTTCTCTTCATGAGGACGCAACTGTTGCGAGGCATAAGCAATCACCTTGCGCTCTTGCATTAGAATACAGCCTAATCCTTGACGAGATGCATCACAGTAAATGATGAATTCCTTGCGAGAATCTGGAGGGGCAAGCACCGGTGCAGAAGTCAGCTTGTCCTTGAGAGTCTGGAAACTTTCCTGGCATTTGTCTGTCCACTCAAACTTAACGCCTTTGTGAAGCAGATCAGTCAGAGGCTTGGCAATCTTAGAGAAGTTCTCGACAAAACGGCGACAATAGCTGGCGAATCCGAGAAAACTTCTGACTTGCTTGACATTCTTCGGAGGAGTCCAGTCAAGAATAGCCTGAACTCGTTCTGGATTAACAGCAATACCATCCTTGGAAATGACATGACCAAGATAGGTCACTTCAGATAACCAGAATTCACACTTGGAATATTTGGCATATAGCTGATGCTCTCGAAGCTTTTCCAGAACAAGACAAAGATGTTCAGCATGTTCTTCCTTATTCTTGGAATATACCAGGATATCATCCAGATAAACCACGACGAACTTGTCGAGGTAATCCATGAAGATATAATTCATCAATCGGGAGAACGTTGCTGGAGCATTGGTTAAACCAAAATGACATGACGGTGTACTCGTATGAACCATAACGAGTAACGAAAGCGGTCTTGGGAATGTCCTCTTCACGAAATCGGATCTGGTGGTAACCCAACCTCAGATCGAGTTTAGAGAATACTGAGGAACCAGCTAGTTGACCATACAGATCGTTGATCCGTGAAAGCGGATACTTGTTCTGAATGGTTGCCTGGTTGATAGGTCGGTAATCTTGGACCAACCGATTCGTACCATCCTTCTTCTTAACAAAGAGAGAAGGTGCTCCCCAAGCAGAGGAACTTGGACGAATGAAACCTTGTGGAGTGATTTGTCGATTTCCTCCTTAAGCTCAAGGAATTCAAAGATGTTAAAAGACAGTATGTGTATGATGTGTCAGACATTTAATGAAATAGTTGCAGGTAATCCAGCTCTCCGGGTTGATGTGAACACGAGAACCTAATGTTAGAGTTAGCAAAATCTTTAACCCGAATAGAAGAGAGATCAGAATCCCAGAGTAAAGGAGAGGAATAAAAGATCCTAATCCCAACCATTTACGATGTGGGCCCGTAAGCCACACAACAATGTTAGTAAAATAGTTTTTCAAAGACTAGACTCAACTTCGGCCAAGGAGTTGGAAAGGGGCTTCCTACAGGTAGTCGGCTCTGATACCAACTTGTGACGCCCCCGACTCGACCGTGCACTAATCATACACGCAAATGCACACGATCAAGCCTAGAGACTCACGGGAAGATATCACAGCACAACTCTAGACACAAAATAAAATAATACAAGCTTTATATTACAAGCCAGGGGCCTCGAGGGCTCGAATACACAAGAGTCAGTGAAAGCATCAGTATCTGAGTACAGACATAATTAGACAAGTTTGCCTTAAGAAGGCTGAGCAAAACAACGAAATCTAGATCGAAAAGGTGCAGGCCTCCTGCCTGGGAGCCTCCGAACTACTCCTGGTCGTCGGTCTCCATGTAGTAGTAGGCTCCGTCGGTGTGGTAGTAGTCGTCGACGGGATCTACTGGCTCCTGGGATCCGTCGTCTGATCGCAGCAATCGTGTAGGGGGAAAAGAGGTAGCAAAGCAACCATGAGTACTCATCCAAAGTACTCGCAAGTATTACATCAGATCTAAACTAAGTATGCATCGGTATCAAAGGGAAGGGGTTGTATCTGTGGACTAAACTGCAGAATGCCAGAGTAGAGGAGAAAGGCCTAGCCTATCGAAGACTAGCATCTTGCAGCGTCTTAAAGCAACAGAAGAGAATAGAGTAACATATCATATAGTAACAAATATATATTAGTAACGCCCAGAGATCCTTCCTCGACTACCCCGCGAGAGAACGATCCCGGAGCCATCATATCAATTTAGTATCACAATTATCTAGTTCTAGTTGTAGTAGATCGGGATACAACTCCGAGCGTCCTGTTACCGTGGACATGGCTATTCGAATAGATAACTTCCCTGCAGGGGTGCACCAACTTACCCAACACGCTCGATTAACTCTGGTCGGACACACTTTTCTGGGTTATGCCCGGCCTCGGCTGATCGACACACCGTAGTCCTACCTAGGCTCAACAGAGAGGTCAGCACGTCAGTCTACATCCTAAGCGCTCAGGGGTCTTGGGCCCATCGCCCTTTGCACTCCTGCGCGTTGCGCGACTGGCCGGGGACCAGACCCACCTCCTTATACAAGCGCAGGCGGTTACCGTCCACCCCAACAATCAGCCCACATCTCTGAACTATGACATCTGGAGAGCTTTTGGGAGAATCGTACGACGCCGAGTGCCCATACTTATCCCGCGTGGTGGTTAGTGCGAAAAGGCCAGAGGCCTACTCAGATCACATATCCAAACCCATTAGTGTGTTGGGAGCGCGCGGTGACGATAAGTGCTCCTGTCGCCCCGTCTCGCGGACTTACGACAAGGGCCGGGCCCATCCCTCTCTAGGGCGGTCTGCTTGCCCGGCCGTGCCGCGTAATTATCTCGCGGGTACCCACCAGGTCAACCCGACTTCACAAAAGACTGTCGGGAACTCAGGTCCACCTCTACCGTGGTGGTATCGCCTGTCCCTTCAGTCCCGCAGAAACAGTAAACGGGGAACAGGTAAAGGTAACAGTGTGTCCGTAACATCAAGGGGGAAATCCGAGGAATCACCCTCGATGGATTTCCACTCGATGTATCCGTCAAGGTGAACTTAGAGGAATCACCCTCGATGGATTCACGCTTGAGGGGTTGCATGACAGAGGCATCATCGGAGGTGGTGAAAGAGGAATCATCCTCTGTAATCCACAACCGATTAGCTACGCTACAGAGATATCATTAGGAGTGAGGTAGGAGGTATCACCCTCGGCACTCGATAGTAGCTCTGTAGAGTCGTACAACTAAGGGGGGTGTGCGGTGATGCGTCGGTCTCTACACCTCGATCTCATAGATCGAAACATCCGGAAGCAAAGCAAGGCAACATGGACAAGAGTGTGGGGCCACTGATGGATCACTAACCAACCTATACTAAGCGTTTAGGATAGCAGGTAAGGTATCAACAACAGTTACAAAAACAGGCTATGCATCAGAATAGGAGTTATCGGACAATAGTAGGAAATTCTAATGCAATCACGGGAGAGAAAGAATTGGGCGATATTGAAATGATCAAGGGGGTTTTGCTTGCCTGGAAGCTCTGCTGAAAGAGGCTGGGCGTCTGTGACGTAGTCGTACTCAGGGGCCACGTCGGTCTCGGGGTCTACCGGAGAGAAGAGGGGGAGGAAACAAATAAATACAAAGCATACAAATGCAATCACAGAGCATGACAGGGCAAAATGGAATGCATGGATGACCTAACGCATCTCTAAATAGTTTTAGTTAATTTAGGAATTAATTTGGAATTATTATCCGGTAGTCATGCACTATTCATCTATCAGAAACAAGCCAAAAGTTACAGGTTCACCGACTTAGAGGATTCTAACATGAATGCAGATGACATATTCGGATTTGTTAGATTTTTCCTGATCATTTTTCATATAGAAAACATTTTCATCTGAGCTACGGTTGAATTTCTACGAATTTCTACAGTTTTAGCGATATTCTGAAATTCCTGGAATTTAATAATTCAAATTTTAAACAGTACTGGGACCTTTTACACCCACTGTGGGCTAGTCACAGTGGATGACAGGTGGGGCCGGGTCAAAACTGACTCAGCAGTCAACTTTGAACATGCTGACTGGTCAAAGGGGGCCCACTGGACCCACCTGCCAGTGACTGGACTGGCCCAGTCAGCAGGTTGACCAGCTCAACTGGGCCCAGGGGGCCCAGCTGTCAGCCTCGGGTTAATTTAACAGCGCTTAACTTGTTCTAATTAATCTAATCAGGTGGTGGGCCTGCTCTGTTAGTGACTCGGGTAAACAGAAAATTAACATAAAACCTAATTATCTACAGGGCACGGGCCCACATGTCAGCGTCTCAGGGGCACTGTTAGCGGGTTAATTAGCCGGTCCGGCCGGCGTTTAAACGACGGCGACGGTCCGACGCGGCGGAACCGCGCGGGATTTGCCCACGGGTCGCGCCCCCGCGAGCTGAGGCCACCAGAAGGTAGCCCTCGCCCGTCCGCATCCAACGATGGCGGTGGCGAGCCCTGGGGTGGCCGGAATCGAGCAGGCCGACGGCGCCGGGCGGTGGCGGAGCTCGGGCGTGCTCGGGTTCGAGGCCACAGCCTCGTCCCCGACGAACTAAATAGCGCGAGCGCGTCCTGGGACCTCCAGAGACACGATGGGGGCGGTGGTTCAGCTAGCGGTGGACTAACACGACCGCAACGCATGCATCGGTGCCGACCGGAGCGTGGCAACGGCGCGCGACGTGGACGGCTAGCTACGGCGCAAACGAGCAGGCTAAAGGAAGGGGAGAGGTGCGGAGCTCACAGCGAAGCAGCAGGGCAGGCTAGTGGGCTAGGGGAAGCACCGGGGACGATGAGGCGATCGCGGCAATCTCGGCCAATCGAGGTAGAAGACGAAGGCGTTGGCGTCGCTGGGCAGCCTCACCGGTCGGTCTTGGGAGCGTAGAGGACGAGGACGACGTTGGGGAAGCCAACGGACAGCTCGGCGCGGCTCGGGGAGGCCGTTGGCCACGGCTATGGCGAGGCGGCAGCGGCGGCAGCGCTCGGTGAGAGCAAAAACGATGGAGGGAGTGCGAGGGAGAGGACAATGTGGAGTTGGGGGACCAGAGGGGGAAACGAGGGGCGTTCGGGCGGCCTTATCCCCTCCTCCTGCCTACTCCATCGCCGTGGCGGCTGTCGGCCGCGCGAGCGCGCGCGCAGTGACACGCGAGGGGGAGCAGGTGAGAGGATGACGATGAATGAGGTGGGCTGGGCCGGCGACTGTAGCTACGGGCCTCTGTGCACAGGTAAGCCTTTTCCCTTTATTCTGTTACTGTTTTATCCGTTATTTTAAAACAGAGACAGTTAGTAATTATTTGTACCACCAAATGACTTTAGAAAAATGTGGGACTAGGCCTCATAAATTTCTTGCATTATTTGGCACTGCCACAAAAAGTTTGAGGAGCAACTGAATTCATTTGGATTTTTCACAAATGAAAAGGCATTTTAAAATGCTGAAATGGCACTGTCTTAATTGCTATAGCCCATCTTAGCTTAGAGGTGATGTTGTTTTCCTTAACAAACAATTGTTATGGAATTTTTGCTAAATGATGAACTATTTTGCAGCAACTTTTGTGCAACTTCATATTTCACTTGCAAATTTAATTTGAATTCAGTGAAGGAGTTTGAAATGAGATATGATTCCACTGTGATCATTCTTTGCAAAACAAAGTAGCTTAGCATTAACATGAAGATTATTGTAGCTCATTTACACAGGGGTGTTACTTAGAGCAAGAAGATATGGGTGAATCTAGGCTTCGACAGAGCAATACAAGAAGCATGCTCTTGGTTTTATGAAGGACAAAAAATGTTAAGAGTTCTTGCAGCCAACTAATCAGACTCGCTCGATGGTCTTGGGAGTACAACCATCAACATTGATCGTTCCCATTTCGTGTCGGTACTTGTGGTGGGAACGCATGCAGCAGTGTCGAGATGAGCAGGTCTAAGACCCTAAGAGGTCAGCAATGGCTATAATACCTCTCGCGGCAAGCTTCATGGAGGCCTCGATCCCACATCGAATGGAAAGGAAAGAACGATGGGTACCACGTCTAAAGGAGTTCGTGGTTGCGTCTGTTTACGAACATAACTATAAGGGGATCATTAGTGTTGTCATTAGAGACATTAAAGGGAGATTTATTGCAGCCAAGAATTCTAGTATTCCTGCTATCTTTTTATGTTCTTTCGTCTGAAGCGTTAGCACTTCAAGAAGGACTTAGGCTAGCAGAGACAATGGGCTGCAATCGCCTTGGTTATCAGCTCAGATAACATGGAAGTTATAAACACTATGAATGATGAAGTTCATGCAACGAGTAATGCAGCTACAGTTTTCTTTTGACAGCTATTCCATTTCTAGAGAATTTGCTAAGGTAAATTTTGTTCATGAGAACAGCGAAGCTAATATGGTTGCCCATGAGTTGGCGAGATTAAAAGTATGAACATCCTTGTACCTGGTTAGATGATCATCCACCCTCTCTAGTACCGCTTTTAGTGCATGATGTAACATATTTCAAATGAATAAAGAGGTGCTTTGAGTGTAAAATCCGTATGATGGTATATAATCCGTGCAATATTGATCCTTGCATATCATCTTCACTCCCAGTAGATTCTGCCACATGTACTATATAGAACGTTCCATGGTTGAGCAAGCACAATGCACAAACCTCAAAACACAAGCACTTCTTCTTTGTTCTTGAATTTTTCATAATTTAATTATCCAAACTTTTTTCTTCTAAATTAATTTCCATTCTTTACTTTAGGATTTACAATGGGTGCACAATATGCACAAATCTCAAAACACAAGCACTTCCCCTTCCTTCTAAAATTTTCCAACTTTTTTCTTCTAAGTGAATTATCATTATTATTTTTACTTTATGATTTATAATGCATAATATGACAAACTCACATCACATGCACTTCCCATTTGTTCTACACGCTTCCTTATTTTACTTACTCCAAGTTTTTTCTTCTAAAGAATTTCCATTCACTCACTTTATGATTTTTTTTGTTGAATGATAACATGTTTTTCATACACTTACATTTGTCTTTGATGATGCAATACTTGCTACTCAAAATTGCAATACAAGATACCTAAAGAAAAATGTGTTGGACATAACTCACATAAGTTTCATGTAGTCTTATAACCATGCAATCTTTGAATATATTGTACCTGTAATTTAATTTTCAATGGGATGAACTACGAGAATAAAATCTACATCTACATTATGCATATATGACTCCAAATTTACATGTCATAATGTGGTACACCAATATTCTTGCATACTTTGATTATCTATAAGCAATAGTAAATATTCATTGAACCATGATATCCATGCACTAAAAAAGACCCGCATTAACATGCACCATACATGCTACTCACGTTCAATAAATATTCTATAACTATACAATAATAATCAGATACAATTTATATGTATTTTACTTTTATTTCTAGTAACATGCAATCATAATACCTCCACACACAATGGACAAGAGAAAAGACCACCTCAACATGCAACCATCCGCTCACATGAAAAAGCTCATATCAACATGCAAACAAACATGGATGAGAATTTTTATTATATTGTTCTACTTATATTTAATAAATATATTAATGTTCCGTACAGCTAAACCTCATTGAAATAACCACTAGATGCACGTGTCGTCGACCTTCTCCTAGTTGAAATAATAATTGCAACTAATTTTCGCAACAACGCACCGAATACCATCTAATTTTCATTGAGTTCAAGCCATATTGTATAAGCTGGTGAGTGGGCCAGAAGTTTGGGTATGTTGCTGCCATAAGTGCAAACTAGTAGAGAAGTGAACGAGATTGGAGACATGTTTGGGTGGGCACAGCACCAATGCATCATTATGGGTAGCAGCGATCATCATCGAACAAGAATGATAACCAAAACCAAGCGTGCTCACCACAAGTGCAATTATGATAGCAAACACACTCCATGCATGTCACGTCAGAATCCTCTAAAGATTTCAGGCTAAAAACATTTTTCTTTTTTTTCTAAAGAGAGGCAAACTAACAATTGTTCGTGCAATGACAATGAAAAACGGCAGTAGATACAATTCTCAAGATGAAGTATGTGTTTATGTAGCTTAAATGGCGGTTAATGAACATATGTTGTAAGTTGAGACTTTGGTATGAACGAGGAAACATTCTAATCTAATCTAAAAAAAAAGCTCAATTCTGCTGACATGAATTTGCAATTGAAATCATCACAGAGCATTAGGAACATAAACCGGACGAGAATAGATAAATCTTCGACCCTTGGTAATATTGAGTTTTACAGGCCGTTCTAACATTCAGATGATAAAATACCACACTTAAAAGCATTAAACCATGACCGCAATCCACCAGCATACTAGTGATAGTATGTACACAGACGTCGACCTGAACATCCATTTATTTACAGTGGCAGCGCAGATGGATTAGGCAGAGCCGAAAGTGTTCTCGCCACTGTAAGTCATGTACAGGAAGCCGTCCTCGTCCTTGTTTTCTTCATAGATCGCAGACATCAACGAAGCTGCCAAAAAAGAACATTGATATATGAGGATTGTGGGCAGTCAACATATGACCAATACCAGAGTACAGTATTATAATATGTTTAAAAACATTACCAGTCGGTGGCAAGGTGCTATTCACAAAGACGAAGATGGCCTTTTCTGGGCTCAGCTTGATCCTCTTCCGCACCACATAGACAAACTGGCCAACAGTAAGGTCGGCAGGGACAAGGTACCTGCAAAACAAACAATTATAAGCACATCAGCAGGACAATAATACAGATTCCTAACATAAACAGCAGACAAGAATATTATCTCAAGACCAAGTTAAATTAACAATAGAACAAATAGTCAACAAGTATATCAAACAGAGCACATCCAGACATAACAAATTGTTATGGACATACAAGACACCTAGAAACGAAATATTGGCATGTTGAAGGAGAGATTGTGTCTCTAGATACAGCTGAGGGCAGAGCACGATCCCAGAAAACAATGAAAAGAACTGCTCATCTGCCATCAGAATACATGAGTGATGAAGAAGGATAGCTTACTTCTTCTTATCAATTTCTGGGACATCAGACTTATCAGCCTTCTCAACGATCACCTGAAATAATTGATCGCAGAACTCAATTAGTAGATGAATGTGGACAATCTACGCATGTAAAAGGAAGTCCAGAGATATATATATATATATATACCGGAATTCTGTCAGCGTACTTCTCACGGATCCTAGCAGATTCAGCTTGCCTCCTTTCTATAAAAAGGTAATTTTAATCACATGAGATGAAAATAACTTGACAATGGAAAAACATTTAAATGAAAATAACTTGACAATGGAAAAACATTTAAAGCACATGTTCTCATTAGAGTTTTTAGTGGAGACAGTAATTGCCCAGTGCAAAACAGGGCACATTATACCTTGATAGTACATCATTAACAAAAGAAATACTATCTGAGACCATTTTGTAAATTACTCCTTCCGTTCCTTTATGTAAGGTGTATTTTTTCTCGCATGGTGACCAAGACACGGAATTTTAAAGAATTTAGAACAAAAATACCCTTGATGAATTTGTTGGTCAGCGGCAAGGAAAAGAAGAGATACAAGCAATCAGGAGAGATACTTTCCTTCTTCTCCTATAAGGAGAGATACAGATACAGGAAATCGACATTGTGGGATTTTATCATAAAACAAATACACCTTATATAAAGGAATGGAGGGAGTATCTCTTTTGTATAAAACCTATAAGGTCCGTTCAAATACAGCGAAATAATTTTGGGCAGTCTTCATTATATGAAACAGTGTAATTTTTTTTTAACCTGAATACAGTCTCAGATGTAAATACAAATGCAAGATGAATAACCGATTTAATATCAAACAAAATCATTTAAGACACTACTGAATTGATGAACTAAGTCTTCCTATTGATTTTAATCTTTTTGATGTAATATATATGAACTAATATTAGTGTAGATGGTGCTTCAGTGAAACACCAATCTGAAACACGCTGACAACCATCTGCCCTCCATAATGTAACAACAGCATATGGGACAAGAAAGAACATCCGGAATACACATATTATCACGTTGCCTGAGCGCGGAAGCAATCAACTATAACCAGATTATCACGTCACGTAAAAAAAAAGGCTAAACTGGTTTCAGTCGAACAGGTCGACAAGTTTCAATCTAGTGAAATACCAATCTCCTATATTATCGATCAGACGAAAAAGCAAAAACAGAGCCTAAATTGAAAGAAATTAACAGGGAGAGGGGCAAGAGAGAAGGAACAAACCCAGGGGGTGCTCGGTCTTGAAGCAAGTCTTGGCCATCTCCAACCTGCGATCGATCGAAACAATCTACCGATCAAATAGAGCCCCGTGCTAATAAAACAACAAGAAACCGAGCGGACGATGAACCCCAAATTCTCCGAAATTTGGCCCGATCTTTTGGGGAAAAGAGATGGAGGGGCTCACCGACGGAAGGGCGCAGCCGGGGACGAGATTGATCGAGGCGATCGGGCTGGCGGAATCGAGGGGAGATTGGATTGGAAGTCGCTCGGCGGAAGCAACCGGAAGGAAGTCGCGGGGTAGGGTTTGGTGGTGGGTGGCGTATCGCAGCTATTTAAGAGGACCTTCCCTGTGGGGAATCTTATGCTGTGCCCCTCGGGTTCTAGCTGTATTGCGTGCACAACTCTATAGGCCACACGGTTTTGCCGGTTCGTTTTGTGCAAAGGATTTAAACCGAACTTGTACTCCCTCCATTTTTATTTAGTCCGCATATTAGGTTTGTCTAAAAGTCAAACTTTATGTACTTTCAACAAATTTATAGAAAAATATATTAACATATACACCATCAAATCAATATCATTGGATTCATCATTGCATATATTTTCACATCATATAAATTTGTCACTGTAAATGTCCATATTGTTTTCTACAACCTTGGTCAAACTTTATAAAGTTTGACTTCAGTCAAAGCTAATATGCGGAGTGAATAAAAACGGAGGGAGTATTGAATTCCGTCACGCATGCTCCTCATTAACTACTTCGTTTTTTTGTTTTTTTAGAAACACTACTTCGTTTAAAACAAACTGCTTTTGTACTTGCCGAACTCAAAAAAAGTAGTACTTTTGGCCGAACTCAGATCGTTGGGAGGGGCCTTACCACGGGATGGGGGATGTGAATCAGTCGTCACGAGATCGGCGGAGGGTCTTGCATCCATTAGTCCTGGCCCAGTTATCGATGGCACAATTTTGGATGAATATTGCCTTGCCTTTCAAAAAAAAACTTCCGATCTATTCAACAACTGTCAAGGTGGTTCAAAAAACACTACAAGTAAAATTACATTCAGATATGTAAACCACCTACTGACGACTACATGTTGGAAATATATGCCCTAGAGGCAATAATATTGTATTATTATATTTCCATATTTATAATTAAGTGTTTATATTTCATGTTATAACTGCTATGATTCTGGAATATGCGATTCAGTGGAAAACTCATATGCACGTGTGAAATGATAAACGAATAAAATAAAGGTTCCTAGTCTCGCCTCTAAGTCTAGCTCAAGTGTTGTTGGTGATCACGTTTTTCGGATCTTAGGATATCGTTAAGTGTAGCGATAGTCCTAAAACAACATTGAGATTATGACGTTGGAGGAACGATCATATTGAATCGACCCAAACTTGTTTGTTATGAATTGAGATAATATCGTCTGTAATCAATTGTAATAACACGGAGTGTTAACATGTGATTTTGCTCCTTAGACCATGAGAGTATCGTAGTCACTTCTTACCGTACGGTGGACTTTAGGGTTGCTCAAACGTCACCTGTAACACGGTGATCATAACGACAACTTACAGATTCATCGGAAAGTTTGACAAGGGACTATATAGCTCGGTAGTGGGATTTGCTCCTCCGACGATGAAGAGATATTCTTAGTACCCTCTTGGTGTGACGACATCCATCATCGTCTGGCCAGACACAGGTGACTACGTCACGGGATGCCGGAACACGACAATGAGAAAGAAGAACAAAACCGGTAACGAGGATAACGGTATAATGAGCATGTGATGACTCAGGAGGATACCGATGCATCCCGGGTTTTGTGAAGAACTAGGACCAACTTGAGGTATTGGCCCTTTTTATACACAAGTTTTGGAGCCTCCTCTAGTTCTTCTAGTTCTAGTTCTAGTTGGTCCTAGTTGACTAATTAGAGCTAGATCTAGTTCCTCTAATCCTCATAATTAGAAGCCCAGTGTGGTTCTAATCTCCTCCCTATAATTCTCCGGCGACGATTAGCTCTGGACGGCGAAGCGCTGCCGGATCGTGAAGGCTGCACGCTTGCAACCAAGTAGAGAGGCCGTGATTTCGGTCTTCGGTTCGAGGGACTATTCGTGGGCGGTTTGTGGGATCGTTCATCATTGGTTCGAGGGACTCCAAGTACGATCTACACCAACACGTTCTTCTTCCGCTGCAACTCGGTGACGGTAACGATCGTGATCCCAACCCGTAATGCATCTTCATATTGATCTTGGGTGTGCGTAGGTGCGATTTTTTTGTTTTCTACTACGTTTCCCAACACTACAAGCATTGGAGGGAGCCAAAGGCGTGCCACCGTCGTCACGCCTTTCTCATTGGAGCCGAACAAAACTTGTTGCAGTAGACAGTCAAAAAGTCATCGTGCTAACGCCCCATAGGATCAGCGTACCAGAACAACAACCACAACCGATGAAGAGAAGTGTAGATCGAAAGTATCCAACCTATAGACACACGAAAACAAACGAACGAAGACCGGATCCAAGCGGATCCACCAAAGACAAACCCTGACCAAATCATACAAGATCCACCCAAGACACACCTCCACACGCTCTCCAACGACGCTAGAAGCATTGCCGGGATGGAGCTAGGCAGGATGAACCTTATTCCATCTTCAGGGAGCCGCCACCACCTCGTCTTCCTGACAGACCAAAAGACAAATAAAAATGGAGCCCTCCCGCTGGCACGACCGAGATCCACCGTGTGACGGTGTCCCGGCTAGGGGGCCTCTCACCACGTCGTCTCCCGGCCAGGTGGGCCCGGTCGAGGACCCCTAAGTTGGTTCCATCCGAGGCTACATTGGGCGGCCCATGACACATACAAGAAAGATCTAGAAGCCTTGCCGTTCAAGACAAGGGCCCCTTATACGTGAAGGACTCCGCTCCACCGATGTAGCCGACTAGGACTCCTGTTATCTAGGGCTCCGGTATCTGATATAAACCGAGACTGGGCTAGTCGATAGATCATATTTTTAATGGAAAATCTGATGGTAGATCACCTGTACTTTGTACTTCATCCCAAATCAATACAAACACAAGCAGAATGTAGGGGATTATCTCTTTGAGAGAGCCCGAACCTAGGTAAAACATCATGCCCTTATTACCATCGTCTCTAGACTACCAGCTCGAGACCCCCTACTCGAGATTCGCTGGAATTGACTCCATCACCGTGTCTCCATGGTCCTAGTACCACAGGAGACGAGGCAGACTGACGGCGGTGGCGGCAAGAGGCAAGGGAAACCCTATCACTCCGCGCCTTCGGGTCGCACGAGCGAAGGGGTATTGGTTACCTTTCAAATAATCGTTCTCCAAAGAAAAAAAATCGAACATTCACATGCACTAATGCATATTCCAGTGGCATCCCATCTCGAAACTGCTCTGCATACCATAGTGTGCATATGAATTTTATACGATGCCTACTTTGAACGGTGCTAATTTGCAAAATGATGCGATCTAATGGATAATTTGATTCATCGTACAAAATCGGATGGAAAGCTCGTATAACATTGATCTTCCCGTCTCTTGATTCGTAAGCAATTACATTGGGAGGAGAAAAATAACACACAACTACTAGCGGATGAAAAACTAATGTGGAAACCCTAACGTGGGAGCATCTGTCTTCACAGCAGGACGTGGGTGTAGGGGTGTTCAAAAATGGGTTGGATTGAAACCACTGTACTCATGTTTTTTACCTCTTTTGTTATGAATTTTGAACTAAGCTTGTCCTTTCATTTAGGGTTGATAATTGGAAGAGTTTTTTCCTTATGAAAAAGGCAACATAGAACATCTTATATCATTTACAAAAGAAACAATAGACGGTATAACGAAAAGACAACAAGACACAAGATAACCAATAAAAAAGTCACATCAAAAAACGTACTAGTCGTCTTCTTGCTTTGATTGTACGCCGCCCTTCGGAACATGACAATTGCACTGAACCAACATTAAGGGAAAGGGACACCTGCAAATACCTTAGCCATACCATACTTAGAAGATGGCAATACACACTCAATGATAGAAATAAGATCTAGTAACTACTGAAAATAACATCCATTTGGGTATCACCCAAGCAGCACGTGCTTGCAATTCTTCACCACCAGTTTAAAGGGTTAAAAAAACCTGAGCCATGTTGCAGAACAAATTGAAATAATAGGTTGAAGTCGGCGCACCAAGAGCCACCAACTACTTCCTTGATTGACACACCAAATGCCAGAATCCAAAGAGAAACAACGGATTTGGCAACAAGTACTCTCATAGGTCCTTTGTTAGATCAGACGTGTCGAGGTAGCAAGAGACCAGGGAGATCTTACCGCGACGCGCCATTGCCGCGGAGGTCACGGGCACAGGCCGTAGGGCTTGCCGCCACCTCACCGCCGCTCACCGTCTCTCAGTGCCGCTGCCACCAGAGTCGGGTGTTCAGACATGGAACACTGGTCCACCACCTGTTCGCTCCTCTCGCATTCGCTCGCGTACGCTCGATGCCAGTAGATCGCCTAGTCGCTCGCTGCCTTGGGCTGGCTCGGTTTGGGCTGTTGGGCAAGGGTGGTGGGGGTGGGGCGCTGGCCCAAATCTCAGGGTGGGCGGCGGCCAACCCTGTCCACCTGTAGCTCCACCACAACTTTAAACCCGCGCGATACATACTAACTAGCTCGCGTGGTATCCAAACAACCTAGTTCCGCCACTGGTCACTCCGTACTCTGTTTCTGATTGTGAACACTGCTACACCACCTGTCGGTACCAAAACCGGCAGATCTTGGGTAGGGGGTCCGAGCTGTGGATCGTGGAATCAATGGGTAACAAGGAACGTAGAGACAACGATTACCCAGGTTCGGGCCCTCTCGAGGAGGTAAAACCCTACGTCCTGCTTGATTGAATTGATGGGATGATACGATGATTACAGAGTTGATCTACCTCGAGATCAGATGAGCTAAACCCTAGGTGGGTATAATGATGGTTCTGCCCCTCTACGGACTAAACCCTCTGGTTTATATAGACACCAGAGGGACCTAGGGTTACATATGGTCGGCTGCCATCAGGGGATAAACATGCCGGTTACACTAAATATTTCTTGGAGGAGACGCCAAGTCTTTGGAGGTTTCCTTCTGGTGCACGGGGTCGCCCGCAATCCGGCCTTCCTTTGATGAGTAAAGAGTGGCCCACTAGTCTGGCCTACGAGAGATAGGCCGGAAGCCCGAGTACCCCCTAGTCTGGGACACCCTCAGTAGCCCCCGAACTAGTCTTCGAAGCCGAGGTATATGTCGAACACCATCGGCTTTGTGGACCAGTTCCGTCCCTTTCGTGATACTTGTGTTAAGTCTGCATCCTCTCTGAATCAAGTTCTCAAGTGTTGCCTAGCCGCACATTCCCCGAACTATGCTTCGTTCGCCGAGGTGTACCGATAACTTAGCCCCGAAGGCTAGTCGCATTGGTGCGAAAAGTGACCCCATCTGAAAACTTTTACCGAAGGGTCACAACCCGCCACGACCACGAGTTGGTTTATGAAAACTTGATTCGCGGTTCGAGGCGGTTCCTTCATTGGCGCGTCCCATCGATATGGAGATCGTGCCCTATTTTCAAGGGATATGATCAATAATTTGCTCCATCCCACGCGCGCATAATGGCATGATTACACGGGGAAACGACGAATCCTGCGGCGCAGTAAAGGGACCTTAGGTTTTACAGCCCATAAAAGGGGAGCGGCCTCCATTTCCTTCGCACGCTCTCACTGCTCCCTTCACCGTTGCCCTCCCAATCTCTTGAGCTCCAGCACCCAGATCTGCTCTCCGTCCAAGAACCTCTCCAGCCACCCATTCAATCCAGGAATGGCCGGTTCCGGGTCCAAGGGCAAGTGGGAGGCTTCCATCGTCACCGAGAGCACCATCTTTGAGTTGAAGAGCGCGGGCTATCTCCCCGCCAACGTCGCCCACCGCGCTCCAGAGGCAGGCCAGGTCATCCCCATGCCGCGGCAAGGCGAGAGGGTGGTGTTCCTGCCCCATTTCATCCGAGGTTTAGGTTTTCCCCTCCACCCCTTTGTTAGGGGCCTCATGTTTTTCTATGGGCTCGATTTCCACGATATTGCCCCAAATTCCTTCCTGCACATCTCGGCCTTCATCATCATCTGCGAGGCCTTTCTTCGGGTCCGACCACACTTCGGCCTGTGGCTGAAGATTTTCAACGTCAAGCCAAAGATTGTTGACAGCCAGCAGGCATACTGCGGGGGAGCGATGGTCAGCAAGCTTCCCCGGGTTGAGTGGCCAGAGGGCACCTTCATCGAAACCGTCAAGATCTGGTAGAAGGAGTGGTTCTATATCACGGAGCCAAGGAGCGCGGATTGGGGGGCGATCCCCGCCTTCCGATCCGGACCCCCACGAGGCTGGTCTCATGGACCAAGAAAGGCCTCGACTGGGGGTCAAACAAGGAGGTGGCACTGCTGCAGAGCCGGATAGCCAAGATGATAGAGCGGGGGGTTGAGTTGCCCAACGTGATCCAGATTATGCTCTGCCGCCGTATCCTCCCCTTCCAGGACCGGGCTTCCCCCATATGGGCCTACAAGCCCGAGGACCCCGCCACCGTGCTCAGCTTCTACCGCACCTCCCACGCTCAGCTGTGGAAGGTGTTGTTCAAGCCGCAGACGGATTGGCCGACCGAGGAGGAAGACATCGGACTTGACGCCACAAACCCCCCTCGGGAGGTACGTTAAGTTTTACTCTTGTATTCGGATTATTCCCTTTTGACAAGGTACTCAATTCTCTTGTTCCTCATCCACAGAGCTGGCTGAAGAAGGCCGTGCGGATCGACAACCCGGCTCCACTGCCCGAGGGCCCCCGGGCGGCCCTGCTGACGGCCATGCTGGCCGAGGAGCCGTACGAGGCGCTGGAGAAGAAGGACAAGAAGAAGGAGAAGAAGAAGGAGGCCAGAGAAGGCCTCCGCTCCCGAGGACTCCCGGACACTAGATCCGGGGACACCCATGCTCCCTCCGCGCAAGAGGAGGAGAGGGAGTAGGAAGAGGATGGGGAGGAAAGTGATTCCTCCCAAAGAAAGAAGAGGGCGGTGTCCGAGGACGCCGAGGAGGAGCAGCCTCATCCCGCCCCCAAGAGACCATGCAGGGCCAAGGTGGCCCTGTCCAACAACAGCTTGGCTTCAGCCAAGGACTCCGAGGCCTCCGAAGAGGTTCCTCGGAGGACCCCCAGGGTCAAGCCGCTGGCCCAAAGGTACATATCCTACGATCCGCCTACGAATTTTCGGCCGAACTAGGTTTACCATTAACCCCACCTCTGCTTCTAACATCGCAGCCCACTGCGCGACCTCCCCACCGATCGAGTGTCGGAGGGGGATTCTCCACCGGCCGCGCTGGCGGAGAGCGGGACCGAATCACGCGCCTCGCCTCCTCCAATCGTCGAGGAGGCCGAGGAGGTTCTGTTGAGGAGGACCCCTCCCATGCCGCACACTGGGCGAGGGGGCGACACTGTTATGGCCAGGGTGCATACCTCGGCTGCCGAAGACCAGGGTGGGAGGGCCCCTCTAGTAAACGAAGAGGAGGAGCCCGGGCGATCTGAGCTCTCCCCGAGAGCGGCTCCGGAGCCGTCAAGGCACCCGAAGTCGAGCATTCCGGTCTGCGCGAGAGGAGGAGCAGAGGTGCCCCCGCCACCCCCGCCCGCCCCAGAGCGGGCTTCGACTGGGTGGCTGCTACTTGTAGCTTGCATTGGTTTTATCCCCGAAGAGGAAGGGATGATGCAGCACAGTAGAGATAAGTATTTCCCTCAGTTATGAAACCAAGGTTATCGAACCAGTAGGAGAATCACGCAACACCTCGTTAGCAGTACCTGCACACAAACAACAAACCCTTGCACCCAACGCAAACGAGGGGTTGTCAATCCCTCGGCGGTAAATTGCAAGATTAAATTGTATGTGATAGATAGATAGATTGAAACAAAAATACAAAATAAAATAAATAAAAGAATATGGCAGCAATATTTTTAGGGTTTTAGTAATATGATTTAGATAGACCCAGGGGCCATAGTTTTCACTAGAGGCTTCTCTCAAGAAAATAGCATACGGTGGGTAGACAAATTACTGTTGGGCAATTGATAGAAAAGCAAATAATCATGACGATATCCAAGGCAATGAGCATGTATATAGGCATCACGTCCGAGACAAGTAGACCGACTCCTGCCTGCATCTACTACTATTACTCCACACATCGACCGCTATCTAGCATGCATCTAGTGTATTAAGTCCATAAAGAACGGAGTAACGCCTTAAGAACGATGACATGATGTAGACAAGATAAACTCACATATGAATAAACCCCATCTTTTTACCCTTAATAGCAATGATACATACGTGTCACGTCCCTTTCTTTCATTGGGATTGAGCACCGCAAGATCGAACCCATTACAAAGCACCTCTCCCCATGGCAAGATAAATCAATCTAGTTGGCCAAACCAAATCAATAGATCGGAGAAGAAATACGAGGCTATAATAATCATGCATAAAAGAGATCGGAGAAGACTCAAATATATTCATTGATAATCTGATCATAAACTCACAATTCATTAGATCCCAACAAACACACCGCAAAAAAAGATTACATCGGATAGAACTCCAAGAACATCGAGGAGAACATTGTATTGAAGATCAAAAAGAGAGAAGAAGCCATCTAGCTACTAACTATGGACCCGAAGGTCTGTGGTAAACTACTCACGCATCATCGGAAGGGCAGCAAGGTTGGTGTAGAGCCCCTCCGTGATCGATTCCCCCTCCGGCGGAGTACCGGAGAAGGCCTCCAGATGAGATCTCTCGAGAACAAAAACTTGCAGCGGCGGAAAAAGTATTTCGTGGACTCCCCTGAGGGTTTCTGATTTTTTCTGAATTTATAGTGGAGGAATTAGGTCAAACGGAGCTCTGTAGGCCCCACGAGGTACCAGGGTGCGCCTGCCCCCCCAGGCGAGCCCTGGTGCCTCGTGGGCACCTCCTGGGGCTTCTCGCCTCCTCCCGAAGCTTCTAGTGTTTATCTTGTCCAGAAAAAAATCTCCAAAAAGTTTCGTGGCATTTGGACTTCGTGTGGTATTGATTTTCTGTAAAACAAAAACGGGGCAGAAAACAGCAACTGACACTGGGCACTAAGTTAATAGGTTAGTCTCCAAAAATGATATATAATTGCTGTAAATGATTGTAAAAACATCCAAGATTGATAATATAACAACATGGAACAATCAAAAATTATAAATACGTTGGAGACGTATCAACATCCCCAAGCTTAATTCCTGCTCGTCCTCGAGTAGGTATATGATAAAAACAGAATTTTTGATGTGGAATGTTGCCTATCATATTCATCACATATTCTTTTCTTTTATAGCATGTACATTGGACTTAAATGATTCAAAGCAATAGTCTATAGTTTGACATGAAGATATAAATACTCAAGCATGCTAACAAGTAACCATGTCTTTCAAAATATCAACGCTAATGTCGGGGGGGATGACCCCCGGGTAGGCAACGAAACCCGGATCCTTTTTAAAAACATCGGGGCAGGCCAAGCCCCTCAATCCGGCTGGCCCGCACGCCGGCTCCCCAGCACAAGCCGGCACGGCGTGGCGACCTGGCCTGGCCGGCTGGCCCAAGCCGGCTGGCCACCAGGGAGCGATTCCTCGTGACAAGACAAGCAAGGCAACAGCGCCCTCTCCTTTACACCGGCGCACCCGGCGCACCCGGCGGACCCGGCGCACTCGGCGCACCCGGCGACCTGGCGGCCCCCACTGCCAGGACCTAGACAATGACACCAGGGCCCCGCGCCCATGTAATTTACCCATGTAACCCTGGGGGTCGGCCTATAAGACCCCCAGGGAGGCCTCCATGCAGAGGGGGCAGGCCGATTAGAGTCAGCTCGATTCCTAGTTCGTATCATCTTCCACCACACACACTCACACAGCTCCAGGAGCAACCTTGTAGCCCTTGTGCTCCCCATACACCATTCGGCAGGACTAGGGGTGTTACCTCTCCGGAGGGCCCCGAACATGGGTACATCTCGTGTCCCGCACCAGCGCGTGCCAACCTCGCCTCCGAAACCCACCGGCGTCCTCTAGTAACCCCACCTCAAGCCATCCCATGGCATCTGCCATGAATCATGCACCCCCTGCGAGAATACCGCGACAGTTGGCGCTCACCATGGGGCTGCTCGCGGCGCCGGCCGGAGTCAAGTTCCGAATGAGGCCCTTCACCAGCTCCGGCGAGCGCATCGTGCACGGTTTGGTCTGTGCGTCTCGCAAGACCAACCCGGCCGGCTGCAGCGCTGCGCCGAGCGCGGACGTCGCCTACCCCGCGGGCTGTCTCGTCGTCCCATTCGGCGCGCTGCGCGTCTTCGTCGCGCTCGTCCCGGACGTGTTCCCCAGCGAAGTGCGCAACTTCGCCGACTCGCCTGTCCCTGTTGGCTGCGCCGTCTCCGACGACGTCGCCGCTCTCTGCGTCCGCGCGGAGGTGCTGACCATCGGCACTAGCGCCGGCTCCCCGCGCGCCAAGGAGAAGGCTACCGCGGC
Source organism: Elymus sibiricus (assembly GCA_039707655.1). Taxonomy (NCBI): domain Eukaryota; kingdom Viridiplantae; phylum Streptophyta; class Magnoliopsida; order Poales; family Poaceae; genus Elymus; species Elymus sibiricus. The sequence goes on along the minus strand of CM077666.1, from coordinate 196,538,406 downwards.
CGCCGCCGCCGCGGTTGCGGCTCCGCCTCGCCGGACTGACCCGCTCCATGATACGATCCGGAGTCTGCAAGCCCCCATCACGCCCGACGCTGACACAGCTGCTGCTGCGGCCCAGCTCAACGAGGGTCGCCAGCATCTGCTGCTCGAGGCCACGGAGCTTGCTGCAACCCGGCGCCGGCTGGAGTCCGCCCAGCGAGAATTCGACAGCGCCCACGGCCTCACGTCGGCCGCCGCCGAGCCCAGCCGGGTCGTGGAGGTGCAGATCCGTGGGGGCGCGATCGGCCGTGCGCTAGGCGCTGGCCGACCCGTCTACAACACCCCCGTCAAGAACATGCGCGCAGCGCAGGCCGCGATTGCCGACCTCGAGTTCCTGGAGGGCGAGGAGCTGCTGCAGCAGCAGCAGCGCATCCGCGACCTCATCACCGCGGTGAACGAGCAGCAGCAACGCTTCGACCCGGCCCAGCCATCCGCCTCTGCCTCAGGAAGAACCAGAGACCCGGAGAGGGCTCTCCGGGACGCGCGGCAGACGTCCTCGCACGCCACAAGCGCGAGCCGCTCTGGCCGGCACCGGTCCGGTCGGAGCCGGCACAACCGAGCCACCACCGTTGGAGACGGCAATGCCGGCGAGACGGCCGGCAATGGCCGGGTTCAGCAGCCGGAGCCCCCCGTGCGGCCGGCTCGGCAACCCGAGCCGGCCCCGGAAGCCCCTGCGCCCCGCGGTCCCGTGGCCGGCCGAATCGGCCCCCGCGGTCCTGTGGCTGACCGACTCGGCCCCCGCGAGCCCTACGACGAAAGCGACGCCCGTCACCGCATCGACCGGCTGGCACGCTCCACGGCCCTGGAGGAGGAAAGCTCTGTCGGCCCGGCGTGCTTCGGCCCCCGCATTCGCGAAGAGCCTTTCCCCAAAGGCTTCTCGCTGCCCCGCGACTCACCAAAGTACACCGGCGCCACCAAGCCGGAGGACTGGCTAACCGACTACACCACAGCTGTCGGCATAGCCGGCGGCAACCGGCGCATGGCTGTCCGTTACGTCCCCCTCATGCTGCTCGGCTCGGCCCGGACGTGGCTTAACAGCCTCTGAGCCGGCAGCGTGAACTCCTAGCTGGATTTCGAAGACGCGTTCATTCGCAACTTCACCGGCACCTACAAGCGACCCGGCAAGCCTCGTCAGCTCTCCATGTGCGTCCAGAAGCCGGGCGAGCCCCTGCACGATTTCCTCACGCGGTGGACGGAGCTCCGCAACTCCTGCGAGGGCGTCCACGAGGTCCAGGCCATCCAATACTTCATCGACGGGTGCCTAGACAGCACTCTGATCAAGCACCGGCTGGTGTGCGACGAGCCGGAGACCCTGGCGGAGCTCATGGCCGTGGCGGACAAGTACGCAACGGCTGACTCCGCGATGAATGTGAAGATCACGATCGACGCAGACGGCAAGCTCCTCCCGGCCCAGTCGGCTCCCCCCAAGCCGGCTGGCGACAACAATCAGCGCCGACAAGACAACAACAACAACGGCAAGCGCCGGAACGACCAGCAAGTGCCCCGCTACGACAACCGGCAAGTCGCCGCAGTAGAAGGGGAGCAGCCGGCTGACCAAGGCCCCAGCCAGCGCCCGCGCACCGGCAAGGCCGTTTGGCAGCCCAAGCTGACTTTCGAGCAGATGCTCGACGCCCCCTGCAAGAACCACAGCGGCACGAAGCCGTCGATGCACACGCTCCGGCAGTGCAGTTTCACCCAGCGACTGTTGAAGGGCAACCTTCCGCCGCCGCCACCCGGAGCCGGCGGAGCCGGCTCGCAGCAGCCACCGCTCCCGCCGCCACCACCGCCACCCGGCGCCCTCGCGGACAACCCCTTCCCGTGCCCGGACGCGTCCTACGTCGTCTTCACCAGCGAGGGGGATGACAAGCACGCCAAGCGCAAGCACGCGGCCGAGGTGAACGCCGTCGTCCCCTCGGTTCCCCAGTACATGCACTGGTCCGACCGGCCGGTCAGCTGGACCCGGGAGGACCACCCGGCCGTCATGCCCACGCCGGGTGGCTACGCCCTCGTGCTCGACCCCACCTTCGTCTCCGAGAAGCGCACCTGCCGCTTTTCGCGGGTGCTGATCGACGGCGGCAGCAACATCAACATCCTGTACCGCGACACCATGACCAAGCTCGGTATCGAGGCGCGACAGCTGGAGCCGACCCGGATGGTGTTCCACGGCATCGTGCCGGGTCTCTCCTGCTCTCCGATCGGCCGGATCCGGCTTGACGTCCTGTTCGGCTCCAGCGGCCATTTCCGCCGTGAACCGATCTGGTTCGAGGGGGTCAACCTGGCCAGCCCCTACCACGCGCTGTTGGGCCGGCCCGCGATGGCCAAGTTCATGGCGGTCTCCCACTACGCCTACCTGAAGCTGAAGATGCCGGGTCCCAAGGGCCTCATCACCGTCGTCGGCGACTACAAGAAGTCCCTCGAGTGCGCCAAAGCCGGCTCCCAGCTGGCCGAGTCGCTGGTCATCGCCGAGGAGAGGCGCCAGCTCGACCGGATCGTGGCGCTGGCTAACGCACAGCCGGCCATGCCGGCTCCGCCCAAGCCGGCCGCCGACGAGGCCTCCTTCAAGCCGACCAAAGACACGAAGAAAGTCCCGCTCAACCCGGCCGACCCCAGCTCCAGCAAGTACGTCGTCGTGGGCACCGGCCTCAACAGCAAATAGGAAGGCGAGCTCGTCGATTTCCTCCGTGAGAATCAGGATATCTTTGCATGGTCTCCCAAAGACATGCCGGGTGTCCCGAGGGAATTCGCCGAGCACAAACTACACGTCCGCAAGGACGCCAAGCCTGTCCGGCAGCCGCTACACCGCTTCTGCGAGGAGAAGCAAAGAACCATCGGTGAAGAGATCGCCCGGCTGCTCAAAGCCGGGTTCATCATGGAAGTGTTCCACCCCGAGTGGCTGGACAATCTAGTCCTCGTCCTGAAGAAAAACGGCACCTGGCGCATGTGCATCGACTACACCAGCCTGAACAAGGCATGCCCCAAAGACCCGTTCGCTCTGCCCCGGATCGACCAAGTCATCGACTCCACAGCCGGCTGCGAGCTCCTGTCCTTCCTGGATGCCTACTCCGGCTACCACCAGATCAAGCTGGACCCGGCCGACGCCCTCAAGACGTCCTTCATCACGCCCTTTGGGGCGTATTGCTACATCACCATGTCGTTCGGCTTGAAGAATGCCGGCGCCACCTTCCAACGCTGCATGCAGAAATGCCTGCTGCCCCAGCTCGGCAGAAATGTGCACGTCTATGTCGACGACATCGTGGTGAAGACCAAGCGGCACCTCACGCTTCTGGCCGACCTCAAGGAGACCTTCGCCAACCTGCGCCGGTTCCAGATCAAGCTCAACCCGGAGAAATGCGTCTTCGGCGTGCCGGCTGGCTAGCTCCTCGGCTTCCTCGTCTCGGCGCGCGACATCGAGGCCAACCTGGAGAAGATCAAGGAAATCGAGCGGATGCGCAAGACGACCCGGCTGCGCGACGTCCAGAAGTTCACCGGCTGCTTGGCCTCTCTCAGCCGGTTCGTCAGCCGGCTGGGGGAGAGGGCCCTGCCCCTGTATCAGCTGAGTGGAGCGACCAGGCGGACGAAGCTTTTCGCGAACTCAAGCGCATGCTGTCCACCGCACCCGTCCTGGCCGCGCCGGCTGAGAAAGAGCCACTCCTGTTGTACGTCGCCGCCACCTCCCGCGCGGTCAGCACGGTGCTGGTCGTCGAGCGCCCTGAGGAGGGCAAGGTGCAGCCGGTCCAGCGTCCGGTGTACTACCTGAGCGAGGTTCTCTCCGCCTCCAAGCAGAATTACCCCCACTATCAGAAGATGTGCTACGGCGTGTACTTTGCCGCCAAGAAGCTGAGGCAGTACTTCCAGGAGCATACCATTACCGTGGTGAGCACGGCCCCCATTGGCGAGATCATGGGCTGCCGGGATGCCTCTGGCCGGGTGGCCAAGTGGGCCATCGAGCTAGCCGGCCACACGATCCTCTACGAGCCGCGCACCACCATCAAGTCCCAAGCGCTGGCCGATTTCCTCGTCGACTGGACCGAGACGCAGTACCTGCCGCCGGCGCCCGAGTCGACTCACTGGTGCATGCACTTCGACGGCTCCAAGATGCGCAACGGCTTGGGAGCCGGCATCGTGCTGTCCTCCCCCAAGAACGACCGGCTGCGGTACGTGCTGCAGATCCACTTCGCCACCTCCAACAACGTCGCCGAGTACGAAGCTCTCGTGCACGGCCTCCGGCTGGCCAGGGAGATTGGCATCTGGCGCATCCTCTGCAACGGCGACTCGGACCTGGTGGTGCAGCAAGTCTCCGGCGACTGGGACGCCAAAGACGCCAACATGGCCAGCTACCGCTTCCTGGTCCAGCAACTCTCAGGCGGGTTCGACGGCTGCGAGTTTCTCCATGTCCCACGCGCCGACAACGAAGCAGCCGACGCCCTGGCCAAGGTGGGCTCCACCCGGCAAGCCATCCCGTCCGGTGTCTCCCTCGAGCACCTGCGGAAGCCGTCCATCAAGCCGTCTCCCGAGTCGGAGTCCATCTTCGTCCCGGACGACCCCAGCGCGCCCCCACCCGACCCTGGGATTCCCGGCCCAAGATCGGGGACTGCCAGCTCCAGCTCGGGGACTGTCGTCTCCGGCTCGGGGGCTGCCGTCTCCGGCTCGGGGGCTGCCGGCTCCAGCCCGGGGACTGCTGGCTCCGGCGCGGGGGCTGTCGGCCCAAGCTCGGGGACTGCCGGCTCCGGCTCAGGGGCTGCCGTCCCGGATCCCATCCCGGCGGCCGTCCTCACTGTGGTGACGGCGCCGTCCTGGGCTCAGCCAATCCTCGCTTTCTTGAAAGACGGCGAACTTCCCATCGATGAAACTGAAGCCCGGCAAGTGCAGCGGCGCGCGTCCGCCTACAGCATCATCAACCACGAGCTCGTCAAACGCAGCACGACGAGCGTGTTCCAGCGCTGCGTCGAGCATAACAAAGGGATCGAGATCCTCCTCGACATCCACCAGGGCGAGTGCGGGCACCATGCCGCCTCGAGATCCCTGGTGGCCAAAGCATTCCGGCACGGTTTCTACTGGCCCACGGCCCTGGAAGACGCCGAAGAGCTGGTCCTCAGGTGCGAGGGCTGCCAACGCTTCAGCAAGCGCAGCCACCAACCGGCTTCAGCCCTCCAAACCATCCCGATCACATGGCCCTTCGCCGTCTGGGGACTCGACATGGTGGGCCCTTTCAAGACCGCTCGAGGCGGCATGACGCATCTCCTGGTCGCCATTGACAAGTTCACCAAATGGATCGAGGCTAGACCGATCAAGAAGCTCGACGGGCCCACGGCCGTCCGATTCATCAAGGATATCGTGGTTCGCTACGACGTTCCCCACAGCATCATCACTGACAACAGCACTAACTTTGCCAAGGGTGCGCTGGCCCACTACTGCTCTGCATCCGGCATCCGGCTCGACTTGGCCTCCGTCGCACACCCCCAGTCGAACGGCCAGGTCAAGCGGGCGAACGGCCTCATCCTAGCCGGCATCAAGCCGCGACTCGTCGAGCCGCTCGTGCGCTCACCCGACAGCTGGCTCGACGAGCTGCCGACCGTCCTCTGGAGTCTCCGGACGACGCCGAACCGCTCCACCGGGTTCACCCCGTTCTTCCTCGTCTACGGAGCCGAAGCGATCATTCCGACCGACGTCGAGTTCGACTCGCCCCGAGTAACCATGTACACCGAAGCAGAAGCAAAAGAAGCACGCGAAGACGGCGTCGACCTGCTCGAGGAGGCGTGCCTCCTGGCCCTCAGCCGGTCAGCCATCTACCAACAAGGCCTGCGCCACTACCACAACAAGAAAATCAAGCCCCTCGCGTTCCGCGAAGGCGACCTTGTGCTCCGGCTCGTCCAACGAACAGCCGGCCAGCACAAGCTGGCCTCCCCCTGGGAGGGCCCCTTCATCGTCAGCAAGGCTCTCTGCGATCGAAACGCGTACTACCTCATCGACGCCCAGAAGCCGAGCAAGCGCAAGCGAGATGCAGCCGGCGAGGAGTCCAGCCGGCCCTGGAACGCGGAGCTCCTCCGTCCGTTTTACAGTTAAAACTCATGTATGTATGTATCACCATCTTTTGGACTTAATGAAAGCAGGCAGCTCCCCCGTTTTCATTTCTCCCGCCGAGTCGGCGCAGCCGGCTCGGGGGCTCCCTTTTCCATTTTATCCTGTGTCTACACACTTCCCCGTTTTTTAATTCCCCCGCCGAGTCGGCGTAGCCGGCTCGGGGGCTAGCCGACTAGACCACGTCTCGCTTTTTTCCTTAGTCCGTCTCGAAGCGTACGAGCCGCCAAAGCCCTCTCTTCGCCAGCCACAGCCGGCTCCCGGCTGTCCAGCCGGCAAGAGCCAAAGGCCGAAAGCATCGCTGCGCAAGAACGACTAAGAAGGACAGCCCGGTTCGGCCAGCCCGGCTCAACCCGTTTTCTCTCGCTTAGTCGCCGCATGACCGGCTGCGCGCCGGGCGGCTTCGCCGCCTGCCACCAGCCGGTCCAGTGGGTTCTTCGCTCTTGCTCAACGTCCGAAAAATCCTAAGTATTGTGCGTCCGCTCTCAAAGCCGAGTCCCCGTCCTAGCCACAGTCCGCAACCCGGCTGTCCGGCTAGCGGGAAGGAAGCCCAGAGAAAAGACAAACAGGAAAAGGCCCAAGGCCGAACAACAAAAAGTAAAATCGCATGCAAAATTTATATACAGCATAGGCCTTCGGCCACGAGTTCATTACATGGAACTACACCCCCAGTGGGTGAACCTGCTACCTAACAAAAGTTTGAGTACAGGAAAGATAAAAAGGAAAAGCAATCCTAAGCGGCACCCGCGTCGTCTCCGGCCGGCGTCGGCTCAGCCGAGGTGGACGCGGCCGCCGGGTTGGGTCCAGCACTCTCCGCCGTCCTCTCGGCCGTGGCGTCGTCGTCCGGGTCAGCCTCGTCATCGGCATAGGCACCCGTCTCGGCCGAGCTACCGTCCGGGTCTTTGAGCAGCAGGCCGGGCTCGTCGGCAGGGAGCTCCTCGCCGTCTTCCGTCCGCTCGACGACGAACTCGTCGTGCGGGGCGAACGTTGCCAAGTAGTTGGCCCGCCCGGCGATCCGCTTCGCCCGCGCCGCCAAGTCCTCCTCCGCGCCGGCCCGCTGCGCCGCCAGACGATCGAGGTTCACGCCCGGATACCAGGACACGACGAAGCGCAGCGCCATCTCCGCGCCGGCCCGGGCCGCAGAAGCCCTACACGCGCCGAGTCGCTCCACGCCGGCTTCCAGCCACCGCGCCAGCCGGGTGACGCTGTCCGGCGTCACAGCACCCGGCCAGAAGCCGCTCACCATGCTCAGGCCGGCCTCGAACAGCCGATGCATGTGCCCCTCCACGGCCCGAAGACGGGCCTCGCCGGCGAGGACGAGCTCCGAGAAGGACCAGGCGGCGTAAGCATCGATGTCCGCCCCCAGCTCGCGCTGCTCGGCCCGATGGGCGTACACGGCCGCATCGGCCACCTCCTGCGTCTCGGGGAAGACTCCTGCCAAGGAAGGAAACAAGTCAGACAAAAGAAAATAACTGGCCAGTCAGGCCGACCGGACCAAGCAAAAGACAGCACTCACGGGAGAAGGCCTCATCGAGGTGCTGCGCCTCGCCCATCATCCCGTTCTCCCGTACGGCCGACGCACGCGCCTGGGCCTCGAGATCCTTCTCGAGCTGGGCGATCCTCCTGCCGGCATCCGCCAGCTCCTCGGCCGCCTTGCCACGCTCCTCCGCCAGCCGGCCCAGTTCTGCCTAGTGGGCGTCCTCCGTCTTGGCTTTCTCGGCCACCAGCCGGTCCACCTCGGCCTGGAGACGGTCGCGGTCGGCAATAGCACGATCGCGCTGCTCGCCGGCTTCGACAAGCCGGCCCCGGAGGACTGGCAGCTCGGCCACGTTGGCTGCGCGACGGGGTTCCCGGTTAGATGCCGGAGCATAGAAGAAAAAGACAAAGCTCTAAGATTCGACCCGGCTGCTACGCAGTCCGGCCCGAATCTCGGGGGCTACACCCAGTGGGTGCGCTGGCGCGCACCCACTGAAGGCATGCAAGACATACCTTGGACCCGGCGCAACTCCTCCTCCTTGGCGGCGAGCTGGGCCTTGGCCTCGCGGAACCGCTCCCGGAGCCGGTTGTACGCGTTGGCCCGCAGATCGTACAGACGCTGCGCGCAAATAGAAGATCAGAAGAATGCAAAAGACAGCCATAAGATTCGACCCGGCTGCTCCGCAGCACGGCCGAACCTCGGGGGCTACACCCAGTGGGTGCGCTGGCGCGCCCCCACTGATTCAACAATCAAGACAGGCACAGAAGAAAAAACTCACCGCGATCGCCTGCTCCAGCTACCGCGCCCGGTCCTGCTCTTCCCGGACGAAGGCCTGCAGGCGCTTGCCCCGACCGCGAAGTTGCGAGCGCAAGGCGTCCGCCGCATCGTCCTCCCGGGTCCGCGGCCCCACCACGACCTCGCTGGAGCTCGCCCACGGCTGCTGGAGTGCGGTCCCGGCGCCGGATCCGCTTCCACCCGGCCGCTCGTGGTTCGTGGCAGCTTGGGGCGGCACGACCACCAAGGTACCGGCGTCCCCGATCGCGGCCTCCGGGGCCGGCGTCGGCTGCGCTTGGCCGGATGGCGTGGAGTCCGCCTCGCGCCTCTCTCCGCCGCCTTCGCCACCTCCTGCTGGATCGGCCCGGGGCGGCGTGTCCACGACGATATTGTCATCGACGTCCGACTCGCCGTCGGCCGGCTCCGCCCGCCTCTCCGGCTCGCCCGCTCCCTCCGGCTGCGGCTCGATGATTGTCACCACCGGCGCCGAGCCCCTCTCCATCTCCGGCCAAGCCGGGTCCGCGGTGGGCCTGGCCCGCTTCGCGGTGGCCGTCTCCCACGCCCGGGCCGAGGCCTCCTCCATCGTCTTCGCGGCCTCCTCCCGGTCCCGCCAGGCGGCGCGCGTCGCCGCGTCCAGATCCCGGCCGGACTGACGGGCCTCGAGGTCCTCCTCCGCGGTCCAGCCCGGCTCGCGGTCGATGGCGCTGCTCCGGGTCTTCCTCCAGAGGGCCTCGCCCACCGCGTCCTCTGTCGCCGCCACCGCCAAGTCGAGAGCCGACCTGTACGCGGCAGATTTGTCACGACGAAGGCACAAGCAAGGAAGAAACAAGCCATAAGATTCGACATGGCTGCTCCGCAGCCCGGCCGATCCCTCGGGGGCTACACCCAGTGGGTGCGCTGGCGCGCCCCCACTGATTCAACAAGCAGGGATCAGAAATAAGACAAGAAATACTTACCCGATGACCGTCGGGGGCTCCCACCTCGGCCCCACGGACGGGGCGAGCCGGCGCTTCTTCTTCACGACGGCCCTCTCGCGCGCCGGCCATGCCGCCGGGCGTTTCGTGGCCGATCTCGCCTCGACCGCCTCCTTCCCGTGCGGCCGGCTGACAGTCGCCGCCGCGCGAGCCGGCCCGGCGCCGGCCGCCTTCCGCAGCCGTCTTGGGGGGTCGACGCTGGCGTCCTCCCCAGCCGAGGGAGCTGCACCGTGGGCGTCGGTCAGGCTCTCCTCGTCGTCATCCGGCCAGTCCCGCAGTAGATCTGGAGGCGGAGACTTACCTACATTCCGCGACCCGCCGGCTGCGGCGTCGGCCAGGCGCGCCTCGACCGCCCCCTCCTCTGCCTCGGTGCCGGCCTCCTCCACATCCGCGTCGGGCAGGTCGGCCAGCAGGATCTGGGCGTTCGTCCTGTCGTGATTCCGCTGGCTGGCGAATAGCTGCGGCCATCCCGCGGCGTCAGGACGCAAGAATAACGTCGAAGCAGCAAAATATAAAGACCAAGGACTCACCGCCGGTGCCGGGTTCTCCCGGTGATAAGGCTCCTTCCCGAAGCTCCACCCCTCCTCCTTCAGCCCGGCCTTGGAGATGTAGTTGACCCGCTGGACGATCCCAGCCGGCGTCAGCTCCTTGGTCGACATCCGGGTCGGGTCGTGCCGGCCGCTCATATCGCAGATCCGGTGTGCCCGGCGCTGCAGCGGCAGAACCCGGCGGGCGATGAAGACCGCGATGAGGTCAACCGGCTTCAGCCCCTCGCGCTCCGTCAACTCCCTGACCCGGACGCAGATGTTCACCATCTCCTGCGGCGGCTTCTTAGGGCAGTAGCCCCAGTTCGGCTTCTCGAGTGGCGGCGCGTCAACGAACGGCGGAAGGTTGATGACATCCACCGCCGGGTCGGTGTTCCGGACGTAGAAAAACGTCGCCTGCCACTTCTTGGCCGAGTCTTCAAGCGGCAGCTTGGGAAACAACCCGTTCACCCGGCCAGTGACCACCGCTGCGCCGCAGTCGGACATAACGCCGACTGACGCCCCCTGCTGCTTGAGGAAGAACATCTTCGCCCACAGCTCCACAGTCGGCAGCATCCCGAGATAGCCCTCGCAGAGCGTGGCGAAGCTGGCAACCTGCAGCACGGCGTTGGCGCCGAGATGATGCGGCTGCAGCCCGAAGAAGTCTAGCCACGAGCGGAAGAAGAGACTCGCGGGGAGGCCGAGCCCGCGCTCGAAATGCGAGAAGAAGACCACATGCTCGCCCTCTTGCGGCTCCGGCACCCTCTCCGAGCCCGATGCGCGCGCGAGCAGTACCTCCGCCGGCGGCAGCTGTTTCGTGCGGCGGAGGTACCGGATATTCTGCTCCGTCGTAATGGAGCCCTCCCAAGAACCTTTCGGCAGCACCATTGAAGAGCTCTTCGGGCGTCGAGGTTCGGCGATGAAGAGGAGAAGAGGGAGAAAGAGCAGCGCGTTGCGGGCTTTGGGTCGCGGTGCGCGGCAGCAGGCGTGGGCGAGGCATGCGGTGGCGGCAGCGCTTCGCTCAGTCGCGATGGAGAAGAAGAGGAAGCGGAAGAGGAGCAAGGGGCAGGGGTGCGAGCGCGAGCGTCTCCGTCGCACTTCCCCTCCCTTCTCATTTATAACCGCGAGAAATCGTGGGGGAGTGGGATCGTCTGCGCCCATGATCCCCACTCCCCCGCACTATGCGCGCACGTTCCCCACGCACATTAACTGCGCAGGGAAACGCAATCGCCAACGGCCGCCGCAATAAATCCCTCGCGCGCGGGCCGAGGGCGCGTCGTGGCACGCCCGGTCCGCAGTCCCGTCCCGTCGCGCGCGTGGGCTGGCAGGCCTCGCTCGCCGCGAGGCTGCACGTGGCAGCCCCTCGTGCTGCGGCGGGCGCGAATCGGCGTACAAAGCAAGGCTTATCTAGCGGGCGCTCCCGTTTCCCGCCCAGGCCGGGGTGCCGCGACCCGGTCTTCGGAAGCCGGCCCCTAGCGGGTGTTCCCGGCGCCCGCTGCCGCGGTGCCGGCAAGCAGCCAGGTGAAGCCGCCTAGCCGGACTCCAGCACTTCATCAACGAACCAGCTCCTCAGGGGGGAAAGCTGCGAAGGCCCCCCTGCCTGAAGCCGGTGAACCTTCACAGCTTCGGGGACTACTGTCGGGGGGATGACCCCCGGGTAGGCAACGAAACCCAGATCCTTTTTAAAAACAGCGGGGCAGGCCAAGCCCCTCAATCCGGCTGGCCCGCACGCCGGCTCCCCAGCGCGAGCCGGCACGGCGTGGCGACCCGGCCTGGCCGGCTGGCCCAAGCCGGCTGGCCACCAGGGAGCGATTCCTCACGACAAGACAAGCAAGGCAACAACGCCCTCTCCTTTACATCGGCCCCGGCGGGCGAGGCGACAGCATTCCCTGTGCCCCCGCCCGGGGCGGGCGGTGTCTGGGCGGCGCGTCCCTGTTGCTAGGCGGCGCCGGCCGCCCCGTGACGAACGACAAGACCCGCCACAGTGCCGCGCTGCCGACCGAGCCCGTGCCCGGCGGACCCGGCGACCCGGCGGCCCCCACTGCCAGGACCTAGACAATGACACCAGGGCCCCGCGCCCATGTAATTTACCCATGTAACCCTGGGGGTCGGCCTATAAGACCCCCAGGGAGGCCTCCATGCAGAGGGGGCAGGCCGATTAGAGTCAGCTCGATTCCTAGTTTGTATCATCTTCCACCACACACACTAACACAGCTCCAGGAGCAACCTTGTAGCCCTTGTGCTCCCCATACACCATTCGGCAGGACTAGGGGTGTTACCTCTCCGAAGGGCCCCGAACCTGGGTACGTCTCGTGTCCCGCACCAGCGCGTGCCAACCTCGCCTCCGAAACCCACCGGCGTCCTCCAGTAACCCCACCTCAAGCCATCCCATGGCATCTGCCGTGAATCACGCACCCCCTGCGAGAATACCACGACAGCTAAAGAAAGTTATCCCTAGCCCATTATGCTCAATCATTGATCCATTCATGAAACACACTCAAATATTAGCTACATCCAATGCACAAGTATGACAATAGTGCTCTCTAGTTGGTGCTTTTGTAAGAGAAGATGGAGACTCAAATAAAATAAAAATTGCATAAAAGTAAATAGATAGGCCCTTCGCAGAGGGAAGCAGAGATTTGTCAAATGTGCCAGAGCTCAAAGCTGAAATTAAAGAGATAAAAATATTTTGAGAGGCATGCTTTTCCTGTCAACGAAAACGACCGAGAATTCCCAATATTTTCCATGCTAGATACATCATAGGCGGTTCCCAAACAGAAAGTAAAGTTTATTTCCTTTCCACCATTTCTTTCACAATCCATGGCTAGTCGTATCCACGGGTGCCCTCCATACCAACACTTTCCAAGAAATTTTGTTGTAATTATTTTTGATTTCATTGTGTGACTGGGCATCCCTATTACCAACCATCCTCTCGTGCAATGACAAGTGAATAAACACTCATCGTGAGAATAACACACCTAGCATGGAAAATAATGGACACACCCTGCCGCTTCATGAGCGGTACGGGCACACAAATCGGAAAATTATTTTGAAAATTAGAGTTGGCACACGCAAATTTACTTGGAACGGCATTGAAATACCGCATATAGGTAGATATAGTGGACTCATTTGGCACAACTTGGTTTTAAGGATTTTGGATGCACAAGCAATATTCCCGCTTAGTACAAATGAAGGCTAGCAAATAGATTGAGAAGCAACCAACCAAAAAACGAAAATGGTCATAAACATGCATTGAACATAACTAACACCGAATAATGCACCATAAGTAGGATATAATTTCATTGCATAACTATTGACTTAACGTGCATGCATAGGGAATTACAAACCTTAACACTAATATTCTACTAAATCACAATTACTCACTAACATGACTCACATATTATCATTTCCATATCGCAAAACTATTGCAACGAATCACACTTATCATATCCAATGATCTATATGAAAGTTTTTATTATATCCCTCTTGAATATTCATCACTTTGGGACCAAATTCATATCTTGTGCAAATTACCATTACTATCATCAACTCTCAAAAAGATTTAAGTGAAGCATGAGAGTGCAAATATTTCTTCAAAATTTCAATCTTATCAATTCTCAAAATAATATAAGTGAAGCATGAGAATTCATTTCTTCAAAATTTTAATCAACTCTTAAAATAATATAAGTGAAGCATGAGAGTTTATTTCTTCAAAATTTAGCCACCACCGTGCTCAAAAAGATTTAAGTGAAGCACTAGAGCAACTGCCTAGCTCAAAAAATTTAAGTGAAGCACATAGAGTATTCTAACAAATAATGATGGACGTGTGGCTCTCTCAAGATAGGTGTGTTCAGCAAGGATGATTGTGACAAACTAAAAAGCAAACAAAGCAAAGACTCATATAATACATGACGCTCCAAGCAAAACTCATATCATGTGACGAATAAAAATATAGCTCCAAGTAAAATTACCGATGGTTGGTAGAAGAAAGAGGGGATGCCTTCCGGGCATCCCCAAGTTTAGACGCTTGAGTCTTCCTTGAATATTACCTTGGGGTGCCTCGGGCATCCTCAAGCTTAGGCTCTTACTACTCCTTATTCCTTCATCCATCATGATCTCACCCAAAACTTGAAAACTTCAATCACACAAAACTCAACAGAACATTCATGAGATCCGTTAGTATAACAAAACAAATCACTACTTTAAGTACTGTTGCAAACCCATTCATATTTTATTTTTGCATTATACCTACTGTACTCTAACTTCACCATGGCTTATACCCCCCGATACAATCCATAGATTCATCAAAACAAGCAAGTAGTGCATCAAAAACAGAATCTGTCAAAAACAGAACAGTCTGTAGCAATCTATTTAAAAGCCATACTTATGTAACTCCAAAAATTCTGAAAAATTAGGAAAACGTGGACAATTCATATACCAATACCGTGTAAAAATTTCAGATTTTTTTGATGCTCCAGTACAGAAACAAAATTTGGTCACTGGACGCAAAACTTTCTGTTTTCCAAACAACATCAATTATACTATCTTCCAAATCATCCCAAAGGCTTTACTTGGCACAAACACTAATTAAAAACACAAAAAAACAATCATACCAGTAGCATAATTGTGAGAACACACAATAACAGAAAAAATATATTTTATTCATTGGGTTGCCTCCCAACAAGCGCTATTGTTTCATGCCACTAGCTAGGCATAATACATAGTTTCAAGTATTATCATCTTTGGTTTTAGGGAACCTAGCAATATCTATTTCTCCTTCTTTGCAATTATCAATAATATGAACCAAGTGATCAAGCTTGGTGCTAAGAATTTTTATTTCCTTCAAAACACAAAAAGCATCCACCTTTTGCTCCAAAGTATCAAACCTTCTATTGTGTGACACCACATTGCAATTTACTTTGGAAACAAGATTAAATATACCTCCAAAATTGGATTCCATGCTAGCCTTAGTTTCTTTTACTAACTCAGTTTGATGATAGCTTACTAGCGTGGTAGGCTCAATTGTTTCTATATTTGGTTGCCCAAAAATACTTTTCATCTTTTCATAAGTGTCAAATGCATTATTTCCGAGAAAATCATTTTCAAATATAGAATCCAGAACACGCCTATGAGCAAGAGGTAGACCAACGTAAAAGCTTCTAAGGAGTAATTTAATGTGACTCTTAGGCCAAGCTTTCATTTGGATTTCGAGCAATCTATCCCAAGATTCTTTCAAAGATTCATCACTCAAATACTTAAAATTCAAAATTCCCGAACCTTCTCCTAGATAAGGAGGGAGAGGCAGATCGGGAGAAGAACTAGCCATAACGATAAAACGAGCAAGCAAACAAGCAAACAAGAAAAAGGCAAACGAAAAAAATATTTTTGTATTTTTGTAAAAACTTTTTAGAAGTGGGGGAGATAAAAATGAGAGGCAAATAAAATAAATGCAAGGGGATGAGAGTTTATGCAAAGGTACTTGATAGATGTTGATGATGTCTCCCCGGCAACGACGCCAGAAATTCTTCCTGCTACTTGTAGCTTGCGTTGGTTTTATCCCCGAAGAGGAAGGGATGATGCAGCACAGTAGAGATAAGTATTTCCCTCAGTTATGAAACCAAGGTTATCGAACCAGTAGGAGAATCACGCAACACCTCGTTAGCAGTACCTGCACACAAACAACAAACCCTTGCACCCAATGCAAACGAGGGGTTGTCAATCCCTCGGCGGTAAATTGCAAGATTAAATTGTATGTGATAGATAAATAGATTGAAACAAAAATACAAAATAAAATAAATAAAAGAAAATGGCAGCAATATTTTTAGGGTTTTAGTAATATGATTTAGATAGACCCAGGGGCCATAGTTTTCACTAGAGGCTTCTCTCAAGAAAATAGCATACGGTGGGTAGACAAATTACTGTTGGGCAATTGATAGAAAAGCAAATAATCATGACGATATCCAAGGCAATGATCATGTATATAGGCATCACGTCCGAGACAAGTAGACCGACTCCTGCCTGCATCTACTACTATTACTCCACACATCGACCGCTATCCAGCATGCATCTAGTGTATTAAGTCCATAAAGAACGGAGTAACGCCTTAAAAACGATGACATGATGTAGACAAGATAAACTCACGTATGAATAAACCCCATCTTTTTACCCTTAATAGCAATGATACATACGTGTCATGTCCCTTTCTGTCACTGGGATTGAGCACCGCAAGATCGAACCCATTACAAAGCACCTCTCCCCATGGGAAGATAAATCAATCTAGTTGGCCAAACCAAATCAATAGATCGGAGAAGAAATACGAGGCTATAATAATCATGCATAAAAGAGATCAGAGAAGACTCAAATATATTCATGGATAATCTGATCATAAACTCACAATTCATCGGATCCCAACGAACACACCGCAAAAAGTGATTACATCGGATAGAACTTCAAGAACATCGAGGAGAACATTGTATTGAAGATCAAAAACAGAGAAGAAGCCATCTAGCTACTAACTATGGACCCGAAGGTCTGTGGTAAACTACTCACGCATCATCGGAAGGGCAGCAAGGTTGATGTAGAGCCCCTCCGTGATCGATTCCCCCTCCGGCGGAGTACCGGAGAAGGTCTCCAGATGGGATCTCTCGAGAACAAAAACTTGCGGCGGCGGAAAAAGTATTTTGTGGACTCCCCTGAGGGTTTCTGATTTTTTCTGAATTTATAGTGGAGGAATTAGGTCAAACGGAGCTCTGTGGGCCCCACGAGGTACCAGGGCGCGCCTGCCCCCCCAGGCGCTCCCTGGTGCCTCGTGGGCACCTCCTGGGGATTCTGACCTCCTCCCAAAGCTTCTAGTGTTTATCTTGTCCAGAAAAAAATCTCCAAAAAGTTTCGTGGCATTTAGACTTCATTTGCTATTGATTTTCTGTAAAACAAAAACAGGGCAGAAAACAGCAACTGGCACTGGGCACTAAGTTAATAGGTTAGTCTCCAAAAATGATATATAATTGTTGTAAATGATTGGAAAAACATCCAAGATTGATAATATAACAGCATGGAACAATATAAAATTATAGATACGTTGGAGACGTATCAGTGGCCGGACAAGATGGAGGACGCTTTAACCAGCTCCTCTATTGCTGAAGAGCACCGTGCCCTTATGGGCGTGGTGTTGCAAAGTCTTCGGTCGGTGGACAACGAACTGAAGGAGGCCTTCAGCGGCCTTCTCACAGGCTTCAAGGTAGGCCAAGTAATGTTTTTCCCTTAGAAAATTTCCTTTATATGAATGCATAACCTCATACACAGTAGCCCCCGAGACTCTGACTGGCTTGAGTAAAGCCGGTCAGAGGATCGAAAATCGATAACTCGGATCCTAATGTGCGTAGAGTGATGTGCATGCATCGTCCTCAGTGGCAGCCGCCAACGCCGAGGAGTTGGCCGAGCTGAATCAGAAGCTCAAGAGCTCCGAGGACGACCTCGGCCTGCTGAACAAGCGGTTCGACGAAGCGCAAGGCAAGTCCGAACTATAGTGTTTATTACAGCAGTTTCTTTTTTTTGTTAAGTAAGGTTTGAAGCAAGTAGCCTAAACGGGGTCAACTAATATGACTACAGCTGCTGCCGCGGAGGTCGAGAACCTCAAGGCCGCGCCGAGGAAGGCTCAGCTGGAAGCGGCGGAGTAGAGGTCGGCGGCCGAACAGGCAGCTACCGAACTGGCTATGGTGAGAACCGCTAGCCAGAAGCACGAGGCCAGAGTGTCTGAAGTGCAGCAAGAGCTCAAGGATGCCGTCACAAAATGTGAGGCCCTTGAGCAGAAGAATAAATAGCAGGCCGCCGAGCTAACCTCATTGGGGTCGGTTGCCAAGGAAGCGCGGACGGAGGCGCGTGGCTACCAAGAAGAACTCCGCCAAGTGAAACTCATTGCGGATGGTAAGCCGTATTTGCTGCAAAGTGTCTTTAGTGGTAATAGGTTCGCTTTGCTCACGCGAGTGTGGCGTTCCCCAGGCGCCTTTGCGGACCTCCCGAGGAGTGCGGCTGATGCGGCTAGGTTCTTCGCCGCCCAGGAGGGTCGGGCTGAGCAGAGGCTGTTTTGGGCGTAATTTCAAGCACCCGAACACCCTCCCCTCCTCAACAACCAGATGAAGCAGCTGATGGAGTTGCATCGGATGGCGGAGCCGGCGATGAAGGACCTCTGCGTCAAGCTGTGGCCTTCGGAGCCGCTGCCGAGTAGCTATTTCGGTTTGGTGCAGAGGTTGTACGACGCCATGCCCCGGATCGATGCCTGGAAGCGCTCCGTATGCATTGAGGAAGTTCGGATGGCCTTCGGCAAAACGATGGTGCACTGGCCGAAGATCAAGCCAGCCAAAGTAGCCACCGGACCTCCGCCTTCGGGGAAGGAGCATAGGCGCCCCGAGCAGTACTTTCCCATCGTGATGGATGGTGCTCGGACGATAGAGGCTCAATGCTCAAAAGATGTAATTTATGAGTAAATTTATTTTCCTTGTATCCGAGGAGTTGAAACTTTTGTTTTTTTGAAATGCAAATGGTTGGCTGTAAATATAATGACTGCTATGTTTATTTTGACTCCCGTGCAACCGTTTTTACACTGAAAGTTACCAGTCGTCGGCTTCAGCCCCCTTGCAGATACTGCATGGGGTGTTTTCTCTCGACACCTTAACCCTTAGCCGACGTCTCGGTGCCCGGAGGCGGTTGTGTGTAAGGAAAGCGAGGCAATCAGACTATGCGGCTTTAGTACTTTCACTTAGCCATAGGAGCTTGACTGCGGGGACTGGTGACTAGCCCCCAGTGTACGTGATATCCAGACGTACTGAGGTTGATACCATTATCACCTGGTTTCTGTGACAACAAACTCTTCATTTAACACGGATTAACCTCCATCGATTTTTAGTTCGACACTTGTCATCGGATCACCGACCAGTTCTCGCTTATTATGACGATCGGTTTTCGGCTTTCTCCACTGAGGTACTTAATCAGGCTAGCTAGAAGTACAATTGCAGTGGTTCTCCCTTTACCCTCCTAGCCGAACAAAGCGGAACGTAGGAGGGCAAACACAGGAGCCGGGCAACCTAACCATTGACCCAAGACATAATTCGGAACTGATTCATATAATGCAATATCCGTGACGCCGGGCACATGTAATAAAATTAGTGCCGGAATGATGTTTGGGGCTAGATTGAAGTTCAAGCCCCGCGGTCTATTAGCCGATCACATCTAAAAAGGAAACGTATCATGATAGTTTACTTTGGCCGAAAAGCAGAAAGGAAGGTGCAACATAATTAACCGCAGTATGACCGGAAAAAATGGTCATTATTTCCTTTAACTTCGTGACGTCTATCCGTACAATCCGAACTGCCGAAGTAACTTTTACAGATACTTTAAGAAATAAATACATTAGAGGAAAGGTTTACACAGGGCCTTCATGAGTGGTTTGACGTCCCTACTACACCCTGCTGCACGTCTGCGCCTTTGCTCTTTATGGAGCTTCCGGGTGAGTGTAGTTGTCAACTGTATGCTCGGCGGAAGTAGTAATGTTCGGCGGATGAGCCCTTGGGGAAGGGTTTTGAGAAGTCGCCGCATTGTATCAGCTTAACGCTGATCAGGCCATAGGTGGTGCCTGTAATTGATGTTAATCCGAGAACATCTCATGGCTCGGTCGAACCGAGCTCTCGGCCTTTGTGTCATGTGCCCCCACAGCTGCCCATGGAATCTTGAGCGCGAAGTTGTGCACTCGAGGCACGTATTTCGCGGCTGGGTGGGTCGTGCTGTGGGGCGCGTATCCCTATTTAGGGGGAGCACGGGAGTGCTCCGGGACCGAGGCCGTAGCTCGGGCGCGTTTGCGTGCGTCCAGTGCCTTGGTGGTAGACTGGGCCTGCGACGCTTCTTTGGCGGCCTGGACTTCGGTGGCTAAAGCCGCTGTGTGTTCCTCTGTTCGGAGCGAGCGCTCGGTGTTACCATTGATGGTAATATCACCCTTCGGTCCTGGCATCTTGAGCTTCAGATATGCGTAGTGCGGGACGGCGTTAAAGCGCACGAACGCTGTCCGGCCGAGGAGGGCGTGGTAACCGCTGCGGAAGGGAACAATGTCGAAGATTAAGTCTTCGCTGCGGAAATTGTCGGGCGAACCGAAGACTACTTCCAATGTCACGAATGCCGAGCAGCATGCCTCGACACCTGGGATTACACCTTTAAAGGTGGTGTTACTGGGTTTGATCCTTGACGGGTCGATCCCCATTTTCCTCACTGTATCTGAGTAGATCAGGTTGAGGCTGCTGCCTCCGTCCATAAGGACTCTGGTGAGGTGAAATCCATCCACGATGGGGTCGAGCACCAGAGCCGCCGTTCCTCCATGATGGATACTGGTCGGGTGATCTCGACGGTCGAAAGTGATCGGGCAAGCCGACCATGGGTTGAATTTCAGGGCCACCGGCTCTAAGGCGTAGACATCCCGGAGTGCGTGCTTCCGCTCCTTCTTGGGTATATGCATGACGTAAATCATGTTCACGGTTTTTACCTCGGGAGGGAACTGCTTTTGGCCTCCATTGTTCGGCCCGCGAGGTTCGTCATCGTCCTTGCTGCGGGGACCCTTGCTCTGTTCTTCGGCTATGATCTTGCCGGCCTGTTTGATTACCCAACAGTTACGGTTGGTGTGGTTGGCGGGCTTATCCGAGGTGCCGTGAATCTGACAGGGCCTATCCAAGATTCTATCCAGTGTAGACGGGCCGTCCCGGTTCCCTTTAGAAGGTTTTTTCCGCGGTCCTGATTTCGAGCCGTTGAACCCGGCGTTTACCGCTGCATCATCGGCTTCACTGCCGTTGGTTGTGTGCCGACGCTTATTATTCTTGTTGCGCCGGGGTTTCCCATTCCCGTCCCGGGCCTCTGAAGTGCGGGGGTCTTCGGAGTGGTTGCTTCGACGAGCTAACCAACTATCCTCGCCCACGCAAAAGCGGGTCATTAGGGAGGTGAGGGCCGACATTGTTCTCAGCTTATCCTGGCCGAGCTGGCGAGCGAGCCACTCATCCCGAATACTGTGCTTGAATGCGGCGATTGCTTCGGCATCCGGACAGTCGACGATCTGGTTCTTCTTAGTCAAGAACCGGTTCCAGAATTGCCGAGCTGACTCCCCGGGCTGCTGAACGACATGGCTCGGGTCGTCGGCGTCCGGTGGCCGAACATAGGTGCCTTGAAAGTTGGCTCGGAATGCATCCTTGAGCTCTTCCCAGCTCCCGATGGAGTTTTCGGGTAGGCTGTTCAACCAATGCCTTGCTGGTCCTTTGAGTTTCAATGGTAGATATTTAATGGCATGGAGGTCATCTCCTCGGGCCATATGAATGTGGAGAAGAAAATCTTCGATCCACACGGCTGGGTCAGTTGTCCCATCGTATTGTTCTATATTCACGGGTTTAAACCCTTCGGGGAACTGATGCTGCATCACCTCGTCTGTAAAGCACATGGGGTGAGCGGCGCCCCTGACCCGGGCCACGTCGTGCCGGAGATCGGTTGTCATCCGAGTACGGTGCTGCTCCCGAGCTCTGTTGTTTCTATCGCGCCAGGCTTGGTATCCGTCCCGTCCAGCGGGTGTGTGTCCGTAGATGGATCTTGACTGTATCCCCCTGGCATTTAGATCGTCGCGCAGATCATATGGGTCATCCGATTGAACCGGGTCCTTGCCCGCCCGGCGAGGGGGCGCGGGTGGGTATTCGGTTTCTCCAGCCGTCCTATCCCGTCCTCGAGGGGGGCGGTCGGGCTGACTTGTGTAAGTTCGTCTGGGAGGCATGGGCTCAAGGGCCTCGTCCTCAAATGACGGTAGCAAACGCCGTCGTGGGTAGCTTTTGTATTGATCCTGGCGCTGATTGTCGAAGCACTCTTCGGCTGCTAAGACCATCGTCCACCTATCGTTAAGGGTGTCTTGTTCGGCCTTTAGCTGCTGCTGCTTCTTCTTCAAGCTTCGGGTGGTGGCTATAAGCTGCTGCCTGAATCTTTCCTGGTCCGAGGGGTCCTCGGGGACGACGAAATCCTCGGGTCTGAGGCTATCCTCCTCGTCGGAAGGAGGGAGGTAGTTGCTGTCCTCGGAGTCCTCGGGGTCCTCGGGGTCAACCTGGTCCTCGTGCCCTTCAGAGGCGTCGCGGCGCTGTTCGGGGGTGGCATTATCGCCGAGCTCCCCCATGTTATCCGGACCCTTCAGAGGTATCCAAACAACCTAGTTCCGCCACTGGTCACTCCGTACTCTGTTCCTGATCGTGAACACTGCTACGCCACCTGTCGGTACCAAAACCGGCAGATCTCGGGTAGGGGGTCCGAGCTGTGGATCGTGGAATCAATGGGTAACAAGGAACGTAGAGACAACGATTACCCAGGTTCGGGCCCTCTCGAGGAGGTAAAACCCTACGTCCTGCTTGATTGAATTGATGGGATGATACGATGATTACAGAGTTGATCTACCTCGAGATCGGATGAGCTAAACCCTAGGTGGGTATAATGATGGTTCAGCCCCTCTACGGACTAAACCCTCTGGTTTATATAGACACCAGAGGGACCTAGGGTTACATATGGTCGGTTGCCATCAGGGGATAAACATGCCGGTTACACTAAATATTTCTTGGAGGAGACGCCAAGTCTTCGGAGGTTTCCTTCTGATGCACGGGGTCGCCCGCAATCCGGCCTTCCTTTGATGAGTAAAGAGCGGCCCACTAGTCCGACCTACGAGAGATAGGCCGGCAGCCCGAGTACCCCCTAGTCCGGGACACCCTCACCACCATCCGTCAACACAGTCTCCATGCCTTGGCCGGCTAGACAACAAAAGCGAGAGTGACTCCGCAGTAGCCAGCCCATCAGCCTAACTACGCTGCCTTGGGCTATACAAGCTTCAGAGGTTAGGGCCTTTGGGGTAGACTAGTTGCACTCAAGTCCTGGCCGAATACAACCTGGCGGATCTCGGCTTAGGTCACCTTTTTTAAGTATACTTACAGTCACGGACGAGGGTTTCTCCTGTCCATCTCTCGCCTCTACGCGAGGTAAAGCGCCGGTCCTCCTTCCACCGAAACATCTTGTCGTTGAAGATGATGCATGTCGAGGTTGACCTCGCGGACGAGTGACCCGAGTCCGACGTCTCGGAAGATGTCTCCGAGTTTGAAGTTAACCAAAACCGGAACTTAACCGAACCGAATAAACCATAATTTGCGGTTAATTCGTTGTTCGGTTGTGACTGCGTTTTTTTTTTTGTAGAGTTGGGTGATCGGTTAGACCCACGGTTATTTATTTTTTGAGCGCAGATCTGCGGTTATTACCCTGCGTTAACCGAAGAACCGAAGAAACCGAACCAAAGTAGTTGCCCCACGGCCCATATTAACGAAGAAGGCCACTAGCCACCGATCGGGCGAGCAGCGGCAAGGAGGCGGCGGCGGGCGAGCAGCGGCAAGGCGGTGACTCTGCGCGTGGCCGGTGGCTGGCGAAGAGCAGCAAGGCACAGATTTCGGTTAAGGTCGAGCATTCTGTCGTCGAAGATGGTGCACGTCGAGCTCGACCCTGCGGACGAGTGGTCCGAGTCCGACGTCTCGGAAGATGTCTCCGACTCCGAAGTTGGCGATGGCCTGGACTGGCTCGACGCCTTCGAGGGCCCTGATGGCTCAGCTCGGCCATCCGCCGCCTTCTCGACCGTCGGAGGCGCGGCCGCGGCGCGGAGGCCGAACGCGCACGGCGGCGTGCTCTCCCGCCCCTTTCAGCCGCTCTCCAACCGCACGCAGAAGCTCGCCTCCCACATCCGGGCCACGCCCTTGGAGGTATGCAGCTTCAACTCTTGGCCTTAGAGCCTAACGTGGTGAATTATTTGCTTGTGCATGATATCTACAGTCTCGTGTTATGGTATATACGTTGTGTTCAATATCTCATGTGATGGATTTTGTATTATTTAGGAGTGGGAGGGTAGAATGAACGTGGGGATGTCAAATTCGGTAACGACTGCAATCAGGGACAGCATAAGGGACACAGCAATTGGCAAAATAAGGAACCATGAGAAGGCCGATCGTGCTACGGTGGAACAGGTCTTTAAATGCTCTCTGCTAAGTGATATTTATTCTGTCGTATGCCTTTTGGAGCTGAGCATGTCTGCTTGCACTTGCAATCTTGCATAATCCTGATGTACCATTCTATTCCCTTCCAATCGAGCTGGCATTCGTTTCAAGAGTCTGCTTGGTCAGAAAGTATCTTCTTATTGCACAATTTTGGAACTCGTTTAATTCCCAGCTATATGTACGATCTAAATGGCACCATGAGTCACCAACTCTTTTTGTTGGAGTAATGTTGGCTACTTAAGTGAAATTTCCTGAGGTGATGTTCTCTAAATTATTGCTGATTGCAGTTTTTCATTAGGCCTGACCACAACGTTAATTATCTTTTTTTTTTTTTGTACATACGGCTGAGGGGTAGAAGTTTCTTCTCTTATACAAGCATTAACCATGCTCTTCCTGATCCTTAGTGAAGTATCAGTTACTTTACATTTATCTAATAACTTCATCAGTGAAGTTATTCGTTTATATGCAGGCCATTGACCCAAGAACACGCATGGTTCTGTTCAAGATGTTGAATCGTGGTGATTTCAATAATATAAATGGCTGCATTTCTACAGGAAAGGAGGTAAACACTAAAATGCAGTGCATGTGCTACTGAACTATTTCCTTTGATCTGTGTATTTCTCTTTCCTGCAGACCTAAAAGCGTTAGAACATTAATAAATGAAATACCAGCTCCTTTGTTCGGTAAATAGGATAACGAGAATGCTGCTTTATCTGCTGGTTTCAGTTATCTGTTTTCCCAGTTGGGTATATCTACTTCCATATTCATCATTAATCCTCTTTCTGTGCAGGCAAATGTCTATCATGCAACAAAGATAGATGGCCAGGAGCTAGCAATCAAAGTCTATAAAACCTCTGTCCTTGTCTTTAAGTAAGATTTGATTCTTTACACTTGTTTGTTGCCCCCCTATAGATTCTTGTTGAAACATATTACAGTATTGTGTTATTTGATATGCTCTTTATCCTTTTCGTACTTGTTACAAGAATTGATCTGAAAAGGCATGAATGGCGTTTGTTTATTGCAGGGATAGAGACAGATATGTTCAAGGAGATTATCGTTTTAGATATGGTTATTGCAAGCATAATCCTCGGAAAATGGTCAAGACCTGGGCTGAAAAGAAAATGAGAAATCTTAAACGGTGGGATATATTTTTCATGCCTTATTCATAATTTCATATTGTTGTTACTCTAGTAAGTTAGGAAGCTATTATTGTTGTGTTTAATTTTAGTAAGTTAGGGGAGCCCTGGCGAGTGGTGAAGTTGTTGCCTTGTGACCATGAGGTCACGGGTTTGAGTCCTGGAAACAGCCTCTTGCAGAAATGCATGGAAAAGCTGCGTACAAAAGACCCAAAGTGGCCGGACCCTCCCCGGACGCTGCGCAAGCGGGAGCTACGCGCACTGGGCTGCCCTTTTTTTTATAAAAAAATAGTCTATCACTCCTTAATCGCTTGTTCTCCTATAATGTTCTAGTATTTGAATCCATCTATTTCTCTGTTACCCTCGTTACAGAGTGGGAGCAGCTAAAATTCGATGCCCAGAACCGTTGCTCCAGAAGCTTCATGTATTGGTGATGGAATTCATAGGTAATTCTACAACTTTCTTGTGTAACAATGGTATATTTGTAGTTATTTATTTTTAGTTGGAAACATGCTTATCTTGCTTGCAGGATAAAGTATAGTTGATATATGTTCTGGTACAAACTCTTTGGTTATCCTTCAGGGAAAGGAGGTTGGGCGGCTCCTCGTCTTAAGGATGCTGCTTTGTCAGATGACAAGCTGCGTGAAGCTTACTTTGAGGTACATCCGTACATGACAAGTCAAAACAGTGTTCTCTCTTAACGGGATAGCTATAAAAGGATCTGAACCATTACCTGTTGTATTGATAGTCCAACTGGATGGTTCAAAGTTGGAACTTAATATCCTTTTTATACAACTTAGCATATATATCATAATTCACATTTGGAGTATGGTTTGTTGCAAGGGACGGTGATGCCGTGATGGTACAAGAGCCTTTTTAGCTATAACAAACTAATTAATGTTATTTTCGTTGCACTTATCTTCCCCACTCCTCCATTGTCGGGTCATGTTTTAGTCAACAACAACAAAGCCTTTTTGCGTCGTATTTTTGTCAGCACTTTAAAAATTTAGTGAAGTCGTACAATGCAAATACGTGACAGTAGTCTAGTTTTCCTGGACTGAAGAATGGTCAATATTTTCTAAATATAACTTTTTTGAGGAGGCTTTGTAGTTCCGCCTGTTATAATGGTCATTTACATTTCCACAAGTCCTCGTGTAAAATATATTTTATGATATTTTATTCACATTGTAGTCCCAGGCTCTAGCTTTCATTTATTCTGTTGCTGATGTGTATTATAATATTCTCTGTACTGTTAGTCATTATGGATTTTGTCATACACTAGATTTGGGTTAAGACAATCAAGACAGATGAAAGCTCTCATTCTTGATTGCAGTATTTGTATATCATTTTCAGTTTTCTCATGTTCTTACTGCACCATGTTTTCAGATTGTTACCATAATGAGGACACTTTACCAAAAGTGCAAGCTGGTCCATGGCGATTTGAGTGAATATAACATTCTTTATTTTGAGGTAATGAAAACCTGTTTTGAGCTTTTTCCAGTAATCTTACCATTGTTCCAGAAAACCGGTTCTTATATCCCTCTTCTTGTGCAGGGCCACTTACATATCATTGATGTTTCGCAGTCAGTTGACCTCGATCACCCTTTGGCTTTGGACTTCTTAAAGGAAGATTGTTTGCATGTTTCTGTAAGTGAAAAGCTGGATAGAGCACCACACATGTGTATATTAATAAATTGCTAAGTCTGATATATGAAACATTTTGTGCAGGACTTCTTTAAGAAACGAGGTGTCGCTGTCAGGACAGTAACAGATCTAATTAATTTTGTGATTGATCGAAACATTGCAGATGACGATGTGGATGATTACCTAGAACAGTTATGTTGAATGCAGATAAATTGGTGATGGTTCATGCTGCATCATGGATAAAGAAGAATCTGATGGGTTAGCTGTATTGTGTTAATCACAGGTTCAGCAAAAGATGTTGGAGAATGGAGATATACTCGCAAATGATGATGAAATATCTCCAACAGTCATGGTGCAGGTAAGATTAGTTGAACCGTCATCTGCTCATATTTGCAATAAATGATTAGCCTCCTAAGCAGGAGATGTTGCTGGCAGGCAAACTTGCACTTACTATGTTGTGGTACTCACGAATCAACAATTTAAGATGGATGATGTTCCTCTTGTTGGGTTTAGTGAATAGGGTCCAGGAAGTCTGTGTGTTTAATTTCATTTTTCCTATACATGTTTGGACTAGCAGGATGTGTTTAACAATAATTCACTTGATTTCCTTGTGTAGACGTTGGATTATGTGAAGCAGTGTGAGGCTGATATAGTCAACATGTCAATGTTGCAACGCCCATTCTTGTTGGGTTATGAGCCACCAGCGGATAGGCTTTATAACCAGCCATTGCTAGGATTTGTGCGGGCTGAAAGAAACACGCGTAGTGATGAAAAGCAGCAAGAAGAGTTGCCACATAATGCAGTGGATGTGCAAAATAAGTGGTCATTGCAAAGTAGTTGTGATGAAGATTCGGGTGATCCCAAGATGGGACCTGAGGAGAGGAAGGCTGCTCGGAAGGAGATGAAGAAGAAAGTGAAAGAAGAAAAGAGAGAAGCTCGGAAGACAAAAAGGCCAAAGGCCGTGAAGAAGAGGAAGAAAATGGCAAAAGCAAAGTGCAAGCGGTAGCAATCTCTGTGGGCAACATTCGGCCAATTTATTCTGAATGAATTCCGTGAGATAGTGTTTAGTATAACGAGAAAGGATGATGCTTCTCCAGTGATGACGCAATCAAATGTCACTGGATTCCCAGTCGTGTTTTTCTTGTTCTTTCCGCTTTTTAAATTGCACAGCACTGAAGCGCAGCAGGTGTTCCAGCAACCTTGTAAATGGTGCCTTATGTCGTTAAATTTAAAATTTTCATGTAGTTTTGTTTTGCGACTTTCCAGCTAAGAAATGTTTCTCTTCTTGCTTGTTTGATTGATAAGTGTCTCCAACCCATCCTCTTACTGCATTTCCAATACTGAGAGCTGTGAGATAGACAACTGTTTTTAAGAGTAATTGACAAAAAACTACCGTGGTATTGGTTTCAGAAATCTACGACCTACCACTATTTTGCCAAATATTTGCTAAAAACTAGCACTTTTAGTTAGTGACTGGTTTTGACAGTTTAAACGCGTTTATGACAGGCGGGACCCAACTGTCAGGGTTAACGTGGCATTAAAGAACTCTGTTTATTTTGTTCGTTATAGTGAAGTAAAGTCAACTTTGTTTATTTTGATCGTTATAGGGAAGCGCTCTCTCTCTCTCTCCCTCCCCTCTCCCTCGTGACCAAAGGCCATCCAGGGCCAAGATAACATGTCCAGGAGCTCCTCCATGTTCCGTAATGAATTTAAGGGGGGGTTCTGAACTCGACGGCATGGACATTGTCTTCCTCGCCTAAGGTGACGCCCCACCGCACCCGATCTCTTCTGTTGTTGATCCCCATTCGTCCTCGATAACTCCCTAGCCTTCCCTAGGTCATTCATGAGCTTCCTGACACGTCCAATCGTATCCCCTCGTTCTCGACCCACCTCGCCGCGAGCTCCATGCTTTGTCGGCCTCCACCGTTGACGGAGACGTTGCTTTGGTGTGCAGAGTTGACCCCGAACTCCGTTTAGTACTCCTAGTGAGCACACGATTCTTTTAGTTCTCCTTCCGTGCTCTCCCGTGCCCTATAGCCTTCTTGTGTCGTGCGCCGCTTGTGGTCGCCACTACCGCTCGTCGTCGTCGCCATTACTGGAGAACATAGGTCCCACCTGTAATAACTACAAATATAGCGGCCAAAATAAAAAAAGTTGACTTTCCTGCCACGTCAGCCCTGACAGGTGGGTCCCGCCTGTCATAAACACGTTTAAATTGTCTAAACCGGTCACTGACTAAAAGTGATAGTTTTTAGCAAATATTTAGCACACTTGTGGTAGGTTTTGATCAAATTTTTAAAAGTGGTAGATTTCTGGAACCAATACCTCTAAAGTGGTAGCTTTTTTTGCCAGTTACTCTTTTTAATGGAAAAAGTCCAGAACACCCTCTTCGGGAGTTCGTAACTGGATACTCATCGGTTTTGTCTTTGGTCATTTTGTGTGCTGCGATGGATCTTCCACTGGCGTCAGCCCCTGTCCTCCGTAGGCCACGATGGCACCTTCAGTGTCACTGACTGACACTCTGCCGATCATGACTCTCCCTTCGTCGACCGCCATGACTGGCCCTTCGCCGACCGCTACGGGGCCTCTGTCGTCTATGGATTACCCTCTATTGGCCGTGGCTCGCACTTCAGAGCACTCATCGCCGATGCTCGGGTTGAGGATTCCGAGGGGTTTCACCTGGAGGCTTGGTACGAAGCCGTGGAAGTCGGTCAGTGAGTGGTGCAGACAAGACTTCAAGATCCCCATCTTTGCCAGAGTGTCTAGGAAGATGACGTTGATTCCGCTGGCCCTGTACATCAGGACCCTGTGGAGGCTCTATTGAGAAACATAGTAGGAAACAAAAATAATTAAGGCCTACGAATCAAGTTCGCAGGATCACTATGAAGAGGCAAGTATAGATTAGATCTCTCTCTCTCTCTCTCCCCCCTTTCCCTCTCTCCCTCTCATGACCAAAGGTCAACCAGGGCCAAGATAACATGTCGAGGAGCTCCTCCATGTTTCGTAATTCATAAATGCATAAGGAATTTAAGGGGGGTTCCGAAATCGACGGCATGGACATTGTCTTCCTTGCCTAAGGTGATGCCCCATGATACGTCTCCAACGTATCTATAATTTTTTTATTGTTTCATGCTATTATATTATCAATCTTGTATGCTTTATAGACCATTTTATATTATTTTTGGGAACTAACCTATTAACTCAGTGCCAAGTGCCAGTTGCTATTTTCTGCTTGTTTTTGGTTTTACAGAAAATCCCTACCAAATGAAGTCCAAACACAATGAAACTTTTTGACGATTTTTTCTGGACCAGAAGGGACCCTGGAAGCTTCTGGGAGAGACCAGACGATGCATGAGATGACGACAAGGCAGGGGGCGTGCCCTGCCCCTTGTGGGCCCCTTGCTGCTCCGATTGACCTAATTCCTGGCCTATAAAATCACATATATTCCAAAACCCCCAGAGCAAGACCCGAAACAATTATTCCGCCGCCACAAGCCTCTGTTCTTCCGTGATCCCATCTAGAGGCCTTTTCCGATACTCTGCCGGAGGGGGAATCGATCACAGAGGGCCTCTACATCAACCTTGCTTCCTCTCCGATGATGTGTCAGTAGTTCCCCATAGGACCTACGGGTCCATAGCAGTAGCTAGATCTCTCTCTCTCTCTCTCTCTCTCTCTTTGATCTTCAATACAATGTTCTCTTTGGAGATCGATTCGCTGTAATCATCTGATGAATTGTGGGTTTATGATCAGATTGTTCATTGAAAGTAATTGAGTCTTTTCTGAACTTTATTATGTGTGATTGTTATAGCTATGTATGCTTTTCGATCTATGAATTTTCTTTGGCCAAGTTGATGATTAGATCTTCAGAGGAAGTGGTGCATAGTTGTAGGTTCAATCTTGCGTTGTCCTCACCTCGTGACAGAAGGAGTAGCGAGGCACATATTTGTATTGTTGCTACTAAGGGTAAAACAACGGGGTTCGATCATATTGATTGGTCTTATTTTGTCCACATTATGCCATCATGCTCCAAGCATTACTCTGTTTGTTATGAACTTAATACCTTAAGATGCATGATGGATAGCGGTCGAGGGGTGGAGTAATAGTAGTAGATGCAGAATCGTTTTGGTCTACTTGTCACGAACGTAATGCCTATGTACTGATCATGCCATGAATAACATCATAACTATGGCTTTTCTATCAATTGCCCAACAGTAATTTAATCCACCATTGCTATGCTCATGAGAGAGATGCCTCTAGTGAAAGCTATGGCCCCTGGGTCCATTCACATCATATTACTGAAACCCTAATTTCCTTGCTGCAATTTATTTACTTTTGCAATTTTTTTTTAGAAAAGGCGGATGACCCCCGGCCTCTGCATCTAGGCGATGCATGCAGCTACTTTATTAATTATTCACAAAGACCTTACAAAGTAATACATCAGTAAGCCTAAATCCACCATCTCAGCAGCATCTGTCGCTACTCCTATTCACTTGATGAAGGGGTGCCGAAAATCCGAGTTGAATACCAAACATACTTCACACTAAAGCCTAACATCTAAAGCCAGAGGCCCCAACCAAGCCACAATGCCGGGTCTAGGGCACACACCGGCCCGGCGCACTCTCAGAGGCTACCGCCGCCGTCTTCCACCTATCCATCTTCAGAACAGGAACTGACGCATCGACCTTGCCAGGCCTGCCGTCGACGCCACCACGAAGCCAGACAGCGTCGTCCTCCTGCCCGAGTCCGTCAACCCACATCGAACGCCGAGACTCCACTGCACCACGCCGCCGAGATCCGCCGTCATCGATGCGGAAGATGAAATCCCGCTTCGCCTCCTGCCTCTGTCTTCCAGCGCTGCTCCACAAACGATGCTCCCAAGAGAGAAACGACACCGCAATGCCGCCATCGTCCGATCTGGAAGGCCAAATCCTAGGGTTTCCCCGGAGCAGCACGAGTGGGTCGACAATAGTTACACGACGATGCCTTCATCAAGGTAACGACGTAGAATGCCACCATCGTCCACCGTCGGCTCGGTTTTCACCGGCAACCATGTCTCCCCGACTCGCAGCCGGGACTAGATGACGGACCACGAGATCC
Organism: Elymus sibiricus; assembly: GCA_039707655.1. Lineage (NCBI taxonomy): Eukaryota > Viridiplantae > Streptophyta > Magnoliopsida > Poales > Poaceae > Elymus > Elymus sibiricus. The sequence goes on along the minus strand of CM077666.1, from coordinate 196,506,584 downwards.
GACCACCCAGCCTCAGGCCGACCACCTCTGACGTAGGAGATGACCACCACCGTCATAATCCTCGTGATGCGAGGCAGACCCGGAGTGCCTCCACGAGCCGTCGCCGAGGCCGACGAGAGGCAGCAGAAGAGGACGTGACAGCAGCAGCCCTAGATCGAGCCCGCCTACCATGCCGCCGCCTCCTGCCAATCCCGCCGCCTGCAGCAGAGCTCCTCGATGCGTCCCGGCCGCCGCTGCCCGCCATCCACGTCGCAAGGGGATCAAGATCTAGCCGCCACCGCCTCAGATCCGTGGACGCCAGAGGAGTTCCGCCGCCACCGCGCCACAGGGCCTACGCCCGGCGACGTTGCCGGCGGTGGCTGAGGGAGGGGGATGCGTAGGGGTCGAGGGGAGGATGGGTGGTGGCCACCCGGTGCGGCCCAGCGACGGCCGCACGGGGTCGGGAAGGAGGGAGGGGATATGGATTAACTAGAAGTCTACCACCATCAGAATTAATCCTTGCAATTAACGAGTACAAGGGGATTGACAACCCTCTTGCCCACGTTGGGTGCAAGTATTTTTGTGTGTGTGTGCCGGTACTGTTGACATTTGTTTGTGTGAATCTCCTACTGGTTCGATAAACCTTGGTTCTTAACTAAGGGAAATACTTTTCGCTACTACACTACATCACCCTTCCTCTTCGGGGAAATCCCAACGCCTATCACAAGTAGCACTCCACCGCACCCGATCTCTTCTGTTGTTGATCCCCATTCGTCCTCGACAGATCCCTAGCCTTCGCTAGGTCATTCATGAGCTTCCTGACACGTCCAATCGTATCCCCTCGTTCTCGACCCACCTCGCCGCGAGCTCCATGCTCCGTCGGCCTCCACCGTTGACGGAGACGTTGCTCTCGTGTCGCAGAGTTGACCCCGAACTCCGTTTAGTACTCCTAGTGAGCACACAATTCTTTTACTTCTCCTTCCATGCTCTCCCGTGCCCTATAGCCTTCTTGTGTCGTGCGCTGCTTGTGGTCGCCTCTACCGCTCGTCGTCGTCGCCATTACCAGAGAACATAGGTCCCACCTGTAAAAACGACAAATATAATAGTCAAAATAAAAAAGTTGACTTTCCTGCCACGTTAGCCCTGACAGGTGGGTCCCGCCTGTTATAAACACGTTTAAATCGCCTAAACCGGTCACTAACTAAAAGTGATAGTTTTTAGCAAATATTTAGCACACTTGTGGTAGGTTTTAATCAAATTTTTAAAAGTGGTAGATTTCTGGAACCAATACCTCTAAAGTGGTAGTTTTTTTTGCCAGTTACTCTTTTTAATGGCAAAAGTCCAGAACACCCTCTTCGTGAGTTCATAACTAGATACTCATCGATTTTGTGCTCGGTCATTTTGTGTGCTGCGATGGATCTTCCACTGGCGTCAGCCCCTGTCCGCCGTAGGCCCTGATGGCACCTTCAGTGTCACTGACTGACACTCCGTCGATCGCGACTCTCCCTCCGCCGACCGCCATGATTGGCCCTTCGCCGACCGCTACGGGGCCTCTATCGGCTATGGATTGCCCTCTATTGGCTATGGCTCACACTTCAGAGCACTCATCGCCGATGCTCGGGTCGAGGATTCCGAGGGGTTTCACATGGAGGCTTGGTACGAAGCCGTGGAAGTTGGTCAGTGAGTGGTGCAGACGAGACTTCGAGATCCCCATCTTTGCTATAGTGTCTAGGAAGATGACGTTGATTCCGCTGGCCCTGTACATCAGGATCCTGTGGAGGCTCTGTTGAGAAACATAGTAGAAAACAAAAATAATTATGGCCTACGAATCAAGTTCCCAGGATCACTATGAAGAGGCAAGTATAGATTGGATCGCTCACCAAGTAATATAGCGGAGAGGAGAGTTGGTGAAGCGAGTTGATGCAGATTACCGCAGCTAAGATTTACAACCTCCCAACCGCGGGAATTTTCTCCCTCGAACAGTTCCTCGTACAAAAAACGAAAGAACATTCTCTCTACGGATTGCACAGACATACAAGATCACCGATGCAGCAGTGCTTCGCTGTCCAGAACTAGACGCCGCCGGAGAACTAGAAGCGGCGGAGCAGCCTTGCGGCGTACGGAACTATTTCCGGTGGAGAACTAGAGAGATAGATAGAGAGAGAGAGAGAGAGAGAGAGAGAGAGAGGGCGCAACCCAAGGGCACTAGAAAGTCGTGTCCTTTTGGGCTACACCTCCCCTCTCTTTATAATAGCCCCGAGGGCTAGCCGACTTTGGGAGGGGGAAGCTCCTAGGGCTGTCACACCAATTTGATGGGGAACGTAGCATGGAAAACAACAAAATTCCAATGAAACACCCAAGATCTAATCTATGGAGATGCTAGTAATGAGAGGGGAGTGAGTCTACATACCTGCTACTTGTGAGCTGCGTTGGGATTTCCCCCGAAGAGGAAGGGTGAAGCAGTATGGTAGCGGATAAGTATTTCGCTCAATAGAGAACCAAGGTTATTGAACCAATAGGAGAACCACACAAACACCCGTCAACAGTACCTGCACACACAAGAGCAAATACTTGCACCCAACGCGGGCAAGAGGGTTGTCAATCCCCTTGTACTCGTTAATTGCAAGGATCAAATCTAGTAATGGTAGATAGATAAATTGCAAAGTAAATAAAAAGTAAATAAATTGCAGCAAGGTATTTTTGGTTTTTTTGTAATATGATTAAAGTAGACCCGGGGGCCATAGTTTTCACTAGAGGCATATCTCTCAAAAGAATAGCATACGGTGGGTAGATAATTACTGTTGGGCGATTGATAGAAAAGCACATAGTTATGACGTTATTCGTGGCATGATCATGTATATAGGCATTACATCCGTGACAAGTAGACCGAAGCGATTTTGCATCTACTACTATTACTCCACCAATCGATCGACTCCTGCCTGCATCTATGGTATTAAGTTCATGACGAACAGAGCAACGCTTTAAGCAAGATGACATAATGTAGATAGAATAAAACTAATCAATATAATTAAAACACGTCATTTTACCCTTAGTAGCAACAATACAAATACGTGCCTCGCTACCCCTTCTGTCACGAGGTGAGGACACCGCAAGATTGAACCTACTACTATGCACCACTTCCACTGAAGATCGATAGATCAACTTGGCCAAAGAAAACCCATAGATCGGAAAGCATTACATAGATATAACAATCATACATAATAAAGTACAGCAAAGCCTCAATTATTTTCAATGAATAATATGATCATAAACCCACAATTCAGCGGATCCCAACAAACACACCGCACAAAAGGATTATGTCGGATCCATCTTCGAAGAGAACATTGTATTGAAGATCAAAGAGAGAGAATGAGCCATCTAGCTAATCACTATGAACCCGTAGGTCTGTGGTAAACTACTCACACATCATCGGAGGTGCAGCAAGGTTGATGTAGAAGCCCTCCGTGATCGATTCCCCCTCCGGTAGAGTACCGGAAAAGGCCTCCAGATGGGATCGCGGAAGAACAGAAGCTTGCGGCAGCGAAAAAATTATTTAGGGTGGCTCTCTGTTGGTTTTGGGATTTTAGGGAATTTATAGCACTGGAATTAGGTCAGGGGGGTCTATGGGGGGCCCACAAGCTCAGGTGGCGCCACCCAGGGGCGCCCCGTGTGAGCTTGTGGCTCACCCGTAGGTCTTCTGGCCTCCTCCCGAAGCTTCCTAGGTGTCTTCTAGTCTAGAAAAAATCACCGTAAAATTTTATTGTATTTGGACTTTGTTTGATATAGTTTTTCCCTGAAACAAGAAAATAGGCAAAAACAGGAATTGGCACTGGGCACTGGGTTAATAGGTTAGTTCCCAAAAATGATATAAAATTACATATAAAGTATGTAGAATTGATATAATAATAGCATGAAACAATAAAAAATTATAGATACATCGGAGACGTATCAGCATCCCCGAGCTAAATTCCTGTTCGTCCTCGAGTAGGTAAATGATAAAACAAAGATAATTTTTGATGTTGAATGCTACCTAGCATGTTTACCATGTAATCCTCTTGCGGTATAAATATTGAGAAACGATGAAGTAATTGATATCAACATAATAATATCCATGAATATAAGAACATAATCATTACTTTTCAAGATATACAATGCTCAACGAATGTTATCCCTACTCATTGAATTATGTAAGCATGGCATGACTCTGCCTTCACCGCATAAATATAAATCATGAGCACCCCGGTGTTAAACCAGGCAATTGTATCATTCTTTTTCACGCGCTTCAGCATTTTCAACTCCACTCAATACATGAGCGTGAGTCATGGACTTAGCACTACAAGTGGAATAGAATGCGGTGGTACAGATTAATAAGGGAGTCAAAAAGAAAGAAAGTCTCACATCAACTCGGTGGATCAATAGGCAATGGAGAGGCCTATCGATCGATATCAATGCGAGGAGTAGGGATTGACATGCAACGGATGCACTAAGAGCTATAAGCGTATGAAAGCTCAACTGAAACTAAGTGGGGTGTGCATCCAACTTGCTTGCTCATGAAGACCTCGGGCATTTGAGGAAGCCCGTCATCGGAATATACAAGCTAAGTTCTATAATGAAAAATTCCCACTAGGATATGAAAGTGATAACTCAAGAGACTCTCTATACGAAGAATGATGTCTACTACACAACTTATTCTTGTAGACTCGTGTTGGGCCTCCAAGCGCAGAGTTTTGTAGGACAGTAGCAATTTTCCCTCAAGTGGATGACCTACGGTTTATCAATCCATGGGAGGCGTAGGTTGAAGATGGTCTCTCTCAAACAACCCTGCAACCAAATAACAAAGAGTCTCTTGTGTCCCCAACACACCCAATACAATGGTAAATTGTATAGGTGCACTAGTTCGGCGAAGAGATGGTGATACAAGTGTAGTATGGATAGTAGATATAGGTTTTTGTAGTGCGAACAATAAAAAATAGCAAGGTAGAAAGTAACAAAAGTGAGCATAAACCGTATTGCAATGCTTAGAAACAAGGCCTAGGGTTCATACTTTCACTAGTGCAATCTCTCAACAATGCTAATATAATTGGATCATATAACAATCCCTCAACGTGCGATAAAGAATCACTCCAAAGTTCCAATTAGCGAAGAACATAAAATAGAAATTGTTGTAGGGTACGAAACCACCTCAAAGTTATTCTTTCCGATCGATCTATTGAGCCATCCCTATAAGTGTCACAAAAAGCCCTAGAGTTCGTACTAAAATAACACCATATGACACACATCAACCAACTCTAATGTCACCTCAAGTATCCGTGAGTTGATTATACAATATGCATCAAACAACTTCAGATTCATAATATTCAATCCAACACAAAGAACCTCAAGGAGCACCCCAAAGTTTCTATCAGAGAAAAGATAATGAAAACGTGCATCAATCCCTATGCATAGATTACCCCAATGTCACCTTGGTAATCCATGAGTTGAGTGCCAAAACACATATCAAGTGAATCAATATAATACCCCACTGTCACCATGGGTATTCATATGCAAGACATACATCAAGTGTTCTCAAATCTGAAATATTCAATCCGACAATAACGAAACCTCAAAGAGAAAATATTCGATTCATCACAACAAGGATAGAGAGGGAAGAAACACCATATGATCCAACTATATTAACAAAGCTCGCGATACATCAAGATCGTGGCAAATCAAGAACACGAGAGATAGAGATCAAACACATAGCTACTGGTACAAACCCTCATCCCCGAGGGTGAACTACTCCCTCCTCGTCATGGAGACCGCCGGGATGATGAAGATGGCCTCCGGTGATGCTTCCCCCATCCGGCAGGGTGCCGGAAAAGAGCTGTAGATTATATCGTGGAGGTACAGAGGCTTGCGGCGGCGTAAAAACTCATCTAGGTTAACTTTCGGGGTTTTCTGAATATATATGATTTTTTGGCGTTGGAATCACGTGAAGAGGTGCCATAAGGGGCCCACGAGGCACCAGGGCGCGCCTGGGGGGGGGGGGGCAGGCGCGCCCAGGTGGCTCGTGGGGCCCCTGTGGCTCTTCTGCTGCTTCCCCGAAGCTTCCTGGGTCCATTTCCTTCCAGAAAAAATCATCAAAAAGTTTCGCTGCATTTGGACTTCATTTGATATGGATTTTCTGTAAAACCAAAAACAAGCAGAAAACAGCAACTGGCACTGGGCACTAGGTTAATATGTTAGTCCATAAAAATCATATAAAAGCCATATAAAAGTGCACCAAAATCATACAAAACTATAATAAACATGGAATGAATACTTCATAAATTATAGATACGTTGGAGACGTATCAGCATGCCCAAGCTTAATTGCTGCTCGTCCTCGAGTAGGTAAATGATAAAAGAAATAATTTATGAAGTGTGAATGCTAGCATAGCGCATAAGTTTGATCAATGATAATTTCAATCACTTTTTCTAGCATCAATATATATCATAATCAGTAGCTCATCTCATAAAACTTCTCATGATCAAGTAGCAAGCTATTCACATGTTTAAAGTATAGGCCATAAACTTTCTTGAAAAGTAACAAACTATGTTCTCAGTCATCAAACAATTGCAATTCATCTTATTTTCAGGAAGGGTCTATGTAAGAGCTTTGATCTAGCAAATTCCACATACTCAACCATCATTTAGTCTTCAATGATTGATGACACTCAAAGCATATTTTTAGAACAAACTGTTTCAGTCAAACATATAGGAAGATAGGGGCTTAATGTTTTGCCTCCCAACTTATTTATCTCAGGGATAATGTCAACAATAATAACTCATGATCACCTATATTCAACTAGATATATGTGCCTGGATCTTTCCCTACCACATAATGCTTGCCAACTAAAGAATAAATAGAGCGGAATAGGGATGAACATTAATGACTCTTGCATAAAAGTAAATACAGAAAAGTAAAAGATAGGCCCTTTGCAGAGGGAAGCAGAGGTTGTCATGCGCTTTTTGTTGTTGGATGCACAAACCCTTAATGCAAAGGAACGTCACGTTATATTGCCCCTTGTGATAGCAACCTTTATTATGCAGTCCGTCACTTTTATTTCTTTACCATCACAAGTTCGTACAACGCTTATTTTCCCTTACAATAAAAGATCATACATATTTTAGGTGCAATTTTTATTGCTTTTTGCACCGATGACAACTTACTTGAAGGATCTTATTCAATCCATAGGTAGATATGGTGGACACTCATGGCAAGAAACTGGGTTTAATGATTTTTGGATGCACAAGTAGTATCTCTACTTAGTATGAATTTTTGGCTAGCAAAAGATCCTAAGCAAGCACCACATGTTAGAGGATCCATGACAATATAACTTCTATGTGAATATAAACAAACATAACTCATTACGTTGTCTTCCTTGTCCAACGTCAACTACTTGATCAAGCTTGAAAATAATTAATGGGGGCTCACAATCATAGAAGATGTCCAAGATAGTATATTTATATGTGAAATTTCTCTTCCTTCAAAATTCTTTCATGAATTATTCAAGTGACCAATGCTATGTTTGTTAACTTTCAATAAATTTTACTACTTATACTTCTTGTATGTGAAGTCAGTACTCCTCATGGGACAAGCATATGAAGCATATAAATTTCAACTTTATGATATTCAATTCATTTCAACAATTTACTCATAGGATATAAGTGAAGAACAAGAGTAAATGACAAACTACTCCAAAAAGATATAAGTGAAGACCAAATGAGTAGTTAAGTAAATAGGTAGCTATGTGAGGACTCTATCTCATTTAAAAATGTCAGATCTTAAGTATTTTATTCAAACAGCAAAGAAAATAAAATAAAATGACATTCCAAGAATAGCACAACTCATGTGAAGAAGCCAAAAACTTAGGCCCAACCAAGACTAACCGATAATGTTGATGAAGAAAGGTGGGATGTCAACCGGGGCATCCCCAAGCTTAGATGCTTGAGACTTCTTGAAATATTATATTGGGGTGCCTTGGGCATCCCCAAGCTTGAGCTCTTGTGTCTCCTTAATTCCTCTCATATCATGGCTTCTCCTAAATCTTAAAAACTTCATCCACACAAAACTCAACAAGAACTCGTGAGATAAGTTAGTATAAATCAACTCAAAACCCTAACGTTCTCTACTGTAGCAAATCACAAAAATTATAATTAAACATTGCATACTAAATGCCTATTCATATTTAATACTCCTATCCACAAATAGAAACATTAAACACGCAAACATATGCAAACAATGCAACTATAACAGCAATCTGCCAAAACAGAAGAGTCTGTAAAAGGGGAGTAAGAATCCATACTTCCCTAACTCCAAAAATTCTGAAAAATTACCACGTGACAGAGAACTCACCCATGCTTACTGTTTAAAAATTTCAGATTTTTATCATGTTCTGACTATTCAGGAATATTCTGGACATAACAGAAAACTTTCTGTTTTCAAACAGCAACACATGAACATGCAAACTGAGCATGGTAAAGGCTATAATTGGCATTTTATTGAACTAAAAGATACAAAACATGATTATTGATAACAGCAAGCAAATATAAACAGAAGAAAATGATGCTCCAAGCAAAACTCATATTATGTGACGAATAAAAATATAGCTCCATGTGAGGTTACCGATAGTGTTGAAGACGAAAGAGGGGATGCCTTCCGGGGCATCCCCAAGCTTAGGGTCTTGCCACTCCTTATTCTCCTCATATCGATATCTCACCCAAAACTTGAAAACTTCAATGACACAAAACTTAACGGAACTTCGTGAGATAGGTTAGTATGATAAAAATGAATCATCCACTTAGGTACTGTCAAGACAAGATTCATAATCATTCTCACATAATTCCAACTGTATTCTATCATTTCCACAATTTATGTTACTCAATATAAGCTATGGAAATACTAAAACAAGCAAACTATGCATCGAAAACAGAATCTGTCAAAAACAGAACAGCGTGTAGTAAGCGATTTAAAAACTATACTTATGTACCTCCAAAAAGTCTGAAACATTAGGACAACGTAAACAATTTGTAAACCAATACTGTGTAAAAATTTCAGAATTTTTTCTCGCTCCAGTACAGAATAGAAATTCCAGCACTGGACGCAAAAATTTCTGTTTTTGCACAGAATCAAATCAACAAGCATGCACACTATCCCAAAGGCTTTACTTGGCACATTATTGAAAGAAAACATATAAAACATGATTAATACAGTAGATTAATCATGTGAACACACAAAAACAGTAGGTATAAATATTGGGTTGTCTCCCAACAAGCGCTTTTCTTTAAAGCCTTTTAGTTAGACATGATGATTTCAATGATGCTCGCATAAAAGCAAAGAAATGAAACATAACGGGAGCATCATGAATCATATGTTCCTCTCTCATAATAATTTTCAGTAGCATCAGGAATTGATTCATCAATATAGCTATCACGTAAAGCATTCTTTTCATGATCCACAAGCATAGAATTTTTATTACTCTCCACATTAGCAAATTTCTTCTCATCAAACATAGCATCCCCAAGCTTGTGGCTTTGCATATCATAAGCATAATCGCTTTCATCATTAATAGTATGAATGGCACCTATAGTATAATAATTATCATCATAATTTTCTAAGTTGGTGCCAAAAAGATTCTTAAGATTATAAGAAGTATCATTATTTTCCCAATCATAATTATCACAACAAGTAATAGGTATAATAAAATCATCATCAAGTGTTTCATCTTCCACAAGTATTTTTGATTCATTCTCATGAGGCACAACAATAATAGGGGCACCATTATTTGGGATAGATACCTTTTTACCTCTACTTTTCCTTCTTTTCTTTTTCTTTACCACATTATGTGTGGGTTTATTTAATTCTTCCGTGCTTCTTATTGAAGGGATTGGTTGGGTAGGAACCTCCTCCTCGTTACCTATTTCATCATGAGAGAAAATAGGAGGGAAAGGGGGAATTTTTACCCTTCCATTAGTATTTCTTTTATATTCTATTTGTTTTCCCGTTTTTCTATAGTTGGCAATATAAGCATTCTCATTGCAATTTACCACACAAAACGTATAGATTTTCTTTAGATTAGTTTCAATGTCATCCGTGAGAACGAATACTTCATACCAACTATTTTTATGGGACAATTCCTCACACCCCAAAAATAGAATAAGCTCATTATAAAGTTCAAGGGTGGTCAAGTTATTGCAATATTTGGCCATGATTTGATCGTGAAAAAGTATGCATTGAAAATTAAGATGACCAACCTTATTGCAAAGTTCACAAGTAATGGGATAAAGAGAGCATAATTTTGTAGCAAATTTATCTATCACTTTGAGCAAAAAATTGGTTCTATCATATTTATGCTTCTTGCAAAATCTATCATCCCTATAAGGCATGTCTTCACAAACTTTATGCACTCCACAAAATTGACATGCTTATAAGAAACTTTTTGTCATAACTAGTGCAATCATCTTTAGTATTTTGGATATTCATAGAATTCATACTGACAACATTGCAATCATGCTCATCATTCATGGATTTTATGCCAAACATTTTATTGAATTCTTCTTCTATCAATTGAGCACAATTTTCCGATCCATCATTTTCAAGAAAGACATTATAAAGACGAATAATATGAGGCAATCTCAATTCCATTTTTTTGTAGTTTGCTTTTATAAACCAAACTAGTCATAAAACAAGAAACTAAAAGATTTGATTGCAAGATCTAAAGATATACCTTCAAGCACTCACCTCCCCGGCAACAGCGCCAGAAAAGAGCTTGATGTCTACCACACAACTTATTCTTGTAGACTCGTGTTGGGCCTCCAAGCGTAGAGTTTTGTAGGACAGTAGCAATTTTCCCTCAAGTGGATGACCTAAGGTTTATCAATCCGTGGGAGGCGTAGGTTGAAGATGGTCTTTCTCAAATAACCCTGCAACCAAATAACAAAGAGTCTCTTGTGTCCCCAACCCACCCAATAAAATGGTAAATTGTATAGGTGCACTAGTTCGGCGAAGAGATGGTGATACAAGTGTAGTATGGATAGTAGATATAGGTTTTTGTAGTGCGAACAATAAAAAACAGCAAGGTAGCAAGTAACAAAAGTGAGCATAAACGGTATTGCAATGCTTAGAAACAAGGCCTAGGGTTCATACTTTCACTAGTGCAATCTCTCAACAATGCTAATATAATTGGATCATATAAAAATCCTCAACGTGCGATAAAGAATCACTCCAAAGTTCCTATTAGCGAAGAACATAAAATAGAAATTGTTGTAGGGTACGAAACCACCTCAAAGTTATTCTTTCCGATCGATCTATTGAGCCATCCCTATAAGTGTCACAAACGGCCCTAGAGTTCGTACTAAAATAACACCATATGACACACATCAACCAACTCTAATGTCACCTCAAGTATCCATGAGTTGATTATACGATATGCATCAAACAACTTCAGATTCATAATATTCAATCCAACACAAAGAACCTCAAGGAGCACCCCAAAGTTTCTATCGGAGAAAAGATAATGAAAACGTGCATCAACCCCTATGCATAGATTACCCCAATGTCACCTCGGGAATCCGAGAGTTGAGTGCCAAAACATATATCAAGTGAATCAATATAATACCCCATTGTCACCACGGGTATTCATATGTAAGACATACATCAAGTGTTCTCAAATCTGAAATATTCAATCCGACACTAACGAAACCTCAAAGGGAAAAGATTCGATTCATCACAACAAGGATAGAGTGGGAAGAAACACCATATGATCCAACTATATTAACAAAGCTCGCGATACATCAAGATCGTGCCAAATCAAGAACATGAGAGAGAGATCAAACACATAGCTACTGGTACAAACCCTCAGCCCCGAGGGTGAACTACTCCCTCCTCGTCATGGAGACCGCCGGGATGATGAAGATGGCCTCCGGTGATACTTCCCCCCTCCGGCATGGTGCCGCAAAAGGGCTGTAGATTAGATCGTGGAGGTACAGAGGCTTGCGGCGGCGTAAAAACTCATATTGGTTAACTTTCAGGGGTTTCTGAATATATATGATTTTTTGGCGTTGGAATCACGCGAAGAGGTGCCACAGGGGGCCCCCGAGGCACCAGGGCGCGCCTGGTGGGGCAGGCGCGCCCAGGTGGCTCGTGGGGCCCCTGTGGCTCTTCTGCTGCTTCCCCGAAGCTTCCTGGGTCCGTTTCCTTCCAGAAAAAATCGTCAAAAAGTTTCGCTGCATTTGGACTTCATTTGATATGGATTTTCCGTAAAACCAAAAACAAGCAGAAAACAACAACTGGCACTGGGCACTAGGTTAATATGTTAGTCCATAAAAATCATATAAAATCCATATAAAAGTGCACCAAAATCATACAAAACTATAATAAACATGGCATGAATACTTCATAAATTATAGATACGTTGGAGACGTATCAGCATCCCCAAGCTTAATTCATGCTCGTCCTCGAGTAGGTAAATGATAAAAGAAATAATTTATGAAGTGTGAATGCTAGCATAGCGCATAAGTTTGATCAATGATAATTTCAATCACTTTTTCTAGCATCAAAATATATCATAATCAGTAGCTCATCTCATAAAACTTCTCATGATCAAGTAGCAAGCTATTCACATGTTTAAAGTATAGGCCATAAACTTTCTTGAAAACTAACAAACTATGTTCTCAGTCATCAAACAATTGCAATTCATCTTATTTTCAGGAAGGGTCTATGTAAGAGCTTTGATCTACAAATTCCACATACTCAACCATCATTTAGTCTTCCATGATTGCTGACACTCAAAGCATATTTTTAGAACAAACCGTTTCAGTCAAACACATAGGAAGATAGGGGCTTAATGTTTTGCCTCCCAACTTATTTATCTCAGGGATAATGTCAACAATAATAACTCATGATCACCTATATTCAACTGGATATATGTGCCTGGATCTTTCCCAACCACATAATGCTTGCCAACTAAAGAATAAATAGAGCGTAATAGGGATGAACATTAATGACTCTTGCATAAAAGTAAATACAGAAAAGTAAATACAGAAAATTAAAAGATAGGCCCTTCATAGAGGGAAGCAGAGGTTGTCATGCGCTTTTTGTTGTTGGATGCACAAACACTTAGTGCAAAGGAACGTCACGTTATATTGCCCCTTGTGATAGCAACCTTTATTATGCAGTCCGTCGCTTTTATTTCTTTACCATCAAGAGTTCGTACAACGCTTATTTTCCCTTGCAATAAAAGATCATACATATTTTAGGAGCAATTTTTATTGCTTTTTGCACCGATGACAACTTACTTGAATGATCTTATTCAATCCATAGGTAGATATGGTGGACACTCATGGCAAGAAACTGGGTTTAATGATTTTTGGATGCACAAGTAGTATCTCTACTTAGTATGAATTTTTGGCTAGCAAAAGATCCTAAGCAAGCACCACATGTTAGAGGATCCATGACAATATAACTTCTATGTGAATATAAACAAACATAACTCATTACGTTGTCTTCCTTGTCCAACGCCAACTACTTGATCAAGCTTGAAAATAATTAATGGGGGCTCACAATCATAGAAGATGTCCAACATAGTATATTTATATGTGAAATTTCTCTTCCTTCAAAATTCTTTCATGAATTGTTCAAGTGACCAATGCTATGTATGTTAGCTTTCAATAAATTTTACCACTTATACTTCTTGTATGTGAAGTCAGTACTCCTCATGGGACAAGCATATGAAGCATCTATTTTTCAACTTTATGATATTCAATTCATTTCAACAATTTACTCATAGGATATAAGTGAAGAACAAGAGTAAATGACAAACTACTCCAAAAAGATATAAGTGAAGACCAAATGAATAGTTAAGTAAATAGGTAGCTATGTGAGGACTCTATCTCATTTAAAAATTTCAGATCTTAAGTATTTTATTCAAACAGCAAAGAAAACAAAATAAAATGACATTCCAAGAATAGCACAACTCATGTGAAGAAGCCAAAAACTTAGGCTCAACCAAGACTAACCGATAATGTTGATGAAGAAAGGTAGGATGCCTACCGGGGCATCCCCAGGCTTAGATGCTTGAGACTTGTTGAAATATTATATTGGGGTGCCTTGGGCATCCCCAAGCTTGAGCTCTTGTGTCTCCTTAATTCCTCTCATATCATGGCTTCTCCTAAATCTTAAAAACTTCATCCACACAAAACTCAACAAGAACTCGTGAGATAAGGTAGTATAAATCAACTCAAAACCCTAACGTTCTCTACTGTAGAAAATCACAAAAATTATAATTAAACATTGCGTACTAAATGCCTCTTCATATTTAATACTCCTATCCACAAATAGAAACATTAAACACGCAAACATATGCAAAAAATGCAACTATAACAGCAATCTGCCAAAACAGAACAGTCTGTAAAAGGGGAATAAGAATCCATAGTTACCTAACTCCAAAAATTCTAAAAAATTACCATGTGACAGAGAACTCACGCATGCTTACTGTGTAAAAATTTCATATTTTTATCATGTTCTGACTATTCAGGAATATTCTGGACATAACAGAAAACTTTCTGTTTTCAAACAGCAACACATGAACATGCAAACTGAGCATGGTAAAGGCTATAAATGGCATTTTATTGAACTAAAAGATACAAAACATGATTATTGATAACAGCAAGCAAATATCAACAGAAGAAAATGACGCTCCAAGCAAAACTCATATTATGTGACGAATAAAAATATAGCTCCAAGTGAGGTTACCGATAGTGTTGAAGACGAAAGAGGGGATGCCTTCCGGGGCATCCCCAAGCTTAGGGTCTTGCCACTCCTTATTCTCCTCAAATCGATATCTCACCCAAAACTTGAAAACTTCAATGACACAAAACTTAGCGGAACTTCGTGAGATAGGTTAGTATGATAAAAATGAATCATCCACTTAGGTACTGTCAAGACAAGATTCATAATTTTTCTCACATAATTCCTACTGTATTATATCATTTCCACAATTTATATTACTCAATATAACCTATGGAAATACTAAAACAAGCAAACTATGCATCGAAAACAGAATCTGTCAAAAACAGAACAGCGTGTAGTAAGCGATTTAAAAACTATACTTATGTACCTCCAAAAATTCTGAAAAATTAGGACAACATAAACAATTTGTAACCCAATACTGTGTAAAAATTTCAGAATTTTTTCACGCTCCAGTACAGAATAGAAATTCCAGCACTAGATGCAAAAGTTTCTGTTTTTGCACAGAATCAAATCAACAAGCATGCACACTATCCCAAAGGCTTTACTTGGCACATTATTGAAAGAAAACATATAAAACATGATTACTACAGTAGCTTAATCATGTGAACACACAAAAACAGTAGGTATAAATATTGGGTTGTCTCCCAACAAGCGCTTTTCTTTAAAGCCTTTTAGCTAGACATGATGATTTCAATGATGCTCGCATAAAAGCAAAGAATTGAAACATAACGGGAGCATCATGAATCATATGTTCCTCTCTCATAATAATTTTCAATAGCATCAGGAATTGATTCATCAATATAGCTATCACGTAAATCATTCTTTTCATGATCCACAAGTATAGAATTTTTATTACTCTCCACATTAGCAAATTTCTTCTCATCAAACATAGCATCCCCAAGCTTGTCGCTTTGCATATCATAAGCATAATCACTTTCATCATTAATAGTATGAATGGCACATATAGTATAATAATTATCATCATAATTTTCTAAGTTGGTGCCAAAAAGATTCTCAAGATTATAAGAAGTATCATTATCTTTCCAATCATAATTATCACAACAAGTAATAGGTATAATAAAATCATCATCAAGTGTTTCATCTTCCACAAGTATTTTTGATTCATTCTCATAAGGCACAACAATAATAGGGGCAACATTATTTGGGATAGATACCTTTTTACCTCTACTTTTCCTTCTTTTCTTTTTCTTTACCACATTATGTGTGGGTTTATTTAATTCTTCCGTGCTTCTTATTGAAGGGATTTTTTGGATAGGAAGCTCCTCCTCGTTACTTGTTTCATCATGAGAGAAAATAGGAGGGAAAGGGGGAATCTTTACCCTTCCATTAGTATTTCTTTTATATTCTATTTGTTTTCCCGTTTTTCTATAGTTGGCAATATAAGCATTCTCATTGCAATTTACCACACAAAACGTATAGATTTCCTTTAGATTAGTTTCAATGTCATCCGTGAGAATGAATACTTCAAATGAACTATTTTTATGTGACAATTCCTCACACCCCAAAAATAGAATAAGCTCATTATAAAGTTCAAGGGTGGTCAAGTTATTGCAATATTTGGCCATGATTTGATCGTGAAAAGTATGCATTGAAAATTAAGATGACCAACCTTATTGCAAAGTTCACAAGTAATGGGATAAAGAGAGCATAATTTCGTAGCAAATTTATCTACCACTTTGAGAAAAAAATTGGTTCTATCACATTTATGCTTCTTGCAAAATCTATCATCCCTATGAGGCATGTCTTCACAAACTTTATGCACTCCACAAAATTGACATGCTTATAAGAAACATTTTTGTCATAACTAGTGCAATCATCTTTAGTATTTTGGATATTCATAGAATTCATACTAACAACATTGCAATCATGCTCATCATTCATGGATTTTATGCCAAACATTTTATTGAATTCTTCCTCTATCAATTGAGCATAATTTTCTGATCCATCATTTTCAAGAAAGACATTATAAAGACGAATAATATGACGCAACCTCAATTCCATTTTTTTGTAGTTTTCTTTTATAAACCAAACTAGTGATAAAACAAGAAACTAAAAGATTTGATTGCAAGATCTAAAGATATACCTTCAAGCACTCACCCCCCGGCAACGGCGCCAGAAAAGAGCTTGATGTCCACTACACAACTTATTCTTGTAGACTCGTGTTGGGCCTCCAAGCGCAGAGTTTTGTAGGACAGTACCAATTTTCCCTCAAGTGGATGACCTAAGGTTTATCAATCCGTTAGAGGCGTAGGTTGAAGATGGTCTCTCTCATTCAACCCTGCAACCAAATAACAAAGAGTTTCTTGTGTCCCCAACACACCCAATACAATGGTAAATTGTATAGGTGCACTAGTTCAGCGAAGAGATGGTGATACAAGTATAGTATGGATAGTAGATATAGGTTTTTGTAGTGCGAAAAATAAAAAACAGCAAGGTAGCAAGTAACAAAAGTGAGCATAAACGGTATTGCAATGCTTAGAAACAAGGCCTAGGGTTCATACTTTCACTAGTGCAATCTCTCAACAATGCTAATATAATTGGATCATATAACAATCCCTCAACGTGCGATAAAGAATCACTCCAAAGTTCCTATTAGCGAAGAACATAAAATAGAAATTGTTGTAGGGTACGAAACCACCTCAAAGTTATTCTTTCCGATCAATCTATTGAGCCATCCCTATAAGTGTCACAAACGGCCCAAGTGTTCGTACTAAAATAACACCATATGACACACATCAACCAACTCTAATGTCACCTCAAGTATCCGTGAGTTGATTATACGATATGCATCAAACAACTTCAGATTCATAATATTCAATCCAACACAAAGAACCTCAAGGAGCACCCCAAAGTTTCTATCAGAGAAAAGATAATGAAAACGTGCATCAAACCCTATGCATAGAGTACCCCAATGTCACCTCAGGAATCCGCGAGTTGAGTGCCAAAACATATATCAAGTGAATCAATATAATACCCCATTGTCACCACGGGTATTCATATGCAAGACATACATCAAGTGTTCTCAAATCTGAAATATTCAATCCGACAATAACGAAACCTCAAAGGGAAAAGATTCGATTCATCACAACAAGGATAGAGAGGGAAGAAACACCATATGATCTAACTATATTAACAAAGCTCGCGATACATCAAGATCGTACCAAATCAAGAACACGAGAGAGAGAGATCAAACACATAGCTACAGGTACAAACCCTCAGCCCCGAGGGTGAACTACTCCCTCCTCATCATGGAGACTGCCGGGATGATGAAGATGGCCTCCGGTGATGCTTCCCCCCTCCGGCATGGTGCCGGAAAAGCGCTGTAGATTATATCGTGGAGGTACAGAGGCTTGCGGCGGCATAAAATCTCATCTAGGTTAACTTTCGGGGGTTTCTGAATATATATGATTTTTTGGCATTGGAATCACGCGAAGAGGTGCCACAGGGGGCCCACGAGGCACCAGGGCGCGCCTGGGGGGGCAGGCGCACCCAGGTGGCTCGTGGGGCCCCTGTGGCTCTTCTGCTGCTTCCGCGAAGCTTCCTGGGTCCGTTTCCTTCCAGAAAAAATCGTCAAAAAGTTTCGCTGCATTTGGACTTCATTTGATATGGATTTTCTGTAAAACCAAAAACAAGCAGAAAACAGCAACTAGCATTGGGCACTAGGTTAATATGTTAGTCCATAAAAATCATATAAAAGCCATATAAAAGTGCAACAAAATCATACAGAACTATAATAAACATGGCATGAATACTTCATAAATTATAGATACGTTGGAGACGTATCAGCATCCCCAAGCTTAATTCATGCTCGTCCTCGAGTAGGTAAATGATAAAAGAAATAATTTATGAAGTGTGAATGCTAGCATAGCGCATAAGTTTGATCAATGATAATTTCAATCACTTTTTCTAGCATCAATATATATCATAATCAGTAGCTCATCTCATAAAACTTCTCATGATCAAGTAGCAAGCTATTCACATGTTTAAAGTATAGGCCATAAACTTTCTTGAAAACTAACAAACTATGTTCTCAGTCATCAAACAATTGCAATTCATCTTATTTTCAGGAAGGGTCTATGTAAGAGCTTTGATCTAGCAAATTCCACATACTCAACCATCATTTAGTCTTCCATGATTGCTGACACTCAAAGCATATTTTTAGAACAAACCGTTTCAGTCAAACACATAGGAAGATAGGGGCTTAATGTTTTGCCTCCCAACTTATTTATCTCAGGGATAATGTCAACAATAATAACTCATGATCACCTATATTCAACTGGATATATGTGCCTGGATATTTCCCTACCACATAATGCTTGCCAACTAAAGAATAAATAGAGCGGAATAGGGATGAACATTAATGAATCTTGCATAAAAGTAAATACAGAAAAGTAAATACAAAAAAGTAAAAGATAGGCCCTTCGCAGAGGGAAGCAAAGGTTGTCATGCGCTTTTTGTTGTTGGATGCACAAACCCTTAATGCAAAGGAACGTCACGTTATATTGCCCCTTGTGATAGCAACCTTTATTATGCAGTCCGTCGCTTTTATTTCTTTACCATCACAAGTTCGTACAACGCTTATTTTCCCTTGCAATAAAAGATCATACATATTTTAGGAGCAATTTTTATTGCTTTTTTGCACCGATGACAACTTACTTGAAGGATCTTATTCAATCCATAGGTAGATATGGTGGACACTCATGGCAAGAAACTGGGTTTAATGATTTTTGGATGCACAAGTAGTATCTCTACTTAGTATGAATTTTTGGCTAGCAAAAGATCCTAAGCAAGCACCACATGTTAGAGGATCCATGACAATATAACTTCTATGTGAATATAAACAAACATAACTCATTACGTTGTCTTCCTTGTCCAACGCCAACTACTTGATCAAGCTTGAAAATAATTAATGGGGGCTCACAATCATAGAAGATGTCCAACATAGTATATTTATATGTGAAATTTCTCTTCCTTCCAAATTCTTTCATGAATTGTTCAAGTGACCAATGCTATGTTTGTTAACTTTCAATAAATTTTACCACTTATACTTCTTGTATGTGAAGTCAGTACTCCTCATGGGACAAGCATATGAAGCATATAAATTTCAACTTTATGATATTCAATTCATTTCAACAATTTACTCATAGGATATAAGTGAAGAACAAGAGTAAATGACAAACTACTCCAAAAAGATATAAGTGAAGACCAAATGAATAGTTAAGTAAATAGGTAGCTATGTGAGGACTCTATCTCATTTAAAAATTTCACATCTTAAGTATTTTATTCAAACAGCAAAGAAAACAAAATAAAATGACATTCCAAGAATAGCACAACTCATGTGAAGAAGCCAAAAACTTAGGCTCAACCAAGACTAACCGATAATGTTGATGAAGAAAGGTGGGATGCCTACCGGGGCATCCCCAGGCTTAGATGCTTGAGACTTGTTGAAATATTATATTGGGGTGCCTTGGGCATCCCCAAGCTTGAGCTCTTGTGTCTCCTTAATTCCTCTCATATCAGGGCTTCTCCTAAATCTTAAAAACTTCATCCACACAAAACTCAACAAGAACTCGTGAGATAAGTTAGTATAAATCAACTCAAAACCCTAACATTCTCTACTGTAGCAAATCAAAAAAATTATAATTAAACATTGCATACTAAATGCCTCTTCATGTTTAATACTCCTATCCACAAATAGAAACATTAAACACGCAAACATATGCAAACAATGCAACTATAACAGCAATCTGCCAAAACAGAACAGTCTGTTAAAGGGGAATAAGAATCCATACTTCCCTAACTCCAAAAATTCTGAAAAATTAGCACGTGACAGAGAACTCATGCATGCTTACTGTGCAAACATTTCAGATTTTTATGATATTCTGACTATTCAGGAATATTCTGGACATAACAGAAAACTTTCTGTTTTCAAACAGCAACACATGAACATGCAAACTGAGCATGGTAAAGGCTATAATTGGCATTTTATTGAACTAAAAGATACAAAACATGATTATTGATAACAGCAAGCAAATATCAACAGAAGAAAAATATGCTCCAAGCAAAACTCATATTATGTGACGAATAAAAATATAGCTCCAAGTGAGGTTACCGATAGTGTTGAAGACGAAAGAGGGGATGCCTTCCGGGGCATCCCCAAACTTAGTTGCTTGGGTCTTCCTTGAGTATTACCTTGGGGTGCCTTGGGCATCCCCAAGCTTAGGGTCTTGCCACTCCTTATTCTCCTCATATCGATATCTCACCCAAAACTTGAAAACTTCAGTGACACAAAACTTAACGGAACTTCGTGAGATAGGTTAGTATGATAAAAATGAATCATCCACTTAGGTACTGTCAAGAAAAGATTAATAATTGTTCTCACATAATTCCTACTGTATTCTATAATTTCCACAATTTATATTACTCAATATAAGCTATGGAAACACTAAAACAAGCAAACTATGCATCGAAAAGAGAATCTGTCAAAAACAGAACAGCGTGTAGTAAGCGATTTAAAAACCTTACTTATGTACCTCCAATTTTTTTGAAAAATTAGGACAACGTAAAACATTTGTAACCCAATACTGTGTAAAAATTTCAGAATTTTTTCACGCTCCAGTACAGAATAGAAATTCCAGCACTGGACGCGAAAGTTTCTGTTTTTGCACAGAATCAAATCAACAAGCATGCACACAATCCCTAAGGCTTTACTTGGCACATTATTGAAAGAAAACATATAAAACATGATTACTACAGTATATTAATCATTTGAACACATAAAAACAGTAGGTATAAATATTGGGTTGTGTCCCAACAAGCGCTTTTCTTTAAAGCCTTTTAGCTAGACATGATGATTTCAATGATGCTCGCATAAAAGCAAAGAATTGAAACATAACGGGAGCATCATGAATCATGTGTTCCTCTCTCATAATAATTTTCAGTAGCATTAGGAATTGAATCATCAATATAGCTATCACGTAAAGCATTCTTTTCATGATCCACAAGTATAGAATTTTTATTACTCTCCACATTAGCAAATTTCTTCTCATCAAACATAGCATCCCCAAGCTTGTGGCTTTGCATATCATAAGCATAATCACTTTCATCACTAATAGTATGAATGGCACCTATAGTATAATAATTATCATCATAATTTTCTCAGTTGGTGCCAAAAATATTCTCAAGATTATAAGAAGTATCATTATCTTTCCAATCATAATTATCACAACAAGTAATAGGTATAATAAAATCATCATCAAGTGTATCATCTTCCACAAGTATTTTTGATTCATTCTCATGAGGCACAACAATAATAGGGGCAACATTATTTGGGATAGATACCTTTTTACCTCTACTTTTCCTTCTTTTCTTTTTCTTTACCACATTATGTGTGGGTTTATTTAATTCTTCCGTGCTTCTTATTGAAGGGATTGGTTGGATAGGAAGCTCCTCCGCGTTACCTGTTTCATCATGAGAGAAAATAGGAGGGAAAGGGGGAATCTTTACCCTTCTATTAGTATTTCTTTTATATTCTATTTGTTTTCCCGTTTTTCTATAGTTGGCAATATAAGCATTCTCATTACAATTTACCACACAAAACGTATAGATTTCCTTTAGATTAGTTTCAATGTCATCTGTGAGAATGAATACTTCAAACCAACTATTTTTATGTGACAATTCCTCACACCCCAAAAATAGAATAAGCTCATTATAAAGTTCAAGGGTGGTCAAGTTATTGCAATATTTGGCCATGATTTGATCGGGAAAAAGTATGCATTGAAAATTAAGATGACCAACCTTATTGCAAAGTTCACAAGTAATGGGATAAAGAGATCAGAATTTCGTAGCAAATTTATCTACCACTTTGAGGAAAAAATTGGTTCTATCATATTTATGCTTCTTGCAAAATCTATCATCCCTATAAGGCATGTCTTCACAAACTTTATGCACTCCACAAAATTGACATGCTTATAAGAAACATTTTTGTCATAACTAGTGCAATCATCTTTAGTATTTTGGATATTCATAGAATTCATACTAACAACATTTCAATCATGCTCATCATTCATGGATTTTATGCCAAACATTTTATTGAATTCTTCTTCTATCAATTGAGCACAATTTTCCGATCCATCATTTTCAAGAAAGACATTATAAAGACGAATAATATGAGGCAACCTCAATTCCATTTTTTTGTAGTTTTCTTTTATAAACCAAACTAGTGATAAAACAAGAAACTAAAAGATTTGATTGCAAGATCTAAAGATATACCTTCAAGCACTCACCTCCCCGGCAACGGCGCTAGAAAAGAGCTTGATCTCCACGACACAACTTATTCTTGTAGACTCGTGTTGGGCCTCCAAGCGCAGAGTTTTGTAGGACAGTACCAATTTTCCCTCAAGTGGATGACCTAAGGTTTATCAATCCGTGGGAGGCGTAGGTTGAAGATGGTCTATCTCAAACAACCCTGCAACCAAATAACAAAGAGTCTCTTGTGTCCCCAACACACCCAATACAATGGTAAATTGTATAGGTGCACTAGTTTGGCGAAGAGATGGTGATACAAGTGTAGTATGGATAGTAGATATAGGTTTTTGTAGTGCGAAAAATAAAAAACAGCAAGGTAGCAAGTAACAAAAGTGAGCATAAACGGTATTGCAATGCTTAGAAACAAGGCCTAGGGTTCATACTTTCACTAGTGCAATCTCTCAACAATGCTAATATAATTGGATCATATAACAATCCCTCAACGTGCGATAAAGAATCACTCCAAAGTTCCTATTAGCGAAGAACATAAAATAGAAATTGTTGTAGGGTACGAAACCACCTCAAAGTTATTCTTTCCGATCGATCTATTGAGCCATCCCTATAAGTGTCACAAACATCCCTAGAGTTCGTACTAAAATAACACCATATGACACACATCAACCAACTCTAATGTCACCTCAAGTATCCATGAGTTGATTATACGATATGCATCAAACAACTTCAGATTCATAATACTCAATCCAACACAAAGAACCTTAAGGAGCACCCCAAAGTTTCTATCGGAGAAAAGATAATGAAAACGTGCATCAACCCATATGCATAGATTACCCCAATGTCACCTCGGGAATCCGCGAGTTGAGTGCCAAAACATATATCAAGTGAATCAATATAATACCCCATTGTCACCACGGGTATTCATATGCAAGACATACATCAAGTGTTCTCAAATCTGAAATATTCAATCCGACAATAACGAAACCTCAAAGGGAAAATATTAGATTCATCCCAACAAGGATAGAGAGGGAAGAAACACCATATGATCCAACTATATTAACAAAGCTCGCGATACATCAAGATCGTGCCAAGTCAAGAACACGAGAGAGAGAGAGATCAAACACATAGCTACTGGTACAAACCCTCAGCCTCGAGGGTGAACTACTCCCTCATCGTCATGGAGACCGCCGGGATGATGAAGATGGCCTCCGGTGATGCTTCCTCCCTCTGGCATGGTGCCGGAAAAGGGCTGTAGATTAGATCGTGGAGGTACAGAGGCTTGCGGCGGCGTAAAAACTCATCTAGGTTAACTTTCAGGGGTTTCTAAATATATATGATTTTTTGTCGTTGGAATAACGCGAAGAGGAGACACAGGGGCCCCACGAGGCACCAGGGCATGCCTGGGGGGGCAGGCGTGCCCAGGTGGCTCGTGGGGCCCCTGTGTCTCTTCTGCTGCTTCCCCGAAGCTTCCTGGGTCCGTTTCCTTCTAGAAAAAAATCGTCAAAAAGTTTCGCTGCATTTGGACTTCATTTGATATGGATTTTCTGTAAAACCAAAAACAAGCAGAAAACAGCAACTGGCACTGGGCACTAGGTTAATATGTTAGTCCATAAAAATCATATAAAAGCCATGTAAAAGTGCACCAAAATCATAAAAAACTATAATAAAC
The DNA here is from genome assembly GCA_039707655.1 of Elymus sibiricus. Taxonomy (NCBI): domain Eukaryota; kingdom Viridiplantae; phylum Streptophyta; class Magnoliopsida; order Poales; family Poaceae; genus Elymus; species Elymus sibiricus. The sequence continues at coordinate 196,481,884 of CM077666.1, read as the reverse complement.
ATGGCATGAATACTTCATAAATTATAGATACGTTAGAGACGTATCAAAGAACATGGTGCTACTCTGAAGCACAAGTGTGGTAAAAGGTTAGTAGCATTATCCCTTCTCTCTTTTCCCCTCATTCTTTTAGAACAATCTCATGGACCTAATCCCCACATTTTGGAGGACTCATCAGTTTCCATCATTCTTCTCCTCACGGGGACAATGCTCTAATAATGATGATCATCACACTTTTATTTACTTACAACTCGATAAAACTGAAACAATATGACTCTATATGAATGCCTCTGGCAGTGTACCAGGATGTGCAATGATCTAGCGTAACATGTATTACAATGATGAACGGTGGCTTTGCCACAAATATCATGTCAGCTCTATATGATCATGCAAAGCAATATGATGATGAACAGACATGTCATAATACAGAACGGTGGAAGTTGCATGGCAATATATCTCGGAATGGCTATGGAAATGCCATGATAGGTAGGTATGGTGGCTGTTTTGAGGAAGATATAAGGAGGCTTATGTGTGATAGAGCATCTCATATCATGGGATTTGGATGCACCGACGAAGTTTGCACCGACTCTCGAGGTGAGAAAGGGCAATGCATGGTACCGAAGAGGCTAGCAATATGTGGATAGGTGGGAGTGCTGTATTAGACCATGAACTCACATTAGTCATAAAGAACTCATATACTTATTGTGAAAGTTTTATTAGCCCTCGAAGCAAAGTACTACTCGCATGCCCCTAGGGAGGAGGTTGATAGGAGTTAACCATCGCGCGCCCCCGATTTAGACAGCACTCAAGGATTTCAATCAGACATAAAAATGCTCCAACTTCCCCACCATGCCAAGACCGACACTTAAATGAGTAGTACATAACAAGCTTTAGTATCAATATTTTTACAAACCAATGATCATGAACTAATACCCTTTCATATTACGACATCAATATAATTAACTCATACGTTTCATATTTAGTGATCTACAAGAAAGTTTTTGTTATACCACTCTTAATACCTATAATTTTCAGACTAGTCTTATAACTCATGAATATTACCACTTCCTATTTAGGACTCTCAAAAAGATTTATGTGAAGCATGAGAGTGCAATAATTTCTATAAAATATATAACCACTGCCGTGCTCTATAAAATATAAGTGAAGCACAAGAGCAACTGCATAGCTCAAAAGATATAAGTAAAGCTCACAGAGTATTCTAACAAATTAAGATGAATGTGTGTCTCTCTCAAAAGGTGTGTCCAGCAAACAATGATTGTGGCAAACTAAAATGCAAAATAGAATTATGGCACAAGATGCTCCAAGTAAAACTCATATCATGTGATGAATAAAAATATAGCTCCAAGTAACATACCGATGAATTGTGGACGAAAGAGGGGATGCCATCCGGGGCATACCCAAGCTTAGACGCTTGGGTCTTCCTTGGATATTACTTTGGGGTGCCTTGTGCATCCCCAAGCTTAGGGTCTTGCCGCTCCTTATTCCTTTACTCATCGTGATCTCACCCAAAACTTAAAAACTTCAGTACACAAAACTCAACAGAAACTTCGTGAGATTCGTTAGTATAATAAATCAATCATCCATTTTAGGTACTGTTATAAACTCATTCATAATTGTTCTTGCATAATAACTACCGTATTCTACTTCTCCATGACTTATACCCCCCAATATAATCCATAGTATCATTAAAACAAGCACACTATGCAATAAAAACAGAATATGTCTAAAATAGAACAGTACGTAATGACAGAATATTTATCCATACTTCTGTAACTCCAAAAATTCTGAAACATTAGGAAAACGTAAATTTTTTTATCCCAATACTGTGTAAGATTTTTAGATTTTTTCGATTTTCCAGTAAGAAACGTAAAATCAAATACTGGGCGCAAAATTTTCTGTTTTCAAACAGCATCAATTATACTATCATTTAAATCACCCCAAAGGCATTACTTGGCACAAACACTAATTAAAAGATAAAAACACAATCATTACAGTAGAAATAGTCATGTGACTCAAGAAAAATAAAAATTGCAATAAAGATAATATTGGGTTGCCTCCCAACAAGCGCTATTGTTTTATGCCCCTAGCTAGGCATAATGCATTATTTCAAGTATTGTCATCTTTTGAATCCATGTCCTTAGTTACACATCTAGACTTTCTAGGAGGTTTAGCAAACATATTTTTAACAATTACACTCGTAGGAGCAAAATTGAGGAATTTATTTTCAGTAATAGGCTTCTTTATCATATCAATGAAGTTGGGGTGCACACTTATCATTTTAAGATCCTCTTTCTCTTTACTAGAAGAAGCACCCTTATTTTTAGGAACATACATGAACTTAGTATTCTTATTCGTAGGAGTCATCTCAATACTTTTCACAGAAGAAAAGGCTGAACCCAAATTATTAATGATTTCTTCCAATTTATCGATTCTAGCAGGACTTTGTTCTACTCTCTCTGTGATTATTGGTTCTTTTTTCCTTTAGCATCTTTAATGTGGTTCCTACTGTTGAACCAAATTTAGTAACTTGATTGTGGACTTCTTGTAGCGAACCGACCTCAAACGGTCAAGCCTCTGTGTATCTGTGCCATCCCTGGATCAGTATGCTGGCACACATAGTACATCAATGTATATATCAAAGTGCAATCACATGTATAAATAACGTAAAACTGATATATACCTCATAAGTCTCAGTGGAAACAATCAAACGGGTGTGGAGTCCCATCAACGCCATCGGAAAGTTGAGTGTAGACCGTAACCCTATAACGTAATCTCTTACTCGTCGTAAAAGTCCTGCAACATGATACGTTGCAGCCGTGTAGGTCAGTACATTGAATGTACCGGCAAGATCACAAATAAGAGAAACAGATGATAAAACTATTCTATATGCAATATGACTTTATGGCTCTGTGTCTGAGTTTTGTTTGCGTAAAAGCTGCTTTTATTTTTCCCTACAACAAAAGAATAAACATGAGTTTTCACTACAGAGTTATCTATTACGACATGGTTCCGCCAACCGATGTCTCATAGCCCATAAGTATCATAAGTTGCCTACAATTAGTTATCAGTCCGGTGTTGAAAGTTCAGAGATAGATCCAAGTCCAGAGGCTCAAATTGTCCGTAACCGGGGACACGGCTAATCGATTAGGTTTTAACTCTGCAGAGTGTTGTGCACTTTACCCACAAGATTCGATCCCTCTTTTTACGTTCTCGCACTTCAGGGTGTTTGAGAACAAGACGACCGAAACATGGTCTTCCGAAGAGTTCCTCTGACCACTGTCCGGTGCTCATCCAATCCTACCGTAGTTCTACATCTGCTAGCACCGTCCATGCCAGAGTCACAACTAAGGTCAACCAAGCCAGAGCCCATAATGACTTGCGGCTGCACAAGTAAGTTTTTGGGCATGAAGTATTCTTCCGTCTCTTTGAGTCTGGGTGGAACTTTCCTCATGAGTACTGGCCTACTCCAGCTCACTAGGCATCCACTGGGTACTCCAGGGTGCCTCACAACCAGTCCACCCAGTAGTGTGTATTGAAGTCTTGTCTCGAGTCTTGAAATCTTGAAGTCTTGACGTCTTGAAGATGCAGGCCTTGAAGATGTCATCATGAAGTTGTCATCATTGACGTAGAGTCCTCCTTCTCACACCACTCCCGGGCACTCATACCAAACCCCGTCTACTATAGCGTAGCATTAAAACTATACAACGTCCCGGGGCTTGATAACAGGGAGATGGGTTCCTACCTCATGCATTCTACTCAACTACAAGAATTCAATATCACTACTGGAGGGATTGTTGAAAGGATGATACTACATGCAAATAAAACTTAGGTAAAAACAGATGGTCAAAGTGAACTTGCCTGGTAAGTTGATGAAGAATTTATCGCTCTCAGAAAATGACTTGTAGAACTATTCGTCACTCCGATGAAAATCTATATAGTCAAACAATGCATTCACATAAGCAAACATTCTAGCAAGCAATTCTAGCACTCAAAATAACAATCAACAAACAAAACAATAAAGAAGTCAATAAAAACTCAAATAAAAACCAAAGAAAACTCTAAAACTCAAAGCAAAGGCTTACTACAAGTAAAACAAGCTACAAAAGTTTTCTGCCACTAAATAAATTTTAACAGAAACAAAAATAAAGTTTTTAGTAAATAACAGAAAGAAAAACACAACGGAATTTTATACAAAAATAATTATATTAAAACCATTTATAAAACTCCTATAATGCTCAAAACAAGTTTTCTAGTAAGATAAAAGAAATAAAATACAGAATATTTTTTTTTACTGCAAATAAAATAGCTACTGATAACCTAATAGAAACTAAAAAGAATATGTCAAAAGGAACTAAAGAAAACAATTTAGAGCAATTTAAAATTAAAAGAAATAACACAAAACCTATAAAACACTAAAACAGTACTGTTTTCGTTAAAACCTAATTTTTAATAATCCTAAAATTCACCAAGTTAATCCTACTGATAGAAAGGGTCACAAAGAACCAGTAGCAAAAAGAATCGCCCAAAAATAATACTCCTAGCTTAAGTTATACCCAATCTAGTGATTTGAGAAAATTTCATGCAAATTGAATTTCACACTTCTAAACCTAGTCAAACTTAAGATCTACAGAACTTCATAAAATTTCTAATCTAATGCAAAAGGAATCAAATCAAAACACTAAATAGAATAAAAGATATTAAAGATTTAAAACAGAAACTATTTCTGAAAAGTAAATATAAACAGAAAAAGGAAAAATGCCTACGGATCGGACAGTGTACACGTGGCAGATCCTGAGTGGCTAGGAGAGGTGGGCGCCATAAGTAAACTAACGGACGGCCGATACTTAAGAAGAAAACGATTCGGCATTTTAAACTAAACATGCGGATCTACGCCGGCCGTCGGATTAAGATCTAAAGGCTCAGGAGGTGTCCGACGCGGTGAAAAGGAGAGGGCGACCGAGGCTTACAACGCTGTGGCCGAAGATGGCATGGCGGTCGTCGGCGATGGCGCTCCGGTGGTCTCTGGCGGTGGCGATGGGGTCCAGTCGACGCGACGGTGAGCGGCGCGTCCAGTGGTGGTCGAGGGCGAGCATGGGGACGACCGTAGCGAGCGGGGCGTCGAGGCGGAGTCTCGGGTGCTCCCAGCTCCGGTGAAGCTCCGGTGATGGCGGCTGCGGCGGATCCGGCGATCAAACGGCGAGGTGGAGATGTCTGGGCGATGTGGCGGAGCGAGGGGGTCTCGTGGGTGGAATCGATGGTGCTCGGGGATGTCCGTGGAGAGCAGGGCGAGCTCGGCGAAGCTCCTGTGAACTTCGCGCTCCGGCGAGGCGTGCGAGCTCGGGGACGTCGCTGTAGAGGAGTAGGAGGGTCAAGACCATGTCAAACAGATGCGCAACGGAGAAAGAGGATGATTGATAGAGGGAGGGGTCTCGAGGGTGCTCACCGGCGAAAGATTGCTCCGGCGAAGGTGTTCGGTTCCGGCGAGATGCGATCGATGATGGCGAGCTCTTGGGGTGGTCTCGGGCTAGGGTTTAAGGGGGGTCGGTCGAGGAGGGTGCGGGGTTTATATAGGACATCTTCGTGCGGAAGGGGGCAGCCTCGGGATCGAATCCCGCGAGAAACGGGATACGGCGGCGCGGCGATGTGCTCTCGCACGGCATGGCGTGCGGGGAAAGAAGATGGGTGCGGGACCCATCTGTCAGCGGCAGTGGGAGGCGGGCGACGGGTGCGGGCGACCGGCTCAAAGGGGATTCGGTGCGGGAGCGAGCGGCTGGGCCAGCTGGGCCGAGGAGAGAGAGAGAGGGGTGAGTGGGCCGGCTCGGCTGGGCTTCGGCCTATTAACAAAACATTTTTTTATATACAAATAGAACAGAGAAAAGACTAAAATAAAAACAGTAGAACTTTTATATAGACATATTATATATCAAAATGTTCAGAAAAAGGTTTCCTAAAACATGAACTATTTATCATGTTCAAATAAAATTCACACAAAATCTCAAAATTCAAACAGTGCTACTGTTGCATTTAAAATGCAAATAAAATTATTTGAAAATATCAAAATGATCTCAAATTTATTTTTCTCCACTTTTCTATTGAAGGGAATCATGTTACCCTATTTCCATATATTTGTTTTTAGGAGAAAAAAGTAATTTGAATAAAACCCTCAAATGAATTTGAATTTGAATTTCAAACCATTTGGAATTCTTTCTTTTAAACTTCCAACTCATATTTCATATAATTTGAAGAAGTCATTTTATCTTCTCTCATGAAAATCATTGAGTTGCATAAAGTTTCTGAATTTGAAATATTTTCAAGTGGAATTCAAAACTTTTCAAAAACCCTTTTCATTTCTTTAATGGAAGAAGTCATGTCATCTTCACTCCAGGGTTTTGTATTTGAATTGAATTTGAATTCAAGGAGATCAATTGCAAGAATGAAAGTTTTGGGAAAGTCATTTCATTCCCTCTCATTAAATTTTCAAAAAGTTTCTAATGTCACTCACTTTCAGTCAATCAATCAAACAATCTTTCATAGAATCAATCATTTTTATTTAATTAATATAACATTCCAAAATTTAGAATTTTGGGATGTTACACTTCTTGTCTAAATTTGCAATATGTTCAATAGTAGGCATTTTATTCTCAATAGCTTCCATCCTTTGCATAACATGTTCTAAAGTCAATGCCGTTTCATTAATAGTAATAGGTGGCGATCCTACTAAATTTCCCATAGCATTGAAGGCATCCCAAGGGTGAGTACTTAGAAAACTTCCTCCAGTAATAGTGCCAAGCACAAATTTATACCAAGTAGTAACACCCACATAATTTTTTTGAAGAAGAACGATAGTGGATTGCTTACGAGTAGCTCTATTTTGAGCATCGCAAATCCTATACCAAGCATCTTTTAAATTCTCTCCTCCCCTTTGTTTAAAATTAAGCACTTCATTTTCAGGGGTACAAGTAACAAGTGAGGAACTAGCCATAGCGACGAGCAAGAAAAGCAAAGAAGCAAAATAAAATATTTTCTGTTTTTGATTTTTTTAACGAGACTAATAAAGCAAGTAAAAGCAAATAAAAAGTAAAACAAGTAAATTATAATGTGAATGTAGGGACCTATAAGTGTTTGATGATGTCTCCCCGGCAACGGCGCCAGAAATTCTTTCTGCTACTTGTGAGCTGCGTTGGGATTTTCCTGGAAGAGGAAGGGTGAAGCAATATAGTAGCGGATAAGTATTTCCCTCAGTAGAGAACCAAGGTTATCGAACCAATAGGAGAACCACGCAAACACCCGTCAACAGTACCTGCACACACGAGAGCAAATACTTGCACCCAACGCGGGCAAGAGGGTTGTCAATCCCCTTGTACTCGTTAACTGCTAGGATCAAATCTGGTAATGGTAGATAGATAAATTGCAAAGTAAATAAAACGTAAATAAATTGCAGCAAAGTATTTTTGGTTTTTTTGTAATATGATTAAAGTAGACCATGGGGCCATAGTTTTCACTAGAGGCATCTCTCTCAAAAGAATAGCATACAGTGGGTAGACAAATTACTGTTGGGCAATTGATAGAAAAGCTCATAGTTATTACGTTATTCATGGCATGATCATGTATATAGGCATTACGTCCATGACAAGTAGACCGAAATGATTCTGTATCTACTACTATTACTCCACCAAACGACCGACTCCTGCCTGCATCTATGGTATTAAGTTCATGACGAACAGAGCAACGCTTTAAGCAAGATGACATAATGTAGATAGAATAAAACCAATCAATATGATTAAACCCCGTCGTTTATACTTTGTAGCAACAATACAAATACGTGCCTCGCTACCCCTTCTAACACGAGGTGAGGACACCGCAAGATTGAACCTACTACTATGCACCACTTCCACTGAAGATCGATAGATCAACCTGGCCAAAGAAAATCCATAGATCGGAAAGCATTACATAGATATAACAATCATACATAATAAAGTGCAGCAAAGACTCAATTATTTTCAATGAATAATATGATCATGAATCCACAATTCATCGGATCCCAACAAACACACCGCACAAAAGGATTACATCGGATCGATCGCCGAAGAGAACATTGTATTGAAGATGAAAGAGAGAGAGAGGGAGCCATCTAGCTAATCGCTATTGTCGTGGTTTTGTCATGGCAGATGTCCTCGTGAAATGACTTAGTCGTGAGGCCATCGCAGCTAGGTGGTAACTCGAATGGGGTTGAACGGAATCGAGAGACAAGGGTTTACCCAGGTTCAGCCCCTCACGGTGGAGGTAATAGCCTACGTCCTGCTTTGGTTGTATTGATGATGATCTCGATTACAAGGGTGCGACTTGGCTAACCTAGTACTCGAGAGCTTGTAACTTAGTCCTTTATGCCTCAGGGGCTCGCCTTTATATACAGGTCGAGGCCCTGGGTTTACAACAGAGTCCGGGTCGTAACATGACCCGTGACCTACTCTTACTCCTACTCATCTTAGTACACAAGGGAACTTCTACGTGGCGCCTTACAAGAAAAGTGCTCAAGGCAGTTGACTGTAAGTCGGCCCACTAGGGGCGGATCATCCTCTGTACTATGTCTTCTGGATCATCACGGCCCACCTAGCCAAAGCTTTCCTCTTGAGTCGCCATGTAATGACCCGGCCCTGGATGGGCGGGTCATATCCTGGGGTTATATCCCCGACATTAGCCCCCAGGTTGATTTGAATTTTTTCATGTCAACCTTAAGGACATAAACAATCTTTTAAACTCGTCCTCCATGCTATGGCCGGCTTATGTGTGCCGGCTTATAACATGTTCTACACTTGTCATATATTCCTTCTTGATCTTCGTGATGTCATTCAACTGATCCCCGCGAATCTCGTGTGACATCATCTCAAATCTGTGAGTGGATCTGACTGTTGCGATAATCGAGGCGCCCATTAACACTGTGTCGCCTTGATTCCCGCACTTGTCGTTCCGCTTCTCCTTTCTTTATAAATGCTCCTGAGGGGTCCTCATTTTCACTTTACCGCCTCGACTCTTCTTCTTCCTCTCGCCACGCGTGCGCCTGGAGCTCCGCCGCTGCTCGCCCTCAAGCTCGCCGGCGTCCCCAAGCCCTCGTCTTCCTCACGCACGTCATCGGCAGAGCTCATTCAAACCGCCCGGGATCATCTCCCGCAACCAGGTACTCATCCCCGTCGCCATAGATCTGTACTGTAGCTCAACCTAGTTCATCTCTGTCCTTGCCTTGGCCATACCGCCATTGCCATTGTTAGATCTAGGTTTTGCACCTCCTCGACTTAGAAATGCCCCGCCGTTAGTTGCAGCATCGTTTTTGTATCTGGACGAACTTGAACTTTGGTAGAAACAACAGATAGATCAACTTAGGCTTCCAGTGTATGAACTCGGCACTGAAAATATTCTTCTTTAAACTGATTTTATAGATCTGAAATATCATCCGACCCGTGTGAAACCTGTTTGTGCAACACTTAGCAAAACTAGAAATTTTAGCATCGGGTAAGCCGCCCTTTAATACTGGCGATTTAGGCGTAATCATTGTAAGTCTGCCATAAATCCTGGCGACTTAGGCATAGTTATTTGAACTGCCCCTTTGATAATAGTCACTGTTTGGGCGGCTTATACTCTTAGCGGCTTGTCAGAATATGTTGACTCGCCCCCAAACTCTTGATTGTTCAAACATGGCTCTTCATAGATAATTCGCCATTTATATCTTTGCATCTTTATCCATGTTCAGGCGATTTACTATGGCGAAGACCATAGTCTGCAACTGGGTGTGTTCTCAAGTCTCTGACCTTGTACTGAACGATTTTAAAGAGCATGGCTTCCTGCCGGCTCACGAAGTAATTGGCTATCGAGCCCCTCAAGCAGCAGAAGACATCCCTCATCCCCGCGAAGGGGAAGTCGTGATTTTTACAGACCATCTCCTTAGGGGTTTCTCTCCGCCCGGGTCAAAATTCTTCCGGGATGTTCTACACTTCTTCAACCTTCATCCTCAAGACATTGGTCCAAACTCTGTGTCCAACCTGTGCCAATTTCAAGTCTTGTGTGAGGTGTATCTGCAAATAGAACCCACCGTTCCTCTCTTCAGAGAGTTCTTCTATCTCAACCGCCAAACTGAGTGCGCTGATGGCCCCTGCCTAGAACTTGGCGGGGTCTCAATTCAAAGACGAAGAGACGTTCCTTTTCCTCCAGCTGTTCTGCCAAGTCACCCTAAAGGTTGGAACAAAACGTGGTTCTACTTCAAGAACACAGCTCCAGCTGATGAAAACCCTCTGCCGGGTTATAGAACTGAACGCCTTCCCCCAACCTTTGAACTTCCTGGCTGGGCTTCTCAAGAAGAACGTGCCCAAGTCGCCCATGTATATCCAAAGTTGAGGGCTTTGCTAGCCAATGGTCTGACTGGTGTTGACTTGACCCGGTGCTGGCTTGCCTGGAAGATCCTGCCCTTAAGCCGCCGAGGCGACTTAATGTGTAATTATTCTGGCGAGTCAACCGATCCACAACGGTTCAGTCCCATTGATATGTCAGCTGATGATATAAATAAGGCTGCGAAGAAGCTACTTGGGGAACCTCAAGAAATATACAACAAGACCGGGCTGAAACCATTCTATGCCCTCAACCCAGCTCCTCCAGTAAGCATTCTTGTAATTGTTTTATCCGACTTATCAATCCATAACTTAAGCTTACTTGTTGATCTCATTAAACTGCAGGCCAATTCTTCATTCTGGAACAGGAAGACAAAGAAGGCAGTCACCAAATCCAAAGCTGTGCCGGCTCGGAAAAAGAATAAGCCGACCGCTGAACATGAGACGACAGCTAGGGGCCAGTCGCCATTGGCTGATGATGAATCAGAGGTAGAACTTGACTCCCTTGGCTGTCTTTTCATTGAACTTGCTGACGCCTCTTATTCCCAGGGCGATGTTGATGTAAGCCGGGCTGATGATGTTGAGGTAATTTCTATCTCTTCCAACTCGGACACCTTTGTTCCCAAAAAGCGAAGAAAAACTGTGAGGAGAGTGCCCTTTTCTCATCCACTTGCTTACTTAGACCTAAACTTTTCTTTAAAGAAATCACAGCATGCCGAATCAGTAAGGCGCCAGACGCGAAGTGGCTCTGGAGAGCTTTTGGGCGGCTTATCTGACACGCCAAACCCCCGCAAGCGTCGAAATGAGGTGCCTCATAGTCCAACTCCATCTCACCAGCTTGCCGGTCTTTTTAAACAACCACGTAACCCGTCTGATTCGGATTATCAGGAGTCGCCACCATCATCTGGCGACTCATCTGCCACTCAACTACCACCCATGGTCATCAAACCAGGGTAAGCGTTTTTCGATGAGTCATGCTTGGTTATACCTGTTGTATTATTTATCTGAATCTGCTTGTGCTTTCGCAGGGCCAAGGCCAAGAAAAGGAAGACCAGCGAATTACCCTCGACCCCAGGGAAACCCGGATCCGAAACTCCAGAGTTGATGACCCCTGAAGGTCAAATTGAAACTGCAAAGGAACAGGCTGACGAGATTGTTGAGCCGCCGCCATAGAACAAGCCGCCATCAACAAGAAAGGTGAACACTCAAACCTGTGTGACAGACGAGGTAGAAGACATCAACTCGCCGAGTAATGACCGTGCTTTGAGCCCAACAAAGGTGGCGGAAAATGCAGGGTTGTCGTCTCCACAAGCCGCCGACAAGGTCACCATCACAGGAGCATCCTTTAAAGCTCCAGAGCCTTTGACCGCTTTGGCGAAACATGCACTCCCAAGCCTTGAAGAACTTAGCGCGGCTGACCTTCATGAGGCGTACTTGACCCGGCTATCGACAAGCCGGGATATGGAAGCCAGCATGGTTAACATGCTGAAGAGGAAATATGAGGTAAGAAAACATCTCTTTTCCACACTGTGTATATCATATGTAGCCGCCAAGTCTTAGACATAAACAGACATGATTGTGTGAAAGACTTTAGAGATGCTTTCCTTCTTTTTTCTTGAACCCTAGTCCCCAAGGACCAGGTTGGTATGCATATAACGAGCTAGTGCTTTAAACTTCGTCTGTTAAACTGAATTGACATGTAGCCCCCAAGGGCCGGCTTGCTTCTGTGAAACAGCCGGATCTTGAACAATTAGAGAGCAAAATGTCATGTAGCCCCCAAGGGCCGGCTTGTTTCTGTGAAATATCCGGGTCTTCAACAATTAGAGAGCAAAATGTTGTGTAGCCCCCCAAGGGCCGGCTTGTTTCTGTGAAACAGCTGGGTCTTCAACAATTAGAGAGCAAAATGTTGTGTAGCCCCCCAAGGGCCGGCTTGTTTCTGTGAAACAGCCGGGTCTTCAACAATTAGAGAGAAAAATGTTGTGTAGCCCCCCAAGGGCCGGCTCATTGTACTGAGATGATTTGGAACTTTCCCTTGATATTTGTAAAAGAAAAATGAACTTGCATTAGCCCCCAAGTGCCATGTAGATTGCGAGAAACTGCTTGGGACTCCAGTTTTCAAACACCAAAGTGGGCTATTTTGTAAGCTGAGGACCATATATTGTTGTACTGACGTGACCTGGTTATGATAGGATATGTTGAATGACGCCGAGTCAAGAGCGGACGGCTTGCAAGAGCAACTTAAGGCGGAGAAGAAGCTTCGAGCTGATGCCGAGTCAGCAGCCGTGTCTCTAGAAGAATCAGCCTCAACTAATGCTGAAAAACTGAGAGCGTTGATGGCCTCGCATGAGAAAGAGAAAACCTTGTGGTCGAAACGTGCTGAAGAAGCAGAAAACAAACTTAAGCCCCTTTTCTGATGAATTGGCCGGGTTAAAGCGTCACCTCGATCACATGACCCAGGCCATCTTTGGTAAGTGACCAGCCAATGTTCATTGATTCATATTTGGTACCGTTAACTCGCCTGCGAACTGCAATCATTAGTTGAGTCATACTTGAGCAAAAAATTGCAGGGAACCGGACTGTAAATCTGGGACAAGAGCCACTGGTGAAGCTAAAAGCGATATACACCTTGCTCGAGCAACTCTATGCAGGGAGTTTGTTCACAATTATGTCAGTGATGAGACACAAAGAGCCGCCAAAATATATCAGAGACATGTTGACTCAGCTCTCCACCGTGCCAAAGTACATCGAAGAGTTCAAGAAATCAGCCGCCCAATCAGTCAGCATGCTATCGCTGGGCCGAGCCAAGGCGTATGTGCCAGATATGGACTTGTCCGAGCTGGCTGGCGGGTTTCCAGAATTTAAGACGGACGGCAGTGAATTCAGTTCGGCGGACTACTCCAGCTGTCTAAAAGAAACTCGTGTCGTGGCGAGTCAGATTGTTGAAGAACTGGATCTGAAGAGGTACCAGGCGGCTTATACTGAAGATAACCAATGGGTCACACCGCCAATCTTTGAGCCAATCGACTTGACTCCAGCTCGCCGTAAGCACATTTTTGCTCTTGATGTAGATCCATCAATTATCATGGGAGAGGATGCTGAGTTCCAAGCCTTGACCACCCTCGACTGGGACTTCGAAAATCTTCAGATAAGAGGAAGAATAGAGCCGGAGCAGGATGACCCGGAGACGCAAGCCGCCAAGAAGCAGCAAGAGGGAGCTAACCCGGGAACTGATAAACCGGAGGGCGCTGATATTGGTGCCCAGGAGTAGAGCTTCAAAAACTTTGACATCATGGAGCCCAGCTGTGACCTTGTAATAGGATAGTTGAAAAACTTAAGTGCTCTGACGTGCCATCGCGCACTTAAAATTTTGCAGTATTTTGGATGAAACAGCTGCACTGGTATGATTAAATATTAACCCGCCCAATCTTCTTTGGAAGAAAACTGCTTTGTTGAATATCAGAATGGCGAGTCAGTTTGGTATGAACCAGCAATAGCTTATCCTGCTCTGCAGAACATGTGTAAAATAATCCGGGTCGCTTAATAGCTGTCCGGCTCATGGTTAGCACGTATGAAATAACCTGTCTTAGGATGTTTGTGTTAACCCAGCTTCATCCATGATCCGGCGGCTTATGGCCAAAGGGAAACAAAGATAGCCCTTGTAAAAATTGAACAGAAATCATGAATAGATATCAATATTGAGTCGGCTTTCGAGGCACGACAATATAGACCGGCTTTCGAGGATCTAGTCTTGCTTCAATGAAGCGGGCGTGATAGCCCATGGTTTATCCTCGCTCTCTGTAAGCCGGCTCTCACGTGACAGCCGATGTTTTAACCAAGACAAGTTCAGGGTCATAGAAATGATTGACTTGTCAAGAGTACACCGGGTCACCTAATCGGAGTAGCATCAAGCAGACAGGCCGGTTTAACCAAGATAATGTGGCGTTAATTGCCGGGTCAAGAGGGTGAGATGGCTAAATTCGATGAGTTGGAAGCCCCCAAGTGACCAATGATCAAAAAACGAAAAGACTCATGCACAATATTGGAGATGAAACGACAGAGGCCCCGAGTTTCGAGGGTGCCGGCTTATGTTTATTGATCATAATATATACAAAGGTATGTACAAGCAACTTGAGCCGGTGGCTCTAAGTGTAATAAGGACGGAGATGAGCGATATTCCAAGGCATGTTGGTCTCCTCCTCCGACGTGCGTGACTTATTGTGCTCACGTATATCCATCAGGTAATATGAACCGTTGTTGAGATTCTTGCTGATGACAAAAGGCCCTTCCCAGGGAGGGGAAAGCTTGTGCATACCCACCTGTTCTTGAATCAGACGGAGTACTAAGTTGCCCTCTTGGAAAGTACGGCTGCGAACCCGACGGCTGTGATAGCAACGTAGGTCTTGCTGATCGATTGCAGAGCGTGCTGCTGCTAAATCACGTTCCTCCTCCAATGCATCGAGAGAATCTTGACGAGCCTGCTCGTTATATGCTTTGACATAGGCAGTGACCCGGGGGGGGGGGGGGGGAATCATGACGAATATCACTGGGTAAAACAGCTTCTGCACCGTATACCATGAAGAAAGGCGTAAAGCCTGTTGACCTGTTAGGGGTAGTCCGGATGCTCCAAAGGACAGAAGGAAGCTCCTCCACCCAGCAACCCGGCGTGCGCTCGAGGGGAACCATAAGCCTTGGCTTGATACCACGTAGAATCTCTTGATTAGCACGTTCTGCTTGTCCATTGGACTGAGGGTGTGCAACTGAGGAAACATCAAGCCGGATATGTTCTCTTTAACAAAACTGCTTCATAGCTCCCTTTGACAAATTTGTGCCATTATCAGTGATGATGCTATGTGGATAACCAAAGCGAAAAATCAACTTTTTCAAGAACTTGACTGCTGTGGCTGCATCACAATTGCTGATTGGCTCGGCCTCAACCCACTTGGTGAATTTATCAACAGCAACCAAAAGATGGGTCTTCTTGTCCTTGGACGGCTTAAATGGACCAACCATATCGAGCCCCCAGACTGCAAAAGGCCATGTGATAGGAATCATCCGGAGCTCTTGAGCCGGAACATGAGCCTGGCGTGCAAACTTCTGGCAACCATCACACCTTTATACGATATCCTCAGCATCTGCGTGAGCTGTAAGCCAGTAAAAACCATGCCTAAAAGCTTTTGCCACCAAGGATCTTGAGCCGGTATGATGACCACAATCGCCAGCATGAATCTCATTGAGAATCTCTCGCCCTTCATCAGGGGAAACACAATGCTGGAAAACCCCTGTGATGCTTCTTCTGTGTAACTCGCCATTGACGATTGTCATAGACTTGGAGCGGTGGACGATCTGACGAGCCATGAGTTCATCGGCAGGAAGCTCACCTCGAGTCAGATAATCCAGATAAGGAACTGTCCAGTCCGGAATAGCATGAAGAGCCGCCACCAACAGTGCCTCTGGGTTAGGAATAGCGAGATCTTCCTCGGAAGGCAGTTTGACAGAAGGATGATGTAGCACGTCAAGGAACACATTGGGAGGGACCAGCTTACGCTGAGAGCCGAGTCGCGACAATGCATCAGCCGCCTCGTTGAGTCGCCGATCAATGTGATCAACCTGATATCCTTTGAAGTGTCCAGCTACATTGGTGACCTCTTGCCGATAAGCCGCCATAAGCGGGTCCTTGGAGTCCCACTTTCCTGAAAATTGTTGAGCGACCAAATCTGAGTCGCCCAAACACCTGACCCGGCTGAGATTCATCTCTTTGGCCATCCGAAGACCGTGGAGGAGAGCCTCGTATTGAGCTGCATTGTTAGTACAGGTAAACATGATCCTCAGGACATAACAAAATTTATCACCTCGAGGGGAAGATATGACCACTCCAGCCCCCGAGCCTTCTAACTGTCTGGAACCATCAAAATGTATAGTCCACCTTCTTCCGGAGCTTGGAGTTCAATCCAATCATTGATGAAATCAACAAGTGCCTGAGATTTGATGGTAGTGCGAGGCACGTATTTAAGATGATGTGGGCCAAGCTCAATCGCCCACTTGGCAACCTGGCCTGTCGCTTCCCTGTTCTGGATGATATCTCCTAAGGGTGCTGAACTGACCACAGTAATGTGGTGCTCCAGGAAATAATGTCTGAGCTTGCGACTAGCCATGAAGACACCAAACACCAGTTTCTGCCAATGTGGGTACCTCTGCTTGGACTCAGATAAAACCTCGCTGACATAATAGACTGGCCGCTGCACTGGATATTCTTTCCCTGCCTCTTTCCTCTCGACAACAACTGCAACACTTACCGCTTTGTTATTGGCAGCAATGTACAGGAGCATAGGCTCTTTGGCGATGGGAGCAGCGAGAACAGGCGGCTCAGCCAATTGCTTTTTGAGGACTTCAAAGGCTGCATCAGCAGCGTCACTCTAGACAAAGTCATCAGTCTTTTTCAGCATCTGCTATAGGGGAATAGCCTTCTCACCAAGGCGGCTTATGAACCGGCTTAGAGCAGCAATACGACCCGCCATGCGCTTAACGTCATTGATATTCTCTGGCTTCGCAAGTGAGGTGATTGCCTTGATTTTATCCGGGTTGGCTTCAATGCCTCGTTCCGATACTAGGAAACCCAGCAACTTGCCTGCAGGAACACCAAAAACACACTTATCCGGGTTAAGCTTCATCTGGTAAGTCCGAAGATTAGCAAAAGTTTCCTTGAGATCATCCAGCAAGGTCTCCTTCTTCAATGACTTGACCACGATATCATCCACATAAGCATGAACGTTGCGCCCAATCTGTTTGTGTTAGCAATTCTGGACACAGCGCTGATAAGTCGCCCCTGCACTTTTGAGCCCGAAAGGCATAGAGACATAGCAGAAGGCCCCAAAAGGTGTGATGAAAGCTGTCTTCTCCTGATCCTCGACGGCCATCTTTATCTGATGATAGCCGGAGTAAGCATCCAGGAAACACAAACTCTCACAACCCGCCGTGGCATCAATAATCTGATCAATGCGAGGGAGGGCGAACGGGTCTTTGAGACAAGCCTTGTTGAGATCTGTGTAGTCAACACACATGCGCCAAGTGCTGTTTTTCTTTAGAACAAGCACTGGATTAGCCAACCACTGTGGGTGAAAAACTTCAACGATGAACCCGGCAGCTAGGAGCCAGGCTATTTCTTCTCCAATAACCTTGCGTCTCTCCTCGTTAAAACGACGGAGGAATTGTCGAACATGCTTCATTTTCGGATCCACATTAAGGTGGTGCTCAGCGAGTTCTCTCGGTACACCTGGCATGTCAGAAGGTTTCCACGCGAAGATGTCCCGATTCTCACGGATGAACTCGATGAGCGCGCTTTCCTATTTGGGATCCATACCCGTCCCAATAGTGAATGTCTTGGACGGGTCACCAGGAACGAACTCAACCTGTTTGGTGTCCTTGGCCGACTTAAACTTGAGTGGCCGGTCAGACTCTGCGATGGGTTTCTTCAAGGGCGTCATATCGGCCGGGTCAACATTCACAGTGTAGAATTTCAACTCTTCCGCAACGTAAGCTGTCTCGGCATAGGCTGCATCCCCTTCCTCGCACTCAAGGGCAATCTTTCGATCTCCATTAACTGTGATGGTGCCTGCTGGTCCAGGCATCTTGAGTTTGAGGTAGACATAGCAAGGTCAAGCCATAAAGCGAGCATAAGCCGGCCGCCCAAACAGGGCGTGATAAGGGCTCTTGATTTTGACCACCTCAAAGGTCAATGACTCACACCTGTAGTTATCATCAGTGCCAAACGCGACGTCCAGCTTGATCCGCCCGATAGGATATGCAGACTTTCGGGGAACAATCCCGTGAAACACGGTGGAAGACGACTGGAGCTGTTTTTCAGACAGATTCATCCGTCGGAAAGTGTCGTAATACAAGATGTTTATACTGCTTCCTCCGTCCATGAGCAACTTTTTGAGTGAATAGCCGCCCACTTGAGGTGCC
The DNA here is from genome assembly GCA_039707655.1 of Elymus sibiricus. Taxonomy (NCBI): domain Eukaryota; kingdom Viridiplantae; phylum Streptophyta; class Magnoliopsida; order Poales; family Poaceae; genus Elymus; species Elymus sibiricus. Next base: position 196,463,528 of record CM077666.1, on the reverse strand, counting down.
ACCACCAGGGCCAGACAACCCGGATTCTCAACCTGGGGAGGGTGATCCTCTCTGCTTCATGTAATGGGCTGTTCCGACCAACATAGATATTCTGGGATCGCCGGCTCAACAGTATTGACGGCTCGTTTCCGGAGTTTGCGATCTCGCTTGTCAGTATGAGTCGTGAACACGTGATACTGCCCACTATTCAACTATTTGGGATTGCTCTGAAAACCAGACTGATTGGCCTGTTGCTGATTGCCCTGCTGTTGATTTCCTTGTCCTGAATGCTGATTGCCACCGTTGTTGCCTGAACCCTGGTAACCTGCACCTGAGCCGCCCGGGCCATGAAACCCCGGGTTATGAAAACCACCGGACGAGCCAGCTCCAGGCTGCCCCGGGTTGCCTCCGTCGCCGCCTTGGCGGTTCTGATAGAACTCCTCGCCGAAAGCCTGCATTATATGACAGTTTTCCCAAGAGTGGGTTGACGGCTTATTGGGGAGGCTGTGCTTTGGGCATGGGCCTTTGAGGGCTTCCGCAAAGTTACGGGGCTTATTGCCACTATAGGATCTTCCCGAATTATTCCCTTTCGGGTATTTGTAACCAGTGTTGGTATTAGCAACCAAATCTGATCCTCCATCCGGATTCTTACGCTTCCCTCCATTGCCATGATTTCCATTGTTCCCTGAATTGTTCTGCTGGTTACCCTTGCCACCATTGTTTTTCTTTCCCTTGCCAGTCTGGTCATCGTCTGGGCTGGGATCCTTCGTGGTGTCTGACTCGGCATACCTGGTGAGGACATCCATGAGCTCGCCCATATCCTGAACCTTCCGCTTGAGCCGGCCCAGTTTCTGCACGAGCGGCTCAAAGTGGCCGTTTTTCTCCAAGATCAGAACCGCCTGAGCCGCCGTGATGCTGTCAGAGGCATGTATAATTTCTGCGACTCGGCGCATCCAGTGATGGGCCGACTCACCCTCACGTTGGATGCAGTGCTGAAAATCCACGATCGTCATTGGGCGCTTGCAGGTTCCCTGGAAGTTCTTGATGAAATGGTCCTTCAACTCCGCCCAGGTGTTAAAAGAGTTAGGGGCAAGTTTTTCAACCATGTACGAGCCGGCCCTTCCAACATCATCGTCAGGTACTTGGCGCAGACAGCGTCGCTGACATCCAGCATGTCCATGGCTATCTCGTAGCTCTCAATCCAAGCAGCCGGCTCAAGATCAGCCGTGTAATTTGGAACCTTACGAGGGCCTTTGAAGTCCTTGGGCATGCGCTCGTTGCGTAAAGCTGGCACCAAACACGGTATCCCGATGGTCCTGCTACTGGAAGTCAATTGGGTTGTGACAAGCGGTGCTTGAGCCGCCGCGTTCGCCGCCTCTGCTGCTCGCTGAGCCCGAACCGTATCAACGATCTCCTGAGCGTGAAGGGGCTCACGGCGCGGCGGGTCAGCCGGCTGCTCACGATGTCGACGAGCACTGCTAGAGACGGCCGGCGAGTCATCATGACGGCTTCTGCTACGGCTCGGAAGCGGGGTAGAGTGGAATCGCTGCCGACTGTAGGAGTAGTTCACCTGCTGGGCGACCGTAGTTTTTAACATCTCAATGGAATTCTGGGCTTCGATCTCAACCGGAGAGTTCCCCGTGAATGGGAGTGCGGCCAGGTTGGTCGCAGCTGCCACCAAGTTGTCCAAAGGATTGGTGAAGTGACCCGCCGGCGTGAGGAAATGATGCGGAGGCGTCTGAACCGGCGGGAGTTGCTGGGCCGGCTCCTGCGGGCGCTGCTGAGCCGGTTGATGGGATTGACCGGGCGACGGCTACCTGCCTCTGCTCGCGGGTACAAACGGTGCTTCCGGGGTGCCTGTCCCAGCCTCCTGAACAGGTGCATCCTGCGGCATGTTAAACAGGCGCATGGGCTCATAGTTGGGCGGTAGACGGCTCATATGGCGCCTCGGATGAACCGCCTCTGAGGCATTCTGATGGAGCCCCATGCGCCAGGCTTCGGTTTTCAGGCGCTCTACCTCGGCTTGGACTTGAGACTGCAGCTCCGCCATGCGAGTGTTTTCAGCGTTGATATCTGCCTGTACCTTAGCCATCTGCTCGCGGAGCTTAGTTACCTCCGTGTTGCGTTCCGCCTGGTTCTCCGCGGTCGCTGGTGTCGCAAGGAGCGTCGCCAGGGCGTTTGCCAATTTTGTCAAGGCCTGAGCCAGCGGGACGGCTCAGCCGGCCCCTGAGGTGCCGGTTCCCATCGCTGCGCCAGCCAACGTGGAGTTAAGGGCCGGGGGCTGAGCCGGCCATATAAACAGCAGCCCGGGGGGGCGCGTCGAAGGAGTCCTGAGCCGGCTGGTCATCGGAGTAGCCCCTAGCCTGCCATCGTAAAGCGGGAGGATCGACTCGGTCTCGCCTACCGAGGACTCGCCGTCAGAGTAGACGAATGTCTCGCCGCCGGACGCAGAGTTATCTGCGAGGTCCACCCCCTGGGTGATACCGACGAAGACGTGCTTCTGGGCGGCTTGAGCCTGGGCGGGTTGCGCGCACCGAGACGGCTCGACGATGTCGGTGCAGATGTCCGGCTCAGGTTCAGATCTGCCGGCTTTGCCGATGAAGACGTGGATGTTGCCGAAGGGGACCCGGTACCCGTACTCGATTGAGTCGGCCTCGGGGCCTCAGCCTGAATCGTCGATGTAGAGCTTGCCGCGGCGACTCTTGGTCATGCGGCCGATCGCGTATCCCTCGATCCCTGCAGGAGTTCCCTTCAAGTACTCAACACCACCGAGCGATAGCCCCACGGTGGGTGCCAATTGTCGTGGTTTTGTCACGGCAGATGTCCTCGTGAAAGGACTTAGTCGTGAGGCCATCGCAGCTAGGTGGTAACTCGAACGGGGTTGAACGGAATCGAGAGACAAGGGTTTACCCAGGTTCGGCCCCTCACGGTGGAGGTAATAGCCTACGTCCTGCTTTGGTTGTATTTATGATGATCTCGATTACAAGGGTGCGACTTGGCTAACCTAGTACTCGAGAGCTTGTAACTTAGTCCTTTCCGCCTCAGGGGCTCGCCTTTATATACAGGTCGAGGCCCTGGGTTTACAACAGAGTCCGGGTCGTAACATGACCCGTGACCTACTCTTACTCCTACTCATCTTATTACACAAGGGAACTTCTACGTGGCGCCTTACAAGAAAAGTGCTCAAGGCGGTTGACCGTAAGTCGGCCCACTAGGGGCAGCTCATCCTCTAGACTATGTCTTCTGGATCATCACGGCCCACCTAGCCAAAGCCTTCCTCTTGAGTCGCCATGTAATGACCCGGCCCTGGATGGGCGGGTCATATCCTGGGGTTATATCCCCGACAGCTATGGACCCGTAGGTCTGTGGTAAACTACTCACACATCATCGGAGGTGCAGCAAGGTTGATGTAGAAGCCCTCCGTGATCGATTCCCCCTCCGGTAGAGTACCAGAAAAGGCCTCCAGATGGGATCATGGAAGAATAGAAGCTTGCGGCGGTGGAAAAATTATTTCGGGTGGCTCTCTGTTGGTTTTGGGATTTTAGGGAATTTATAGCACTGGAATTAGGTCAGGGGGGTCTACGGGGGGCCCACAAGCTCAGGTGGCGCCCCCAGGGGCACGCCGTGTGAGCTTGTGGCTCACCCGTAGGTCTTCTGGCCTCCTCCCAAAGCTTCCTAGGTGTCTTCTGGTCCAGAAAAAATCACCGTAAAGTTTTATTGTATTTGGACTTTGTTTGATATAGTTTTTCCCTGAAACAACAAAATAGGCAAAAACAGGAACTGGCACTGGGCACCGAGTTAATAGGTTAGTTCCCAAAAATGATATAAAATTGCATATAAAGTATGTAGAATTGATATAATAATAGCATGAAATAATCAAAAATTATAGATACATCAGAGACATATCAATACCCTTGTAGACCGAAAGCGTTAACGATCTAATGATCGTGGTTGGCGTAGTCGTACTATTGTTGCGATCCAATCCAATCCAAGCACCGCATGAGCGGCACCTCCGAGATGAGCACACGTACGGCTTGGTGATGTCTCCTCCTTCTTGATCCAGCAAGCGAGGGAGAAGAGGTAGATGGGATCTAAACCAGCACGACGGCGTGGTGGTGGTGGTGGCAGCGGAATTCTGGTAGGGCTTCGCCAAGCGCTACACGTTTGAGGTGGAGGAGTTGGGAGAGGGGGGCGGCGGCTAGGCAAGGGGTGGCTGCCCCCATGCGCCTCCCCTCTCTTTATATAGGCTAGGGGCAGGGGGCGGCCAAAACCCTCATAGGGCTGGCCACAAGGGAGAAATCCCTTTAAATTTAGAGATACGATCTTATCTCTAGATTTAACCCTTTAAATTTAGAGATAAGATCGTATCTCTGATTTAAACGACATGGGCCTTGGGGCTGGTGCGGCTAGCCCATGTGGGCTATTGCCCCACCCCTCGGTCAATGTGGGCCCTTCCCGGGTCGCTGGGCCCCATGGTGGAACCCCTGGAAGAACCTTCCCGGTACTCTACCGAAAATTCCCGAACTTTTTGGGAAGCCAGAAAACCACTTTCCTTGTATAAATCTTTACATCCGGACCATTCCGGAGCTCCTCGTGATGTCCTAGATCCCATCCAGGACTCTAAATAACCTTCAGACTTACCACTATGAATATCCCAATACTACCCTAGGGTTACCGAACGTTAAGTGTGTGACCCTACGGGTTCGAGAACATGCAGACATGACCGAGACTCCTCTCCGATAGATAATCAATAGCGGGACCTGGATGCCGATATTGACTCCCACATATTCAACGAAGATCTTTATCGGTTTGAACCATGATGTCGAGGATTTAGTTAATCCCGTATACAATTCCTTTTGTCCAGCGATATGTTACTTGCCCGAGATTCGATCGTCGATATCGCCATACATAGTTCAATCTCAGTACCGACAAGTCTCTTTACTCGTTCCATAATACAAGATCCCTGTGACTAAACACATTAGTCACATGCTTGCAAGCTATTCATGATGTTGTATTACCGAGAGGGCCTAGAGATATCTCTCCGCCATATGGAATGACAAATCCAAGTCTTGATCCATGCAACCCAACAAACACTTTCCGAGATACCTGTAGAGCAACTTTATGATCACCCAGTTACGAAGTGATGTTTGATTATCCACAAAGTATTCTTCTGGTATTAGGGAGTGGCACGATCTCATGGTCTAAGGAACAGATACTTGACATGAAGAAAGATGTAAAAAATAAACTAAGTGACACGATCTGATGCTAAGCTTACGGTTGGGTCTGTCCATCACATCATTCTCCTAATGACGTGATCCCATTATTAAATGACAAATCATGTCTATGGTTAGGAAACCTTCATCATCTTTAATCAACGAGCTATTCTAGTAGAGGCTCACTAGGGAAACGGTGTCTGTTTATGTATCCACACATGTATTTTAGTTTCCGGTCAATACAATTCTAGCACGGATAATAAACATTTATCAAGAACAAGAAAATATGATAATAACAACTTTAATATTGCCTCTAGGGCATATTTCCATCAGTCTCCCACTTGCACTAGAGTCAATAATCTAGTTTACACTGTAATGTATCTAACACCCATAGAGTTCTGGTGTTGATCATCTTTTTCTCATGGAAGAGGTTTAGTCAATGGGTGTGCAACATTCAGATCCGTATGTACTTTTCAAATCTCTATGTCTCCCTCCTTGATGTAATCACGGATGGAGTTGAAGCGGCATTTGATATGCTTGGTCTTCTTGTGAAACCTGGGCTCCTTGGCAATGGCAATGGCGCCAGTGTTGTCACAAAAGATAGTCATGGAATCCAATGCACTAGGAACCACACCTAGATCGGACATGAACTCCTTCATCCAGACTCCTTCCTACGCCACTTCCGAAGCAGCTATATATTCCGCCTCACATGTAGATGCTGCTACCACGCTCTGCTTGGAGCTACTCCAACTGACTGCTCCACCATTCAAAACAAATACATATCCGGTTTGAGACTTTGAGTCATCCGGATCAGTGTCAAAGCTAGCATCGACATAACCCTTTACGACAAGCTCTTTATCACCTCCATAAATGAGAAACATTTCCCTAGTCCTCTTTAGGTACTTAAGGATATTTTTGATCGCTGTCCAGTGTTCCACTCCTGGATCACTTTGGTACCTTCCAGCCACACTAATGGCAAGGCACACATCAGGTCTCATGCACAACATGGCATACATGATAGAGCCTATGGCTGAGGCATAACGGACGACTTTCATCCTTTCGTTTTCTTCTGCTGTAGCTGGGCATTGAGTCTTACTCAACTTTGTACCTTGCAACATGGGCAAGAACCCCTTCTTCGACTGGTCCATTTTGAACTTCTTGAAAACTTTGTCAAGCTATGTGCTTTGTGAAAGTCCTATCCAGTGTCTTGATCTATCTCTATAGATTTTGATGCCCAATATATAAGTTGCTTCACTGAGGTCTTTCATTGAAAAGCTCTTGTTTCCAATCAATAACATGTCATCCACATGCAGTATTAGAAATGCTACAGAGCTCCCATTCACTTTCTTGTAAATGCAAGCTTCTCCATAAACTTGTATAAATCCAAAAGCTTTGATCACCTCATCAAAGCAAAGATTCCAACTCGGACATGCTTGCACCAGTCCATAAATGGATCGCCGGAGCTTGCATACCTTATTAGCATCCTTAGGATCGACAAAATTAACCTGCGGGTTGCATCATATACAACTATTCCTTAAGGAAACATTAAGGAATGAAGTTTTGACGTCCATCTGCCAGATTTCATAATCGAAGAATGCAGCAATTGCTAACATAATCCTAACAGACTTCAACATCGCTATGGGTGAGAAAGTCTCATCGTAGTAAACCCCTTGAACTTTTTGAAAACCTTTTGCGACAAATCAAGCTTTATAGATGGTGACATAACCATCAGCGTCCGTCTTCTCCTTAAATATCCATTTGTTCTCAATGGCCTTTCGGTCATCGAGTAAGTCCACCAAAGTCCATACTTGGTTTTCGTACATGGATCCTATCTTGGATTTCATGGCCTCCAGCCATATGTTGGAATCCAGTTTCATCATTGCTTCCTCATAGTTCATAGGTTCACCATTGTCCAACAACATGACTTCCAGGATAGGATTACCGTACCATTCAGGGGCGGTACGTGTCCTGGTCTACCTACGAAGTTCAGTAGCAGCTTGATTCGAAGTTTCATGATCATCATCATTAGTTTCCTCTGTAGTTGGTGTAGGCATCACAGGAACATCTTTTTGTGCTGCGCTACTCTCCAATTCGAGAGAAGGTTCGATAACCTCATCAAGCTCTACCTTCCTCCCACTCACTTCTTTCAAGAGAAACTCCTTCTCTAGAAAGGATCCATTCTTGGCAATCAAAACCTTGCTCTCGGATCTGTGATAGAAGGTATACCCAATTGTCTCTTTAGGGTATCCTATGAAGACGCACTTCTCCCCTTTCGGTTCGAGCTTATCAGGCTGACGCCTCTTGACATAAGCATCGCATCCCCAAACTTTAAGAAATGACATCTTAGGTTTCTTGCCAAACCATAATTCATACCGTGTCGTCTCAACGGATTTAGATGGTGCCCTATTTAAAGTGAATGTGACTGTCTCTAATGCATAACCCCAAAATGATAGTGGCAAATCGATGAGAGATATCATAGAGCGCACCATATCCAATAGAGTACGATTACGACGTTCGGACACACCATTACGTTGTGGTGTTCCAGGTGGCGTGAGTTGTGAAACAATTCCGCATTGTCTTGAATGCATACCAAACTCGTAACTCAGATATTCACCCCCACGATCAGATCATAGAAATTTTATCTTCTTGTTGCAATGATTCTCTACTTCACTCTGAAACTCCTTGAACTTTTCAAATGTTCCAGACTTATGTTTCATACCCATATCTACTCAAATCATCTGTGAAGGTCAGAAAATAACGATATCCACCGTGTGCTTCAACACTCATTGGACCGCATACATCGGTATGTATTATTTCCAACAAGTCACTTGCCCGCTCCATTGTTCCAGAAGACGGGGTTTTAGTCATCTTGCCCATGAGGCATGGTTCACATGTATCAAATGATTCAATGCCAAGTGATTCCAAAAGTCCATCAGTATGGAGTTTCTTCATGCCTTTTACACCAATATGACCTAAGCGGCAGTGCCACAAGTATGTGGTACTATCATCATTAACTTTGCATCTTTTGGCATCGATATTATGAACATGTGTATAACTACGATCGAGATTCAACAAGAATAAACCATTCACACACTACAAAATTTGCTCTATTTTGCAAAGCCTCACTTGTGTCACGTATAATGGTTTTTCGTCACGAAAAATACATTGGTGACGTTTTCCGGCCGTCACCCTAACCATCACCAAAGCGCTGTCATAAAAAAATTGACGGTACCACTTTTTTCTTCACGCAGGATCGCATTTTAGGTGACGAACCAAAAAATGTCACCGATGGCCGTTTTCGGTGACGGCCAGAATGTCACCTATGATAGCCCAATCTGTCGCCTAAGATCTTTTTGGCGACGATAATCCCGTCACCGGTGATCGGTCCGCGGGCTTGGCCTGTCAAAGATTCTGATAGGTGGGGCCAACAGTTGCTGACGTGGCTTCTTCCATGTGGGTCCGCCGTGGGTTTTATCCCCGACGGTCCCGTCACTAATAAGTTGGCGTTAGTTTTGGCCGGTCAACGCTGCCGACATATGGGCCGAGAAGATGCTGACGTGGCTGCTTACATGTGGGACCAGACATTGATGACGACATGCATTTATGTCACAATTACCGTCGCACATAGAAAAAAGCTATAATTCATATATTATTAATTTTGCTGGCGAATCTGTATTTAATTTGTAATTTCAGGAAAAAAGAATCAAAATTTGAATCGCTGGAATATGAGAATTCAAACATTGGCAATAGATCTTTCATTATAAGTGAAACCTGACATTTTACAAGGAGAAGCAGATGACATAGTCTTGGACGGTACAAATTAGACAAGGAAAATTAAGTTGATTATAAGAATAAGGCCATCGGTGTTTTTCAGACGCTGTCTTGTGCTGACTGCGTGGACTTCCTTAATAGGTGACTAAGCATTGCCTCCATATGTCTTTGCCTTTTTTTCAAAGACAGTGGATTTCTTCTGCCGATCCATCTTTAAATCTTCAATCTCTTGTAGCTGCTTCTTCTTGAGTTCTTTAATTTCTACTATCTAGGCAAAAATTATTTCATTCAGATCTTCATGAAACATATCACTTTCCTTTTTTGCATCTACCTCCTAAGTTGCAATGATGTGTTCTAGCTCACGGATGTGTTGACGAGAGGATGAATTCTCCCCGGAGGAGGATGAGACCCGCATGCTCGAAAGTAACGTGCTTGAGGAGCTCTTTTCCTCAATAATTTCTACATCAGGTATTGTTATCGTATCAAGCTGTTTTGATGGTGTGTGTTTGATCCTCGATTCATTCTGCAATATCATTGATAGCACTGTTAGATCAGTGTTTGATAATTTGAATAATTATGGTCAGACTATACATTTGAAGTCTACAAATTAGGCAGTACTTCCGATTTGTTTTTGTGTAGTGAGACTCAATGTAGGATCTTTCTTTGTAGTCCACGTACGTTCAAGCAAGTCTCCACCAGATTGATTATCAATGTTGTCCTTACGCTTATATGAGATTTATCAAATGTTAAACATTAATACTGCAAGTCATATAGTAATCCAATATAAAGCATCTGCAATGAGGTAGGACAAATACTTACCATATGTCCGAAGTAGGAATCACATTTTGTAGGTGCAGTGTTTTGGCTTAGCTTAATAGTAGATGGTTTTCCTTGTTTCTTCGCATGAAGTGCCTATGATATGAAGCTCAAATTTAGTACGATGTGTCCGAAAGTACGGATTGATAAGTTGAAGAGCGAAGAGTGTGTATTACATACATTGGAGTGATCGTTGATATGTCTCCAACATATCTATAATTTATGAAGTATTCATGCCATGTTCACAACAATTTTATATGGTTTTGGTCTGATTTGATTAGAACTAACCCGGACTAACGCTGTTTTCAGCAGAACCACCGTGGTGTTGTTTTTTGTGCAGAAATAAAAGTTCTCGGAATTGGCTGAAAATTTTTGGTGATTTTTTTGGAACATAAGAGACCCCCGAAGCTTCGTGGAAGGACCAGAAGAGTCACGAGGAAACGACAAGCCTGCTAGGCGCGCCCTGGGGGGTAGGGAGGGCCTAGCGAGCTTGTCGCTCCCTCGTGGGCCCCCTTGACGTGAAACCAACGCCAAAAATTCCAATAAATACCAAAAACCCCAGAAAGAAACCTAGAACTTCCACGCCACTGCCGCAAGCCTCTGTTCTGAAGTGATCTCATCCGGAGCCCTGTTCCGGCACTCTGCCAGAGGGAGGAATCATCACTGGAGGCCATCTTCATCATCCCGGCGGTCTCCATGATGAGGAGAGAGTAGTTCACCCTAGGGGCTGAGAGTATGTACCGGTAGCTATGTGTTTGATCTCTCTCTCTCTCTCGTGTTCTTGATTTGGCATGATCTTGATGTATCGCGAGCTTTGTTAATATAGTTGAATCATATGGTGTTTCTTCCCTCTCTATCTTCTTGTGATGGATTGACTCTTTCCCTTTGAGGTTTCATTATTATCTGATTGAATATTTTAGATTTGAGAACACTTGATGTATGTCTTGCATGTGGATACCCGTGGTGACAATGGGGTATTCTATTGATTCACTTGATGTATGTTTTGGTAATCAACTCGTGGATTCCCGTGATCTTGGGGTGATCTAGGCATAGGGGTTGGTTGCACGTTTTTATTATCTTTTCTCCGATAAGAAACTTTGGGGTACTCTTTGAAGTTCTTTGTGTGGATTGAATATTATGAATTTGAAGTTGTTTGATGCATATCGAATAATCAGCTCACGGATACTTGTGGTGACATTGGAGTATCTAGGTGACATTATAGTTGGTTGATGCGTATCATATGGTGTTATTTTAGTACGAACTCTAGGGCTGTTTGTGACACTTATAGGGATGGCTCAATAGATCGATCGGAAAGAATAACTTTGAGGTGGTTTCGTACCCTACAACAATTTCTATTTTATGTTCTTCGCTAATAGGAACTTTGGAGTGATTCTTTATCGCACGTTGAGGGATTGTTATATGATCCAATTATATTAGCATTGTTGAGAGATTGCACTAGTGAAAGTATGAACCCTAGGCCTTGTTTCTAAGCATTGCAATACCGTTTATGCTCACTTTTGTTACTTTCTACCTTGCTGTTTTTTATTGTTCGCACTACAAAAACCTATATCTACTATCCATACTACACTTGTATCACCATCTCTTCGCAGAACTAGTGCACCTATACAATTTACCATTGTATTGGGTGTGTTGGGGACACAAGAGACTCTTTGTTATTTGGTTGCAGGGTTGTTTGAGAGAGACCATCTTCAACCTACGCCTCCCATGGATTGATAAACCTTAGGTCATCCACTTGAGGGAAAATTGCTACTGTCCTACAAAACTCTGCGCTTGGAGGCCCAACACGAGTCTACAAGAATAAGTTGTGTAGTAGACATCATTCTTCGTATAGAGAGTCTCTTGAGTTATCACTTTCATATCCTAGTGGGAATTTTTCATTATAGAACTTAGCTTGTATATTCCGATGACGGGCTTCCTCGAATGCCCGAGGTCTTCATGAGCAAGCAAGTTGGATGCACACCCCACTTAGTTTCAGTGGAGCTTTCATACGCTTATAGCTCTTAGTGCATCCGTTGCATGTCAATCCCTACTCCTCGAATTGATATCGATCGATAGGCCTCTCCATTGCCTATTGATCCACCGAGTTGATGTGAGACTTTCTTTCTTTTTGACTCCCTTATTAATCTGTACCACCGCATTCTATTCCACTTGTAGTGCTAAGTCCATGACTCACGCTCATGTATTGAGTGGAGTTGAAAATGCTGAAGCGCGTGAAAAAGAATGATACAATTGCCTGGTTTAACACCGGGGTGCTCATGATTTATATTTATGCGGTGAAGGCAGAGTCATGCCATGCTTACATAATTCAATGAGTAGGGATAACATTCGTTGAGCATTGTATATCTTGAAAAGTAATGATTATGTTCTTATATTCATGGATATTATTATGTTGATATCAATTACTTCATCGTTTCTCAATATTTATACCGCAAGAGGATTACATGGTAAACATGCTAGGTAGCATTCAACATCAAAAATTATCTTTGTTTTATCATTTACCTACTCGAGGACGAACAGGAATTTAGCTCGGGGATGCTGATACGTCTCCGATGTATCTATAATTTTTTATTGTTTCATGCTATTATTATATCAATTCTACATACTTTATATGTAATTTTATATCATTTTTGGGAACTAACCTATTAACCCAGTGCCCAGTGCCAATTCCTGTTTTTGCCTATTTTCTTGTTTCAGGGAAAAACTATATCAAACAAAGTCCAAATACAATAAAATTTTACGGTGATTTTTTCTAGACTAGAAGACACCTAGGAAGCTTCGGGAGGAGGCCAGAAGACCTACGGGTGAGCCACAAGCTCACACGGCGCGCCCCTGGGTGGCGCCACCTGAGCTTGTGGGCCCCCCATAGACCCCCCCTGACCTAATTCCAGTGCTATAAATTCCCTAAAATCCCAAAACCAACAGAGAGCCACCCTAAATAATTTTTTCGCTGCCACAAGCTTCTGTTCTTCCGCGATCCCATCTGGAGGCCTTTTCCGGTACTCTACCGGAGGGGGAATCGATCACGGAGGGCTTCTACATCAACCTTGCTGCACTTCCGATGATGTGTGAGTAGTTTACCACAGACCTACGGGTTCATAGTGATTAGCTAGATGGCTCATTCTCTCTCTTTGATCTTCAATACAATGTTCTCTTCGAAGATGGATCCGACATAATCCTTTTGTGCGGTGTGTTTGTTGGGATCCGCTGAATTGTGGGTTTATGATCATATTATTCATTGAAAATAATTGAGGCTTTGCTGTACTTTATTATGTATGATTGTTATATCTATGTAATGCTTTCCGATCTATGGGTTTTCTTTGGCCAAGTTGATCTATCGATCTTCAGTGGAAGTGGTGCATAGTAGTAGGTTCAATCTTGCGGTGTCCTCACCTCGTGACAGAAGGGGTAGCGAGGCACGTATTTGTATTGTTGCTACTAAGGGTAAAATGACGGGTTTTAATTATATTGATTAGTTTTATTCTATATACATTATGTCATCTTGCTTAAAGCGTTGCTCTGTTCGTCATGAACTTAATACCATAGATGCAGGCAGGAGTCGATCGATTGGTGGAGTAATAGTAGTAGATGCAAAATCGCTTCGGTCTACTTGTCACGGATGTAATGCCTATATACATGATCATGCCATGAATAACGTCATAACTATGTGCTTTTCTATCAATCGCCCAATAGTAATTATCTACCCACCGTATGCTATTCTTTTGAGAGATATGCCTCTAGTGAAAACTATGGCCCCCGGGTCTACTTCAATCATATTACAAAAAAACCAAAAATACCTTGCTGCAATTTATTTACTTTTTATTTACTTTGCAATTTATCTATCTACCATTACTAGATTTGATCCTTGCAATTAACGAGTACAAGGGGATTGACAACCCTCTTGCCCGCGTTGGGTGCAAGTATTTGCTCTTGTGTGTGCAGGTACTGTTGACGGGTGTTTGTGTGGTTCTCCTATTGGTTCAATAACCTTGGTTCTCTACTGAGGGAAATACTTATCCGCTACCATACTGCTTCACCCTTCCTCTTCGGGGGAAATCCCAACGCAGCTCACAAGTAGCAGGTATGTAGACTCACTCCCCTCTCATTACTAGCATCTCCATAGATTAGATCTTGGGTGTTTCATTGGAATTTTGTTGTTTTCCATGCTACGTTCCCCATCAAATTGGTGTGACCGCCCTAGGAGCTTCCCCCTCCCAAAGTCGGCTAGCCCTCGGGGCTATTATAAAGAGAGGGGAGGTGTAGCCCAAAAGGACACGACTTTCTAGTGCCCTTGGGTTGCGCCCTCTCTCTCTCTCTCTCTCTCTCTCTCTCTCTCTCTCTCTCTCTCTCTCTCTATCTCTCTAGTTCTCCACCGGAAATAGTTTCGTACGCCGCAAGGCTGCTCCGCCGCTTCTAGTTCTCCGGCGGCGTCTAGTTCTGGACAGCGAAGCACTGCTGCATCGGTGATCTTGTATGTCTGTGCAATCCGTAGAGAGAATGTTCTTTCGTTTTTTGTACGAGGAACTGTTCGAGGGAGAAAATTCCCGCGGTTGGGAGGTTGTAAATCTTAGCTGCGGTAATCTGCATCAAATCGCTTCACCAACTCTCCTCTCCGCTATATTACTTGGTGAGCGATGCAATCTATACTTGCCTCTTCATAGTGATCCTGGGAACTTGATTCGTAGGCCATAATTATTTTTGTTTTCTACTATGTTTCTCAACAGAGCCTCCACAGGATCCTGATGTACAGGGCCAGCGGAATCAACGTCATCTTCCTAGACACTATAGCAAAGATGGGGATCTCGAAGTCTCGTCTGCACCACTCACTGACCAACTTCCACGGCTTCGTACCAAGCCTCCATGTGAAACCCCTCGGAATCCTCGACCCGAGCATCGGCGATGAGTGCTCTGAAGTGTGAGCCATAGCCAATAGAGGGCAATCCATAGCCGATAGAGGCCCCGTAGCGGTCGGCGAAGGGCCAATCATGGCGGTCGGCAGAGGGAGAGTCGCGATCGACGGAGTGTCAGTCAGTGACACTGAAGGTGCCATCAGGGCCTACGGCGGACAGGGGCTGACGCCAGTGGAAGATCCATCGCAGCACACAAAATGACCGAGCACAAAATCGATGAGTATCTAGTTACGAACTCACGAAGAGGGTGTTCTGGACTTTTTTCCATTAAAAAGAGTAACTGGCAAAAAAACGTACCTATCTGGAATATCGCGACCACGTTTCCAATGCACATTTCTGCGACAAATACATTCTTCGGATCAGTATGAACATTTCCCTGCAGAAAACGTACACCTATTTAATATAGAACATATGCATGTCTAGTTTTAATAAACGTTTGATAACACAAGTTCAACTTGTAGATGAATTAACAATCGGGAAAGAAAGTTTAACCATGTGAATAGATGATTCGTTCACTGTAGATCTTGTTGCAGTTGAAGATGAAGGTACGTCGACTATGGTGCGCTTGTTCTGTAGTGTCTGTGTACAACCATGCATTGGCTAGTGATACATCCAATTTGCATCATGATTTCCTACTGTTATTTATTTTGTTTTTAATCATTATTTCACTTTATGGTAAAATTCTTATGCCTTTTCTCTCTTAATTTGCAAGATTTACATGAAGAGGGAGAATGCCGGCATCTGGAATTCTGGACCTGAAATAGCCACATCAGAGATACCTATTCTACAGAGCTCCAATTGACCTGAAACTTCACGAAGATTTTTTTATTGAATATATAAAAAATATTGGAGAAAAGAGATAATGGAGGGAACCCACCAATTGCCCACAAGGCAACAGGGTGCGCCCTATTGCCTTGTGGGGCCCACAGCTGGCCTATGGCCCCCTCCTTCTGCTATATAAGGTCATCTGCCCTAGAAAAAAAATAAGGAGAGGACTTTCGGGACGAAGCGTCGCCGTCTCGAGGCGGAACCTGGGCAGAGCTATTTTGCTCTCCAGTGGAGCGATTCCGCCGTGGATACTTCCCTCCCGGAGGGGGAAATCGAAGCCATCGACATCACCAACGATCCTCTCATCGTGGGAGGAACAATCTTCATCAACATATTCACCAGCACCATCTCATCTCAAACCCTAGTTCATCTCTTGTATTTAATCTTTGTCTCAAAACCTCAGATTGGTACCTGTGGGTTGCTAGTAGTGTTGATTACATCTTGTAGTTGATGCCAGTTGGTTTATTTGGTGGAAGATTATATGTTCAGGTCCTTAATGCTATTCAATACCCCTTTGATCTTGAACATGAATATGATTTGTGAGTAGTTACTTTTGTTCTTGAGGACATGGGAGAAGTCTTGTCATAAGTAATCATGTGAATTTGGTATTCGTTCGATATTTTGATGATATGTATGTTGTTGCTTCCTTTAGTGGTGTCGTGTGAACGTCGACTACATGACACTTGACCATCTTTGGGCCTAAGGGAAGGCATTGTGGAGTAGTAATTAGATGATGGGTTGCTAGAGTGACAGAAGCTTAAACCCTAGTTTATGCGCTATTCCGTAAGGGGCTGATTTGGATCCATAAGTTTCATGCTATGGTTAGAGTCATCTTAATTATTCTTTCATAGTTGCGGATGCTTGTGAGAGGGGGTAATCATAAGTGGGAGGATTGTTCAAGTAAGAACACCACCCAAGCACCAGTCCACCCACATATCAAATTATCAAAGTAGCGAACGCGAATCAAAAAAACATGATGAAAGTGACTAGATGAAATTCCCATGTGTCCTCGAGAACGCTTTGCTTATTATACGAGTTCGTTCCGGCTTGTCCTTTGGTATAAAAAGGATTGGGCCACCTTTCTACACTATTTGTTACCGTTACTACTTGTTACTTGTTACGAATTATCTTGCTATCAAAACTATCTGTTACCGCTACTTTCAGTACTTGCAGAGAATACCTTGCTGAAAACCGCTTGTCATTTCCTTCTGCTCCTCGTTGGGTTCAACACTCTTACTTATTGAAAGGACTACGATTGATCCCCTATACTTGTGGGTCATCAAGACTCTTTTCTGGCGCCGTTGCCAGGGAGTGAAACGCCTTTGGTGACTGGAATTTGCTAAGGAAACATTTATATTACGTGCTGAAATTTATTGTCACTTGTCACTATGGAAAGTAATCCTTTGTGGGGCTTGTTCGGGGTATCTTCACCTCGACCGGAAGCAATAAGAGTTTCTCCTCAACCTATTGAACCTACTCAAAATATTTATTATGAAATTCCTTCGGGTATGATAGAGAAACTGCTAGCTAATTCTTATGCAGGAGATGGAACGGTACATCCCGATATGCACTTGATCTTTGTGCATGAAATTTGTGGATTGTTTAAGCTTGCAGGTTTATCCGAAGATGGAGTTAAGAAGAAAGTATTGCCTTTATCTTTGGAGGTAAAGGCATTGATATGGTATAGGCTATGTGATGATACTGAAACATGGGACTGGAACCGGTTGAAGCTGGAATTCCACCAGAAATTTTATCCTATGTATTTGGTTCATCGTGATCGGAATTATATATATAATTTTTGACCTCGTGAAGGAGAAAGTATCGCTCAAGCTTGGGGGAGGCTTAAGTATATGTTGCACACATGCCCCAATCATGAGCTCTCAAGAGAAATAATTCTTCAAAACTTTTATGCTCGGCTTTCTTATAATGATCAATCCATACTCGATACTTCTTCTGCTGGTTCCTTTATGAAGAGAACTATTGAATCCAGATGGGACCTCCTAGAAAGAATTAAACGTAACTCTGAAGATTGGGAAATCGACAAAGGTAATGAGTCAGGTATAAATCTTGAGTTTGATTGTGTTAGATCTTTTATGGAAACTGATGCTTTTCGTAAGTTTAGTACTAAATATGGACTTGACTCTGAGATTGTAGCTACCTTTTGTGAATCTTTTGCTCCTCATGTTGATCTCCCTAAGGAGAAATGGTTTAAATATCACTACCTATTGAATTGAATGAAGAACCTGTTAGTCTTAAAGAAGAAACAATTGTTTACCATGTTGATCAAGTTGTGCCTACTTCTTATATTGAGAAACCTCATTTCCCTGTTAGGATTATGGAACATGCTAAAGCTTCAACTGTGATTAATAAGAGTAATATTAGAGCACCTAGACCTTCTGAACAAATTAAAGTTGAACCTAGTGTTGCAATGGTTAAAGATCTTTTGGTTGATAATATTGATGGACATGTCATATATTTCTGTGATGAAGCAACTAGAATTGCTAAGCTAGACCCTAAAGATAAAATCAAACCTGTAGTTGGCATGCCTGTTATTTCTATTAAAATTGGAGATCATTGCTATCATGGTTTATGTGATATTGGTGCTAGTGTGAGTGCTATTCCGTTTACTCTCTATCAAGAAGTCATGAATGATATTGCACATGTTGAGATTGAAGATATTGATGTTACTATTAAGCTTGCAAACAGAGATACTATTTCACCACTTGGGATTGTTAGAGATGTTGAAGTCTTGTGTGGTAAGATCAAATACCCTACTGATTTTCTTGTTCTTGGATCACCACAAGGTGATTTTTGTTCCATTATATTTGGTAGACCCTTCTTGAATACTGTTAATGCTAAGATTGATTGCACTAAAGAAATTGTTAGTGTTAATTTTGGTGAGATGTCTCATGAGTTTAATTTCTCTAAGTTTCGTAGACAACCTCATGATAAAGAATTGCCTAGTAAGGATGAAATTATTGGCCTTGCCTCTATTGTTGTGCCTCCTACTGATCCATTAGAACAATATTTGCTTGAGCATGAGAATGACATGAATATGCATGAAAAAAATGAAATAGATGAATTGTTCTTTAAACAAGCACCTATTCCGAAACATAATCTGCCTATTGAAACCTTGGGATGTCCACCTCCACCCAAGGGTGATCCTGTGTTTGATTTAAAGCAATTACCTGATACTCTAAATATGCTTATCTGGATGAAAAGAAGATATATCGTGTTATTATTAGTGCTAACCTTTCAGTGCATGAAGAAAAGAGATTACTTAAAACTCTGACGAAGTACCATGCCGCTATTGGATATACTCTCGATGATCTTAAGGGCATTAGTCTCACTTTATGTCCGCATAAAATTCATATGGAGCCAGATGCTAAACCCGTTGTTGATCATCAAAGAAGGCTGAATCCTAGAATGAAGGATGTGGTAAGAACTGAAATATTAAAGCTTCTGGAGGCAGGTATAATTTATCCCATAGCTGATAGTAGATGGGTAAGTCCTGTTCATTGTGTTCCTAAGAAAGGAGGTATTACCGTTGTTCCTAATGATAAAAATGAACTTATCCCACAAAGAATTGTAACTGGTTATAGGATGGTAATTGATTTCAGGAAATTAAATAAAGCTACTAGAAAAGATCATTACCCCTTGCCTTTTATTGATCAAATGTTAGAAAGGTTGTCTAAGCATACACACTTTTGTTTCCTAGATGGTTATTCTGGTTTATCTCAAATACCTGTGTCACCTGAAGATCAAGAGAAAACCACCTTTACTTGTCCTTTTGGAACTTATGCTTATCGTCGTATGCCTTTTCGTTTATGTAATGCACCTGCTACCTTTCAAAGATGTATGACTGCTATATTCTCTGACTTTTGTGAAAAGATTGTTGAGGTTTTCATGGATGATTTCTCCGTTTACGGAACTTTTTTTGATGATTGCTTAAGCAACCTTGATCGAGTTTTGCAGAGATGTGAAGAAACTAATCTTGTCTTGAATTGGGAGAAGTGCCACTTTATGGTGAATGAAGGTATAGTTCTTGGGCACAAAATTTCTGAAAGAGGTATTGAAGTTGATAAAGCTAAAGTTGACGCTATTGAGAAAATGCCATGTCCTAAAGATATCAAAGGTATAAGAAGTTTCCTTGGTCATGCTGGTTTCTATAGAAGGTTTATAAAAGACTTCTCTAAAATTTCTAGACCTCTTACCAATCTCTTACAAAAAGATGTTCCATTTGTTTTTGATGATTATTGTGTAGAAGCCTTTGAAATACTTAAGAAAGCCTTAATTTCTGCAGCTATTGTTCAACCACCTGATTGGAACCTACCCTTTGAAATTATGTGTGATGCTAGTGATTATGCTGTAGGTGCTGTTCTAGTACAAAGAGTTGATAAGAAATTGAATGTTAGTCATTGTGCTAATAAAACTCTAGACAGTGCTCAAAGAAATTATGCTACTACTGAGAAAGAATTTTTAGCAGTTGTGTTTGCATGTGATAAATTCAGATCTTATATTGTTGATTCCAAAGTTACTGTTCACACTGATCATGCTACTATTAAATATCTTATGGAAAAGAAAGATGCTAAACCTAGACTTATTAGGTGGGTTCTTTTGCTACAAGAATTTGATTTGCATATTGTTGATAGAAAGGGAGCTGAGAATCCCGTAGCTGATAATTTGTCTAGAATGGAGAATGTTCTTGATGACCCACTTCCTATTAATGATGATTTTCCTGATGAACAATTAGCTGTGATAAATGCTTCTCGTAATACACCTTGGTATGCAAACTATGCTAATTACATTGTTGCTAAATATATACCACCTAGTTTCACATTCCAACAAAAGAAAAAGGTTTTCTTTGATTTAAGACATTACTTTTGGGATGACCCACATCTATATAAAGAAGGAGTAGATGGTATTATTAGACGTTGTGTACCTGAGCATGAATAGGAACAAATCCTACGTAAGTGCCACTCCGAGGCATTTGGACGACACCATGTGGGAGACCGAACTGCACACAAGGTATTACAATCTGGTTTTTATTGGCCTACTCTTTTCAAGGATGCACGCAAGTTTGTCCTTTCTTGTGATGAATGTCAAAGAATTGGTAATGTTGGTAGACGTCAGGAAATGCCTATGAATTATTCACTTGTTATTGAACCATTTGATGTTTGGGGTTTGAATTATATGGGACCTTTTCCTAAATACAATGGGTATACTCATATTTTAGTTGCTATTGATTACATTACTAAGTGGGTAGAAGCTATTCCAACTAGTAGTGCTGATCATAACACTTCTATTAAAATGCTTAAAGAATTTATTTTCCCAAGGTTTGGAGTCCCTAGATATTTAATGACTGATGGTGGTTCACATTTTATTCATGGTGCTTTCCGTAAGTTGCTTGCTAAATATGATGTTAACCATAGAATTGCATCTCCTTATCATCCTCAGTCTAGTGGTCAAGTTGAATTAACTAATAGAGAAATAAAATTGATTTTGCAAAAGACCGTTAATAGATCCAGAAAGAATTGGTCTAAGAAACTTGATGATGCATTATGGGCTTACAGAACTGCATAAAAAAAATCCTATTGGTATGTCTCCGTATAAAATGGTTTATGGAAAAGCATGTCATTTACCTCTTGAATTAGAACATCAAGCTTATTGGACACTTAAAGAAGTTAACTATGATTTTAAACTTGCCGGTGAGAAGAGGTTATTTGATATTAGCTCTTTTGGTGAATGGAGAGCCCAAGCCTATGAAAATGCCAAGTTGTTTAAAGAAAAAGTTAAAAGATGGCATGACAAAAGAATTCAAAAAACGGGAATTCAAAGTAGGTGATCATGTTCTATTATACAATTCTCATTTAAGATTTTTTCCAGGAAAACTTCTCTCTAAATGGAAGGGGCCATATGTCATCGAAGAAGTTTATCGCTCCGGAGCCATCAAAATAAATAACTCCGAAGGCAATAATCCAAGAGTGGTGAATGGGCAAAGAATTAAGCATTATATTTCAGGTACTCCCATTAATGTTGAAACTAATATTATTGAAATAATTACACCGGAAGAGCACATAGAAGAGTCCTTCTGGAATGCTCCAGAACCCTGAAAAGGGGTAGGTATGTGATACGGTAAGTAAACCGACTCCAAAAATTCCATAAAAGTTATTTCTATCAGTTTTGGAATATTAGAAAAATTACAAAAATAAGAAACAGCCGAGGGGACCCACGTGTCACCCACAAGGCAACAGGGCGCGACCCCCCTGGGGCGCGCCGTGATGCCTTGTGGGCCCCACGTGTGCCTTCCCGACTCCGTTTTCTTCCCGTATGCTTGTTTTGCAAGATAAAAACTCTTTATATATACTCCCGCATGTTTTGACCACCGCATCGCAAGTTTCTCCTCTGTTCTTGTTTCGGGCTATTTTTTTGACAGATCTAGGTCGCCATGAGGTCTCCAAGCTCGTCCAAGGACAAGTTCTATGAGAAGGTCATCAATCCGTACCTACCGGAGGTGATGAAGCACCCTCAAGCCATTAAGATGCGTGAGGGGGTGCTCCACATCCGGGACGTTCAATGACCTAAGAAGACCGGGAGCGAGAAGGCCAGGTTGGAAGCGGTGGAACAAGAGATCTTCAAGTGCCAGGGCATGGTGGAGCGCAGACTTTGTGCTAACCACTCCATGATCACGGAATTCATCCGTGAGCACAAGGTGGACGGCAAGAATATTGGGGACGTCATCTTCAAACTCAATGATAGGATTGATTATCTTCAGGCCCAAATATATGATCTACAAATCCAAAATTTTGAGTATGAGGCCAAGTTCAAAGGTACGAGTTTAGCTGCAAATTTCAGGAATCCGGAAACACATTCGTCCTTTTATGATGGAGAGCCTATGCCTTGGAAGACGGAGGACAATCCTACCTCACCATCAGCATCATCACCGAAGAAGGAGACCTAAGTACATGGGTATGGGCACTCCCCTTGGCTTGTGCCAAGCTTGGGGGAGGCGCCCCGGTATCGTATCACCATCACTTTTTCATCATCATTATCTATCTTAGTTTGATCCTTAGTTATTTCATGCTTTAGAGAAATAAAAATTTTAGTATGATTTAGTTTCGAGTGTTTGCTTTGTGATCTATCTATCTATGTAATCGTGTGTGAAAGTTACATAATAAAGAGTAGTTTGAGTTGAGTGTTTTGCTTTTGATGATCCAATCTTAGAAATAAAGAAAGAATAAAAATAAGATCATGTGCTAATCTCATGGGGAGTGATGACTTCACATAAAAGAAGTATAATTGATAAAACTTGTTGGAAGTTGACAAACATAGCATTGGTCATTGTAGCAATTCATGAAAAAGTAATAAAGGAAGAGTGGTCTCACATATAAATACACTATCTTGGACATCTTTTATGATTGTGAGCCCCCATAAAATATTCAATGTCAATTAGTTGACGTTGGACAAGGAAGACAACGTAATGGGTTATGTTTGCTTATATTCACCTAGAAGTTATATTGTTTTGGATCCTCTAACATGTGGTATTTGCCCCCTATCTTTGCTAGCCAAAATCGGCACCAAGTAGAGATACTACTTGTGCATCCAAAAACCCTTAAACCCAGTTTCATGCCATGAGAGTCCACTATATCTACCTATGGATTGAATAAGATCCTTCAAGTAAGCTGTCATCGGTGCAAAAGCAATAAAAATTGCTCCTAAATATGTATGAACTTTTATTGTAAGGGAAAATAAGCTTTGTACGATCTTGTGATGGTGGAGCAATAAAAAGCAACAGACTGCATAATAAAGGTCGCTATCACAAGGGGCAATATAAAGTGACGTTCCTTTACATTAAGAGCTTGCACATCCGAAAACAAAAGCGCATGACAACCTCTGCTTCCCTCTGCGAAGGGCCTATCTTTTACTTTATGTATTTACTTTCATGCAAGAGTCAATAGTATTCTCCTCTATTCCATTTTTATTTTCTCCTTTGGCAAACATCATGTGGTGGGGATTGATCCATGCATATATATCCAGTTGATTGTAGGTGATCATGAGTTATTATTGTTGACATTACCCTTGAGGTAAATACGTTGGGAGGCGAAATTATAAGCCCCTATCTTTCTATGTCTTCGACTGAAACTTTTGCTCCATAAGTATAATGTGAGTGTCAGCAACCATAGAAGATTAAATGATAGTTGAGTATGTGAACTTGCTAAACAAAGCTCTTACATAGACTCTTTCTGATAATATGATTAATTGCAGTTGCTTCAGTGACTGAGATCATTGTTTGTTAGTTTTCAATTCGGTTTATGGTTCATACTTTAACTTGTGGATGAATTGCCACTTTTTCATGAGGAGTTTTATGATGATATATTGCTATTATAATAAAGATCATGATGCTCCATGTCCGTATTTTATTTTTATCGACGTCTCTCTCTCTAAACAAGTGGTCATGATTATCGATTTCGACTTTTCGCTTGAGGGCAAGCGAGGTCTAAGCTTGGGGGAGTTGATACGTACAATTTGCATCATCATTTCCTACTGTTATTTATTATGCTTTTAATCATTATTTCACTTTATGGTACAATTCTTTTGCCTTTTCTCTCTTAATTTGCAAGATTTACATGAAGAGGGAGAATGCCGGCAGCTGGAATTCTGGACCTGAAATAGCCACATCAGAGATACCTATTCTACAGAGCTCCAATTGACCTGAAATTTCACGGAGATTTTTTATTGAATATATTAAAAATATTGGAGAAAAGAGATAATGGAGGGGACCCACCAGTTGCCCACAAGGCAAGAGGGCGCGCCCTATTGCCTTGTGGGGCCCACAGATGGCCTCTGGCCCCCTCCTTTTGCTATATAAGGTCATTTTCCCTAGAAAAAAAATAAGGAGAGGACTTTCGGGATGAAGCGCCGCCGTCTCGAGGCGGAACCTGGGCAGGAGCTATTTTGCTCTCCGGCGGAGCGATTCCGCCGTGGATACTTCCCTCCCGGAGGGGGAAATCAAAGCCATCGACATCACCAATGATCCTCTCATCGTGGGAATGACCAATCTTCATCAACATCTTCACCAGCACCATCTCATCTCAAACCCTAGATTGTAATAGTAAGAATAAGAGGTAGTAACGCACTACCAAATCTAGAACAACATGTTATCTCAAGAAGAAGAAATCATTCAATTATGAAAACATCACACAAGATTTAATAAGAACCTGCATACTAAATTACTGTAACCCTAGATAGAACTAGCTGCAGTACCCCATATAACACGACTAATTTATTAAGAAACTACATATTAAATTGGTATAACCCTAGATAAAATTAGATGCTGTACGGAGCCTACAATTTGATTGCTTCTTTGAAAGAACAACATGTGAAAACGTACAAGCATGTGCAAATCTTAAAAGGGGCGGTGGGGCGAGAGGGGGGTAGAGTTGTTACCTGCTAGTCTAGGATTAGGTTTCAGGGTCGATGAGGGAAGTTTACATTGTTTGCCGCTTCTAAGCACGCCGGCCATGCCGGACGCCGGGGAGGGGTCCATTTGGCCACCACAAGTGGACTAGATCTGGGGAAGAAGAGACATATGAGGGGACAGTGCGAATGAGGTTGTGGGTTCATTTGGTGAATTGGGAAGAAGCTTTATATGGTGGGTGGGGGGAAAATGAGTGCGACATTTAAATTAGTTGGAGGGAACAAAAAAAGAGGGAACAAAAATTTCGGGGCGAAGCAAAATATTAAAGGAAGGTGGAATCCTTTTTTGAGTAAAAGGGAGGTGGAAATTAATTTGCGTGGACGTACGCATTTCTTGCATTTTCCATCAAAAAAATATATAATCCAACATCAATACGTTCAAAAAATTGTGAAACTTGGCATGTGGTCTCATTATGGGTGTATTACGTACGACAAAAAAGTTTTACAAAAAATGGCAAATGTTTTGGTGATATTTAGCTTACAAGAGCTTTATTTGTCATGCCAAGGTCCAGTGAACAAGTTTGCAATGAACCATTCTTTTCCTTGTGCATGACAAACTAGCAATAATTTAAAATTGATCATATAAGAGATCTTTGTCCATGTTAAATTTGAACTGACGTCACCACTTGACATGTCTGATGGTTGTTCACTTCCCATTTGAAAATCTAGATGCTACGGCCATTTGTACCTCCTACTAACACTACTTCCATACCCCTAGTGCACTCATGTTCTCCTTGATTCGAACAACTTATTGTAGATGAGTTTTCTCACTCAATGTGGTATTTCCTTTCATTTTCAATGTACTCATAACCATTTCAAGATCTATTTGCTACGACCTTTTATACCCCCTACTAACACTACTTCCATACCCTTAGTGCACACATGTTCTCCTTGATTCAAACAACTTATTGTAGATGTGCTTTCTCATTCAATGTGGTATTTCCTTTAATTTTGCAGGTACTCAACCATTTCAAGATCTATTTCCTATGACCTTTCATACCCCCTACTAACACTACTTCCATAACCCTTAGTGCACACATGTTATCCTTGATTCAAACAACTTATTGTACATGTGTTTTCTCATTAATGTGGTATTTCCTTTCATTTTCCACATACTCATAACCATTTCAAGATCTATTTTCTACGACCTTTCATACCCCTACTGCTACTTGTAGTCTGCGTTGGTATTTCCCCGAAGAGGAGAGGATGATGCAGTACAGTAGAGATAAGTATTTCCCTCAGTTAAGAACCAAGGTTATCAATCCAGTAGGAGAACCAAGCAAAATTCCGTTAAGCGCACCTGCACACACAAAAGCAAACACTTGCACCCAACGCAAATAAGAGGGTTGTCAATCCTCTTAGCGGTTATTTGCAAGGATTAAATTTTATAGAGATAAATAGATAAACTAAAATACTAATTAAAATAAAAGTAAATAAATTGCAGCAAGGTATTTTTAGGTTTTTATACATGACAAAGTAGACCGGGGGCCATAGTTTTCACTAGCGGCTTCTCTCTCGAACACATAGCATACAGTGGGTAAACAAATTACTGTTGGGCAATTGATAGAAAAGCAAATAATTATGATGGATTCATGTCAATGATCATGTATATAGGCATCATGTCCGAGACAAGTAGACCGACTCCTGCCTGCATCTACTACTATTACTCCACCCATCGACCGCTATCCAGCATGCATCTAGGGTATTAAGTATGAAACAGAGTAACGCCTTAAGCAAGATGACATGATGTAGACAAAGTAAACTCAAGCAATATGATTAAACCCCATCTTTTTATCCTTAATGGTAACAATACAAATACGTGTCATGTCCCCTTCTGTCACTGGGATTGAGCACCACAAGATTGAACCCATCACAAAGCACCTCTCCCATTGCAAGACAAATCAATCTAGTAGGCCAAACCAAATCGATAGATCGGAGAGAAATACAAAGCTATAAAAATCATGCAAAAAAGAGTTCAGAGAAGACTCAAATATTTCTCATGAATAATCTGATCATAAACTCACAATTCATCGGATCCCAACAAACACACCGCAAAAGAAGATTACATTGGATAGAACTCCAAGAACATCGAGGAGAACATGGTATTGAAGATCAAAGAGAGAGAAGAAGCCATCTAGATACTAGCTATGGACCCGTAGGTCTGTGGTAAACTACTCACACATCATCGGAAGGGCAGCAAGGTTGATGTAGAAGCCCTCCGTGATCGATTCCCCCTCCGGTAGAGTACCAGAAAAGGCCTCCAGATGGGATCGCGGAAGAACAGAGAATTAATCCTTGCAAATAACCGCTAAGAGGATTGACAACCCTCTTATTTGCGTTGGGTGCAAGTGTTTGCTTTTGTGTGTGCAGGTGCGCTTAACGGAATTTTGCTTGGTTCTCCTACTGGATTGATAACCTTGGTTCTTAACTGAGGGAAATACTTATCTCTACTATACTGCATCATCCTCTCCTCTTCGGGGCTACAAGTAGCAGGAAGAATTTCTGGCGCCGTTGCCGGGGAGACATCATAAAAACTACCAAGTACCTTCGCACAAACTATCATCCACTTGCATTTATTTTTCCTTTTTATTTGCATTTGCTTCTCGTTTTCATCTCCCCCACTTCTAATTTTTTTTTTACAAAAACAGAAAAATATTTTTATTTGCTTGTTTACTAGTTCGCTTGTTTGCTTCAACACTATGGCTAGTTCTTCGCTTGTTACTATCACCCGCGAAAATGAAGTGCTTAATTTTAAACAAAGGGGAGGAGAAAATTTAAAAGATGCTTGGTATAGTATTTGCGATGCTCAAAATAGATCAACTCGTAAGCAATCCACTACCGTTCTTCTTCGAAATTTTTATGTGGGAGTTACTACTTGGTATAGATTTGTGCTTGACACTATTACCGGAGGGAATTTCTTGATGTGTTCCACTTTGGATGCTTTCAATGCTATGGGAAATTTAGTGGGTTCACCTCCTATCATTATCAATGAAACAGCTTTGACTTTGGAGCATGTTATGCAAAGGTTAGAAGCTATTGAAAATAAAATGTCTACTATTGAACATCTTGGGAAATTAGATAAAATGATTCATAATCATATTACTCAATTTGGTTCTAAGGTGGGAATTGCTTTGAAAACTTTAAAGGAAAAGGAACCGATAATTAACGAAAGGATAGAACAAAGCCCCGCTAGAATTGACAAATTAGAAGAGATTATCAATAACTTAGGTTCCGCTTTTTCCTCCGCTAAAAACATTGATAGGACTCCTCCCAATAAAAATTGCAAGTTTATATATGTTCCTAAGGTTAAGAGTGCTACTTGTAGTAAAGGGAGGGAGGATCTTAAAATGATTAGCGTGCACCCAAATTTCATTGATATAATGAAGGAACCTATCCATAAAAGCAAATTTTTTGATTTTGTGTCTAGAAGTGTGATGATGAGAAACTCATATGTTAAATCTACTAGAAAAAATGGGTGTGTAATTGAGGAGTTGGAAATGAAGGATGACAACACTTGAAACTATGCATTATGCCTAGCAAGGGGCATAAAACAATAGCGCTTGTTGGGAGGCAACCCAATGAATAAAATAAATTTTTGTTTTTACTTTCTGTTTTTGTGTGTTTACACAATTATAGCCTCTGTTATGATTGTGTTTTATCTTTTAATTAGTGTTTGTGCCAAGTAATGCCTTTGGGATGATTTGGATGATAGTATAATTGATGTTGTTTGAAAACAGAAACTTTTGCATCCAGTGATGGAATTTTTATTTTTCGTTAGAGCATCAGAACCTTCTGAATTTTTTACACAAGATTGATATATGAATTTCCCACGTTTTCCTAAGTTTTCAGAATTTTTGGAGTTACAGAAGTATGACGTTAATTCAGGTATTCACATACTGTTCTGTTTTAGACAGATTCTGTTTTTGTTGCATAGTTTGCTTATTTTGATGAATCTATGGATCGTATCGGGGGGTATGAGTCATGCAAAAGTTGGAGTACAGTAGCATTATGCCAATATTAAATATGAATCAATTTACAACAGTACCTAAAGTTTAAGATTTGTATTTTATACTAATGGATCTCACGAGGTTTCTGTTGAGTTTTGTATGCTGAAGTTTTCAAGTTTTGGGTGAGACTACAATGTATAAAGGAATAAGGAGCGGCAAGAGCCTAAGCTTGGGGATGCCCAAGGCACCCCAAGGTAATATTCAAGGAAGACTCAACCGTCTAAGCTTGGGTATGCCCCGGAAGGCATCCCCTCTTTCATCTACAATCTATCGGTAACTCACTTGGAGCTATATTTTTATTCATCACATGATATGTGTATTACTTGGAGCGTCTTGTGATATAGTTTGTTTGCTTTTTAGTTTGTCACAATCATTTTTGCTGAACACACCTTTTTGAGAGGGACACATATTATTCGTGATTTGATTGAATACTCTATGTGCTTCACTTATATCTTTTGAGCTAGGCAGTTGCTCTAGTGATTCACTTATATCTTTTAGAGCACCGCAGTGGTTATATTTTAAAGAAATAGTTGCACTCTGAAAGCATAGGTTATCTCCCAGAGGGGGGGGTGAATGGGAGATTATTAGAAATTCGTCAAACTATGATGAATTTGACAAAGATCAGAGTGAAGAAATAGAAACGCAAGGGAAACTAAGTCATCACAGAATTAGAGTACATGCGATCAGGATACATAAGAGTGAAGAACATGCAATCATACAATCATACAAGCATGAGGAATATGAACTGAGGAAATAAAGGATAGCACGATCAAATACTTCAGTTCAAATTCATCAGAGGATAGATCAGAAATTCTTTAACAGCGGAATAAAGTAAGGGAGGGTGAGGAATTTGAAACCAGGTTGGCTCGGTGAAGACAATGGAATTTGGTAGACCAGTTCTAGTTGCTGTATCAACTGTACGTCTGGCTGAGGTGGCTGAGTTGCAACTCAGAGAACACTTAGTCCTCACCGTATTCCTCTTGAGCTAAGGTCACTTAGACCTCGCCCAATCACTCGTGGTAAGTCTTCAAGGTAGACTTCCGAAACCTTCACTGACTTGTTCACCGGCACGCCACAATTACTCTTGGGTGCTCAGAACATGACGCCTAACCGTCTGGAGGAATGACAGTCCTCAAAGGTAACAAGCGTCGGATCACACAGATCAATCTCTTCAGTGATGCTCAATCACTTAGGCTCTGGTTGGGTTTTTCCTCACTTGGGATCTCTCAAAGTCGTCAGAGGATGGGTTGCTCTCAAATGACAAGTGTCAAGTTCTCTCGGAGTAGCCAACCAACAAGTGGTTGTGGGGGGCGGCTATTTAAAGCCAGGGGGCAACCCGACATGAATTGTCATAAATGCCCTTGTCTGATTCGACCGTTGTCAGGATAAGGATCCACTCGACAGCTGGCACGCGGCGCAGCAACGGTTTGAAAATTGAACTCTCAATTTCGTCAGGGCACTCAATCCTCATGGTAGGCAGATCGCACTGGCGAACTCCTAATTCCTCAGCCTGACCAAATTCGTCAGCGACCAGATGAACTTCGTCACTGTCACTAGCAAATGCGTCAGCTGTACTGGAGATTTCCAAAGGCTTCACTCGAAGCGGCTTTTGTGTGTATAGGTTTGAGTAAGTTTGAGCATCACTTTGGAAATGTGAAATATATTTCACCTAGACCCCCTTTAACAGTACGGTTTTTCCTATGACTCAAATAAGAAGAAAAGAAACTACAAAAACCAAAGTCTTCAAGCTTCAAAGTCTTCACATCAATTTCTTCAAAGGTCGTACCAATTTCATCATCAAATTCTTCACTTGAAGAAATCTATTTTTAGGGGTCGTCTTCCGTGTGTTAAACCAAATCTTCAGGGACTCTGTCTCCTGTGTATACTCACAAACACATTAGTTCCTCAACCTATTTGTCTTCAATACTCCAAAACCACTAAGGGGGCACTCGATCACCAGCATAATCAGAATTGGAATATCCAGCAAGATCAAGTGATGAGCCCTTGGGATACCATAATCCAAGAGTTGTGGTGTGAGCTAAATATCGAAGAATTCGTTTCACAGCCTGGTGGTGTGATTCCTTCGGCGACGCTTGAAAACGGGCACACATGGAAACGCTAAGCATAATATC
Organism: Elymus sibiricus; assembly: GCA_039707655.1. NCBI lineage: Eukaryota > Viridiplantae > Streptophyta > Magnoliopsida > Poales > Poaceae > Elymus > Elymus sibiricus. Next base: position 196,432,377 of record CM077666.1, on the reverse strand, counting down.
TGGCCTAGATGCACATAGGTAAAGCAGCGAACCAATGATGGAGCGATATACCTTCTAATCGAAATCTTTACCATTTTTGTCAGTGTTGAGTTGGCCATTTGTTGACATTGGTATCTTGAGGCCTTTGCAATCTTGCATTCCGAATTTCTTCAGGCAGTCTTTGAGATATTTCTCCTGAGATATGAAGATGCCATTGGGTTGTTGATGAATTTGAAGCCCGTGGAAGAATTTCAACTCCCCCATCATAGACATCTGATATTCTTCTTGCATCATATGAGCAAATTTGTCACTGTATTTCTTGTTAGTGCAACCAAAGATAATATCATCAACATATATTTGGCATATGAACAATTCACCATCATAAGATTTAGTAAAAAGAGTAGGGTCAAGTGAACCGGGCTTGAACCCCTTTTTCTTCAGGAATTCCTTCAGTGTATCATACCAAGCCCTAGGGGCCTGCTTGAGGCCATAGAGTGCCTTGTTGAGTCTGAAGACTTTGTCAGGATGCTTAGGGTCCTCAAAACCTGGTGGTTGAGTGATACGTCTCCAACATATCTATAATTTTTGATTGTTCCATGCTGTTATATTATCAATCTTGGATGTTTCTATATTCATTTACAGCAATTATATATCATTTTTGGAGACTAACCTATTAACTTAGTGCCCAGTGCCAGTTGATGTTTTCTGCCCTGTTTTTGTTTTACAGAAAATCAATACCAAAGGAAGTCCAAATGCCATGAAACTTTTTGGAGATTTTTTTCTGGACAAGATAAACACTAGAAGCTTCGGGAGGAGGGCAGAAGCCCCAGGGGGTGCCCACGAGGCACCAGGGCACGCCTAGGGGGGGGGGCAGGCGCGCCCTGGTACCTCGTGGGGCCCACAGAGCTCCGTTTGACCTAATTCCTCCACTATAAATTCAGAAAAAATCAGAAACCCTCAGGGGAGTCCACGAAATACTTTTTCCGCCACCGCAAGTTTGTGTTCTCGAGAGATCCCATCTGGAGGCCTTCTCCGGTACTCCGCCGGAGGGGGAATTGATCACGGAGGGGCTCATTGTAACATCCCCATGTATTAAGCTACAGTGATCACCCTTTTGATAATGCCAAGTCACCATGATTAACAGTGCTTGATCATCATCTGAGTCATATCTCATTTCAAATTCCAACTCAAATTGAAAATTCAAATAGGAGGTAAAAATAAAAGTTGCTCAAATTTGAAAATAAAATAGTTCATAATATTGCAAGTAATCCCAAAGCAATTGTAAAAATGAAACCAACATTATTTGAATCCACAAATTGACCATAACATCCAAAACAGTGGACCAGCAGCAAATATTTTTGCCTTTTCAATTTCTAAAAATAGTTAAGCGGTTCCAAAAATCCTGAAACTTTTTGTGCAACACCCCAATATTGTGCTTGATTTATGTGCAAAGTATCACATCTAACAAAAATCATATAGCAGCTAAATTAAATAGGAAACAGAGAAGGAATAAATAAAACAGAAAAAGAAAAGAAAAAATAGAAGAACTGCACTGTGCACTTGTAGCCCACTGCTACAGTGCACAACCCAGCCCACCAACGGCCTTCTCCTTCCTCTCTGTACAGAGGAAGGCAGAGCCATGGCCGTGGCCTCTGGCCAGCCGTCCACGCGCCGAGGATCGTTCGTGTCGAGCATCCAGTGCATCCCCGATGCGGATAAGATCACCCCGAAACCCCCGGCAAACCCTAGCCCTCCCCTTTCTTCTCCCTCGCCAGCGCTTCTCTCCCTACGACAAACTGCCGCCATTGTCACCATGGACCTCGACGCCCGCGTGCACACCGAGCTCGCCGCCGGCTAGGACCTTGCCCTGGACCTCCGTCGCGCTCGACTACTTCGTCTCCATCACCGGATCGAGGTCGAGGGGCAACATTGGCGACGCCCGCGTCATCGTCTCCGTCCACGGCCGCCACTGCCACCGCCGCGGATCCACGCCACCGGACCTCCCCGACCCGTCCCGAGCTCGCCATCCACCACCTCGTGGTGAGCCTCCTCCGTTCCCCCCTTTTCCCTCTTCCTCCCCTCGCCGCGGGCGCCATGCGTCACCGCCGCCCGAGCCCGCGCGGGCTCGCGCTCAGCACGCCCCAACCGCGCCCCTACCCTGTGCTCCTGCCGCGCCCTGGGCTCCCCTGCCGCGCCCTGGGCTCCCCTGCCCGCGCCTCGTGCGCGCCCTGGCTATGCCAGCACGCGCTCGCCGCCCGCTGCTGCCCGCGCCCGCAGCCGCTCGTCGCCGGACAGCGCTGCTGCTAGCCGCTGTTGTTGCTCTGTTGCCGCGTTGCTACTGCTCTTTGCTGCTGCTGCCCATGCTGCCGCCGCCGCTGCCTAGCGTCGCCGCCACCGCTGCCTAGCGTCGCCGCCACCGCTGCCTCCTGCTGCCGCCGTCGCCCGCCGCTGCCGGCCGGCCTCCCCGCGCCCACCTCCGGCCGCTGACCACGGCCGCCCCTCTGCGGGTGCGCGCGCGTTGACTCCCTCCAGTGGCCGGCTGAGCCACTGTCCAGTGGGGCCGGCCCAGATTAAAAAAAAGAAGAAAAAAAAGAAAGAAAAGTAAATAAAAAAATATAAAAATAAAACATAAAAAATAAAAAATGAATGAGGCACTGACAGGTGGGCCCCATGAACAGTAGCCGTTGACCAGACAAACTTTGACTGGGTCAACTGGACCCACCTGTCAGCCACATATGCACATATCTGGGTACACTCTCTGTGTACCCGTAGCATTTTCCTATTTTAATTTCGAATTTAAATTAAATTCCAGAAATTACAGAAAATGATTAAAACTTTGAAAAATCATATAAAATAAACCGTAACTCGGATGTAAATAATTTATATATGAAAAACGATCAGAAAAATATGACGAATCCGAATATCCTACCCACATACCTGCCACACCCCTCTAACATACTGAACATGGAACCGTCCCCTCCGGTTCAGTGTACCGATAATCGCCCGGAGCTGGGAGAACACTCCCGGATAAATTCCCGCTCCGACTAACTTGCGTAGTGCTGCATTAGAACACCCCTAGCACAGCATGTTGACATGTCATGCATCCCTGTTGCATTTTTGCCATGTATTTATTGTTTCTTCCCCCTCCTTCTCTCCCGATAGACCCCGAGACTGCCGACGACACTGCTGAGTACGACTACGTCGTCAACGACCAGACCCCTTCAGCTGAGCTTCCAGCAAGCAAACCCTCCTTGATCATCCAGATACCGCCTATTCTTTCCCTCTTATGCTTGCATTAGAACTGCTACTGTTGATATTCCAGCAACTCCTATTCTGTTGCATAGGCTGATTTTGTAACTGTTGTTGATACCTTTCCTATTATCCTAATTGCTTAGTATAGGTTGGTCAGAGCCCCACCAGTTGGCCCTACACCCTTGTCCATGTTGCTACGCTAGAATTCGGGTCGTGATCCACGTGGCGGAGATCAGAAGAATGCTCACACATTCACTTTCATTTATTATTGGGGAACTGAAGGGCTGGCGGTACCATCCAGTAGAGATGGACCTGAGACCCGACAGCTCCCGTTGTTAAAAACGGGTCGGCTCCAAGAGCACCCGCGAGCCGTGTGTTATCAAGTCGGAGCGACAGGGATCCTGTTCGTCTCCGTGAGTTTCTAAATACGCCTATCGGATTTGGGTATTTGATCTGAGTGGGTCGTTGGCCCTATATGCACTACCACCACGTGGGATAATGGTTATGGGACCCTCGGCGCTGTATGTATCAGCCGAAAGCTCTGTCAGACGTCCAGTTCAGCATTGTGGCCGGGTCGGATCATGTCACCGCAACACACAGGTGGCGCTGGTATCCACCCTGCACACAACGACCCGAAGTGCTAAGGGCGATGGGCCCAAGACCCCTGAGCACTTAGGATGTAGACCGGCGGGGACCTCTCTGTTGAGCCTAGGTAGGACTACGTCGTGTCGATCAGCCGAGGCCAGGCATGACTCGATAAAAGTGTGTCCGGCCAGAGTTAATCGAGCGTGCTGGGTAACAGTAGTGCACCCCTGCAGGGAAGTTATCTATTCGAATAGCCGTGTCCACGGTAACAGGATGCTCAGTGTTGTATCCTGATCTGCTACAACTACAAATGGATATTGTTACAATAAATAAACTACTACTACTGCTCTCGGGATCACTTTGTCGCAGGGTAGTCGAGGAAGGATCTCAGGGCATTACTATTATATGATTGATGATATCTATATTACTTGTTCTACTCTCTTCTGATGCTGCAAGAATTGCTTCAAGATGCTAGTCTTCGTTAGGCTAGGCTTTTCCCCCTCTGTTCTGGCATTTCTGCAGTATAGTCCAAAGATATAGCCCCATTCCTTGGATACCGATGCATGCCTAGTATAGATCTGATGTAAGTCTTGCGAGTACTTTGGATGAGTACTCACGATTGTTTTGCTTCCCTTTTCCCATACTCGAATGCTGCGATCAGACGACGGAGCCCAGGAGCAGGAGATCCCCGGAGGAGCCTTCTACGACGTGGAGATCCCCGACGACCAGGAGTAATTCGGAGGCCCTTCGCCTTTTCGATCATTGTCACCGTTTGTGCTAGTCTTCTTAAGGCACCCTTGTTTAACTTTGTGTGTGTACTCAGATACGTTTGCTTCCGCTGATGCTTGTATGACTCGAGCTTATGTATTCGAGCCCTCGAGGCCCCTGGCTTGTAATATAAAGCTTGTATTATTTTATTTTGTGTCTAGAGTTGTGTTCTGATATCTTCCCGTGAGTCCTTTGGCTTGATCGTGTGCATTTGCGTGTATGATTAGTGCACGATTAAGTCAGGGGCGTCACCCTCTACATCAACCTTGCTGCCCTTCCGATGATGCGTGAGTAGTTTACCACAGACCTTTGGGTCCATAGTTAGTAGCTAGATGGCTTCTTCTCTCTTTTTGATCTTCAATATAATGTTCTCCTCGATGTTCTTGGAGTTCTATCCGATGTAATCACTTTTTGCGGCGTGTTTGTTGGGATCCGATGAATTGTGAGTTTATGATCAGATTATCCATGAATATATTTGAGTCTTCTCTAATCTCTTTTATGCATGATTATTATAGCCTCGTATTCCTTCTTTGATCTATTGATTTGGTTTGGCCAACTAGATTGATTTATCTTGCCATGGGAAGAGGTGCTTTGTAATGGGTTCGATCTTGCGGTACTCAATCCCAGTGACAGAAAGGGACATGACACGTATGTATCATTGCTATTAAGGGTAAAAAGATGGGTTTTATTCATACGTGAGTTTATCTTGTCTACATCATGTCATCGTTCTTAAGGCGTTACTCCGTTCTTTATGGACTTAATACACTAGATGCATGCTGGATAGCGGTCGATGTGTGGAGTAATAGTAGTAGATGCAGGCAGGAGTCGGTCTACTTGTCTCGGACGTGATGCCTATATACATGATCATTGCCTTGGATATCGTCATGATTATTTGCTTTTCTATCAATTGCCCAACAGTAATTTGTCTACCCACCGTATGCTATTTTCTTGAGAGAAGCCTCTAGTGAAAACTATGGCCCCTGGGTCTATCTAAATCATATTACTAAAACCCTAAAAATATTGCTGCCATTTTCTTTTCTTTTTTTTATTTTGTATTTTTGTTTCAATCTATCTATCTATCACATACAATTTAATCTTGCAATTTACCGCCGAGGGATTGACAACCCCTCGTTTGCGTTGGGTGCAAGGGTTTGTTGTTTGTGTGCAGGTACTGCTAACGAGGTGTTGCGTGATTCTCCTACCGGTTCAATAACCTTGGTTTCATAACTGAGGGAAATACTTATCTCTACTGTGTTGCATCATCCCTTCCTCTTCGGGGATAAAACCAACGCAAGCTACAAGTAGCAGGAAGAATTTCCGGCGCCGTTGCCGGGGAGACATCATCAACATCTATCAAGTACCTACGCATCAAACTTACATCTCCTTGCATTTATTTTATTTGCCTTTTCCTCTCGTTTTCATCTCCCCCACTTCTAAAAAGTTTTTACAAAATTACAAAAATATTTCCCATTTGCCTTTTTGCTTGTTTGCTATCTTTGCTTGTGTTGCCATGTGCCTTCTATTTGCTTGGATCTTCGCTTGCTAAAAATCTATTGATATGGATCCTCATCCACTTGCTAATCTTTTCAAAAGATCCAATTATAATGAACCAATTGCTAGTGATTTGAGTGCTCTTGATTTTCTGTATGAAGTTTTGCTTGAAAATCATGAATCTGAAAATTACGATGAAGTGTTAGAAGAAGAAATTTATAAAGTGATTCATGATAGCTCCTTGATTGAAAAGCATGATTGCAATGACGTTACTATAAATTCTATTAATGTCAATTGTGCTAATAATATGCAAAACTATGAGCTTGGGGATGATAATTTTGTTATATCCACTACTTATTGCAATGATCATGATTGGGGTGATAATGCTGCTTATGATCTTGAAAATTTGTTTAAGCCTCATGATGAATATGCTATTGATAATAATGTTTGCAATAATATTGAAAGTGGGTTTGGAAGAGTGTCAACTGTATGTAAAAATAATCCCACATATTTGGAGAGTGTTCAATCTTATGAAATTTTTGGTAAAAGTGGGTTTGGAGAGGTCATGACTTTAGTTGATATTAATTCCACTATTTTGGAAGACTATAAGAATTTTATGCATGTGGATCATGGAGAGAAAATTTTACATGATAGCTATATTGTTGAATTTGATTGAGATCCTACATGTAATTATTATGAGAGAGGAAAATATGGTTGTAGAAATTTTCATGTTACTAAATTACCTCTCGTTATGTTGAGATTGTCAATGTTTTATTCCTCTCCTTTGCTTATGCTAGATATTTCTCGTCTTGATAATTTCTTTGCATATAAAATGCCTATGCATAGGAAGTATGTTAGACTTAAATGTGTTTGTCACATGTATTATGATGCTCTCTTTGTGCTTCAATTCTTATCTTTCATGTGAGCATCATTGAAATCTCAAAGCCTATCTTAATGGCTATAAAGAAAGAGCTTCTTGGGAGGCAACCCAATGAATAAAATAATTTTTTGCCTTTTGTTTCTGTTATTGTGTGTTTTCACAATTATGCTACTATTATGATTGTGTTTTGTGTTTTTAATTAGTGTTTGTGCCAAGTAAAGCCTTTAGGATGATTTGGAAGATAGTATAATTGATGCCGTTTGGAAAACAGAATTTTTTTACACAGTATTGGTATATGAATTGACCACGTTTTCCTATTTTGTCAGAATTTTTGGAGGTACAGAAGTATGGCTTTTAAATAGATTGCTACAGACTGTTCTGCTTTTGACAGATTCTGTTTTTTATGCACTACTTGCTTGTTTTGATGAATCTATGGATTGAATCGGGGGGTATAAGCCATGGTGAAGTTAGAGTACAGTAGGTATAATGCAAAAATAAAATATGAATGGGTTTGCAATAGTACTTAAAGTAGTGATTTATTTTGTTATACTAACAGATCTCACGAAGGTTTTGTTGAGTTTTGTGTGATTGAAGTTTTCAACTTTTGGGTGAGATCACGATGGATGAAGGAATAAGGAGTGGCAAGAGCCTAAGCTTGGGGATGCCCGAGGCACCCCAAGGTAATATTCAAGGAAGACTCAAGCGTCTAAGCTTGGGGATACCCTGGAAGGCATCCCCTCTTTCTTCTACCAACCATCGGTAATTTTACTTGGAGCTATATTTTTATTCGTCACATGATATGAGTTTTGCTTGGAGCATCGTGTATTATATGAGTCTTTGCTTTTTTTCTTTTTAGTTTGTCACAATCATCCTTGCTGAACACACCTATCTTGAGAGAGCCACACGTTTATCATCATTTGTTAGAATACACTATGTGCTTCACTTAAATTTTTTGAGCTAGGCAGTTGCTCTAGTGCTTCACTTAAATCTTTTTGAGCACGGTGGTGGTTATATTTTGAAGAAATAAACTCTCATGCTTCACTTATATTATTTTGAGAGTTGATTAAAATTTTGAAGAAATGAATTTTCATGCTTCACTTATATTATTTTGAGAGTTGATTAAAATTTTGAAGAAATGAATTCTCATGCTTCACTTATATTATTTTGACAATTGATAAGATTGAAATTTTGAAGAAATATTTGCACTCTCATGCTTCACTTAAATCTTTTTGAGAGTTGATGATAGTAATGGTAATTTGCACAAGATATGAATTTGGTCCCAAAGTGATGAATATTCAAGAGGGATATAATAAAAACTTTCATATAGATCATTGGATATGATAAGTGTGATTCCTTGCAATAGTTTTGCGATATGGAAATGATAATATGTGAGTCATGTTAGTGAGTAATTGTGATATAGTAAGAATATTAGTGTTAAGGTTTGTGATTCCCTATGCATGCATGTTAAGTCAATAGTTATGCAATGAAATTATATCCTACTTATGGTGCATTATTCGGTGTTAGTTATGTTCAATTCATGTTTATGATCGTTTTCGTTTTTTGGTTGCTTGCTTCTCAATCTATTTGCTAGCCTTCATTTGTACTAAGCGGGAATACTGCTTGTGCATCCAAAATCCTTAAAACCAAGTTGTGCCAAATGAGTCCACTATATCTACCTATATGCGGTATTTCAATGCCGTTCCAAGTAAATTTGCGTGTGCCTACTCTAATTTTCAAAATAATTTTCTGATTTGTGTGCCCGTACCGCTCATGAAGCGGTAGGGGGTGGCCATTATTTTCCATGCTAGGTGTGTTATTCTCACGATGAGTGTTTATTCACTTGTCATTGCACGAGAGAATGGTTGGTAATAGGGATGCCCAGTCCCACAATGAAATCAAAAATAATAACAACAATATTCCTTGGAAAGTGTTGGTATGGAGGGCACCCGTGGATACGACTAGCCATGGATTGTGAAAGAAATGGTGGAAAGGAAATAAACTTTACTTTCTGTTTGGGAACCGCCTATGATGTGTCTAGCATGGAAAATATTGGGAATTCTCGGTCGTTTTCGTTGACAGGAAAAGCATGCCTCTCAAAATATTTTTATCTCTTTAATTTCAGCTTTGAGCTCTGGCACATTTGACAAATCTCTGCTTCCCTCTGCGAAGGGCCTATCTATTTACTTTTATGCAATTTTTACTTTAATTTGAGTCTCCATCTTCTCTTACAAAAGCACCAACTAGAGAGCACTATTGTCATACTTGTGCATTGGATGTAGCTAATATTTGAGTGTGTTTCATGAATGGATCAATGATTGAGCATAATGGGCTAGGGATAACTTTCTTTAGCGTTGATATTTTGGAAGACATGGTTGCTTGTTAGCATGCTTGAGTATTTATATCTTGATGTCAAACTATAGACTATTGCTTTGAATCATTCAAGTCCAATGTCCATGCTATAAAATAAAAGAATATGTGATGAATATGATAGGCAGCATTCCACATCAAAAAATTTGTTTTTATCATTTACCTACTCGAGGACGAGCAGGAATTAAGCTTGGGGATGCTGATACGTCTCCAACGTGTCTATAATTTTTGATTGTTCCATGCTGTTATATTATAAATCTTGGATGTTTTTATATTCATTTACAGCAATTATATATCATTTTGGAGACTAACCTATTAACTTAGTGCCCAGTGCCAGTTGCTGTTTTCTGCCCTGTTTTTGTTTTACAGAAAATCAATACCAAACGAAGTCCAAATGCCACGAAACTTTTTGGAGATTTTTTTCTGGACTAGATAAACACTAGAAGCTTTGGGAGGAGGCCAGAAGCCCCAGGGGGTGCCCACGAGGCACCAGGGCATGCCTGGGGGGGGCAGGCACGCCCTGGTACCTCGTGGGGCCCACAGAGCTCCGTTTGACCTAATTCCTCCACTATAAATTCTGAAAAAATCAGAAACCCTCAGGGGAGTCCACGAAATACTTTTTCCGCCGCCGCAAGTTTCTGTTCTCGAGAGATCCCATCTGGAGGCCTTCTTTGGTACTCCGCTGGAGGGGGAATCGATCACGGAGGGGCTCTACATCAACCTTGCTGCCCTTCCGATGATGCGTGAGTAGTTTACCACAGACCTTCGGGTCCATAGTTAGTAGCTAGATGGCTTCTTCTCTCTTTTTGATCTTCAAAACAATGTTCTCCTCGATGTTCTTGGAGTTCTATCCGATGTAATCACTTTTTGCGGTGTGTTTGTTGGGATCCGATGAATTGTGAGTTTATGATCAGATTATCCATGAATATATTTGAATCTTCTCTGATCTCTTTTATGCATGATTATTATAGCCTCATATTTCTTCTCCGATCTATTGATTTGGTTTGGCCAACTAGATTGATTTATCTTGCCATGGGAAGAGGTGCTTTGTAATGGGTTCGATCTTGCGGTGCTCAATCCCAGTGACAGAAAGGGACATGACACGTATGTATCATTTCTATTAAGGGTAAAAAGATGGGGTTTATTTATACGTGAGTTTATCTTGTCTACATCATGTCATCGTTCTTAAGGCGTTACTCCGTTCTTTATGGACTTAATACACAAGATGCATGCTGGATAGCGGTCGATGTGTGGAGTAATAGTAGTAGATGCAGGCAGGAGTCGGTCTACTTGTCTCGGACGTGATGCCTATATACATGATCATTGCCTTGGATACCGTCATGATTATTTTCTTTTCTATCAATTGCCCAGCAGTAATTTGTCTACCCACCGTATGCTATTTTCTTGAGAGAAGCCTCTAGTGAAAACTATGGCCCCCGGGTCTATCTAAATCATATTACTAAAACCCTAAAAATATTGCTGCCATTTTCTTTTATTTATTTTATTTTGTATTTTTGTTTCAATCTATCTATCTATCACATAGAATTTAATCTTGCAATTTACCGCCAAGGGATTGACAACCCCTCATTTGCGTTGGGTGCAAGGGTTTGTTGTTTGTGTGCAGGTACTGCTAATGAGGTGTTGCGTGATTCTCCTACTGGTTTGATAACCTTGGTTTCATAACTGAGGGAAATACTTATCTCTACTGTGCTACATCATCCCTTCCTCTTCGGGGATAAAACCAACGCAAGCTACAAGTAGCAGTGCTCAATCCCAGTGAGAGAAAGGGACATCACACGTATGTATCGTTGCTATTAAGGGTAAAAAGATGGGGTTTATTCATACGTGAGTTTATCTTGTCTACATCATGTCATCGTTCTTAAGGCGTTACTCCGTTCTTCATGGACTTAATACACTAGATGCATGCTGGATAGCGGTCGATGTGTGTAGTTATAGTAGTAGATGCAGGCAGGAGTCGGTCTACTTGTCTTGGACGTGATGCCTATATACATGATCATTACCTTTGATATCGTCATGATTATTTGCTTTTCTATCAATTGCCCAACAGTAATTTGTCTACCCACCGTATGTTATTTTCTTGAGAGAAGCCTCTAGTGAAAACTATGGCCCTCGGGTCTATCTAAATCATATTACTAAAACCCTAAAAATATTGTTGCCATTTTTATTTTATTTATTTTATTTTGTATTTTTGTTTCTATCTATCTATCTATCACATACAATTTAATCTTGCAATTTACCGCCGAGGGATTGACAACCCCTCGTTTGCGTTGGGTGCAAGGGTTTGTTGTTTGTGTGCAGGTACTGCTAACGAGGTGTTGCGTGATTCTCCTACTAGTTCGATAACCTTGGTTTCATAAATGAGGGAAATACTTATCTCTACTGTGCTGCATCATCCCTTCCTCTTCGGGGATAAAACCAATGCAAGCTACAAGTAGCATTGAGCAACATATACTTCTTCCTAAAGCTTACCATTGAGGAATGCACTTTTCACATCAATTTGACATAAGAGGATATCTTGATGCTTAGCATATGCAAGCAATATATGAATGGCTTCAAGCCTAGCAACAGGTGCAAACATTTCATCGAAATCAATACCCTCAACCTGTGTGTAGCCTTGAGCTATAAGACGTGCCTTATTCCTCACCACTTGGCCATTTTCGTCTTGTTTGTTGCGGTAGATCCACTTAGTGCCGATGACATTGTGCTTGCATGGATCAAGACGCTTAACAAGCTCCTACACATTGTTGAGCTCGAACTGACGCAATTCATCTTGCATTGCTTGAATCCATTCTGGTTCTAGAAAGGCTTCATCAACTTTGGAGGGCTCTGAAATAGAGACAAACGTGTAATGCCCACAAAAGTTAGCTAAATGTGAAGCTCTTGAGCGAGTGAGGGGACCAGGTGCATTGATGTTGTCGAGGATCTTCTCAATCTGCACTTCATTCACCAATCGTGGATGTGCTGGACGAGGGCCTTGTTGTTGTTGTTGCTGTGCAGAATCCTCAGCATCATTTTCGTCAGGATGTTCATTTTCTTCACGACGAGTAACAACCACTTCTTCATCAGGAGCTATTTCTTCACTGGGCACAATTTCAACAGTGCCCATCAGCTTGATAGATTCCTCAGGAGGCATTTCATCTAGCACAGGAGGCAGGTGCTCTCTTTGCGAGCCGTTAGTTTCATCGAACCGCACATCTACAGTTTCAACAAGCTTGTGGTGGAAGGAGTTGAAGACTCTGTAGGTGTGCGAGTCCTTTCCGTAACCAAGCATAAAACCTTCATGTGCTTTCGGTGCAAATTTAGAACTGTGATGAGGATCTCTAATCCAACATTTAGCACCGAAGACTCTGAAATAGCTCACATTGGGTTTCTTGTCGGTGAGGAGCTCATATGAGGTCTTCTTGAGGAATTTGTGAAGATATACCCAGTTGATGATGTGGCATAAAGTGTCAATTGCTTCAGGCCAGAAATGTCGTGGTGTCTTGTATTCATCAAGCATAGTACGCGCCATCTCGATGAGGGTTCTGTTCTTGTGCTCCACGACCCCATTCTGCTGAGGAGTGTAGGGAGCAGAGAGCTCATGAGTGATACCAAGTTCGTCAAGATAGTCGTCGAGGCCAGTGTTCTTGAACTCAGTGCCATTGTCACTCCTGATGTGCTTGATCTTGAGACCATAATTCGTCATGGCCCGATTGGAGAATCGTCTGAAGACATTCTGAACTTCAGTCTTGTAGGTAATGATGTGCACCTAGATGTAGCGAGAGTAGTCATCAACAATGATGAATCCATAGAGAGATGCTGCATTGGTTAGTGTGGCATAATGTGTAGGACCAAATAAATCCATGTGAAGTAATTCAAAAGGACGAGTAGTGGTCATAATTATCTTCACCTGGTGCTTGGCTCTGGTCATCTTTCCAGACTCACAAGCACCACAGAGGTGATCCTTGACGAATTTGACACCCTCGACGCCAATGATATGCTTCTTCTTGACGAGAGTGCTCAAATTCCTCATACCAGCATGTCCGAGTCGTCGATGCCATAGCCAGCATTCCGAAGCTTTTGCCATTAGACATGTTGTAGGCTAAGGACCTGTAGAGAAATCTACAATGTACAAGTCACCTCTCCTTAAGCCTTCGAAGACTTTGGATTTGTCAGATTCCAACAGCACAATGCATCTATATTTGCCAAAGATGACAATCATATCAAGATCACAAAGCATTGAGACAGACATGAGGTTGTATCCAAGGGACTCGACAAGCATCACCTTTTCCATGTGTCGATCCTTTGAGATGACAACCTTACCTAGACCCAATACCTTGCTTTTTCCTTTGTCATCGTATGTGATATGCTTCAGAGGAGACGGAGTAAGGGGAGCATCAGTGAGGAGATTCCTATCTCCAGTCATATGATTCGTGCAACCACTGTCCAAGACCCATTCAGTGGCTGAAGGTGTTTCATCCTGTAGAAGCATTAGTCTGACTTACAAGTTCATATACTTCAAAGTGAAGAATATGATAATGATCAATTTCGTCAGATAATTTCATCAATGAATAATATCTAGCAGCATAAGGGATGTGTGAAATGAAGTATTCATTCCAGCATGATTAGCCTACATCCCAACAGGCATTTTGTCAGGTCTTCAGCAAATTCATCAGACGTTTAGTTGTCTGAAGACCTGACCCTGCAGAAGAGATTAGTTCTTCTTCTTAACCACCCACATCTGAATGGGTGGCTAAGAAGCAATGTGACGAAGTGCATTGATGGAGAACTTAGGCATTGAAGAATATGCATTTCTCTTCACAGGAGGGTTATAGTAATTGAATGAATAAGCAGAGAAATTCCTCGAAGATTTGTGAACATAGTGGTTCGAAGAATAATGCTCATATTCATCAAATCGCTATCTGTTTCCCTACAAAACAGAGGCATTAGTGCGACCATAAGTGGGTCTACGTCCATTTGACGACTTTGATCCCTGTGAAGAATTTTCCCTGGGAAGTTTCTTCTTCATCGGTGGTGTCATGATGACATTCACCTGAAGATTTTCCAGACGGCATTTAGGAACCTAGATTTTCTTCACAGGTAGACCGTTCCTGCAGTTAGTACCAATGAATCTGGCAAAGACCTCACCATTCTGATTCTTGAACAGTTTATAGTTGGAGTCAAAAGACTCATCTGAAGAATATGAAGAATATAGCCAGATAAAGTGGATGGGTCTACTGGAGGTCCCTTTGCAGCAACCCATGTGGTTTTGGGATACTGCTCAGGCTTCCAATACGAACCATCAACGTTGAGCTTTCTCTCAAAGGCAATACCCTCTTTCCTAGGGTTCCTGTGAAGAATTTGCTTTTTGAGCACGTCACACAGGGTTTGATGCCCTTTGAGGCTTTTGTACATCCCAGTGACATACAATTCCTTTAGCCCTGCATTTTCATCAGTATGATAGGTGGCTTCCTCATATGAGGGGTTAGTGGCCACTGTAGCAGTTGAAGCAATTGCAAGAACAAAAGCATTTGAACATTCAGCTGAAGAATTAGCATTATCATGTTCAAGGCATTTTAGGCATGGTGCAACAAATTCTTCCTGAGCGGTACTGATCTATTGAGCGAGTAGTGAATCGTTTTCCTTTTGAAGATCATCATGAGACGCTCTCAGCTTCTCGAGATCTTGCTTCCTTTGAACAAATTCATAGGATAGCTTCTCATGTTCAGCTGAGAGGGACACATGACGACTTTCAAGTTCATCATATTGAGACTTAAGCCTTCTGAGATCCTCAGACAAGGCTTGACTACGATCCATTTCCTTGTCCAACAGGTCATCGCTTTTGTCTAGCAGTTTTTGAATCTTTTCCATGGCATGTTGTTGCTCAGTTGCAATTTTAGCAAGTTTCTTATAGCTTGGTTTAGATTCACACTCAGAGTCATTATCACTGGAAGTTTCAAAGTAAGCTTCTCATGATGTTACCTTTGCACCTCGTGCCATGAAACAATAGGTGGGAGTGTAGTCGTCAGCACAATCATCATTGTTGGTGGAGATACCATTATCCTCAGTGTTGAAGATGGACATGCTGACGTATTCAGTGGTGAGAGCAAGGCTAGCCACGCCAGTGTCTGACTCCTCCTCAGATTCCTAAGCTTGCTGATCATCAAATTCTTCTTCAGAATCCATTCCCTTCCCAAGGAATGCACAAGCTTTGCTTGAACTTGATTTCTTGTGAGATGAGGACTTTGATGAAGATTTTGAGGACTTTGATGACGACTTTGAAGACTTCTTCTTTTTCCCATCAGAATCATCATCATCCCTGCTCTTCTTCTTCTTCTTCAGCCAAAGAGGGCAGTCGGCGATGTAGTGGCCTGGCTTCTTGCATTTGTGACAGGTTCTTTTGTTGTAGTCTCAAGCAGACGCTTCTCCAGTGTTCTTCGAGTCATACTTTGAAGATTTTCCAAATCGGTTCTTTTTGGAAAATTTCTGGAACTTCTTCACCAGCATAGCCAGTTCTCTGCCAATTTCCTCAGCACCGTCAGAACTGCTCACATATTCCTCTTCTTCTTCAGATGAACAAATAGCCTTGGCTTTTGCTTTAGCCTTCAGAGCGCGAAGACGACCATAACTGGGTCCATACATATCTCTCTTCTCTGCTTGCTGAAATTCATGTGTGTTGAGCCTCTCAAGAATGTTAGCAGGATCCAGTGACTTGTAATCAGGGCGCTCTTGTATCATCAGTGCCAAAGTGTCGAAGGAACTATCCAGAGACCTCAGCAATTTCTTCACTACCTCATGATCGGTGATGTCAGCAGCACCAAGAGCTTGGAGCTCATTGGAGATATCAGTGAGGTGGTCAAAGGTTTGCTGCACATTTTTGTTGTCGAGCCTTTTGAAGCAATTGAAGAGATTGCGCAGAACATCAACTCGGGAGTCACGTTGAGTAGAAACACCCTCATTCACTTTTGAAAGCCGGTCCCAGATAAGCTTCGAGGTTTCCAGTGCACTCACTCTGCCGTACTGTCCTTTGTCGAGATGACCACAAATGATATTCTTCGCTTGAAAGTCCAGTTGCTTGAATCGCTTCATGTCAGCAGCATTGATACTTGGTGAAATGGTGGGGATGCCGTTCTCGACGACGAACCAGAGATCGTTGTCAATAGCCTCAAGATGCATTCGCATCTTGTTCTTCCAGTAGGGATAGTCTGTGACATCGAAGACGGAGCACGCAGCGGAGACCTTGATCATACCTGCGGTCGACATAACTAAAAATCTAGGTGGTTAAACCAAAATCACACAGAACAAGGGAGTACCTTGCTCTGATACCAATTGAAAGCGCAGGTTATCTCCCAGAGGGGGGTGAATGGGAGA
This sequence comes from Elymus sibiricus, assembly GCA_039707655.1. Lineage (NCBI taxonomy): Eukaryota > Viridiplantae > Streptophyta > Magnoliopsida > Poales > Poaceae > Elymus > Elymus sibiricus. Next base: position 196,415,684 of record CM077666.1, on the reverse strand, counting down.
TTATTAGAAATTCGTCAAACTCTGATGAATTTGACGAAGATCAGAGTGAAGAAATAGAAACGCAAGGGAAAGTAAGTCATCACAGAATCAGAGTACATGCGATCAGGATACATAAGAGTGAAGTTCATGCAATCATACAATCATACACGCATGAGGAATATGAACTGAGGAAATAAAGGATAGCACGATCAAATACTTCAGTTCAAATTTGTCAGAGGATAGATCACAAATTCTTCAGCAGCGGAATAAAGTAAGGGAGGGTGAGGAATTTGAAACCAGGTTGGCTCGGTGAATACAATGGAATTTGGTAGACCAGTTCCAGTTGCTGTATCAACTGTACGTCTGGTTGAGGTGGCTGAGTCGCAACTCAGAGAACACTTAGTCCTCACCGTATTCCTCTTGAGCTAAGGTCACTTAGACCTCACCCAATCACTCGTGGTAAGTCTTCAAGGTAGACTTCCAAAACCTTCACAGACTTGTTAACCGGCACGCCACAATTACTCTTGGGTGCTCAGAACATGATGCCTAACCGTCTGGAGGAATGACAGTCCTCAAAGGTAACAAGCGTCAGATCACATAGATAAATCTCTTCAGTGATGCTCAATCACTTAGGCTCTGGTTGGGTTTTTCCTCACTTGGGATCTCTCAAAGCCGTCAGATGATGGGTTGCTCTCAAATGACAAGTGTCAAGTTCTCTCGGAGCAGCCAAACAACAAGTGGTTGTGGGGGGCGGCTATTTATAGCCAGGGGGCAACCCGACATGAATTGTCATAAATGCCCTTCTCTGATTCGACCATTGTCAGGATAAGGATCCACTCGACAGCTTGCACGCGGCCCAGCAATGGTCTGAAAATTGAACTCTCAATTTCGTCAGGGCACTCAATTTCCTCACGGTAGGCAAATCGCACTGGCGAACTCCTAACTCCTCTGCCTGACCAAATTCGTCAGCGACCAGATGAACTTTGTCACTGTCACTAGCAAATGCGTCAGCGGTACTGGAGATTTCCAAAGGCTTCACTCGAAGCGGCTTTTGTGTGTATAGGTTTGAGTAAGTTTGAGCATCACTTTGGAAATGTGAAACATGTTTCACCTAGACCCCCTTTAACAGTACGGTTTTTCCTATGACTCAAATAAGAAGAAAAGAAACTACGAAAACCAAAGTCTTCAAGCTTCAAAGTCTTCACATCAATTTCTTAAAAGGCCGTACCAATTTCATCATCAAATTCTTCACTTGAAGAAATCTATTTTTAGGGGTCGTCTTCCATGTGTTAAACCAAATCTTCAAGGACAAATCTTCAAGGACTCTGTCTCCTGTGTATACTCACAAACACATTATTTCCTCAACCTATTTGTCTTCAATACTCCAAAACCACTAAGGGGGCACTTGATGCACTTACACACTCTCATGCTTCACTTATATCTTTTTGAGAGTCTAATGATTAGCAATGGTAATATGCACGGGTTATGAATTTGGTCTTAATATGATAGATATTCAAGAGGGATATAATAAAAACTTTCATGTAGATCACTGAATATGATAAGTTTGATTCCTTGCAATAGTTTGCCGATATTAAGATGGTAATATGTGGGAGGTGCTAGTAGATAATTGTGGTTTAGTAAGAATATTGGTGTTAAGGTTTGTGATTCCCAAAGCATGCACGTATGGTCTGTCATTATGCTAAGAAGTTGGAGCATGATTTATTCTTGATTGTCTTCCTTTGTGTGGCGGTCGGGGGCGCGCGATGGTTAACTCCTACCAACCTCCCCCCTAGGGGCATGCGTAGTAGTACTTTGCTTCGAGGGCTAATAAACTTTCGCAATAAGTATGTGAGTTCTTTATGACTAATGTGAGTCCATGGATTATACGCACTCTCACCTTTCCGCAATTTGCTAGCCTCTTCGGTACCGTGCATTGCCCTTTCTCACATCGAGAGTTGGTGCAAATTTCACCGGTGCATCCAAACCCCGTGATATGATACGCTCTATCACACATAAGCCTCCTTATATCTTCCTCAAAACAGACACCATACCTACCTATCATGGCATTTCCATAGCCATTCCAAAATATATTGCCATGCAACTTCCACCGTTCCGTTTTTATGACACATCATCATTGTCATATTGCTTTGCATGATCATACAGCTGACATAGTATTTGTGGCTCAGCCACCGTTCATCATTTTTATACATGTTATGCTAGTATCATTGCACATCCTGGTACACCGCCAGAGGCATTCATATAGAGTCATATTTTTGTTCTAGTTTCGAGTTGTAATTTTCTTTTGAGTTGTAAGTAAATAGAAGTATGATGATCATCATTATTAGAGCATTGTCCCAGTGAGGAAATAAAAAAAAGAGGCCAAAAAGAGCCCACGAAAAAAAGAGGCCAAAAAGAGCCCACCAAAAAAATGAGAGAAAAAGAGAGAAGGGGCAATGTTACTATTCTTTTCCATACTTGTGCTTCAAAGTAGCACCATGTTTTTCACATAGAGAGTCTCCTATTTTGTCACTTTCATATACTAGTGGGAATTTTTCATTATAGAACTTGGCTTGTATATTCCAATGATGGGCTTCCTCAAATGCCCGAGGTCTTCATGAGCAAGCAAGTTGGATGCACACCCACTTAGTTTTCATGTTGAGCTTTCATACACTTATAGCTCTTAGTGCATCCGTTGCATGGCAATCCCTACTCCTCGCATTGACATCAATTGATGGGCATCTCCATAGCCCGTTGATTAGCCTCATTGATGTGAGACTATCTTCTTATTTTTGATTTCCCTTTATTGATCCCTACCACCACACTCTATTCCACCCATAGTGCTATATCCATGGCTTGCGCTCATGTATTACGTGGGGGTTGAAAAAGCTGCAGTGCATTAAAAAGTATGAACCAATTGCTTGGCTAAAACCGGGGTTGTGCATGATAAATATTTTGTGTTAAGAAGATAGAGCATGACAGGATTATATGATTTTGTAGGGATAACGTTCTTTAGCATTTTTATTATGAAAGACTTGATTGTTTGCTAGTATGTCTGAGTATTGATGTCTTTAGATCAAACTATAGAGTATTGCTTTGAATCATTCAGATCTTATTATTCATACCGTAAGAGAGATTACATGATGAAACATGATTGGTAGCATTCCACATCAAAATTTTTGTTTTTATCATTTACCTACTCGAGGACGAGCAGGAATTAAGCTTGGGGATGCTTGATACGTCTACAATGTATATATAATTTTTGATTGTTCCATGCTATTATAGTATCAATCTTGGATGTTTTATATGCAATCATATGCCATTATATATCATTTTTTGGGACTAACCTATTAACCCAGTGCCCAGTGCCAGTTGCTGTTTTTTGCTTGTTTTTGCCTTTTCAGAAAATCATTATCAAAAAGAGTCCAAACGAAAAAAAAACTTTGGATTAATTTTTTCTGGACCAGAAGAGACCCACAAAGCTTCGGGAGAAGACCGGAAGAGCCACGAGGAGGCGACAAGCCTAGAGGGCACGCCCAGGGGGGTAGGCGCGCCCCCCAGGCTTGTGGGCCCCTCGTAGCCCCTCTTGACCTAAGTCCAGCGCTATAAATTCCCAAATATTCCCAATATACCAGAGAGACAGAAGAGAAAGCCTTTCTGCCGCCGCAAGCCTCTGTTCTTCTGCGATCGCATCTGGAGGCATTTTCCGGTACTCTGCCGGAGGGGGAATCGATCACGGAGGGCTTCTTCATCAACCTTGCTGCCCTTCCGATGATGTGTGAGTAGTTTACCACGGACCTACGGGTCCATAGCTAGTAGCTAGATGGCTTCTTCTCTCTCTTTGATCTTCAATACCATGTTCTCCTTGATGTTCTTGGAGTTATATCCGATGTAATCTTCTTTTGCGGTGTGTTTGTTGGGATACGATGAATTGTGAGTTTATGATCAGATTATTCATGAGAAATATTTGAGTCTTCTCTAAACTCTTTTATGCATGATTATTATAACTTTGTATTTCTCTCCGATCTATCAATTTGGTTTGGCCAACTAGATTGGTTTATCTTGCAATGGGAGAGGTGCTTTGTGATGGGTTCAATCTTGCGGTGCTCAATCCCAGTGACAGAAAGGGACATGACACGTATTTGTATTGTTGCCATTAAGGATAAAAAGATGGGGTTTAAACATATTGCTAGAGTTTACTTTGTCTACATCATGTCATCTTGCTTAAGGCGTTACTCTATTTCATACTTAATACCCTAGATGCATGCTGGATAGCGGTCGATGGGTGGAGTAATAGTAGTAGATGCAGGCAGGAGTCGGTCTACTTGTCTTGGACGTGATGCATATATACATGATCATTGCCATGAATCCGTCATAATTATTTTCTTTTCTATCAATTGCCCAACAGTAATTTGTTTACCCACCGTATGCTATGTGTTCGAGAGAGAAGCCTCTAGTGAAAACTATGGCCCCTGGGTCTTCTTTTATCATATATTAAAATCAAAATTACCTTGCTGCAATTTATTTACCTTAATTTTATTTAGTATTTTAGTTAATCTATCTATCACTATCATAATTAATCCTTGCAAATAACCGCTAAGAGGATTGACAACCCTCTTATTTGCGTTGGGTGCAAGTGTTTGCTTTTGTGTGTGCAGGTGCGCTTATCGGGATTTTGCTTGGTTCTCCTACTGGATTGATAACCTTGGTTCTTAACTGAGGGAAATACTTATCTCTACTATACTGCATCGTCCTCTCCTCTTCGGGGAAATACCAACGCAGTCTACAAGTAGCATCCATCCAGGATGAGGCCTATGTGGAGCCCGACCGACGGTTCATCCGGCATGATCGGGCGGCGACCGACGCACTCTTCGACGAGATCGAAGCGGAGATGGCTGCGGAGGCCGATGCGCAGGAGCCGGAGTTGTGGGTGCCGCCCATGTACCCGGAGCTGGGCACAGAGATAGTGGACATCTCCGACGAGGACTAGGGTAGTTGATCTACGTTGTACGTAGATTTTTTTTGCATGCTTTTGTATGGATTTAAGGTTTCTATTATGGGGTATCCGGATGCAAATGAGCAAAAATGAGGAGTGCCCAGTCAGTGCCCGCGGACGCGCCCGGACGCGTCCGCGGGCGTTTGAGGGGCCGGATTTGTAGGTTGTGGCTGTAGATGCTCTTAGTGCACACATGTTCTCCTAGATTCAAACAACTTATTGTACATGTGTTTTCTCATTCAATGTGGTAGTTCCTTTCATTTTCCATGTACTCATAACCATTTCAAGATCTATTTGCTACGGCCTTTCATGCTCCCTACTAGCACTACTTCCATACCTTAGTGCACACTTGTTGTCTTGATTAAAACAACTTCCATACCCTATGGCCTTTTGTAGTGTGCACAAGTGGAAGTAAGATGCATGTTAAATTTGTCATGTCTACTTGTCAGATACATCTAGCATTCACTGTGATTGCGTGTTGGTTTGAACTAATCATATGTCAATGTGCTATGCATACGACTGAATAAATCAATTGTTTTGTCAGAAAAATCAGTTGCAGTTTCAGACAGTGGACATCCCTACTTCAGAACAAACAGAGGACAGTTTGGTCGCCACGTCAATTTTGGATAAATTTGGAACGCATTTGGTGCAATTGCTTATCGATTTGTAGAAATCATATGGCATTGTGCTCTGCATGTGATTGAATAAAAAAGGTTGAAGCGTGGACGGGAAGATCAATTCTTTTGTCATCAAGTTCAGTTTCTATTTCAGACAGCGGACATGCCTACTTTAGAACAAACAGATCGCATTGTGGTCGACACATCAATTTTGCATGAATTTGCAACGGATTTGCACGCAATTTTCAGACTAAAGCACTCGAAAAAGATAACACATTCATTCCTCGAACTTTTTGATCATGAATCTGAAGATGAAAGGGAATTACATTAGAGAGGAATTTATCCTTTGTCCCCGCACATATACTAGTCGCCGGCGTCTACTAATATTTTGGTGCGCTACCCTCTTTCATCGCCGTCACTTCCTCTTCCTGGCGAGCCCACTTAGCGATGTCGTGCATCTCCTCAAGGGTGCGCCGTTCGTCAGCATAGAACTACCGCCTTGCTTCCTCGGGGCCGAGGAAATACTGCAAGGCAATTTTGCAGGACCGACGAAGGATGGCGGAGTCTGTCTCACGATCAGTTTGATCAGTGATAAGGCTCCCAAACGATGTCTGCAAGGCGGCGGACAGATGCAACTCCTCCTCCTCCTCCATCAGAGGTATCTCCTCCTAAATCGCAGGAAGCAAATCGCTGACCACCGGCTCATCATCGGCATACTCTTAGTGGTCGTCGTCCGACTCCATCTCCTCATGCTCGTCGTCAGTCTCCATCGCTGCATGGTCCTCCTCTATCAACGCCTCCTCTTGTGCAACCTCACTTCGCACGGCTTCGAGGTCCTCCGGAGAAGGATCTAATGGGGCATATGGGGAGCGAGACAGAGAGGAGATGGGGCATGGAGATGGACGACTGGATATCAGGTGATTCCATCTGCCGTCGATGTTGTTGCAGGTGGTGATTTTTAGAAGAACCATGGACTGGGGCTGGTATCTGCAGCGTTTGCTCGCCGGAGTTGGCCGGCACGAGGTGGTTCTATAGGTGGGCAGGCGGCAAAAAACAGGGGAAAACACGGGAAGCAGCTAGACGAGGAAGGGAAGCTTCTAGATTCGCGGGCAACGTGGCATTGGGCCGGCGACATGCGGTTTGCCGGGTACGCCATAAAGGATGCGAAGAGGCATCCCATATCAGCAAGGAGCATCTTCCCTACCGATAGCTCATCCTGAAAGAACTTCAGGTTAAGCGTGCTAGGGATGGAGCAGTCTGAGGATGGGTGACTGGATGGGAAGTGTCCTCGAGGTTAAATTAGTTGATGGGATGGGTCACTGTAAACATTTAAGAGTGTACAGAACCGGTTCTTTACACACTTAAATGTGTATAGTGATCCATCTTGTCACTTAAATTAACCTCGAGCACCTTGTTTTGAAAATTTTGAGTATGATTTTTTTGTTTTTCAAGACATGTTAATTGGCTTGAAGAAGGTCTATTGCGTTACTTAAAGACATGTTTCCAAAATGTGATATGACGTTGCTCAACTTTTAAGTCCTGTCTGACAAATTAACCTCGAAGTACTTGTTGAAATTTTTGAGAATGATTTTCTTGTCAACTTTTCATTCCTGTCTATTAAATTAACCTCCAAGTCATTGTTTTCACAATTTTTTTGGTCTTCGAAGACATGTTTACTAGATTCTATAAGGTCAATGGCATTACTTCATGACATGTTTCCAAAATGTCATATGAGTTTGGTACAACTTTTGAAGAATGTATGTGGCATTCTCATAGGTGTCATAGGTCTGATTGACAACCATATCAGCAAGGTGCATATTCCCTTTCGGTACCTCATTCCCAAAAGAACTTGAATGTTAAGCATGCTGTGGCTGGAGCAGTCCGAGGATGGGTGACTGACTGGGAAGTGGTACTTGAAGGTTGATTTAATCGATGTGGTAGTCATTGTAAACATTGTGTAAATGTTTACAAGGCCCTGTCACATCCTTTAAAATAATTTCAAAGTCCATGTTTTTGAATTTTTTGGGAATGTATTTTAGTTATTTTATTGATTTTCCGTGCATGACATTGATGAAAATGTCTGACAAGTCTGCACCATTGTGATTTTATTTCAATGGCAAAAGTTAAAAAGAAAAAAAATTGTTTCACACATTTTCTGTTATTTTACATGTATTTTCCTTATCCCTTGATTACAAAATGTATGTTGCATTTTTATCCTAATATTTCTTTGCTACAGCTAACAGGTGGGCCCAAACCAAAGAGACGCCCGTGTATAGTCCCATCAGCTTCGCCGTCTCTGTTCATCTCCTTCACTGAAAACCTCCACTCGCCCGCATATAGTCCCAAATCCAGTCTCTTCACTGGTGCAGCGGCGTGCTATACAAACAGTTTTTACCCCCTTTCCATGACAGAGTTCTAAACCGTCGCCTTGCCTGTGTGTGCGATAGGGCGGGGGGTCCTTCCCACACGACCCAGAAACCGTCAGCGATTGGGAGCACGCAAGCATACGTTTCGCAGAACTAAGCGTATGCAATGCCCGCATCTTTCCCAAACGCGAGTCATCACACAACTGTTTGTGATCTGTCGAATATCCCAAACGCTCCATCCTTGCTACTCGTGTGTGCTCGCATTACCATCGCACTAGGTATTCTATGGTGCAACCTTTATGATGCGCGTCCCATCACTAACAGTTCACGATTGTAAAACGTGTATGATAAGGAGACTATCAGACACATTCACTTTTCCCAAACCATATGCGATTATATAATTAAGAAGATAAGTTAATTATTGTACGTATGTCAGATGAGTTTACAAAACGTCCGACTGTCGTACGAGTGTCGGACGGGATAACTATCGCACACGCTATTCTAGGGTGCAACATTTACGATGCGTACGACATCAGAAATAGTTGATGATTGTAAAGCGTGTACGATAAGGCGACTATCACAAACATTTGGTTTGCTCGCACTGTTTGTGATATTGTCTGACATCACACACGCTTTGCAAATGGCAATTGTGTGCATGGTCGCACACGTTTTCTCTCTATGAAACGTGTCGGATTGTGAGGTATATCACACACGTTGTGCTTTACAGACCGTGTGCGGCGTAATGACCTGCAGAGCGTATTTTCACCCTAATTTAATTGCTGCAATTTAAAATTGTACCAAATTTGAATTTGAATTTGAAAGTAGGCAATAACTTTATTCATATCCATCAGGTTCAACAACCAATGCATTATTCGATTCACAGGTACATATGTTCAAGAATTACATAAAAAAAGAATTACATAAGCACCAAATAAAGAATGATGAACCAAGGTTGTATACTTGTATTAAAGACGGTAAAGAAAGAGGCGAAAGACATTTTGGTTGCCGAACAAGGTGAAGCGGAATGCCCATATTGTGCCCTCCTCCATGCCGAAGGCACGCACGACTCTAGTCCAACCCCTTGTGATGGCCGACCGCCCATCCTTCACTGTCTTCATGAGGACTTCTAGATAGTCATTGTAGTCTGGTACAAATACTTTAACCTTTGCATGCCCACCAATCATGTAGTTTGAGAGGTAATCTTGAGTAAACTGCTTTGGGAACCACTACAAAGGAAAAAAGATTCAGACATTGTCATCTAACACAACTCATTATGGGCAGTAAAAATAGGCCTGCAGAGTTCTTACTTACCATCCTGTAGTTCATTGTTGTCTTGGATAAAGTGTAAACAAGTAGTTTAATTGCCATCTTTTGACCCATTTTACTAACAATCTTTGTCAGTTTCCTCAGTTGATGCTGGTTCATGAATATCTCATTGCCCCATACGCAAAAACGATCGAAGCACGGATCTTTACCAATGACATATGTACCTACAAGCACCAAGTCAATATTAGAAGCTAAACTGCAATTGCACAATGATGTAGTACAATTCTCCCTCCATCCCAGTATATAAGATCTTATTACATCCAATATATACTCACATATTGGATGAATTAACATCTTATATTATGGGGCGGAGGGAGTATATATAAGCCATGGGACGAAACTAACCTCGATGGACAACAAAAGTCGTTCCCAATATTGTCCCGTGTAAGTACATCGAAAGGTATGTTAAGCACAGCAGGATAAACATCAACCAAATATATCCATGGTAGACAATGTAATCTCCAAATGATAGCTTCAGTGTGCAGGTATAAGCACGCTAGTAAAGCAAACAAGTGGAAAGGTGTGTTAACTGCAACAGGCCTAACAATTAACAACAACCAAATATAGTCATTCAAACTGCTATTGTGCAGGTTTATGCACACTAGTTATTATAAAATAAAAATGGAAAGGGGTGTTAACTACAATAGGCTTAACAACAACCAAATATAGTCATGCATAGTGTATTGTTGAAATTGCATAGATCGTAGCTTGTGCTTGTATAGGGGATCAATCGTAGTCCTTTCGATAAGTAAGAGTGTCGAACCCAATGAGGAGCAGAAGGAAATGACAAGCGGTTTTCAGCAAGGGTATTCTCTGCAAGTACTGAAAGTAGCGGTAACAGGTAGTTTTGATAGCAAGATAATTCGTAACAAGTAACAAGTAACAAGTATAATAAAGTGCATCAAGGTGGCCCAATCCTTTTTATAGCAAAGGACAAGTCGAAATGAACTCTTATAATAAGAAAAGCGTTCTCGAGGACACATGGGAATTTCATCTAGTCACTTTCATCATGTTTGTTTGATTCGCGTTCGCTACTTTGATAATTTGATATGTGGGTGGACCGGTGCTTGGGTGTTGTTCTTACTTGAACAAGCCTCTCACTTATGATTACCCCCTCTCGCAAGCATCCGCAACTACGAAAGAAGAATTAAGATAACTCTAACCATAGCATGAAACATATGGATCCAAATCAGCCCCTTACGGAATAGCGCACAGACTAGGGTTTAAGCTTCTGTCACTCTAGCAACCCATCATCTAATTACTACTCCACAATGCCTTCCCTTAGGCCCAAAGATGGTGAAGTGTCATGTAGTTGACGTTCACACGACACCACTAAAGGAAGCACAACATACATAGCATCAAAATATCGAACGAATACCAAATTCACATGATTACTTATGAGAAGAGTTCTCCCATGTCCTGAAGAACAAAAGTAACTACTCCCAAATCATATTCATGTTCAAGATCAGAGGGGTATTGAATAGCATTAAGGATCTGAGCATATAATCTTCCACCAAACAAACCGACTAGCACCAACTACAAGATGTAATCAACACTACTAGCAACCCACAGGTACCAATCTGAGGTTTTGAGACAAAGATTGAATACAAGAGATGAACTAGGGTTTGAGATGAGATGGTGCTGGTGAAGATGTTGATGAAGATTGGTCCTCCCATGATGAGAGGATCGTTGGTGATGTCGATGGCTTCGATTGCCCCCTCCCGGAGGGAAGTATCCCCGGCGGAATCGCTCCGCCGGAGAGCAAAATAGCTCTTGCCCAAGTTCCGCCTCGAGACGGCGGCGCTTCATCCTGAAAGTCTTCTTCTAATTTTTTCTATGGCAAATGGCTTCATATAGCAGAAGGAGGGGCCCGGAGGCCTGCCAGTGGCCCCACAAGCTTGGGGGGCGCGCCCCCAGGCTTGTGGTTGCCTAGTGGGTCCCCTCCTGTTGATTCTTTCGCCAGTATTTTTTATATATTCCAAAATAATTCTCCGTAAATTTTCAGGTCATTTGGAGTCACTGAAGCAATTGCAATTCATCATATTATCAGAAAGAGTCTATGTAAGAGCTTTGCTTAGCAAGTTCACATACTCAACTATCATTTAGTCTTCTATGATTGCTGACACTCACAGCATACTTATGGAGCAAAAGTTTCAGTCGGACACATAGAAAGATAGGGGCTTATAATTTCGCCTCCCAACGTATTTACCTCAAGGGTAATGTCAACAATAATAACTCATGATCACCTACATCCAACTAGATATATATGCCTGGATCAATCCCCACCACATGATGCTTGCCAAAAGAGAAAATAAAAACGGAATAGAGGAGGATACTATTGACTCTTGCATGAAAGTAAATACAGAAAGTAAAAGATAGGCCCTTCGCAGAGGGAAGCAAAGGTTGTCATGCGCTTTCTGTTTTTGGATGTGGAAGCTCTTAATGTAAAGGAATTTCACTTTATATTGCCCCTTGTGATAGCGACCTTTATTATGCAGTCTGTGGATTTTATTACTCAACCATCACAAGATCGTACAAAGCTTGTTTTCCCTTACAATAAAAGTTCATACATGTTTAGGACCAATTTTTATTGCTTTGCACCGATGTCAACTTACTTGAAGGATCTTATTCAATCCATAGGTAGATATAGTGGGCTCTCATGGCATGAAACTGGGTTTAAGGGTTTTTGGATGCACAAGTAGTATCTCTACTTAGTGCGGAATTTTGGCTAGCAAAAGATAGGGGGCAAGCACCACATGTTAGAGGATCCAAAACAATATAACTTCTATGTGAATATAAGCAAACATAACTCATTACGTTGTCTTCCTTGTCCAACGTCGACTAATTAACATAGAATATTTGATGCGGGATCACAATCATAAAAGATGTCCAAGATAGTGTATTTATATGTGAGACCTCTCTTCCTTTATTACTTTTTCATGAATTGTTACAATGACCAATGCTACGTTTGTCAACTTCCAACAAGTTTTATCAATTATACTTCTTTTATGTGAAGTCATCAGTCCCCATGGGATTAGCATATGATCTTACTTTTTATTCTTTATTTATTTCTAAGATTGGATCATCAAAAGCAAAACACTCAACTCAAACTACTCTTTATTATAGAACTTTCACACACGATTACATAGATAGATAGATCACAAAGCAAGCACTCGAAACTAAATCATACTAAAACTTTATTCTTCTAAATCACGAAATAACTAAGGATCGAACTAAGATAGATAATGATGATAAAAAGTGATGATGATACAATACCGGGGAACCTCCCCCAAGCTTGGCACAAGCCAAGGGTGGTGCCCATACCCATGTACTCAAATCTCCTTCTTGGGTGATGGTGGTGATGGGCTTGTCCTTCAAAATATTTAATAAGATATCCTTCAAACTCTGGACCTCCCGAAGCAACTACTGAATTATGGAGGCGTTCTTTTGCACTTCAACCATAATATGTTTATTTTTCGACCACCATGATCCCTTTCCTGCATCATTCTCACTTGGACGAGAAATATCCCAATTGGAGGGTATGTGCATGTGGGGAGTGTTCTCAACCCCATAATTGTGGACCAAATTATGAAAATTGTTCCGATGTAACCTGTGTAAGGGTCTCCTAGGAGGAAGCCCTTCTTGTACCTCTGTACTCCCATGGCTTGTAGTGCTTCTTATTACTTGATCAGGATTTGGAGTCGTAGAGATGCCGGCAAGGGTACCCCTCTCGGAGGCCGGGAGGTGGACTTCCAACGAGTCTCCATCATCTTCTTCCATGGTAACCTCCTCCTCCTCTCTCCTGAGTTCCATCTGTAGCAACCAAGCGTTGTCTCCCACGTTGTTGGAGGAAGCGGAAGACATGATGCCCGACCTCGAAAATCTGACAGGAGACAGCACAAAACAAGAACAGAGGAGAAACTTGCGATGCGGTGGTCAAAACACCTGTGAGTATTTATAATGAATTTTTCCCATTCATAACAAGTAATATGGAAGAAAAACAGAGTCGGGAAAGTCCACGAGGGAGCCACAAGCCTGGTAGGCGCGCCCCCCAGGCTTGTCGCCTCCTCGTGCACTTTTTGGACAGTTTATTATTTTCCTAATTTTTTATATATTCCAAAACGGACAGAAAGTACTTTTATGGAAGTTTTGGAGTCGGTTTACTTACCGTACCACATACTTACTCCTTTTCAGGATTCTGGAGCGTTTCTGAAGGTTTCCTCTATGTATTCTTCCAGTGTCATTGTTTGAATAATATTAGTTTCAACATTAATGGGCGTACCTGAGATATAATGTTTAATTCTTTGCCCATTAACCACTCTCAGATTATTGCCTTCGGAGTTGTTTATTTTGATGGCTCCGGAGCGATAAACTTCTTCGATGATGTATGGCCCTTCCCATTTAGAGAGAAGTTTTCCTGCAAAAAATCTTAGACGAGAATTGTATAATATAACATGATCACCTACTTTGAATTCCCTTTTTGAATTCTCTTATCATGCCATCTTTTAACTTTTTCTTTAAACAGCTTGGCATTTTCATAAGCTTGGGTTCTCCATTCATCTAAAAACTAATATCAAATAACCTCTTTTCACCGGCAAGTTTAAAATCATAGTTGAGTTCTTTAATTGCCCAATATGCTTTATGTTCTAACTCAAGAGGTAAATGACATGCTTTTCCATAAACCATTTTATATGGAGACATACCCATAGGATTTTTATAAGCAGTTCTGTAAGCCCATAACGCATCATCAAGTTTTTTAGACCAATTATATTTGGATCTATTAACGGTCTTTTGCAAAATTAATTTTATTTCTCTATTAGTTAATTCAACTTGACCACTAGACTGAGGATGATAAGGAGATGCAATTCTATGGTTAACATCCTATTTAGCAAGCAACTTACAGAAAGCACCATGAATAAAATGTGAACCACCATCAGTCATTAAATATCTAGGGACTCCAAACCTTGGGAATATAACATCTTTAAGCATTTTAATAGAAGTGTTATGATCAGCACTACTAGTTGGAATAGCTTCTACCCACTTAGTAATGTAATCAACAGCTACTAGAATATGAGTATATCCATTGGATTTAGGAAAAGGTCCCATATAATCAAAACCCCAAACATCAAATGGTTCAATAACAAGCGAATAATTCATAGGCATTTCCTGACGTCTACCAACATTAGCAATTCTTTGACATTCATCACAAGAGAGGAAAACTTACGTGCGTCTTTGAAAAGAGTAGGCCAATAAAAACCAGATTTTAATACCTTGTGTGCAGTTCTGTCTCCCACATGGTGTCCTCCATATGCCTCGGAGTGACACTTACGTAGGATTTGTTCCTGTTCATGCTCAGGTACACAACGTCTAATAATACCATCTACTCCTTCTTTATATAAATGTGGGTCATCCCAAAAGTAATGTCTTAAATCAAAGAAGAACTTTTCTTTTGTTGGTATGTGAAACTAGGTGGTATATATTTAGCAACAATGTAATTAGCATAGTCTGCATACCAAGGAGTATTACGAGAAGCATTTATCACAGCTAATTGTTCATCAGGAAAATCATCATTAATAGGAAGTGGGTCATCAAGAACATTTTCCATTCTAGACAAATTATGAGCTACGGGATTCTCAGCTCCCTTTCTATCAACAATATGCAAATCAAATTCTTGTAGCAAAAGAACCCACCTAATAAGTCTAGGTTTAGCATCTTTCTTTTCCATAAGATATTTAATAGCAGCATGATCAGTGTGAATAGTAACTTTGGAATCAACAATGTAAGATCTGAATTTATCACACGCAAACACAACTGCTAAAAATTCTTTCTCGGTAGTAGGATAATTTCTTTGAGCACTGTCTAGAGTTTTACTAGCATAATGAATAACATTTAATTTCTTATCAACTCTTTGTCCTAGAACAGCACCAACATCATTATCACTAGCATCACACAGAATTTCAAAGGGAAGGTTCCAATCAGGTGGTTGAACAATAGGTGCAGAAATTAAGGCTTTCTTAAGTATTTCAAAGGCTTCTACACAATCATCATCAAAAACAAATGGAACATCTTTTTGCAAGAGATTAGTAAGAGGCCTAAATTTTTTAGAGAAGTCTTTTATAAACCTTCTATAGAAACCAGCATGACCAAGGAAACTTCTTATACCTTTGATATCTTTAGGACATGGCATTTTCTTAATAGCATCAACTTTAGCTTTATCAACTTCAATACCTCTTTCAGAAATTTTATGCCCAAGAACTATACCTTCATTCACCATAAAGTGGCACTTCTCCCAATTCAAGACAAGATTAGTTTCTTCACATCTCTGCAAAACTCGATCAAGGTTGCTTAAGCAATCATCAAAAGAAGTTCCGTAAACGTAGAAATCATCCATGAAAACCTCAACAATCTTTTCACAAAAGTCAGAGAATATAGCAGTCATACATCTTTGAAAGGTAGCAGGTGCATTACATAAACCAAAAGGCATACGACGATAAGCATAAGTTCCAAAAGAACAAGTAAAGGTGGTTTTCTCTTGATCTTCAGGTGAAACAGGTATTTGAGAAAAACCAGAATAACCATCTAGGAAGCAAAAGTGTGTATCCTTAGATAATCTTTCTTACATTTGATCAATAAAAGGCAAGGGATAATGATCTTTCCTAGTAGCTTTATTTAATTTCCTGAAATCAATTACCATCCTATAACTAGTTATAATTATTTGTGGGATAAGTTCATTTTTATCATTAGGAACAACGGTAATACCTCTTTTCTTAGGAACACAATGAACAACACTTACCCATCTACTATCAGCTATGGGGTAAATTATACCTTCCTCCAGAAGCTTTAATATTTCAGTTCTTACCACATCCTTCATTCTAGGATTCAGCCTTCCTTGATGATCAACAGCGGGTTTAGCGTCTGGCTCCATATGAATTTTATGCGGACACAAAGTGGGACTAATGCCCTTAAGATCATCGAGAGTATATCCAATTGCAGCATGGTGCTTCTTCAGAGTTTTAAGTAATCTCTTTTCTTTATGCTCTAAAAGGTTAGCACTAATAATAACAGGATATATCTTCTTTTCATCAAGATAAGCATATTTAAGTGTATCAAGTAATTGCTTTAATTCAAACACAGGATCACCCTTGGGTGGAGGTGGATCTCCCAAGGTTTCAACATGCAAATTATGTTTAAGGATAGGTGCTTGTTTAAAGAACAACTCATCTATTTCATTTCTTTCATTCATATGCATATCATTCTCATGGTCTAGCAAATATTGTTCTAAAGGATCAGTAGGAGGCACAACAATAGAAGCAAGACCAATAATTTCATCCTTATAGGGTAATTCTTTATCATAAGGTTGTCTACGAAACTTAGAGAAATTAAACTCATGAGACACCTCACCAAAATTAACACTAACAGTTTCTTTATTGCAATCAATCTTGGCATTAACTGTATTCAAGAAAGGTCTACCAAATATAATGGGACAAAAATCATCTTGTGGTGATCCAAGAAGAAGAAAATCAGTAGGATATTTGATCTTGCCACACAAGACTTCAACATCTCTAACAATCCCAAGTGGTGAAATAGTATCTCTATTTGCAAGCTTAATAGTAACATCAATATCTTCAATCTCAACAGGTGCAATATCATTCATGACTTCTTGATAGAGAGTAAACGGAACAGCACTCACACTAGCACCAATATCACATAAACCATGATAGCAATGATCTCCAATTTTAACAGAAATAACAGGCATGGCAATTACAGGTTTGTTTTTATCTTTAGTGTCTGGCTTAGCAATTCTAGTTGCTTCATCACAGAAATATATGGCATGTCAATCAATATTATCAACCAAAAGATCTTTAACCATTGCAACATTAGGTTCAACCTTAATTTGTTCAGGAGGTCTAGGTGCTCTAATATTACTCTTATTAACCACAGTTGAAGCTTTAGCATGTTCCTTAATCCTAACAGGGAAAGGAGGTTTCTCAATATAAGGAGTAGGCACAACTGGATCAACATGGTAAACAATTGTTTCTTCTTTATCACTAACAGGTTCTTCATTCAATTCAATAGGTGGATGATATTTAAACCATTTCTCCTTAGGGAGATCAACATGAGCAGCAAAAGATTCACAAAAGGTAGCTACTATTTCAGAGTCAAGTCCATATTTAGTACTAAACCTATGAAAAGCATCATTTTCCATAAAAGATTTAACACAATCAAACTCAAGATTTATACCTGACTCATTACCTTTCTCAATTTCCCAATCTTTAGAGTTACATTTAATTCTTTCCAGAAGATCCCATCTGAAGTCAATAGTTCTCTTCATAAAGGAACCAGCAGAAGAAGTATCGAGCATGGATTGATCATTATGAGAAAGCCGAGCATAAAAGTTTTGAAGAATTATTTCTCTTGAGAGCTCATGATTGGGGCATGTGTGCAACATATACTTAAGCCTCCCCCAAGCTTGAGCAATACTTTCTCCTTCACAAGGCCAAAAATAATATATATAAATCCGATCACGATGAACCAAATGCATACGATAAAATTTCTGGTGGAATTCCAGCTTCAACCGGTTCCAGTCCCACGTTTCAGTATCATCACATAGCCTATACCATGTCAATGCCTTTCCCTCCAAAGATAAAGGGAATACTTTCTTCTTAACTCCATCTTCGGATAGACCTGCAAGCTTAAACAATCCACAAATTTCATCCACATATATCAAGTGCATATCAGGATGTACCAATCCATCTCCAACATAAGGATTAGCTAGCAGTTTCTCTACCATACCCGAAGGAATTTCATAATAAATATTTTCAGTAGGTTCAATAGGTTGAGGAGCAACTCTCAATGCTTCCGGTCGAGGTGAAGATACCCCGAACAAACCCCTCAAAGGATTACTTTCCATTGTGACAAGTGACAATAAATTTCAGCACGTAATATAAATGTTTCCTTACCAAATTCCACTCACCAAAGGCGCTTGTAACATCCCCATGTAATAGCTACAGTGATCACCTCTTGATAATGCCATGTCACCCTGCTTAATAGTGCTTAATCATCATTAGCATCATAAGTCATTTCAAATTCCAATTCAAATTATAATTCAAATTCAAAGTGAAAATAAAAGTTGTTCCAATTTGGAAATAAAAATGTTCATTAAATAGCAAATAATCCATAACTAATTATGTCTAGGAAAACAACATCACTAAAAATGTCTAAGTGACTCTATTAACCTAAAACATTAGCAAACAACAACATTTTAATACCATTTTAATTAATAGAATTACAAATGAAATTATATTTTATCCAAACCAATTTCTGGTGTTAGGTAATAATGCACTGTAATATTTGAACCAAGTCACACATTTTATAAAAGTCATTTAGTGGCCTCTCTATTTGCAAAACAGAAATAAAACAGAAAAACAGAAAATAGAAAAAGAAAAAGGAACCAGTGCACTGTGCCAGTGGGCCTCGAGTGCACAGTGTAGCGCAGCCCAGCCCAACCGCGCCTTCGTCCTCCTCCCGCGCTGTCGCGCGCGCGCACTGACACGGCGATAGCCGTCGCGCTGTCGCCCATCCAGCGGCTCCCCGGCGAGGTTAAGGGCTCCCCTGAGCTGCTCTCCCCTCCCCCGAAACCCTAGCATACCTCACTCGCCCGCCCGCGCCTCGCCTCTCCCTTTTCCCCACCTCAACAGAAACATCGCCGCCGTCCGTCGCTCGATCCTATGGCCACCGCCACCGCATTGCCTCGCCGTCGTGCCGGATTGAACCACCGTCGTCGACTACGTCCTCTGCCCCGTCCAGCGCAAGCTGGGAGCCTCCACAACGCCCGCTCCGCCGTCTTCTTCAACCTTCGGGCACGCGGGAGTTCGCCGTCAATTCGCCGCACCCCTGCGCTCCCGTGCACCCGCCGGGCCTCCATGTGCCCCCTAGGTGAGCTGCACATCATCTCCCCCTCTTCTAGCTAGCCGTGGCGCCCTCTAACTCCGATCCCCATCACGGCCGTGCTCGTCGCCGCCGATCGCATCGCCACCGCAGCCACTGCCCGCTAAGCTCGCGCATGAGCCGTGCGTCGAGCTCCCCGAGCTCCTGGCTACCCAACGCACACACGCACGCGTTTTGCCGTGGCCTATTTCGCCAATTCCGTCGACACCCGAAGTCCGGCGTCCGCCTCACCGCTCGCCGCCGATGTTCCCGACCACCGCAGCCCGCGAGACCACCGCCGTTCGATGCGGCCTCGAGTGCTCGTTCGAGCAAGCCAAACCGCGACCAAAACGGTGCACCACAGAACGAATCCGGGCTCGCCGGAGTTGCCGCCGCGCTCGGCCTCGCCGGAGAGCTCCGGTGGCCGGCGTCCGATGTGGCTGCCACCTGACGCCGCTGGGCCCCGCCTTGTGCCACTGCCACTGGGTCCCACTGGGCCTAGTTGACCCGGTCAACGCTGACTGGGCTGGCACAGTGAGACTGACATGTGGGTCTCGCCGGATTAAAACGTTTTTAATTTAAATAAACGTTAATTAATTAGTTAATTAAATTAAGTAGTTAATCAGTCACTGACAGTGCGGGCCCACCAGTTAATTAAGTTAGTTTAATTAAATTAACCTCTGTTAATTAGCACAGTCACTGACCAGTGGGACCCACTGGTCAGGGTTGACTCTGGTCAGCCTCTGTTGACTGCTGACGTCAGCACTACGTCATGCTGACGTCATTCCTTACTGTTCTGGATAATTCGGGATTTAATTAATTAAAATAATTCCAAAAAATCAATAAAACTTTGAAAAATCATATAAAATAAACCGTAACTCGGATGAAAATAATTTATATATGTAAAATGATCAGAAAAATATGAAGAATCCGAATATGCCACCCACATACCTGTCACACCCCTCTAACATACTGAACATGGAACATTTTGCCCGTATTCAATAAATGAATAGTGCATAACTTTAATAAAATAATTCCAAATAAATTCCTAAATTATCTAAAACAATTAAATAGGCATTATATCTCATTTGCATATCATTTAGGCATGTCATGCATACTGATTGCATTTTTTCCTTGAATTTATTGTTTCTTCCCCCCTCCTTCTCTCCCGATAGACGTCGAGACCGACGCCGACGCAGTTGAGTACGACCATGCTCCCGAGGAGCAGCCGTCAGACGACCAGCCCCTTTCAGCAGATCTTCCAGGCAAGCAACCCCGCTTGACGCATGCCTATATCACCTATTCCTTCTCCCTCCTACTTGCATTAGAAACTGCTATTGTTCTGCTTTATCCTATTCTGATGCATAGCCTGTTCTTGTAACCGTTATTGATACCTGCCTGTTATCCTAAACTGCTTAGTAT
The DNA here is from genome assembly GCA_039707655.1 of Elymus sibiricus. NCBI lineage: Eukaryota > Viridiplantae > Streptophyta > Magnoliopsida > Poales > Poaceae > Elymus > Elymus sibiricus. The sequence continues at coordinate 196,395,054 of CM077666.1, read as the reverse complement.
AGGTTGGATGAAAAACCATCTGTGGCCCCTCTTCCTTGCTGTAGTTGCCCCGCTTTAGTACTGGTGCCCCGATCAATGTGATCGAACGGGCTGAGAACAGCACAACACCGCACCCCCCTAAGTTGCTCGACTCTACAAAGCTACCATCGAGTGCCGAGGGTGAATCCTCTCATCTCACTTCCGATGATGCCTCTATAGAATAGCTATCCGGATGTGTGTTACCGAGGGTGATTCCTCTTTCATCACCTCCGATAAGCTTCCGTCGTGCAACTCCTCGAGTGGGAAACCATCGAGGGTGATTCCTCGGATTCCTTCTCGATACTTTGGACACATGGTTACTTTGACCTTTGTTACAGGCGGGTCGACCCCGAGGGGTACCCGCAGGGAATTATGAAGTCGGGCTTGCCAGGAGGGCACCCGCGAGAGATTAATGTGGCGGAACGACAGGGCAGGCGGAGACCACCCTGATCGATATCCGTGTGTTATCAAGTCGGAGCGACAGGTAGTCTGATCATCTCTGCGAGTTACTAAATAAGCCTAACGGATTTGGGTATTTGATCTGAGTGGGTCGTTGGCCCTATACGCACTACCACCACGTGGGATAATGGTTTATGGGACCCTCCACGTCGTTGTTTCTGCCGAAAGCTCTTCAGACGTCACAGCTCAGAGATGCGGGCTGATCGTTGGGGTGGGCTGGTTACGTCACTGGTGTATTCAGTGTCGCGCCTGGGCCCCGACCAGCCACACAATGTGCAGGAGTGCAAAGGGCGATGGGCCCAAGACCCCTTCGCACTTAGGATTTAGACCGGCGTGTTGACCTCTCTGCTGAGCCTAGGTAGGACCGCGTCGTGTTGATTACCCGAGGCCGGGCATTACCCAGCAAGTGTGTCCGGCCAGATGTAATCGAGCGTGCTGGGTAACAGTAGTGCACCCCTGCAGGGAAGTTATCTATTCGAATAGCCGTGTCCACGGTAACAGGACGCTCAGTGTTGTATCCCGATCTACCAATATTTGAACTGGATACATGTTAATTAATTATAAGCTCCGGGATCGCTTTCTCGCAGGGAGTCGAGGAAGGATCTCTGGGATTTGCTTCAACATGCTTGTTAAGTTATAATATGCTAATATACTCTCTTCTGATGCTGCAAGATTGCTTCAAGATGCTAGTCTTCGATAGGCTAGGCTTCTCCCCCTCTATTCTGGCATTCTGCAGTTCAGTCCACAGATATAGCCCCATTCCTTTGAAACCAATACATAATTAGTATATATCTGATGTCAGTCTTGCGAGTACTTTGGATGAGTACTCACGGTTGCTCTGCTATTCTTTTTCCCCATACCCGATACATGCGACCAGATGATGGAGCCCAGGAGCCAGACGACACCGCAGATGCTTACTACCAGGAGAGTCCCGGAGGCACGTACTACTGGGTTGAGACAGCCGACCAGGAGTAGATTCGGAGGCTCCCAGGCAGGAGGCCTTTGCCTTTCGATCTAGAGTCGTTGTTTGTGCTAGCCTTCTTAACGCAGATTTGACTAACTATGTCGGTACTCAGATATCTTTGTGTGTATGACTTATGTATTCGGGTCCTCGTGACCCCTGGTTTGTAATATGAAGATTTATGTTTTAATTTGAGTTTAGAGTTGCGTTGTGATATCTTCCCGTGAGTCTCTGATCTCGATCGTGTGCATTTGCGTGTATGATTAGTGCACGGTCGAGCAGGGGCGCCACAAGTTGGTATCAGAGCCGACTGCCTATAGGAAGCCCCTTTCCAACTCCTTGGCCGAAGTTGAGTCTAGGCGTTCAAAAAATTATTTTACTAACTTGGCTGTGTGGCTTATGGGCCCACGTCGCCAAATGGGTGGTATTAGGATCTTTTATTCCTCTTCCATACTCTGGGATTCTGAATTCTCTTCTTTTCGGGTTAAATGATTTTACTAACTCCGACACTAGGTTCTCGTATTCACGTCCACCCGGAGAGCTGGATTATCTGCACTTATTCCCTCACATTGATCTGACTAGTCTGATAATCATATTTTCCTTTCCATTGGTTTGTTTAACCTTTCTCTCCAAATTATTATACTTCCCATTGTCATTTGACAATTCTGAATTTCCTCTGTTTCAGATGGATCGTTTGTTCCCGCCGCGCCCTGCGACGCAGCTTGTGCTTCGCACTTGGGCACGTGATGCGCCTGGTTTTCCAGCTGTCCTGATCGCCCTCCTGACCAGACTGGGCTACCGCTGGTACCCCGAGTACATGGTCTATGAGGATTACCGCGAGTTCAACCAGGAGCAGTACCATACTGATGTTCGTATCCTTGATCAGCGGGACAACTCTAGCACTGAGTTGCACATTTTTCACGGTATCGGCGTGCTGATTGAGATGGCAGTCCATGATGCTGCCTACTCTGCTGTCGCACGTCTTCGTGGAGAGCATAGCCGCTTGAATGACTCAGAGTCCCGATACATCCCGTATGCCCCTGCTGGAGATACTACCGGATACTACACAGCTATCTGTGCCCCTTACGAGCGACGTCGATATGACCCGCATGTTTTGATTCATTGCACTCAAGCTCTGGATCGCACTGCCCGGGCTCTTGCCATCGAGTTGTTTGCCACTCGAGCACGTCTCTACGATGCTATGACACAGTTGCTACCAGCTGTTCGTGCATGGATACATTCAGAGTATATCCTTTACCTGCGCAAGACTCAGATGCCGGCAGGTATTGATTGGCCTGCTATTGGAGGTCATACACCTGCGCGTGGACCCCTTCTTCCAGTTCGAGACCGGGTTCTGCATCAGAGTGCACACGGAGAGCAGGATTTTTCCGCCACGGACACTCATTGTCTACACTTGCAGTTACCACGTTTCAGTGGTTTTCCCCGACGTTGATGTAGCCTTTGCTATGTCTCGTTGAGTATTCCTCACCGCGTGCCTGCGCACCGCCTAGTATGTCTAGCTGTTTAAATTTGCGACGTTATGCTGTCCGCGTGTAACCGACTCTGTGTATGGATCTGTATGTCTTAATTGACTACTGTTTGTGTATCTGTTGCACTACTTATTCATTGTCGTGTTACATCATGTTTGTCTCTGAGTACTTGCAGTCGCTTTTACTAAACTACCCCCTGTTGAAAATTTTAGCAGGATGGTTAGGCTAGGTGCTCGTGGTCGTGCCCTCAAAAACCCACCACCGCCAGACTATATGGCAGCTATGATGCAGCAATTTGAAGTGAACCGTCAATTCATACAAGGCATCATGGCTCAGTTTCCACACCAGAACTAGAATGGCCAGAATCAGCCACCTGCCCCAATAACTCTGTAGCAGTTTGTTCGACTCAACCCAACTATTTACCGCAACTCCGAACAGCCACTGGATGCTGATGACTGGCTTCGCGACATCGCCTTCGAGATGGAGTCTGCCAATGTCGCCCTTGACAACCTTGTCACTTTCGCATCCTACTTCTTGAAGGGTGCCGCTGCTCAATGGTGGTCCACCCACAGGCGTTCACTACCTGAGGGGACGGTCATTACCTGGGCCGAGTTTCAGACTGCCTTCCGTGCTCGTTACATTCCTCAGGGAATCATAGACCGGAAGAAGACAGAGTTTCGTAACCTCACTCAGGGTAATAAGACTGTAGAAGCTTATCAGCGAGAGTTTCTTAACCTGTCCCGCTATGCTGAAGAGGACATTCCAACTGATGCTAGTAGACAGGAGAAATTCTGTAGTGGACTCCACCCAGACCTCAAGCTTGCACTTGCTGCTCAAGACTTCACTGACTTTGCCACCCTCGTGAACAAGCCTATTCTGGTGGCGACCGCTCAAATGGAACATAGGGAGTCACAGAAGCGCAATCGTGACATTGGCTCATCTTCGAGCTCAGGACAAAGGCGTAAGATCTGGATTCCCAATCGCATGTACCGTCCAACTGCCCCTGCGCCAAGGCCCTCCTCTGCTGCACCTCGTCTGCCTCCCCCACCACCGAGGCAGCCGAGAGTTCAAGCTGCTCCACCACGTGCTGCTCCTCTTCGTCCTGAAGATGGTCTGTGTTTCAAGAGTCGCAAACCAGGTCACCATGCCAAGGACTGCCGCCAGAATCAAAATCAGTTAGCATTCCCTCACAATGGCCGTGGCAATGGTCATGGCAACAATCAGACCCGCAACTATAATACTGGGTCTTCTGCTTATGGTCGTGAACATGCTTACAACATTGACATTGAAGAAGTTCAGGATCAACCTGCTACTATGATGGGTACCCTTCTCGTTAACTCAGTACCCGCTTCTGTTTTATTTGATTCAGGAGCATCGCATTCATTCATGACAGAAGCATTTGCATTAGCACATGACATTGCATTTCAAAAGATGAACATTCCAATAGTTGTCCGCACCCCTGGAGGCCAGTGTCAAACCACCATGATGGCACACAATGTCCCCATTGGAATCAAAGGATTGGAATTCCTTGTTTCACCCATCATCTTGAAAACTTCCACCATAGATCTCATTCTGGGAATGGATTGGTTGAAGGCTCATATTGCTTCGATCAATTGTGCCACCAAAGTCGTCCAACTTCTTCATCCCTCCGATGAGATAGTGAACTTGTTGGTGCAATACTTGCCCTCTTATGTTTTGGAGATTGTTGATAGAAACAGGTATGGACTGATTTGTTTGCTAGTGCACACAGAGAGAAATAGTCCATGCAGTACCGAAGAGAATGCTATCACCGGTGTACAGTTCGAGGAACTTCACCGAAGAATATCTGCGCTGCAGAGAAGAACGAGCTACATCCATTGAGGACTTGTAGACGAGAAGAATGAAGTGAGGAAATTGACCCCTTGAAATTTTATTGCTGACGCGAAGCAATTGGTTCGGTGATTCTGTCTGAAGAAATTGACTACAGCGATGGGAGGCGAAGACGAAGTGAAGACGTAGCATTCTTTTCGTTGTTCTTCTCCCCTTCATTTGAGTCATAGGACCTCCGTACTATTAAGAGGGGCATAGGTTCTCGAAGCTTAGAGCTGCTGTGATGCTTAAGTCCAAACCTATGCGAGACTGAGAGAAATCTCTTTATGATTCGAATGATTACCTGCCAGCGGAAGACATTGTTCTTCGTCGCTGTAGGAGATATCTTTCGAACTGAGGAGTTAGCATTACTTGCTCCGCACGTAATGTTACCGTTGTGCTCAATTCCGACCGTTGGACTCATGTTGTTCGGCCATTGGCTGCTCCACATGTCCAATTTGGTCATTTCCCTTCAGGGAAGGTTGCGGCTATAAATAGCCACCCCGCTCCAACGTTGCCCGTTGGCTGCTCCGCTTAAGATTTCTGAGAAGATTCATTGAGCATCCCCTCTCCGAGTGATTTGAGTTTAAGATCCACCGAGAGAAAAATCAAGAGCCGAAACTTAGACAGTGGTTGAGCATCACAGTAGTTCTGAGTTAGAGTTCTTGTACCTATTACTCTTGAGAGCTGCGCACACTCTAGACGGAGAGGTGTCGGCTCGAGTGTCGAAGAGTAATTGTCTTCACCGAGCGAGATCTTCAGCAACCAAGAGTCATTGTGGTTTGCGAAGAAGTCTGTCGAACGTTTGGAGATCGCCGACAAGTATCTACCACGAGTGAAATCAACTGTAGTCTGATCAGCTCCGAGTTGAAGGAGAATAGGGCGAGGAGAGTTTATCCTCTGTGTTAAATCACAACCCCTCCAACCAGACGTACTCCTTTGGCAGAAGGGCGAACTGGTCTACCAAATTCTCCTGTCGCCATCGAGCACCATTGGTTCACTTTACATTACTGCATTTCATTCAGCAGTTTACATTCGTGCTCAATGTCGATAGTTGTATCTCATCAATCATAGTTTATCTGTTGTCTATCTTGTTCTCATCGTTCCTCTTCATCGTCTCAGGCTAAATTTTATTCTCTTCGTATCTCTGTATGCCTGCGTAATTACTTTCACTGCCGAATCTTTACCTTGCTACCAATATCTGTGCATTTCCATCATAGTCTATACATTGTTTTTGCTCGTGCTGCTGGATCTGTTCGTATATTGCTTTACCTTCGTATCTGTCGAACTTGTGTTCGAATGATAAATGATTTAAACTTCGATAGATATATCCTTCTATAGCGAGCTCAATTGAATGTTATTCTATTGAACCTTATTTCTGCTGCTGTGATTGGGATCAATTCAAAACTTTCGCAAGAATTTTTGAATCTCCCATTCACCCCCCTCTGGTCGATATACTCTCGGTCCTAAGAATTGGTATCAGAGCAGGTACTCCCTGTCTCTGTCTATTAAAGGTCTAACAACCTTGGAGTTTTGAGTATGTCGTATGCAGGTAGATCCTCGCACTCTGAAAGGTTTCCTATCTTCGATGGAAATGACTATGTCTACTGGAAAGAGCGAATGAAAATCAGACTTCAAGCCATCAACATTGAACTTTGGCAGACTCTGGAAAATGGATACACTGTTCAGCACCCTGATGCTCCCACTTCCGATGACAAAGCTAAAATGCGATTGAATGCTCAAGCAAAAGATATCATCTATGACAGTATCTCAAAAGACATTTTTATTCGGTTCCGAAAGCTTGACTCTGCAAAGCAACTCTGGGATGCCATCAAGGATGTTCATGAAGAATCCATTACCAGAACAGATCAACACACAGATATGCTTCATGCCATGTTTGCTGGTTTCAGGAGTCTTCGTAGGGAAAGTGCTATGGAACTCACCGATCAGTTGACAAACATTGTTGAAAGACTTCATCAACGAGGAGTAACAGATATCACCAATAGAGATGTAGTCGATAAGTTGCTGAGTGCTCTTGATATAACGTTTGATGCAATCGTGGCTGAAATCAAGCAAAGACCTGACTATGAAGAACTTCACTATGTCGAGGTCATGACGCTATTGTCTATTCACGAAGAAAAGATGGAACTTGAAAATGGGCATCAAGAATCTTCTTCAGAAAGCGAAGGGGAAATTCTTTCACACTATGGCAGTTCACAAGAAGAAGATATCGAGAATCAACACTCTATCACAAGAGAACTCGAAATGCTCACAGAAAGACTAAGTAATCTCAAAAGACAAAATCTGTGTCTCACAAATGATGACGAAGTTGACTTGCCTGAATCTTCAAGAAGATTACCTCCGAAAGAAATAAAGTGCTTCAAGTGCAAACAACTCGGTCACTATATTGCAGACTGTGCTTGCTGGTAGCAAGATGAAAAACCTAGCAACAGATGGATTTATCATCACTGCTCAGGATTCACTCGAGTGGATCGTCACACTAAGCTCTCGAAGAAAAATGAATCTATCGCATCTTCTTCGACGAGACCAGTCACTGACGTGCAAACGAGAGCAACCATTGAATCTAATATGATGAAAATATCGCAGCTGACTAGAGTGTGTGCATAAATGAATATGGAATCTGAAGATGAAACGTCTGATTCCGAATCAGAAGACGAAGAAGTCTACAGAATCCTAGGAAGAGGAAATGCATTCGTCGCTTATGAATCATCCGAGAAGTCTCTCGAATCAGACACTGATGATAATGCTTCAAGTGATGATGAACCTATCGCACTCTGTCTCATGGCAAAAACCTCAAAGGATCAGGTATCAGCAAAGCACAAAAAATCTATGATTGAATATTCTTCTGAATACATTGCCTATGCTAAACTTGTTAAGATTGCAAAATCTCAGCAAGATGAGCTTGAAAAACTTGAGATGAATCTCAGGAAAACCGAAGGATTACTGGTCGAAGAGATGGAGAAGAATCAAGAGTTGACTGAAAAGCACGATGCTTTTTCTTCAACGATTGATGATCTTTCCGAACGATATGATTCCCTTACTGTCGACTACGAGAATTTATCAGATGAACTCCTTAACAGGAATCAAGAACTCGAGTCACTAAAAGAGTCTTATAACGTACTTGTGAAAGAAAAATCTTCTCTCTTCGCCGAGCAATCTAACAACCTTCTTGTTGACTTTGTGCCTTCTTGCTCAAAATGCCTAGAACGTAGCAATGCTGATTCGAATGCTGAAATATCCAATGCTGCCATCGAGAATATTGCAACTACTTCGAATGATATTCCTAACCCCTCTCCCGAGGAATTTGTTGCTATCTCTAATGAAAATTGCAGGCTAAAGAACTTGCTTGAGACAGGAATGCTAAAAAGCCTCAGAGGACATCAAACACTGTGTGATGTGCTCAAGAAGTCAATACTGCACAGAAATCTCCGAAAAGAAGGATTGGGTTTCGAAAGGAAACTCAACGTTGATGGAACCTACTGGACTCCCGAGCAATATCCTCGAACAAGTTGGGTTCTTGCTAAAAGCAAAACTCTCGAACCTACACGCCTGTCTGGATATGACTCACCCATCCCTGTTAATTCTGACGAGTCCAATGACTCAAACTAAAAATTCTTCAAACAACAGAATGGTAAGGTTTTCGCTCATTATGTTGGGACTAACTGCAGGTCTAGTTCACCCAAGAAGCAAATCTGGGTGAAGAAGTGCATCATTGAAAATTTATCTGTCAATGCTAACCTGAATATGCAGAGTAATTCTCTTCGAGGAAATTATAATCCCTCACAGTATGGCAGTTCAACTTCCTCGAACAGACATCAGCCAAACTTTCGACAAAAGGAGTACATGCGTATCTCCTCCAACCATTATGCTCATGTCTCTGGTAATAATTTCAATGCTTACTCATATGATTACTCTCGAGATGCACAGGTGGACTACAGAAATCAACGAAGGAATGTCTTTGCTCAGTCAAGACAAATGAGGATTGCGCTGCCCACACAAGTGTGGGTTGCGAGAAAGAACTAACCCATCTTGCATGAACTCTATCTCAGGGATTCTTCTCGATAATCCTTTGCCCTGAGATCTATATTGTTGGGGTTGGTTCTTTGTGTTTATTTGTTCTCTGTTTATTGATTGTCTACGAATTGCCGTGTTTGTGTTTCGTCCGATGAACAACTCACTCATAGCTCCTCGTTTGGTGTTTCTTCTCGTTTGGCTGAGTGTTTTGTTTCGGACCCTTTTATCCCTCCATTCTTTCTCTTCCAAATCTTTGATGTCCGTCGTAAGCATGCAATTTGATCTGAAGAAGATTTCTTTCCGACGTCCTTGGTCGCGAAAGGAATCTACTTCGAACTTTTATCCACTTTTGGCGTTCCGCCCTCCAAACCTTTCGACCTCCCTCTCTCTTCCCGAGTTTCTCGCAGAAAACGGTGGCCACGTGCCCACGATATCCACTATCGTGATTGTGTCCATCGAATGCGGAACGTCCCGCAACTGTGGGCCATAGATTCTGGAGAGGTGGTTCTGCTCTCCTGCTATAAATACCCCTCGTCGAGTCTTCTTCCTCATCCGTGCAAACCCTTGTTTCTCCATCACCCGAGCCCGAGCTCGAAGCAACTCCGGCGAGAAGCTCCACCGTGCAACTCCGGTGAAGTCTCGTCGCAGCTGATCACGCCTGTGCGGTAATCCATCCTCCCGCATTGCCATAGTTGATCTAAGTTGCCAAGTTAGGGCGCTTAGATCCGGAACTGCTCCTCTCCATCTCTCTGTTCTTAGGGCAGTTCTTACCGATGAATTTATCTCCAATTTATTTCACTGCGGTAGATCTTTAGGAATCACTAGGATTTGACTGGTACGGTTTGTAGATCTTCCTCGTACTGGTTTTCCTCATCTAGGGTTCATGTGTAATCATCCGAAAGATTAGATAGCTATCAACCTGCCCAGAATTGACTGTGGCTAGCTTGTAAAATCTATCGATGATATCTTTCTGTTTACCATGAGTTCCTTGTCGGATTTCCTCAAAATCATTTTCATTTAAAAAGTTATCTGTGCATGCTTATGACCCTACCTCTGTTTTTCCCTCGCATCTATTCTACTTCATAGGTTGGTCATGTCACAGAGTTCGGAAGAGCAGTCAGATTCTGAAGGATATTTGCCTCAGCTTCCACCAAGGTCTAAACGAATGAGAATGACTGGAGGAGGTAAATCCTCGAAGCCACCCAAGGCTCCGAAGAAGAGACAAGAGTCTGAACCAGAAGAAGATTCTGAGGAAATTCCCTCTGCTCACAGTCAGCCCGAGGATGAACTGGTCACTGACGCTCTAACCATCTTCTCTGAGGGAAATCCCAAAAAGGGCGGTCGTGGCAGAGAAAAGAACACCACTGCAGAGATGTCTGATCCTGAAAGTTACAGAACTCCACCTGAAGGAGAATCAACGACTGATCGCAACAACAGGCTGCAAAGAATTCGCCGCCACTGGGCTGGAAAATGGTATAGATATGAAAATGTTCGCGAAAAGTACCGGATTCTGTTTGCCTTCACACCACCATGGAATGACTGCATTGCCGAAAATTGCATTGGCCCAGATGATGAAAAAGTCAGACCACCGCCGCCAGCAGATGCTCATTCTGACTCCCTCAAAACTATCGCTGATTTCCCCGAGGAAGTAGCTAAGAGGGCGAAGGGTAAAGCCAAGCGTGAAGCTAGAGAAGCTAAGAAAAACCAAGTTGAAGCGAAAAACCTCGCGCTGACTCAGCAAGATGTACTGAAGAAGAAGGAACGTGCATCAGCTTCAAAGGAAAGAAAATCTGAGATACCAGTTTCCCCTCGTGAACCTCGAAAGAAAACCCTCACCAAGAGAACCAAGAAGGCAGTTCCCGACTCGTCTGATGAGTCATCCAAAGAAGACACCCCTAATGAAATCCCACTGTATGATCGTCCCGCCATCCTTAACAAGCCATCCAAGACTCCCTCGCCAGTGAAAGTTTTGCCATCTCCGAGGAAATCACCCAGGCTTGCACCCATTCCTTCCACAGATAAACCTTCGGGTTCTGCTGCTCCGAGAACTTTGACAAGCACAACAGCGAAGAGAAATCTGCATTCTGAAGAACAAGCAGATGTGGCTGCCAAGAAGACCAAGCTCACTGTTTGCTTCCACAGAGGAACAGAAGTATGATTTCAACTTCATGATCGACGTGATAGACAGTGTTGCATATGATGCAAGAGCAGATGATGTGAATGGTCTGGGACTCCCTGTTGATGTTGCTGAAATGGTAGCTAAGCATTTTATCGAGCTGAGGAAAATCACCAAGAAGCTGAACAAAGCTGTCGAAGACAAGCAAGCTATCGAGAAAATGAGAAATGAGGCCAAGACTGAATCCGAAAGGAAAAAGATGAACAAAGAAATTGTTGAACTCACAAAGGCTCTCAGTGTCTTGCGCAATAAGAAAATTGAGTGGCACTCGTGCTTGCACATGGATGTGTCTCAGCTATGTGACAGAAGAAATGAGGAGATTGAAAGCAAGACAGATCTCACTCGTAGAAGAATTCAGGAAGAAAAACGTCAGAAGGCTAGGGCAAGAGCAAGCAAGCCGAGATCCAACAAAGACCGCCGCCTTCAGAATGTCACTGCTGATCCTGCTCCACTGGATTCCCATGTACCCCTGCAGCAAGTTCCTCCATCTCGACCTCACAAGGATGAACTCATGCAGCAAGCTGGCACTGACGAGGTTATCATTCCTACGCCAGTAGCTCAAGAGCAACATGAAGTTGTTGATATATTCCTGGAAAGGGCTGAAGAGGAATATGTACCTCCCAAGCAGCAGTCTCCAGTTGACGAAATTGATGAGGAGATTGAAGTTGAAAAGCCATCGTTGCCGAGGCAATTGCAAGCAGAGCCCTCCGAACAAAATAAGGAGGAAATTGACAAGATTGAGGGGGAGCTAAATGCTTCCTGAGAGAAAACAACCCCGGTCACATCATCTGATGCCCCTACCCAGATGGATGTCGATCCTGCTCCTCTCACCACTGCACCACAGTTGGTAGAGGAAGAAAAGAAATCTGATGAGCTGATGGCTCGTGAAGAAACTGTCCCACCAACTGCACCTCATGCACCCGAGAAAGAAGTTGTCGTGCCTCCTACCAAAGAAAGCGCAAAGAAAGAAAAGGCCCTAGAGCCCAAAAGTCAGAAAGATGCCGAAGGAGTTCCGGCAAACAAGAACAGTGGTCAAACAAGTTTATCGAAGCCATCAGCACGAGAAAAATTGAGGAAGCCTCATGCTCCTCTCAAGCCTATTGAGGAAGATGTGCCTGCGCCTGATGATGTTCGAACCCAGTCTAACGCCGATGAAGAACCGCTGAGAAACCCACTGGAAACTTATCCGTTGTTTCCTGTTGATGATGGCCCGAATTGTCCAGCTTTCAATGAGCAGTTTCATCATTCGAAACTTGCATTCTTTGGGACCAGCCAATATGACGGTGAAAGAACATCCTTGTCACCAAGATTCTGGACAAAGGAACAGGCCGTGTATTATGCTCGCATTCTGTATGGCAAGAACCGCATATTCAAGCACAAGATTCTGGATTTCGCTGAGCTCGAGAGTTTACCTTGCTTCCATCACACCATCGAGCAGATTGAACAGGTATTCCAGAAGAATTTTCTTCGTTTCAATCATGGCTGGAATCGTGAAGTTATCCTTCAGTTCTACGCCACTCTTTATATCTCAGGAGATCTTACCAACAGCAGTACTTGGATTCTCGAATGGATGACCGAGGAGGAGAAGATCAAATGCTCGGCTGACCAGTTTTTGGCTCTGTTGAATCTTCCTCGATGCGAATTTGATGCCTCACGTGAACACAGACTGCACTTCTGGGAAGTATCCGAAGCTGAACTTCACATGCTGATGGACCCCAAGATTGTTGGAGATAAATGTACCGAAGCAAATCCTAAGAATCTGGCCTATGAGAACAAAGTTTTGTTCTATATCCTGTGCAACTCTCTCACGCCAACAAACAGGCCGGAAACCATTCATGGCATCGTAGAAAATGCTCTTCAAGCTATAGCTCATGGTATTCGATTTGATATTCCAGATCTTCTTATTCGCAACTTGGCCTATGCAGCAGATAGCCCTCAAGTCTTGAAGCCATATGCACCATGGGTCATGTTCGCCATTGAGCAGCTTATTGAGAAAAAGTTCTTCTGCCCTTATGTCCCAAAAGTTTTCATGCCACCAGTCCGAGACACCCTCCGGATCGTAAAGGACATCGGCAAAGGGAAGACACCTATTGATGCTACTGCCTCTGCCTCTACTAAAGCTCCGAAAGCAACAGTCGAAATCCCTCATGAAGAAAATCCCTCTCTATATGAGATTTGTCTTCGCACTCAGCAAGCACTGGAGATCACATTAAGCTAGATCGCAAAGAGAAAGTGGAAATGATGACTGAGATCAATCTGCTTCACAATTATGCTCGTCAAGCACTGCTATATGAGAAAGAACAGAAGAAGCGCTCGTGGACCCTTCTGCGCAAGCATTACTCTGCCAAACAACTGTCTGCCAAAGGTATCGAGAAAGATTATGATCATTTGGAGTTGTTTGAAGTTCCTCGCATCCGAAGGCAAACTCCCGTGCTTCCTCAGCGATCTGCCTCCACTGACCTGCTGTTTGTTGAACCCGATGATGAACTTGAAAACACAGCAAGCACTTTCATTTACAAGCCAGATGCACCTCGCACTGCTACTCCCGAAGCTGATCCCGAAGCCCGTGCTGCGTCTCTGACTACTGCTTCGGCTTCGACCATCGCTCGTTCTGCTTCACCGAACAGCTCAAGTTCTGGGGATTCTTCGGACGAGTAGTTCCTCGCATGCATTCTCTTTCCTTTTTGACACTTGGTGACAAAAAGGGGGAGAAGAACATCGAGAGATAGATAAGCGGGTTATTTGCAGGGTGTTTCCATTCGCCATTTGCTCTTCTTTCGAACAATTTGCTTTTGGTCGTTGAACTTTTGGTCGTGGAACTTAATCTCACCGCCTGTGGTGTTGGTACTGCGTCGTCATGTACCGTTAATAACCCCTGCAATGCTACATTTGCTTCATTTGTTTGCAGGTGCTATCGATTGCTTACTTCCTTGCATTGATTATCCTTGATATTTATCTCTTACTATCTAACGATGCAGAAGTGAAGTCGCTTCAGAGTTTTCAAAAGAGAATTCTTTCTATCTGACAAGCTGTTTTCCCTCGCATATGTCTATGAGATTATCTTTGTTGCAGGAAAACATCACCCGAAGCATATTCACTCCGAGCAATATACTTATGACTCCTTTGCTCTGATTATTCCTCGAATATCTAATTTGCAGGAAATCTACATCTCGGGTGGAATTAAACTGTGTTCTGAGAAAATCTTCATGGTGTATCCTTTGCCACAACGTTTTTCATATTATCCTTGCCATCTAACTAATCTATGTCAAAGGTTGTGTGTGGCAAGAAATACCTTAGACACCGTCGAGTGCATTGGATAAAACTACGAATGAGATCATCTGCCAATGTCATTCATACGAAGATTCATCTCGCTACCTTCCGTATTATCTCCTATGATCACTCCAATCAAAATGATGCATATCTTCAGGGGGAGCATGTTCTATCTTCGTATTTATCTCTCGTCTTTCATCTTCTTTCACATTCCATTTCATTCAGTTATCAATCTCGATGTGTTCTGTTTTGTCAACAATCGCCCAAAACGGAGGAGATTATTGGTGCAATACTTGCCCTCTTATGTTTTGGAGATTGTTGACAGAAACAGGTATGGACTGATTTGTTTGCTAGTGCACACAGAGAGAAATAGTCCATGCAGTACTGAAGAGAATGTTGTCACCTGTGTACAGTTCGAGGAACTTCACCGAAGAATATCTGCGCTTCAGAGAAGAACGAGCTACATCCATTGAGGACTTGTAGACGAGAAGAATGAAGTGAGGAAATTAACCCCTCGAAATTTTATTGCTGACGCGAAGCAATTGGTTCGGTGATTCTGTCCGAAGAAATTGGCTACAGCTATGGGAGGCGAAGACGAAGTGAAGACGTAGCATTCTTTTCGTCGTTCTTCTTCCCTTCATTTGAGTCATAGGACCTCCGTACTATTAAGAGGGGTATAGGTTCTCGAAGCTTAGATCCGCTGTGATGCTTAAGTCCAAACCTATGCGAGACTGAGAGAAATCTCTTTATGCTTCGAATGATTACTTGCCAGCGGAAGACGTTGTTCTTCGTCGCTGTAGGAGATATCTTTCGAACTGAGGAGTTAGCATTACTTGCTCCGCACGTAATGTTACCGTTGTGCTCAATTCCAACCGTTGGACTCGTGTCGTTCGGCCATTGGCTGCTCCACATGTCCAATTTGGTCATTTCCCTTCAGGGAAGGCTGCGGCTAGAAATAGCCACCCCGCTCCAACGTTGCCCGTTGGCTGCTCCGCTTAAGATTTCTGAGAAGATTCATTGAGCATCCCCTCTTCGAGTGATTTGAGTTTAAGATCCATCGAGAGAAAAATCAAGAGCCGAAACTTAGATAGTGGTTGAGCATCACAGTAGTTCTGAGTTAGAGTTCTTGTACCTATTACTCTTGAGAGCTGCGCACTCTCTAGACGGATAGGTGTCGGCTCGAGTGTCGAAGAGTAATTGTCTTCACCGAGCGAGATCTTCAGCAACCAAGAGTCATTGTGGTTTGCGAAGAAGTCTGTCGAACGTTTGGAGATCGCCGACAAGTATCTACCACGAGTGAAATCAACTGTAGTCTGATCAGCTCCGAGTTGAAGGAGAATAGGGCGAGGAGAGTTTATCCTCTGTGTTAAATCACAACCCCTCCAACCAGACGTAGTCCTTTGGCAGAAGGGCGAACTGGTCTACCAAATTCTCCTATCGCCATCGAGCACCACTGGTTCGCTTTACATTACTGCATTTCATTCAGCAGTTTACATTCGTGCTCAGTGTCGATAGTTGTATCTGATCAATCATAGTTTATCTGTTGTCTATCTCGTTCTCATCGTTCCTCTTCATCGTCTCAGGCTAAATTGTATTCTCATCGTATCTCTGTATGCCTGCGTAATTACTTTCACTGCCGAATCTTTACCTTGCTACCAATATCTGTGCATTTCCATCATAGTCTATACATTGTTTTTGCTCGTGCTGCTGGATCTGTTCATATATTGCTTTACCTTCGTATCTGTCAAACTTGTGTTCGAATGATAACTGATTTAAACTTCGATAGATATATCCTTCTATAGCGAGCTCAATTGAATGTTATTCTATTGAACCTTATTTCCGCTGTTGTGATTGGGATCAATTCAAAACTTTCGCAAGAATTTTTGAATCTCCCATTCACCCCCCCTCTGGTCGATATACTCTCGGTTCTAACAGAACTACACCGCCCGGATTACCCGGAATGCCGAAGCTCAAATATATGCTTTGAATGCTTTGAACGCCTCACCTCTTGAGGGGATTGAGAACGTTCCAGTCGTTCGCGAATTTCCGGACGTCTTCCCAGAAGAGCTTCCAGGAATACCCCCGGTTAGAGCAGTCGAGTTCGTCATCGACTTGAAACCTGGCACTACCCCTATTGCGAAGCGACCTTACAAGATGCCGCCACATGAACTCCTTGAACTTAAGGAGGAAATCGACAAGTCACTTAAAAAGGGTTTCATCCGTCCCAGTTCCTCTGCTTGGGGAGCACCTTCTCTTTTTGTTAAGAAGGATGGAACGAACCGATTGGTCCAGGACTATCGGCCTATTAACCAAGCAACGATCCAGAATAAATATCCACTTCCCCGGATTAACGATCGTTATGATCAACTTGCTGGATCCTCTGTGTTCTCTAAACTCGACTTAAGGTTGGGTTACCATCAGATCCGAGTTCGTAAGGAGGATATTCCGAAGACCGCTTTCGTTACTCGCTATGGATCATACGAGTACACCGTCATGTCCTTCGGATTAACTAATGCCCCAGCAACCTTCTCTTGGTTGATGAACTATATCTTCATGGACTATCTCGACAAATTCGTCGTGGTTTATTTGGATGATATCCCTATATTTTCCAAGAATGAAGATGAACACGCCTTACATCTTCGGCTTGTATTGGAGAAACTTCGAGAACATCAACTATATGCCAAATTCTCCAAGTGCAAATTCTGGTTATCTGAAGTGACTTATCTTGGTCACGTGATTTCCAAAGATGGCATCGCTATCAACCCAGAACGAGTTCAGGCTATTCTTGACTGGACTCCCCCGAAGAATGTCAAGCAAGTCAGGAGTTTTCTTGGCCTTGCAAGCTATTGCCACCGATTCGTCGAGAACTTCTCGAAAATTGCTAAGCCGTTGACTGATCTGCTCCACAAAGGTGTTAAATTTGAGTGGACGGAAAAGTGCCAGGAAAGCTTTCAGACACTTAAAGACAAGTTGACATCTGCTCTAGTGCTAGCACCCTCGGATTCCCAAAAGGACTTTGTGATATATTGCGACGCATCCCGTCAAGGATTAGGCTGTGTCCTAATGCAAGAGCGCAAAGTAATTGCGTATGGCTCTCGTCAATTGCGTCCTCACAAGGAAAATTATCCAGTACATGATCTCGAGCTTGCTGCAGTTATTTATGCCTTGAAGCTCTGACAACATTACCTTCTCGGTAATCGTTGCGAGATATACACGGACCACCAGAGTTTGAAGTACATGTACACCCAACCGGATCTGAACCTTCGTCAACAGAGATGGCTCAAGACAATAGCCGATTATGACATGAATATTTCTTATACCCCTGGCAAGGCTAATGTAATGGCCGATGCCTTGAGTCGCAAGGCTTATTGCAACAACCTCATGGTTCAGGAAGCGCAACTTATGCTTTATGAAGAACTTCGCAAGTTGAACCTTCACATTGTTCCACAGGGTCATCTCAATACCCTGGTTGTTGAATCAGAGCTCGATGACCTCATCAAGCATATACAGAAGGCTGACTCTGAGGTCAAAAAAATTAAGCGAGATATCAAAAGGGGAAAGCCCTTATTCTTCACCATTGCTACTGATGGCTCCTTGTACTTCAAGAACCACTTAGTGGTTCCTAGAATAGGACACCTGAATCTGACCCCGCGCGTCATGAAAGAAGCTCATGATACGCCTCTTTCAATTCACCCTGGCAGTACCAAGATGTACCAAGACATCCGACAGAGATATTGGTGGCCTGATATGAAGCGAGATATTGCTCAGTATGTCACTAAGTGTGACATTTGCCGTCGCATCAAAGCAGAACATCAAAGGCCTGCTGGACTTCTGCAACCCCTTGATATTCCTGAATGGAAATTGGACAAAGTTGAAATGGACTTCATTACTGGTTTTCCTAGATCCCAGAAGGGTCATGATGCTATCTTTGTCGTCATCGACCGATTCTCAAAGGTTGCTCACTTTCTGCCAGTCAAGGAGACAATCACTGCTAGTCAGTTAGCAGACTTATATGTTTCCAGAATCGTGTCTCTTCACGGTATTCCGCTGGAGATCAGCTCAGACCGTGGCAGCCTCTTTACCTCAAGATTTTGGAACAATTGCCAGGAAGCTATGAGAACTCATCTGTCCTTCAGCACCGCATTTCACCCCCAGTCCCACGGACAAGTTGAACGAGTCAATCAAGTGCTTGAAGACATGCTTCGAGCTTGTGTCATCTCATTCGGTAAGAAATGGGAGGAATCTCTCCCATATGCTGAATTCTCATACAATAATCGCTATCAGGCTAGTTTGAAGATGGCACCCTTTGAAGTGTTATATGGACGTAAGTGTCGAACCCCACTGAATTGGTCAGAAACTGGGGAACGATCACTCGTTGGACCGGACATTATTCAGCAAGCTGAAGAACAAGTCCGCATTGTCCGTGAGCATTTGAAAACTGCTCAGTCTCGTCAAAAGAGCAACTATGACCGAAAGCACAAGGTAATGGTCTATCAGCCTGGCGAGCAAGCTTACCTTCGTGTCACTCCGATGAAGGGCACTCATCGATTTGGAATAAAGGGCAAGTTAGCTCCCCGCTACATTGGCCCGTTCCGTATTCTCGCCCGTCGAGGAGAAGTGGCATATCAATTGGAATTGCCGCCGAACCTATCTCAAGTACATGATGTCTTTCACGTGTCGCAACTCCGACGCTGCTTCAAAGATCCTATCCGAGCAGTGGATCATGAAGTACTTGAATTGCGAGAAGATCTATCTTACCAAGAGTATCCGATCCGCATTCTCGATCAAGCTGAGCGACGAACCCGTCAGAAGTCGATCAAGTTCCTTAAATTTCAGTGGTCGAATCATTCTGAAGATGAAGCCACTTGGGAACGCGAGGATCGTCTTCGTGAAGAATACCCCGCTTTCTTTCAGCCTACCTCTTAATTCTCGGGACGAGAATTTCTTTTAGAGGAGGAGAATTGTAACATCCCCATGTAATAGCTACAGTGATCACCTATTGATAATGCCATGTCACCCTGCTTAACAGTGCTTAATCATCATTAGCATCATACCTCATTTCAAATTCCAATTCAAATTATAATTCAAATTCAAAGTGAAAATAAAAGTTGTTCCAATTTGGAAATAAAAATGTTCATTAAATAGCAAATAATTCATAACTAATTATGTTCAGGAAAACAACATCACTAAAAATGCCTAAGTGACTCTATTAACCTAAAACAGTAGCAAACAGCAACATTTTAATACCATTTTAATTAATAGAATTACAAATGAAATTATATTTTATCAAACCAATTTCTGGTGTTAGGTAATAATGCACTGTAATATTTGAACCAAGTCACACATTTTATAAAACTCATTTAGTGGCCTCTCTATTTGCAAAACAGAAATAAAATAGAAAAATAGAAAATAGAAAAAGAAAAAGGAACCAGTGCACTGTGCCAGTGGGCCTCGAGTGCACAGTGTAGCGCAGCCCAGCCCAACCGCGCCTTCGTCCTCCTCCCGCGCTATCGCGCGCGCGCACCGACACGGCGACAGCCGTCGCGCTGTCGCCTATCCAGCGGCTCCCCGGCGAGGTTAAGGGCTCCCCCGAGCTGCTCTCCCCTCCCCCGAAACCCTAGCCTACCTCACTCGCCCGCCCGCGCCTCGCCTCTCCCTTTTCCTCACCTCAACAGAAACATCGCCGCCGTCCGTCGCTCGATCCCGCGGCCACCGCCACCGCATTGCCTCGCCACCGTGCCGGATCGAACCACCGTCGTCGACTACGTCCTCTGCCCCGTCCAGCGCAAGCCGGGAGCCTCCACAACGCCCGCTCCGCCGTCTTCTTCAACCTTCAGGCACGCCGGAGTTCGCCGTCGATTTGCCGCACCCCTGCGCTCCCGTGCACTCGCCGGGCCTCCTTGTGCCCCCTAGGTGAGCTGCGCATCATCTCCCCCTCTTCTAGCTAGCCGTGGCGCCCTCTAGCTCCGATCCCCGTCACGGCCGTGCTCGTCGCCGCCAATCGCATTGCCACCGCAGCCACTGCCCGCTAAGCTCGCGCCTGAGCCGCGCGTCGATCTCCCCGAGCTCCTGGCTACCCAACGCACACACGCATGCGTTTTGCCGTGGCCTATTTCACCGATCCCGTCGACGCCCGAAGTCTGGCGTCCGCCTCGCAGCTCGCCGCCGACGTTCCCGACCACCACAGCCCGCGAGACCACCGCCGTTCGACGCGGCCTCAAGTGCTCGTTCGAGCAAGCCAAACCGCGACCAAAACGGTGCACCACAGAACGAATCCGGGCTCGCCGGAGTTGCCGCCGTGCTCGGCCTCGCCGGAGAGCTCCGGTGGCCGGCGTCCGACGTGGCTGCCACCTGGCGCCACTGGGCCCCGCCTTGTGCCACTGCCACTGGGTCCCACTGGACCCAGTTGACCCGGTCAACGCTGACTGGGCTGGCCCAGTGAGACTGACATGTGGGTCCCGCCAGATTAAAACGTTATTAATTTAAATAAACGTTAATTAATTAGTTAATTAAATTAATTAGTTAATCAGTCACTGACAGTGCGGGCCCACCAGTTAATTAAGTTAGTTTAATTAAATTAACCTCTGTTAATTAGCACACTCACTGACCAGTGGGACCCACTGGTCAGGGTTGACTCTGGTCAGCCTCTGTTGACTGCTGACGTTAGCACTACGTCATGCTGACGTCATTCCTTACTGTTCTGGATAATTCGGGATTTAATTAATTAAAATAATTCCTGAAAATCAATAAAACTTTGAAAAATCATATAAAATAAACCGTAACTCGGATGAAAATAATTTATATATGTAAAATGATCAGAAAAATATGAAGAATCCGAATATGCCACCCACATACCTGTCACACCCCTCTAACATACCGAACATGGAACATTTTGCCTGTATTCTATAAATGAATAGTGCATAACTTTAATAAAATAATTCCAAATAAATTCCTAAATTATCTAAAACAATTAAATAGGCATTATATCTCATCTGCATATCATTTAGGCATGTCATGCATAGTGATTGAATTTTTGCTTTGAATTTATTGTTTCTTCCCCCCTTCTCTCCCGATAGACGCCGAGACCGACACCGACGCAGCTGAGTACGACCACGCTCCCGACGAGCAGCCGTCAGACGACCAGCCCCTTTCAGCAGAGCTTCCAGGCAAGCAACCCCCTTGACGCATGCCTATATCACCTATTCCGTCTCCCTCCTGCTTGCATTAGAAACTGCTACTGTTTTGCTTTATCCTATTCTGATGCATAGCCTGTTCTTGTAACCGTTATTGATACCTGCCTGTTATCCTAAACTGCTTAGTATAGGTTGGATGAAAAATCATCTGTGGCCCCTCTTCCTTGCTGTAGTTGCCCCGCTTTAGTACTGATGCCCCGATCAATGTGATCGAACGGGCTGAGAACAGCACAACACCGCACCCCCCTAAGTTGCTCGACTCTACAAAGCTACCATCGAGTGCCGAGGGTGAATCCTCTCATCTCACTTCCGATGATGCCTCTGTAGAATAACTATCCGGATGTGTGTTACCGAGGGTGATTCCTCTTTCATCACCTCCGATAAACTTCCGTCGTGCAACTCCTCGAGTGGGAAACCATCGAGGGTGATTCCTCGGATTCCTTCTCGATACTTTGGACACACGGTTACTTTGACCTTTGTTACAGGCGGGTCGACCCCGAGGGGTACCCACAGGGAATTATGAAGTCGGGCTTGCCAGGAGGGCACCCGCGAGAGATTAATGTGGCGGAACGACAGGGCAGGCGGAGACCACCCCGATCGATATCCGTGTGTTATCAAGTCGGAGCGAGAGGTAGTCCGATCGTCTATGCGAGTTACTAAATACGCCTAACGGATTTGGGTATTTGATCTGATTGGGTCGTTGGCCCTATACGCACTACCACCACGTGAGATAATGGTTTATGGGACCCTCCACGTCGTTGTTTCTCCCGAAAGCTCTTCAAACGTCACAGCTCAGAGATGCGGGCTGATCGTTGGGGTGGGCCGGTTATGTCACTGGGGTATTCAGTGTCGCGCCTGTGCCCCGACCAGCCACGCAACGTGCAGGAGTGCAAAGGGCGATGGGCCCAAGACCCCTTCACACTTAGGATTTAGACCGGCGTGTTGACCTCTCTGCTGAGCCTAGGTAGGACTACATCGTGTAGATTACCCGAGGCCGGGCATTACCCAGCAAGTGTGTCTGGCCAGATGTAATCGAGCGTGCTGGGTAACAGTAGTGCACCCCTGCAGGGAAGTTATCTATTCGAATAGCCGTGTCCACGGTAACAGGATGATCAGTGTTGTATCCCGATCTACCAATATTGGAACCGGATACATGTTAATTAATTATAAGCTCCGGGATCGCTTTCTCGCAGGGAGTCGAGGAAGGATCTCTGGGCTTTGCTTCAACATGCTTGTTAAGTTATAATATGCTAATCTACTCTCTTCTGATGCTGCAAGATTGCTTCAAGATGCTAGTCTTCGATAGGCTAGGCTTCTCCCCCTCTATTCTGGCATTCTGCAGTTCAGTCCACAGATATAGCCCGATTCCTTTGAAACCAATGCATAATTAGTATAGATATGATGTCAGTCTTGCGAGTACTTTGGATGAGTACTCATGGTTGCTCTGCTATTCTTTTTCCCCATACCCGATACTTGCGACCAGATGATGGAGCCCAGGAGCCAGACGACACCGCAGATGCTTACTACCAGGAGAGTCCCGGAGGCACGTACTACTGGGTTGAGCCAGCCGACCAGGAGTAGATTCGGAGGCTCCCAGGCAGGAGGCCTTCGCCTTTCGATCTAGAGTCGCTGTTTGTGCTAGCCTTCTTAAGGCAGATTTGACTAACTATGTCTGTACTCAGATATCTTTGTGTGTATGACTTCTGTATTCGGGTCCTCTTGACCCCTGGTTTGTAATATGAAGATTTATGTTTTAATTTGAGTTTAGAGTTGTGTTGTGATATCTTCCCGTGAGTCTCTGATCTCGATCGTGTGCATTTGCGTGTATGATTAGTGCACGGTCGAGCAGGGGCGCCACAGCGCTTCACTCCCCGGCAACGGCGCCAGAAAAGAGTCTTGATGACCCACAAGTATAGGGGATCAATCGTAGTCCTTTCGATAAGTAAGAGTGTCGAACCCAACGAGGAGCAGAAGGAAATGACAAGCGGTTTTCAGCAAGGGTATTCTTTGCAAGTACTGAAAGTAGCGGTAACAGGTAGTTTTGATAGCAAGATAATTCGTAACAAGTATAATAAAGTGCAGCAAGGCGTCCTAGTCCTTTTTATAGCAAAGGACAAGCCGGAACAAATTCTTATAATAAGCAAAGCGTTCTCGACGACACATGGGAATTTCAACTAGTCACTTGCATCATGTTTGTTTGATTCGCGTTCGCTACTTTGATAATTTGATATGTGGGTGGAGCGGTGCTTGGGTGCTGTTCTTACTTGAACAAGCCTCCCACTTATGATTACCCCCTCTCGCAAGCATCCGCAACTATGAAAGAAGAATAAAGATTACTTTAACCATAGGATGAAACATATGGATCCAAATCAACCCCTTACGGAATAGCGCATAAACAAGCGTTTAAGCTTCTGTCATCATCTAATTACTACTCCACAATGCCTTTCCTTAGGCCCAAAGATGGTGAAGTGTCGTGTAGTCAACGTTCGCACGACACCACTAAAGGAAGCACAACATACATAGCATCAAAATATCGAACGAATACTAAATTCACATGATTACTTATGACAAGACTTCTCCCATGTCCTCAAGAACAAAAATAACTACTCACAAATCATATTCATGTTCAAGATCAGAGGGGTATTGACTAGCATTAAGGATCTGAACATATAATCTTCCACCAAATAAACCAACTAGCATCAACTACAAGATGTAATCAACACTACTAGCAACCCACAGGTACCAATCTGAGGTTTTGAGACAAAGATTGACTACAAGATATGAACTAGGGTTTGAAATGAGATGGTGCTGGTGAAGATGTTGATGAAGATTGGTCCTCCCACGATGAGAGGATCGTTGGTGATGTCGATGGCTTCGATTTCCCCCTCCCAGAGGGAAGTATCCCCGGCGGAATCGCTCCGCCGGAGAGCAAAATAGCTCCTGCCCAAGTTCTACCTCAAGACGGCGGCGCTTCGTCCCAAAAGTCTTCTTCTGATTTTTTTCTAGGGCAAGTGGCTTCATATAGCAGAAGGAGGGGCCCGGAGGCCTGCGAGGGGCCCCACAAGCTTGGGGGGCACGCCCAGGGGGTAGGGCGCGCCCCCAGGCTTGTGGTTGCCTGGTGGGTCCCCTCCTGTTGATTCTTTTGCCGGTTTTTTTATATATTCCAAAATAATTCTCCGTAAATTTTTAGGTCATTTGGAGTTGTGCAGAATAGCTATATCTGTTTCACCCCTTTCAGGTCCAGAATTCCAGCTGCCGGCATTCTCCCTCTTCATGTGAATCTTGCAAAATAAGAGAGAAAAGGCATAAGAATTGTACCATAAAGTGAAATAATGATCAAAAAATAATAATTATCAATAAGAAATCATGATGCAAATTCGACGTATCAAACATCAAATTGTACAATTGAACATCACGTTGCAAAAAGACTGAAATAAACAATGGGTGTGTTAACTAAACTAGACTAAACAGGAACCAAATACAGCCATTGAAACTGGTAATGATGAAATTGAACTGCACAGTTCTTACTTGCACATATAGAACATCGCATTGTGAATAACTGAAATAAACAAGGCATACTACGAACAGCCAAATATAGCAATTGAAACTGGACATATGCTAACTACAAACAACCGAACAATGAAAAACCGTTAAAAGAGGCATATGCTCGCTACAACAGGCTTAACAACAACCAAATATAGTCATTCATAGTGGTACTATTGAAATTGCATAGAACGTAGCTTGTGCTTAAACATCAAATTGTATAATTGAACATCACAGTGTGAAAAAATAGGGGGCGTATTACCTACACCAGGCTTAACAGGAAACAAATATGGTCGCTGAAGTGGTATTGATGAAATTGTACTGCGCGGTCAATACTTGCACATATAGAGCATCACATTGTGAATAACTGAAATAAACATGGCATACTACAAAGAACCAAATATAGCAATTAAAACTGGACATATGCTTAGTACAAACAACCAAAAACCGTTAAACAAGGCATATGCTCACTACAACAGGCTTAACAGCAACCAAATATAGTCACTAATAGTGGTATTGTTGAAATTGCATAGAACTAAGCTTGTGCTTAAACATCAAATTGTATGATTGCACATCACATTTTGAGAAAACTAAAATAAACAGGGGGCGTGTTAACTACACCAGCTTTAACAGGAACCAATTTTGGCCGTTGTAACTGGTGTTGATGAAATTGAACTGCACAGTACATTCTTGCACATATAGAACATCACATTGTGAATAACTGAAATAAACAAGGCATACTACAAACAACCAAATATAGCAATTCAAACCGGACATATGCTTAGTACAAACAACCTAACAACCAAAAACCATTAAACAATGCATATGCTCACTACAACAGGCTTAACAACAACCAAATATAGTCACTCATAGTGGTATTGTTGAAATTGCATAGAACTAAGCTTGTGCTTAAACATCAAATTGTATGATTGCACATCACATTGTGAGAAAACTGAAATAAACATGGGGCATGTTAACTACACTAGCTTCAATAGGAACCAATTTTGGCCGTTGAAACTCGTGTTGATAAAATTGAACTGAACAGTACATTCTTGCACATATAGAACATCACATTGTGAATAACTGAAATAAACAAGGCATACTACAAAACCCCAAATATAGCAATTGAAACACGGCATGGTTAAAACATAGCATGGCAAAAGCCACAAGAGCGATCATATGATGTTTCCCCCTTGGAAGAGGCACGGCAAAACAAATCATGGGTTTCCTCACTTGTCACGGATGAGCTCCTACCAATTGGAAGACCACGGACTCTGGGTGCGTTCCCTGTTGTTGCAGATGGGCTCCTTCCCCTTGGAAGAGCACAGCTGCAGGGTGCCCTCCCTGATGTCGCAGATGGGCTCTTTCCCCTTAGAAGAGCCGGAGAGGGTGCCCTCCTCGTGGTCGCCGTCAATGAGGTCTCACTTGGCAGTTGACGATCCCAAGCCAGTGATGACTCACAAGTATAGGGGATTAATCGTATTCCTTTCAATAAGTAAGAGTGTTGAACCCAACGAGGAGTAGAAGGAAATGACAAGCGGTTTTCAACAAGGTATTCTCTGCAAGTACTGAAAATAGCGGTAACAGATAGTTTCGGTAGCAAGGTAATTCGTAACAAGTAACAAGAAACAAGTATGATAAAGTGCAGCAAGGTGGCCCAATCCTTTTTATAGCAAAGGACAAGCCGGATAGAACTCGTATAATAAGCAAAGCGTTCTCGAGGACACATGGGAATTTCATCTAGTCACTTTCATCATGTTTGTTTGATTCGCGTTCGCTACTTTGATAATTTGATATGTGGGTGGACCGGTGCTTGGGTGTTGTTCTTACTTGAACAAGCCTCCCACTTATGATTACCCCCGCTCGCAAGCATCCGCAACTACGAAAGAAGAATTAAGATAAATCTAACCATAGCATGAAACATATGGATCCAAATCAGCCCCTTACAGAATAGCGCATAAACTAGGGTTTAAGCTTCTGTCACTCTAGAAAACCATCATCTAATTACTACTCCACAATGCCTTCCCTTAGGCCCAATGATGGTGAAGTGTCATGTAGTCGATGTTCACACGACACCACTAAAGGAAGCAACAACATACATATCATCAAAATATCGAACGAATACGAAATTCACATGATTACTTATGACAAGACTTCTCCCATGTCCTCAAGAACAAAAGTAACTACTCACAAATTATATTCATGTTCAAGATCAGAGGGGTATTGAATATCATTAAGGATCTAAACATATAATCTTCCACCAAATAAACCAACTAGCATCAACTACAAGATGTAATCAACAGTACTAGCAACCCACAGGTACCAATCTGAGGTTTTAAGATAAAGATTGAATACAAGAGATGAACTAGGGTTTGAGATGAGATAGTGCTGGTGAAGATGTTGATGAAGATTGGTCCTCCCACGATGAGAGGATCGTTGGTGATGTCGATGCATGGCTTTGATTTCCCCCTCCCGGAGGGAAGTATCCTCGGCGGAATCGCTCCGTCGGAGAGCAAAATAGCTCCTGCTCAGGTTCTGCCTCGAGACGGCGGCACTTCATCCCGAAAGTCTCCTAATTCATTTTTTTAGGGAAAAAGACCTTATATAGCAGAAGGAGGGGGGCAGAGGCCAGCCAGGGGCCCCACAAGGCATCAGGGCGCGCCCAGGGGGAGCCCTGTTGCCTTGTGGGCAACTGGTGGGTCCTCTCCAGTATGTCTTTTCTCCAATATTTTTTATATATTCAATAAAAAATCTCCATGAAATTTCAAGTCAATTGGAGCTCTGTAGGATAGGTATGTCTGCTGTAGCTATTTCAGGTCTAGAATTCTAGCTGCCGGTATTCTCCCTCTTCATACAAATCTTGCAAATTAAGAGAGAAAAGGCATAAGAGTTGCATCATAAAGTGAAATAATGATCAAATACATTATAAATAACAGTAAGTAATCATGATGCAAATTGGACGTATCAACTCCCCCAAGCTTAGACCTCGCTTGTCCTCAAGCGAAAGCCGAAATCGATAATCATGACCACATGTTTAGAGAGAGAGAGGTGTCGATAAAAATAAAATACGGACCTGAAGGCATCATGATCTTTATTATAACAGCAATATATCATCATAAAACTTCTCATGAAAAAGTAACAATTCAATCAAAAGTTAAAGTATGAACCATAAACCAAATTGAAAACTAACAAACTATGATCTCAGTCACTGAAGCAATTGCAATTCTTCATATTATCAGAAAGAGTCTATGTAAGAGATTTGTTTAGCAAGTTCACATACTCAACTATCATTTAGTCTTCTATGATTGCTGACACTCACGACATACTTATGGAGCAAAAGTTTCAGTCAGACACATAGAAATATAGGGGCTTATAATTTCGCCTCCCAACGTATTTACCTCAAGGGTAATGTCAACAATAATAACTCATGATCACCTACATCCAACTGGATATATATTCCTGGATCTATCCCCACCACATGATGCTTGCCAAGAGAGAAAAATAAAAACGGAATAGAGGAGAACACTATTGACTTTTGCATAAAAGTAAATACATAAAGTAAAAGATAGGCCCTTCGTAGAGGGAAGCAGAGGTTGTAATGCACTTTTTGTTTTTGGATGTGCAAACTCTTAATGCAAAGGAACGTCACTTTATATTGCCCCTTGTGATAGCAACCTTTATTATGCAGTCTGTCGCTTTTATTTCTCCACCATCACAAGATCGTACAAAGCTTATTTTCCCTTGCAATAAAACTTCATACATATTTAGGAGCATTTTTTATTGCTTTTGCACCGATGAAAACTTACTTTAAGGATCTTATTCAATCCGTAGGTAGATATGGTGGACTCTCATGGCATGAAACTGGGTTTAAGGGCTTTTGGATGCACAAGTAGTATATCTACTTAGTACAGAATTTTGGAACAACGGTAATACATCCTTTCTTAGGAACACAATGAACAGGACTTACCCATTTACTATCAGCTATGGGATAAATTATACCTGCTTCAAGAAGCTTTAATATTTCAGTTCTTACCACATCCTTCATTTTAGGATTCAGTCTTCTTTGATGATCAACAACGGGTTTAGCGTCTGGCTCCATATGAATTTTATGCTGACAAAAAGTGGGACTAATGACCTTAAGATCATCGAGAGTATATCCAATAGCGGCACAGTGCTTCTTCAGAGTTTTAAGTAATCTCTTTTCTTCATGCTCTGAAAGGTTAACACTAATAATAACAGGATATATCTTCTTTTCATCCAGATAAGCATATTTAAGTGAATCAGGTAATTGCTTTAATTCAAACACAGGATCACCCTTCGGTGGAGGAGGATCTCCTAAAGTTTCAACAGGAAAATTATGTTTAAGGATATGTGCTTGCTTGAAGAACAACTCATCTATTTCATTTCTTTCATTCATATGCATATCATTTTCATGGTCTAGCAAATATTGTTCTAAAGGATCAGTAGGAGGCACAGCAATAGAAGCAAGACCTATAATTTCATCTTTATTGGGTAATTCCTTATCATGAGGTTGTCTACTAAACTTAGAGAAATTAAATTCATGAGATATATCACCAAACTTAACTCTAACCTTCTCTTTAACACAGTCAATTTCAGCATTAACGGTATTCAAGAAAGGTCTACCGAATATAATGGGACAAAAATTATCTTGTTGTGAACCAAGTACTAAGAAATCAATAGGGTATTTGATCTTACCACACAAGACTTCAACATCTCTAACAATCCAAGTGGTGTAATAGTATCTCTATTCACAAGCTTAATAGTAACATCAATATCTTCAATCTCAATAGGTGCAATATCATGCATTACTTCTTGATATAAAGAGAGCGGAATAGCACTCACACTAGCACCCATATCACATAAACCATGATAGCAATGATCTCCAATCTTAAACGAAACAACAGGCATGCCAACTACAGGCTTGTTCTTATCTAGCATATCTCGTTCATTTCTAATAGGTTTAGCAATTCTAGCAGCCTCATCGCAAAAGTAAATAACATGCCCATCAATATCATCAACCAAAAGATCTTTCACCATTGCAATATTAGGTTCAACTTTAATTTGTTCAGAAGGTCTAGGTGTTCTTATGTTACTTTTGTTAACCACAGTTGAAGCTTTAGCATGTTCCTTAATCCTAATAGGGAAAGGAGGTTTCGCAATAGAAGCAGTAGGCACAACTGGATCAACATTGTAAACAGTTGTTTCTTCTTTAACACTAACAGGTTCTTCATTTAATTCAATAGGTGGATGATATTTAAACCATTTCTCCTTAGGGAGATCAACATGAGCAGCAAAAGATTCACAAAAGGTAGCTACTATCTGAGAGTCAAGTCCATATTTAGTAGTAAACTTATGAAAAGCATCAGTTTCCATAGAAGATTTAACACAATCAAACTCAAGATTTATACCTGACTCTTTACCTTTTTCGATTTCCCAATCTTCAGAGTTGCGTTTAATTCTTTCCAGAAGATCCCATTTGAATTCAATAGTCCTCTTCATAAAGGAACCATTAGAAGAAGTATCGAGCATGGATCGATCATTATGAGAAAGTCGAGCATAAAAGTTTTGAATAATTATTTCTCTTGAGAGCTCATGATTGGGGCATATATGCAACGTATACTTAAGCCTCCCCCAAGCTTGAGCAACTTTCTCCTTCACGAGGCCAAAAATTATATATATAATTCCGATCATGATGAACCAAGTGCATAGGATAAAATTTCTGGTGAAATTCCAGCTTCAACCGGTTCCAATCCCATGTTTCAGTATCATCACATAGCCTATTGAAAGTGCTAGTTATCGACTAGAGGGGGTGAATAGGCAATTTTTATGAAAGGCTTCAAAAACAGGCAATGTCTTCGAAGTAAGCGGAAGCAAGATGAGAACTAGCAAAGCCTACCAATAAGGTGAACAGATATGACTAGCATAGATATCATACATACGAGCAAGCGTTGAACATATGCACAAGAAGCATGAAGATAAATGAGTAAGTAAATGAATGGTTTCAAGGAATATCTTCAAACACAGACAAGCATGCAAAGGCTTCACAGTTCAAAACAGTAAGTAAGGAAGAGAAAGGATAGAACCAGAGGCTTGGGGAAGACAATGAATTGTTTGACCAGTTCCAACTACTGTGACAGTTGTACGTCTGGTTAGGGAGGCTGAGATTGAACTCAGAAGACCACGTGTTCACCTTATTCGCCTTGAGCTAAGACCCACAGATCTCGCCCAATCACTTCAGTAAGTCTTCAACGTAGACTTCCAAACCTTCACAGACTTCGTTCACTGGCAATCCACAATGACTCTTGGATTCTCAGAACGTGATGCCTAACCGGCTGGAAGATCACATTCTTCAAGTGTAATAAGTCTTCGGTTCACTCAGAACAGAATGTCTTCGGTGATGCTCAATCACTTTGAGCTCTGGGTGTTTTGGGTTTTGTCCTCGCAAGGATTCTCTCTTAAAGGCTTCGAGGTGGGTTGCTCTCAAATGACAAAAGCCATGCACTAACTCGGAGCAGCCACTAATTTATTGTGGAAGGGGGTGGCTATTTATAGCCAGGGGCAACCCGACATGATATGTCTGAAATGACCTTGGGTCATAGGG
Organism: Elymus sibiricus; assembly: GCA_039707655.1. NCBI lineage: Eukaryota > Viridiplantae > Streptophyta > Magnoliopsida > Poales > Poaceae > Elymus > Elymus sibiricus. The sequence continues at coordinate 196,363,439 of CM077666.1, read as the reverse complement.
AAGCTGACATGTGTCCAACGGTCGGATCCCAACACACGCAGCAACTTTACTTGGGCTCCATGCAAAGCTGACTCAACCAACTCTGGAAGAGGTTTTCTCTCATTTATCTTCGCTCGAAGACATAGGATTGGGTTAAGCATCACGTCAGTTTATGACTTCGTTTACGTCGACCCCACTTAGCAGTACGGTGGTTCTTATGACTCAAGAAAGCAGAAAATGAAACTACCCAAAGACTAAGTCTTCGCGTTCCATTTGCTTCAAGTGAATGTCTTCGTGAGCCATTATCTTCAACATGAATGTCTTCGTGAACCACCATTGTCTTCAATGTCTTCATACATTTTTAGGGGTCATCTTCGATGGGTAAACCGAATCAATGGGGACTTCTACCTGTGTTCTCCAGTGAATCTCACAAACACATTAGTCCCACAACCAAGTTTGTCTTCAATACTCCAAAACCAACAAGGGGTGGCACTAGATGCACTTACAATCTCCCCCTTTTGGTGATTGATGACAAACTGGTTGAAGTTTCAATGGGGATAGAAATATGTGAAAGTTAAGGAACAAGGTGTTTGGCTTCATGAATTTTGAGGAGCTCCCCCTGAAGATGTGCATATAAGTAATTTGCTTTTGAATGCAAATGCACATGGCAGGTTTTGCTTTGTGGAGATCTCCCTCTATTCATGAAGTCACAATATGTGCATACACAGAATGTATTGAAGATAATGCAATGCACAATGGAATATGGGCGTCTGCAAATGACTTCATGCGCATAAGATAAAATTTAAGTAGCGCACAATTAAAACAACAGTGAATGTAGCAGACGTCCATCAGGACTTAAGTTTACAACCCAAATACCAAATGTTCAAAAACGAGAGTTGCAAACTTAACAAAATATACCAAGCCCAACCCTATTTGCCCGGTTGAATACTATCAACCCATATGCTTCTCCCCCTTTTGTCAACAAGTGACCAAAAAGGTGTGAAGACATAGGATGTCTACATGTCCCGTGGAGGCGACGAAGATGTTGGGGCAGCCGGGTCGATGTTGGAGTTCGGTGGAGCAGACGGGCCTGATGCAGCATCCTGGTGCAGTGAAGCCATAGTGGGAGAGGTAGCATCATCTTCTTCATCAACAATCCTTGCATGAATCGTGGGCGCTGAAGAAGAATACTCGGAGTCCTCAAGTGAAGGCATAGCATGCCACTTCTCAGATGATGGAGGCTTGCAGCCAAATTTGAAGCTCTCCTTGAAGCCATCGGCAACAAGGTCATCTACAGAGCATAGCAGTGTGAGGCTCTTCCAAGCACGATGGTTGGCTTCATGCGCAACAAATGCATTCTTGGTGGAGAGGTTGTGCACTTTATTGAGATCAGATGTGATGCTCTTCATTTGCCTTTTCAGCCAGTCATGATGCTTGTCTTGCTTCTGATGAAGAGAAACAAGAAGCTCTCTGTCTGTCATCACCTTGGCTCGTTTCTGAGGCCTTTGAGGAACTGTACTGGTAGTGGCTTTAGTGTTGGCTTGTCATGGTTGCCAAAATTGACCAGCAAGTTCAGAGGTAGGGGCCACATTGGGAAGGTGAATGGCTTCCATATAAGCAGAGTGGCTTGCTTCAACAAGTCTTGGATCTTTCTCAGCCGAAGGATAAATGACTTCATTGGGTGTATCAACTTCAGGCAGAAAGATATGATGGGTGCGACCAGAGGGTTCATACTGAACTGTGGAACGAAGCTTGATGAGGCGCATAATCCATGGAGCATAGAATTTGAGGCCAAACAGATCCATGCCAGAAGCAGCAACCTGGCGAATGAAGAAGTCATGCGTGTTGAATCGGATGCCATTGACGACATAGTACACCAATGTCTTCATAGCACCCTCAATCTTGGCTGAAGATGAATGCCCTTTGATTGGCCACAGAGTGTTGCGAAGCATGTGATAGATAGTTCGAGGCAAGTACTCAAGGTCATTGACAAAAATTCCTTGGGGTATTCAGCTTCAAATGGCAATGGCTTCATCATTGTCAGCATTTCAGTCATGTTGGGCTCTGGCTTCTGGAAGATGCTTTCCACTTCCTTTTCATAAGCAGCACAACCTGGATTATAGAAGTCACCAGGTATTGGCAGACGAGTGAGTTCGAGAAGATCTTGAGGTTTGGCTTCATGATGAACATCACCAGTCATCCACTCATGGGTCCAAGTTTTGGGGTCCCTGTTAAAGCCAGAAATGTGGAGAGTTGCATAAAATTGGAGTATGAGCTCCTCATTCCAGTGTTTCTTGTCCATGACAAAGGGCAACAATCCAACATCTCTGAAGAATTCCAACACTTGATCCAGACAAGGGAGTCCAGACATGGCTTCATGATCCAGATGCCTGTGAGGATGAATCCATTCTTGGTTGTAGAGGACACACATGTAGTAGCTTCGCTGATGATGAGTCCAAAATCTATCTGAAGATATGCGCGGCTTCCTGAAGGGATTCTTGGAGCTGTCGAAGAACGTGTTCTCATTTCTGAAGCCAGCAACACTGAATGTGAAGTCAGTTGATGGAGCACTATGAAGCCTTGGCATTCTAGGCATAGGCATCTGAACTCGTGGTCGATTGTTGATGTTAAACTCATATTGCGGGCCATGCTGCACTGGAGGAGTAAGTGTTGGCCACAGTACGGAAACAAGCTCACTAGCTCGATTGTATGCCATGGCTGTATTTGGCGGATTGGCTTGGAGTGCAGCACTAGTTTCCGGAGAAGGAGCTTCATGAGTTGGACCCAGATTGACTTCAGTAGAGACTTCAGGTACAGGGGCCACAGTGGCATCAGTGGCAGTAGCAATGACAAGTACTTGCTCTTGAATAACTTCGACTGATGCAGCCGAAATGTCTTCAAACTTTTTGATTTCATGCTCAGAATGGGCTTCAACTGAAGCAGTCTGTATAGTTTCAACTTGCATGTCATCAGCCTGAGGGGTGGTGCGAGGTGGAACATCCTCTTGCACAACATCTTGAGGAATAGAAGCTTCTTGATGAACTACTTCAGGAATGCTGGACATGGAGGCTCTTGGGCCGCGGCGAAGCCTTCGGAATGAGGGCGATGCCTTTGGCAAAGAGATGTCTTCCTCCATGGCTTCTGGTGTTCCTTGGACTGGTGGCTCATCAGTTGGTGCATCTTGAGGGGGCGGTGTGTGAGGAATCACCTCATCATGGTCCATTGGTGTCAGAGGTCGGCCAATGCTGATAGACTCACTGTTCTCTTGAACAGGCGATGATAGCACATCTTGAGTGATTTGAGGAAGGACTGCATCATCTTCATTCTGCACATTGGCATCAGTACCAATGTCTTCAGCTGCGGTGGGGTTAGCAGCTGGTATGTCTTTAATGACAGGAACCTTTGTGGAAGCAGGTTCATGCACAATGACTCGTCTCTCGGTGTTGACGGAGGCAGGGGGAGCAACAGATATTGGCATCACAAGCAGAGGCTCTTGATGAGCTAATGGAGCAGTTTCTGCTTGGGCCCTACGCGAAGCCTTTGAAGACTTTGTCTTCCGATGCTTCTGAGACGGAGGAGCAGCAGAGGCATCTGTTTGCTTGTGATTGCGAGCATTGGCTTCGGCTTGCTGAGTCCGCTTCCTCTCAAAAGCAATTGATGGAGCAGATGGCTTCGAACGGAGCATAGATGATGGGAACACAATCTTGGGCTCTTCTTGACTTGAAGCCTCGGCAGCAGGTGTGACTGGCTTCTTCTTCTTCTTGATGAGCTTAGGATCAATGGCAGGGCGGCCAAGAGCTTTTCTCTTCAAACCCTCATTATGCGATTGCATAGTTTTCTCAGCATAATGTTTGAGGCATTCTGTGGCACCTTTGGCGTAGTCATGACGCTTTTGAAATTCATCTTTTAGCTCGGCCGTCATTTTCTTGTAACCCTGAATTTCCTTGATGCTGAACTTGGCCAGGTGCTTCTTGAAGAGCTGCTTCTCATATTCAATCTTGTTCTTTTGCTCAAGCACCTTTTGGACGACAGCTAGTTCCTTGTCGATGAAGCCTTGGAACATGACACTGATGTCAATTGGAAATTGTAGATCGTCAATCGACAGAGACGGGTCGCGAAACCATTCGTCTATGAAGTTGTTCAGAATGTCATGATCGAACAGAGGCAGGTCCTTGAAGATATCAGCCTCTTCCTGCTTGTTCTTGAAGAGAAGCTCAAGGGCATCATCATCAAATTCATCATCAGATAAGTGAATTATAGCATCATTGTCTCTCAATGTGCTTGACGGTTTGGGGCCTCGCCCAGCAGTTTTCTTTGTCTTCGGAGAGTTCTGAGACACATCTTCAAATTGCACACTGGATTCAGGAGGTGCAGTTTTCATTGGCTTCACTTTTGAAGCTTTTGGAGCGGCAACAAACTTTGAAGATTGCCCTTCTTTAGGCTTGGAAGCTTTAGGCTTTCTTTGTGTCTTGGGGGAGGCAGGAGCAATGTCTTCAGCGGGGGCTTCTCCACGAGCAGCAGCTGCAGCAGCATGAAGAGCGTTAATATGCTCTATGTATGCTTGAAGACTATCCCATGGCCCAGTCAGATTTGGATCTGCTTGACGACAACCATCTGGCCTTGGCTCGGCCGGACCAGGGTTGAAGTCAACACCATAATCCTTCTTGTTCTGCTCTGCTAAACCCTTAGCAAACTGGTAATTGGCTTCAAAGAGATCGTCTTCACGACACCATCTATTGCTGGATGGGTCAGCATTTTGTGGCTTCACACCTCGGACCATGCATGGATAAAGTGTTGAGCAATGGCGTCAGCCTTTGTCTTTGGAATAAGCTTCCGGTACACAATATCTTCCCATGGTGGCCTGACTGCATTCTTGTCAGCATATTCTGGTGTAACAAAATGATAATAGAACCATTGCTCAGCCCAATATCTTCTGATCCACTGCACACGTGACTTGCGTTCACCATACGTTTCCTCTGAATCTGACTTGTATTGCTCATACAGATCTAGAGGGAGGTCAAGAGCAGTGTTAACTCGCCTTTGCCTTCCTCCCTTCTTTGTGGATTTTCCACTGGCCATTGGCTTCAAGGGGCTAAATGACTTCGCTCTGCTGATTTGACAGGAACTGGCTTCAGGAGAATCAAGATGAAGTTGTAAGAAGTCTGCAAATGAATTCAGACTATGAGAACCAAGTGACTCCCCCACGGACATGTACCTGTGAGGGAATTATAGATGTGAGGGAAGGAGGAGAGGTCATATGCATTCTCAGATGATTTTGAAGATAAATCAGTTTGAAGACAATGACCTCATAGTGCGAAGACATTCACTTACAGTGTGTTGGTTCCAGATTTATACGAATCCGAAAATAGGTACAAGTGAGGAATCATACGAAACGTAGCATAAGTGAAGGAACTTGGCAAGTTATGAAATGTGTGAATGAAGATATAGATTTGAGGATGAAAGAACAACTTCTGAAGATATATGTAGAAATTTTAGATCAAACAAATGGTAAAAAAGTAGTCTTTATTTACCGCACGATGAACAGCTCAACGAGACGCAAAGGAAGCTGAGCAGTTCAATCTCCCATGCCCTAACTTGGCAGTGGAAGACAGCTACGGCGGCGGCGGCGAGAAGATATCCGCGGCCGGCGTGAGTACGGCGTCGAAGAGGTCGCGGCAGCGAAGCACTTCTTCTCCGATGTCGATGGAAGCAAGCGACGGCGCTAGGGTTGTTTGGAGGCGATGGCGACAGATGTGAAGAGCATTAATGGATGCGGGGTCAAAGTATTTATAAGGGAAGAGTCAGCCCAGGTGGAACGACTATTTTCCCCCTGGCGATACGTATTTGCTCGACGCGTGGCACGGATGTGCTGTTTTACTGCCACGCCTGGACCCCACTACTTAGCAGTTTTGGCGGGAGGTCGTTCCGGCTTTTGCGGCGACCGGTAAAATGGATAAGGATATAAAAACATTTTAAATTTTTTGGTCTCAAAATCTTCGACTGACAAGGACACAGTGAAGACAATCGACATGTGTCAAATAGAATGCATATGAAGATTTAGAGAGATTGGAAGAGATAAGCACAGAGGGGGTACGGGTCCGATCACATTCACTTAGTTCAGAAAACACAGTTTGAAGACATAGCTATAAGTGAATGTTGTTGAGGACAAACACATACAAATAGTAGGCAAGTAGATTAAACAAAGTGCGAAGATAAAGCCATTTTTTAAGACAAACCAAATCAAGAAGATAGTGCAATAGATGAGAGGCCAAATGAAAATCTTCAAGAAAATTTGGTGGTGGCTTTACCCACCGTATAGGAAGTATTAGACCCAGACACGGCGCACAATTATCGTGGTGCTCTGAAGTCAAATTCCACATTAATATCTTCACACTCAGATTGTACATCTTCATGAATTGAAGACATACGTTACTTCGTGTGTTGTACATCATAGTCATCAACAATGCATAAGCATTAGGATGTGTGTCCATTCACTGGACATTCGAGGACTCTAAGATATTTAGCTCACACCGCAACTTGCAAAACCTCTTCTCATCCAAAGGCTTCATGAAGATATCTGCCAGCTGATCTTCAGTGTTGACGTTAATGATGTCAATGTCTTCCTTGAGCACATGGTCACGAAGAAAATGGTGTCTGATCTCAATATGCTTCGTCTTGGAGTGATGAACAGGATTGTGTGAAATCTTGATGGCGCTCTCATTGTCACAGAATAGGGGTACTTTCTTCTTGTTGATGCCATAGTCCTTCAGGGTTTGCTTCATCCAGAGAAGCTGAGCACAGCAGGATCCAGCAGCAATGTATTCGGCTTCAGCAATGGAGAGTGATATGCAGTTCTGTTTCTTTGAAGACCAACATACAAGTGAACGTCCAAGAAAGTGACAAGTGCCTGATGTGGACTTGCAATCCACCCTATCTCCAGCATAATCGGAATTGGAGAATCCAACCAAATCAAACTCTGAGCCCTTTGGATACCGTAATCCTAGCGTTGGGGTGTGAGCCAAATATCGAAGTATTCGCTTCACCGCGAGGTGATGCGATTCCTTTGGTGCCGCTTGGAATCGGGCACACATGCAAATGCTAAGCATTATATCTGGCCTAGATGCACATAAGTACAATAAAGAACCAATCATGGAGCGGTATACCTTTTGATCGAACTCTTTACCATTGTCGTCAGAACCCAGATGACCATTGGTTGGCATTGGTGTCTTGTAGCCCTTGCAATCTTGCATACCAAACTTCCTCAAGTAATCCTTGAGATACTTCTCTTGTGATATGAAGATGCCGTTGCATTGTTGATGAATTTGAAGACCAAGAAAGAATTTTAGCTCTCCCATCATGGACATTTGATATTGCTCTTGCATCATATGACTGGACTCATCAGTATATCGTTTGTCAGTGCAGCCGAAGATAATGTCATCCACATAGATTTGGCACACAAATAGTTCACCATCATATGATTTGGTGAAGAGAGTGGGATCCAGTGAACCAGGTTTGAAGCCTTTGCTTTTCAGAAATTCCTTGAGTGTGTCATACCAGGCTTGTGGAGCTTGTTTGAGGCCATACAGTGCCTTGTTGGGCCTATAGACCTTGTCAGGGTGCTTTGGATCTTCAAACCCAGGTGGTTGAGCAACATAGACTTCTTCAATTTTGCCATTGAAAAAGGCACTCTTCACATCCATTTGATACAGAAGAATATCATGATGATTGGCAATAACAAGAAGTATGCGGATGGCTTCAAGTCTAGCCACAGGAGCAAAGGTTTCATCAAAGTCAATTCCTTCCACTTGTGTGTAACCTTGAGCAACTAGACGAACTTTGTTTCTGACAACTTGACCATGTTCATCTTGCTTGTTGCGGTAGATCCATTTGGTTCCAATTATGTTGTGTTTGCGAGGGTCAGGACGCTTAACAAGTTCCCACACATTGTTGAGTTCAAATTGCTGAAGCTCTTCTTGCATAGCTTGAATCCATTCTGGTTCCATGAAAGCTTCAGTGACTTTGGTGGGTTCTGTGATGGAGACGAAGGCAAAGTGTCCCCAGAAGTTTGCTAGCTGGGTGGCTCTTGAGCGAGTGAGAGGACCAGGTGCATTGATGTTGTCAATTATCTTCTCGATCTGAACTTCATTGGCCACTCGAGGATGTACAGGATGAAGACTTTGCTGTTGCTGAGCATTGTCTTCAGGCTCAGCATTATCTTCAGTCTGATCATTGTCGTCATGCTGGACAGGAGCAGGTATCACTACCTCTTCATCTCTAGGTTCCTCAGTGGGTATTATGTCTCCAGTACCCATAAGCTTGATGGATTCACTTGGAGGTAGTTCATCTATCACATGTGGCAGGTGCTCTCTTTGCGAGCCATTAGTCTCATCGAACCTCACATCTACAGTTTCAACCACTTTGTGGTGAAAGAGGTTGAAGACCCTGTAGGTGTGCGAATCCTTTCCATAGCCAAGCATAAAACCCTCATGTGCTTTCGGTGCAAATTTGGAAGTGTGATGAGGATCCCGTATCCAACACCTAGCACCAAATACTTTGAAATAACTTACATTTGGCTTCTTACCAGTGATAAGTTCATAAGATGTCTTCTTGAAGAACTTGTGAAGATATACTCTATTGATGATGTGGCATATAGTATCAATGGCTTCAGGCCACCACTTGCATGGTGTCTTGTATTCGTCGAGCATAGTGCGAGCCATCTCAATGAGAGTTCTGTTCTTGCGCTCCACGACGCCATTCTACTATGGAGTGTATGGAGCTGATAACTCATGAGTGATGCCAAGAACGTCAAGATAGGTGTCGAGCCCAGTGTTCTTGAACTTGGTGCCATTGTCACTCCTAATGTTCTTGATCTTGACGCCGTAGTTGGTCATGGCCCGGTTGGCGAACCGCCTGAAGACATCCTGCACTTCATTCTTATACAGGATTATGTGCACCCAGGTATATCGAGAATAATCATCAACTATCACAAAGCCATATAGATGTGCAGAAGTAGTAAGAATGGAGTAATGAGTAGGGCCAAATAGGTCCATGTGTAGCAGCTCGAAGGGACGAGTGGTCGTCATGATTGTCTTCGAGGGGTGTTTTGCCCTAGTCATCTTCCCAGCTTCACAGGCTCCACATAGGTGATCCTTCTTGAACTTGACGCCCTCGATCCCAATGATGTGCTTCTTCTTCACAAGGGTGTGCAATTTCCTCATGCCAGCATGCCCTAGCCATCGATGCCAAAGCCAGCATTTTGAAGCTTTTGCTAGAAGACATGTGGCAAGCTATGGTCCTATGGAGAAATCTACCATGTACAAGTCACCGCTTCGATAACCTTCGAAGACTTGAGTTTTGTCAGAAGCCATAAGCACAAGACGGCGAAATTTGCGAAAGATGACAATCATATCAAGATTACAAAGCATTGAGACGGACATGAGGTTGAATCCAAGGGATTCGACAAGCATCACTTTATCCATGTGCCAATCCTTCGAGATTGCAACCCTACCAAGACCCAATACCTTGCTTTTCCCAGTATCATTAAAAGTAATGTGCTTTTGAGTAGATGGATGAAGTGTAGAGTCCATGAGTAAGCTTCGGTCACCAGTTGTCGGTGTACTAAAGTTTGGGTCTTTTAGTACCCCATACTTGTGCACGGACGGTTGTAGCCATACCAGCGGCAAGGCCTGCCGGAGAACAGCTGGAAACAAATACAAGATTATCAAGAAGGCATTCAAGCTAATGATCAGAAGACAGAAGACCGAAGGTTGGATTCCCAGCAAGATACTTGCCGGGAAGGCTCGCGAAGGCCCGGCAAGGCCTCGCACCTGGCAAGATCCCACCGCCCTACCACCGCTCCAGCGCGGCGACCAGCCTGTCATTTAGGGTTTGTCCTCCTGGATGCATGTCATGGCACTAGCGGCGGATGGGGTTAAGCGGAGCTGATGGGACGGGCTCTTTTTCCGTCCCCAAGAAAGTAAGGGACACCTAAGTGGAGCATTTAATGCGTTTGTCCTAAGTCGTCAGTGATAAGCATGTAAACACTGTAGTAACTTTACACCTCTTGTGTGTACTGTTCGCCACTGTTGGTGACCCCTTTGTCATATAAAAGGAGGCCCAAGGTGAAGCTACAGAAAGGAGGAGCTTTCTGGTCCAGTTGCATGCGTAGCCGCCCTTCTTGCGTACTGTTCACCAAGAAGCGCTCCGTGTATCTGAGCTTAATCACCCACAATAAACCAAAGCAGGAGTAGGGTTTTACGCTACTCAGCGGCCCGAACCTGGGTAAAAAATCCCCGCGTTGATCGTTGGATCCGCTCTTTGTGTACATCTTTTCCCCAGCCGAACCGTAAAAGGGATCCACACGGTCCCATAGGTGTCGTACGCCGACACCAGTCATATGGTTGGTGCAGCCACTGTCCAGGATCCATTCAGTTGCTTTCGGAAGTGTATCCTACAGAGCAGTTAGTAGGATAGGCTTCACCAAGACAATTGTGAAGTGCAAACATTTGACGATGAAGACTTTCAGAGAATGTAAGTTTCTTGGAGGATATAGTAGGATGGTCATCAAGAAATCCATGGACGAAATAAATGGTAAGACCATTTGAATATTTTATCTTGCATCCAACAAGATTTTTCAGGTCCCCAGCATTGTCTTCAGAACCCAATGCTTTTCGGCTGGAGACCTGACCCTGCAAGAAAGATCAGTTCTTCTTAACCACCCACATCTGAAGGGGTGGCTTAGAAGCAATGAGTCTAAGTGCAGCATCTGAGAATTTTGGCTTGGGAGCCCTAGCAAATAGCTTCACAGGGGGGTTAGAGTACTCAAACGAATATGCAGAAAAAATCTTTGATTTGTGAACATAGTGGTTTGATGAATGATGTTCATATTCATGAGCCTGAGCAGTGTTTCCCTGCAAAACATTGGCGTTAGGGCGACCATAGGGGGACGTTTGTCTGTATGAAGACTTTGGTCCATATGAAGCTTTTGCCCTGGGGTTTGTCTTCTTCCCGGGTGGTGTCATGATGACATTCACGAGAAGCTTTTCAAGAAGACTTTCGGGAACCCAGATCTTCTTCATAGGAGGTCCATTCCTGCAGTTAGTTCCAATAAACCTGGCAAACACTTCACCATTCTGGTTTTTGTACAGTTTATAGTTTGAGTCAAAGGACTCATCAATGATGATAGGGTTAGCACAGGTATAGCCAGATAATGTGGATGGGTCTACTGGGGGGCCTGTTGCTGCAACCCAAGTGGTTTTGGGGTACTGCTCAGGCTTCCAATATGTACCATCAACATTCATGTTTCTTTTGAAACCAATGTCCTCTTTCCTAGGGTTCCTGTTCAGGATCTGTTTCTTGAGGACATCACACAAAGTCTGATGCCCTTTGAGACTCTTATACATGCCAGTCTCAAGCAATGTCTTCAACCTAGCATTCTCATCAGTAAGAGCAGTGGCTTCCTCGGATGAGGAATTAGTGGCCATATCAATAGTTGAAGATATTGTAGATTCAGAAACAATGGAACATTCAGCAGAAGAGTTAGTGTTATCACGCTCAAGGCATTTCAAGAAAGGTGGCACAAATTCATCCTGAGCGGTACTGATCTGTTGAGCGAGTAGTGAATCATTTTTAGTTCGAGGATCATCATGAGACGCTCTCAACTTTTCAAACTCTTGCTTCCTTTGAAGATATTCATAGGAGAGCTTCTCGTGATCAGATGAGAGGGTATCATGACGACTTAGGAGGTCCTCATACTTAACTTGAAGATTTTTTATGTCTTCAATTAAGGATTGAGTTTGATTCATCTCCTCGTCCAACAGATCATCGCTTTTGTCTAGCAGTTTTTGAATCTTTTCCATAGCAGTTTGTTGCTCAGTTGCAATTTTAGCAAGTGTCTTATAGCTAGGTTTCGATTCACATTCAGAGTCATCTTCACTTGAGGTTTCAAAGTAGGTAGCGCGTGAAGTTACCTTAGCGCCTCTTGCCATGAAGCAGTAGGCAGGAGCAGAGTCGTCATCGTCGTCCTTAGTGTTGGTGACGTGACCATTGTCTTCAGTGCTGAAGATGGACTTGGCGACGAATGCTGAAGCCAAAGACAGGCTTGCCACGCCTGAGTCTGACTCCTCCTCTGACTCCTCCACCACCTCCTCTGAAGCAGACTCCTCCTCTAAATCCATTCCCTTGCCGATGAATGCACGAGCTTTGCTGGAGGAACTTCTTTTGTGCGATGAAGATTTTGAGTGTTTCTTCTTCTTCTTGTCGTTAGAGTCATAGTCCTTGCTCTTCTTCTTCTTTGATTCATTTTCCCATTGACGACAATCAGCGATGTAGTGACCTGATTTCTTGCATTTGTGGCAAGTTCTCTTCTTGTAGTCATGAGTGGAAGCCTCAGCCTTCTTGGAATCATACTTTGAAGACTTTCCAAAATGGTTCTTCTTGGTGAACTTTTGGAACTTCTTCACAAGCATTGCAAGCTCTCTGCCAATGTCTTCAGTACCATCGGAAAAGCAGTCAGAGTCTTCAGATGAAGATACAGCCTTGGCTTTCAAGGCGCGAGAATGTCCATAGCTAGGACCATAGATATCTCTCTTCTCAGATAGCTGGAACTCATGTGTATTGAGCCTCTCAAGTATATCGGCAGGATCTAATTGCTTGAAATCAGGTTGCTCTTGAATCATTAGAGACAAGGTGTCAAACGAACTGTCAAGAGACCTCAATAGCTTCTTCACAACTTCATGCTTGGTGATGTCAGTGGCGCCTACAGCATGAAGCTCCTTGGTGATATCAGTGAGATGATCAAAGGTGAGCTGAACATTTTCATTCTCGAGTCTCTTGAAGCGGTTGAAGAGATTGTGAAGTACATCGATCCAGGAGTCTCGTTGAGATGAGACGCCCTCGTTGACCTTGGAGAGCCAGTCCCAGACTAGCTTCACAGACTCCAGTGCACTCACACAACCATACTGTCCTTTGGTCAGATGACCACAGATAATGTTCTTGGCGGCCGAGTCCAGTTGCGCGAACCTCTTCACATCAGCAGTGGTGATACCTTCACCGACCTTGGGGACACCAGTCTTGACAACATACCAGAGGTCGTTGTCAATGGCTTCAAGATGCATTCGCATCTTATTCTTCCAGTAGGGATAGTCAGTGCCATCAAAGACGGGGCACGCAGCAGAAACCTCGATTATCCCTGCAATCGACATAACTAAAACTCCAGGTGGTTAAACCGAATCACACAAAACAAGGGAGCATCTTGCTCTGATACCAATTGAAAGTGCTAGTTATCGACTAGAGGGGGTGAATAGGCGATTTTTATGAAAGGCTTCAAAAACAGGCAATGTCTTCGAAGTAAGCGGAAGCAAGATGAGAACTAGCAAAGCCTATCAATAAGGTGAACAGATATGACTAGCATAGATATCATAAATACGAGCATGCGTTGAACATAAGCATAAGAAGCATGAAGATAAATGAGTAAGTAAATGAATGGCTTCAAGGAATATCTTCAAACACAGACAAGCATGCAAAGGCTTCAAAGTTCAAAACAGTAAGTAAGGAAGAGAAAGGATAGAACCAGAGGCTTGGGGAAGACAGTGATTTGTTTGACCAGTTCCAACTGCTGTGACAGTTGTACGCCTGGTTAGGGAGGCTGAGATTGAACTCAGAAGACCATGTCTTCACCTTATTCCCCTTGAGCTAAGACCCGCAGATCTCGCCCAATCACTTCAGTAAGTCTTCAAGGTAGACTTCCGAACCTTCACAGACTTCGTTCATCGGCAATCCACAATGACTCTTGGATGCTCAGAACGTGATGCCTAACCGGCTGAAAGATCACAGTCTTCAAGTGTAATAAGTCTTCGGTTCACTCGGAACAGAATGTCTTCAGTGATGCTCAATCACTTTGAGCTCTGGGTGTTTTGGGTTTTGTCCTCGCAAGGATTCTCTCTTAAAGGCTTCGAGGTGGGTTGCTCTCAAACGACAAAAGCCATGCACTAACTCGGAGCAGCCACCAATTTATGGTAGAAGGGGGTGGCTATTTATAGCCAGGGGCAACCCGACATGATATGTCCGAAATGACCTTGAGTCATAGGGAAGCTGACACGTGTCCAACGGTCGGATCCCAACACACGCGGCAACTTTACTTGGGCTCCAAGCAAAGCTGACTCAACCAACTCTGGAAGAGGTTTTCTCTCATTTGTCTTCGCTCGAAGACATAGGATTGGGTTGAGCATCACGTCAGTTTCTGACTTCGTTTACCTCGACCCCACTTAGCAGTACGGTGGTTCTTATGATTCAAGAAAGCAAAAAATGAAACTACCAAAAGACTAAGTCTTCGCGTTCCATTTGCTTCAAGTGAATGTCTTCGTGAGCCATTATCTTCAACACGAATGTCTTCATGAACCACCATTGTCTTCAATGTCTTCATACATTTTTATGGGTCATCTTCGATGGGTAAACCGAATCAATGGGCACTTCTACCTGTGTTCTCCTGTGAATCTCACAAATGATGGAAATATGCCCTAGAGGCAATAATAAAGTTGTTATTATTTTATATTTCCTTGTTCATGATAAAGGTTTATTATTCATGCTAGAATTGTATTGACCGGAAACTTAAATACATGTGTGAATACATAAACAAATACCGTGTCCCTAGTGAGCCTCTACTAGACTAGCTCGTTGATCAAAGATGGTTAAGGTTTCCTAACCATAGACATGAGTTCTCATTTGATAACGGGATCACATCATTAGGAGAATGATGTGATGGACAAGACCCATCTGTTAGCTTAGCATATGATCGTTCTGTTTATTGCTACTGCTTTCTTGAATGTCAAATACATGTTCCTACGACCATGAGATCATGCAATTCCCGGATACCGGAGGAATACCTTGTGTGCTATCAAACGTCACAACGTAACTGGGTGATCATAAAGATGCTCTACAGGTATCTCCGAAGGTGTCTGTTGAGTTGGCATGGATCGAGACTGGGATTTGTCACTCCGTGTTTCGGAGAGGTATCTCTGGGCCCTCTCGGTAATGCACATCATAAGAAGCTTGCAAGCAAAGTGACTAAGTAGTTAGTTACGGGATGATGTATTATGGAACGAGTAAAGAGACTTGCCGGTAACGAGATTGAACTAGGTATGGAGATACCGACGATCGAATCTCGGGTAAGTAACATACCGACGGACAAAGGGAATTACGTATGTTGTCATTGCGGTTCGACCGATAAAGATCTTCGTGGAATATGTAGGAACCAATATGGGCATCCAGGTTCCGCTATTGATTATTGACCGGAGAGGCATCTCAGTCATGTCTACATCATTCCCGAACCCGTAGGGTCCGCACGCTTAACGTTCGTTGACGATATAGTGTTATATGAGTTATGTGAATTGGTAACCGAATGTTGTTCGGAGTCCCGGATGAGATCCCGGACGTCACGAGGAGTCTCGGAATGGTCGAGAGGTAAAGATTTATATATGGGAAGTCATATTTTGGGTTCCGGAAAAAGGTGCAGTTTTTTCGGTATTGTACCGGGAAGCTTCCAGAAGGTTCCGGAGGATTCCGGAGGGGTCCGGAAGTCCACAAGTGGGTCCACCACGTCCCAAGGGCTGGCATGGGCTAAGGGGAGGCGCCCTGGCCTTATTGGACCAGGCGCACCAAGTCCTCAAAAGCCCACGCAGCTAGGGAAGGAAAAAAGGAGAGTCCTAGTAGGAATAGGATTGGACTTTGGAGTCCAAGTCCACGTGTGTGCTATTCACGTGGTACTGTTCACGTGCTACTGTTCACGTGGCACTATTCCTTCTACTCCAAGCCCCTACACATATATAAATAGAGGAGAGGGGGCGCCCCAAACAAGACACAACATTGTCTTAGTCGTGTGCGGCGCCCCCCTCCACAGTTCCGTCCCTCGGTCATATATTTTCGCAGTGCTTGGGCGAAGCCCTGCGGAGATAGCATCACCATCACCGTCACCACGCCGTCGTGCTGCCAGAACTCATCCACTACCTCGCCGTCTTGCTGGATCAAGAAGTCGAGGACGTCACCGAGCTGAACGTGTGCTAAACGCGGAGGTGCCGTACGTTCGGTACTCGGTCGGTTGGATCGTGAAGTTGTTCGACGACATCAACCGCGTTGTTCTAACGCTTCCGCTTACGGTCTATGAGGGTACGTAGACACACTCCCCCTCTCGTAGCTATGCATCTCCATGGATAGATCTTGCGTGTGCGTAGAATTTTTTTTGTTTTCCATGCAACGTTCCCCAACAGTGGCATCATGAGCCAGGTCTATGCGTAGATGATTTGCACGAGTGGAACACAAAAAGTTGTGGGCGGTGATCGTCATACTGCTTACCACCAATGTCTTATTTTGATTCGGCGGTATTGTAAGATGAAGCGGCCCGGACCAACCTTACATGTCCACGTACATGAGACCGGTTCCACCGACAGACATGCAACTTGTTTTGCATAAAGGTGGCTGGCGGGTGTCTGTTTCTCCTACTTTAGTTGAATCGAATTTGACTGCGGACAGTCCTTGTTGAAGGTTAAAACAGCAAACTTGATAAATCACCGTTGTGGTTTTGTGCCGTAGGTAAGAACGGTTCTTGCTAGAAGCCCGTAGCAGCCACGTAAAACTTGCAACAACAAAGTAGAGGACGCCTAACTTGTTTTTGCAGGGTATGCTGTGATGTGATATGGTCAAGACATGATGTGATATACGTTATTGTATGAGATGATCATGTTTTGTAATTTATCGGCAACCGGCAGGAGCCTTATGGTTGTCTCTTTATTGTATGAAATGCAAGCGCCATGTAATTGCTTTACTTTATCGCTGTGCGTTAGCAATAGTTGTAGAAGCAATAGTTGGCGAGACGACCACGACGCAACGATGGAGATCAAGGTGTCGAGCCGGTGACGATGGAGATCATGACGATGCTTTGGAGATGGAGATCAAAAGCACAATATGATGATGGCCATATCATGTCACATATTTTGATTGGTGATGTTTATCCTTTATGCATCTTATTTTGCTTAGAACGACGGTAGCATTATAAGATGATCCCTTCACTAAATTTCAAGATAAAAGTGTTCTCCCCGAGTATGCACCGTTGCTAAAGTTCGTCGTTTCGAAGCACCTCGTGATGATCGGGTGTGATAGATTCTACGTTCACATACAACGGGTGTAAGCCAGTTTTACACAAGCAGAATACTTGGGTTAAACTTGACGAGCCTAGCATGTACAGACATGGTCTCGGAACACTGGAGACCGAAAGGTCGAACATGAGTCATATAGTAGATATGATCAACATGGAGATGTTCACCATTGATGACTATCCCATCTCACGTGATGATCGGACATGGGCTAGTTGATTTGGATCATGTATCACTTAGTTAACTTGAGGGATGTTAATTTAAGTGGGAGTTCATTAGTAATTTGATTAATTGAACTTAATTTATCATAAACTTAGTCCTGATAGTCTTTGCAAATTATGTTGTAGATCAATAGCTCGCGTTGTAGCTCCCCTGTTTTTGATACGTTCCTAGAGAAAGTTTAGTTGAAAGATGATGGTAGCAATTACACGGACTGGGTCCGTAACTTGAGGATTGTCCTCATTGCTGCACAGAAGGATTATGTCCTTGATGCACCGCTAGGTGATGGACCTGCTGCAGGAGCTGCTACAGACGTTGTGAACGCCTGGCAGGCTCGATCTGATGACTACTCGATAGTTCAGTGTGCCATGCTCTACGGCTTAGAACCGGGACTACAAAAGCGTTTTGAACACCATGGAGCATATGAGATGTTCCAGGAGCTAAAATTGATATTTCAAGCTAATGCCCGGGTTGAGAGATATGAAGTCTCCAACAAGTTCTTTAGCTGTAAGATGGAGGAGAACAGTTCTGTCAGTGAACACATACTCAGAATGTCTGGATACCACAACCACTTGACTCAGCTGGGAATTGATCTTCCAGTTGAGAGTGTTATTGACAGAGTTCTTCAGTCACTGCCACCAAGCTATAAAGGCTTCGTGATGAACTATAATATGCAAGGGATGGAGAAGACAATTCCCGAGCTCTTCGCGATGCTGAAATCAGCGGAGGTAGAAATCAAGAAGGAGCATCAAGTGTTGATGGTTAACAAAACCACTAGTTTCAAGAAAAAGGGCAAGGGAAAGAAGGGGAACTTCAAGAAGAACGGCAAGCAAGTTGCCGCTCCCACGAAGAAACCCAAAGCTAGACCCAGGCCTGAAACTGAGTGCTTCTACTGCAAAGGAACTGGTCACTGGAAGCGGAACTGCCCCAAGTATTTGGCGGATAAGAAGGATGGCAAAGTGAACAAAGGTATATTTGATATACATGTTATTGATATGTACCTCACTAGTGCTCGTAGCAGCGTCTGGGTATTTGATACCGATTCAGTTGCTAATATTAGTAACTTGAAGCAGGAGTTGCAGAGTAACGGAGACTAGCTGAGGGCGAGGTGACGATATGTGTTGGAAGTGTCTCCAAGATTGATATGATCAATATCGACACGCTCGTAATACCTTCGGGATTAGTCTTAAACCTAAATAATGGTTATTTGGTGCTTGCGTTGAGCATAAAACATTATATCTGGATATTGTTTATTGCAAGACGGTTATTCATTTAAGTCAGAGAATAATGGTTATTCTATTTATATGAATAATATCCCTCGTCATCATGCACCCTTGTGAATGGTTTATTCTTGTTGAATCTCAATCGTAGTGATACACATATTCATAATATTGATGCCAAAAAATGCAAAGTTGATAATGATAGTGCAACATACTTGTGGCACTGCCGTTTAGGTCATATTGGTGTAAAGCGCATGAAGAAACTCCATGCTGATGGACTTTTGGAATCTCTTGATTATGAATCATTTGATACTTGCGAACCATGCCTCATGGGCAAGATGACTAAAACTCCGTTCTCCGGAACAATGGAGCGAGCTACTGATTTGTTGGAAATAATACATACCAATGTATGCGGTCCGATGAATGTTGAAGCACGTGGCGGGTATCGTTATTTTCTAACCTTCACAGATGATTTGAGTAGATATGGGTATATCTACTTGATGAAACACAAGTCTGAAACATTTGAAAAGTTCAAAGAATTTCAGAGTGAAGTAGAGAATCATCGTAACAAGAAAATAAAGTTTCTACGATCTGATCGCGGAGGCGAATATTTGAGTTACGAGTTTGGCCTTCATTTAAGAAAATGTGGAATTGTTTCACAACTCACGCCACCTGGAACACCACAGCGTAATGGTGTGTCCGAACGTCATAACCGTACTTTATTGGATATGGTGCGTTCTATGATGTCTCTTACCGATTTGCCACTATCGTTTTGGGGTTATGCATTAGAGACAGCTGCATTCACGTTAAATAGGGCACCGTCTAAATCCGTTGAGATGACACCGTATGAACTGTGGTTTGGCAAGAAACCTAAGCTGTCATTTTTTAAAGTTTGGGGATGCGATGCTTATGTGAAAAAGCTTCAACCTGATAAGCTCGAACCCAAAGCGGAGAAGTGCGTCTTCATAGGATACCCTAAAGAAACAATTGGGTACACCTTCTACCACATATCCGAAGGCAAGGTCTTTGTTGCCAAGAATGGGTCCTTTCTAGAGAAGGAGTTTCTCTCGAAAGAAGTGAGTGGGAGGAAAGTAGAACTTGATGAGGTAATTGTACCTTCTCTCGAATTGGAAAGTAGCTCATCAGAGAAAACCGTTCCCGTGATGCCTACACCAATAAGAGAGGAAGATAATGATAAAGATCATGAAACTTCAGATCAAGTTACTACTGAACTTCGTAGGTCGACCAGAGTATGTTCCGCACCAGAGTGGTACGGTAATCCTGTTCTGGAAGTCATGTTGTTAGACAACGGCGAACCTACGAACTATGAAGAAGCTATGATGAGCCCAGATTCCGAAAAATGGCTTGAGGCCATGAAATCTGAGATAGGATCCATGTATGAGAACAAAGTATGGACTTTGGTGGACTTGCCCGATGATCGGCAAGCCATTGAGAATATATGGATTTTTAAGAGGAAGACGGATGCTGATGGTAATATCACTGTCTACAAAGCTCGACTTGTCGCGAAAGGTTTTCGACAAGTTCAAGGGGTTGACTACGATGAGACTTCCTCACCCGTAGTGATGCTTAAGTCTGTCCGAATCATGTTAGCAATTGCCGCATTTTATGATTATGAAATCTGGCAAATGGATGTCAAAACTGCATTCCTTAATGGTTTTCTCAAAGAAGAGTTGTATATGATGCAACCAGAAGGTTTTGTCGATCCTAAGGGTGCTAACAAAGTGTGCAAGCTCCAGCGATCCATCTATGGACTGGTGCAAGCATCTCGGAGTTGGAATATATGCTTTGATGAGGTGATCAAAGCATATGGTTTTGTACAGACTTACGGTGAAGCCTGTATTTACAACAAAGTGAGTGGGAGCTCTGTAGCATTTCTAATATTATATGTGGATGACATATTGTTGATTGGAAATGATATAGAATTTCTGGATGGCATAAAGGGATACTTGAATAAGAATTTTTCAATGAAAGACCTCGGTGAAGCTGCTTATATATTGGGCATCAAGATCTATAGGGATAGATCAAGACGCTTGATAGGACTTTCACAAAGCACATACCTTGACAAAGTTTTGAAGAAGTTCAAAATGGATCAGTCAAAGAAAGGGTTCTTGCCTGTCTTGCAAGGTGTGAAGTTGAGTCAGACTCAATGCCCGACCACGGCAGAAGATATAGAGAAAATGAAAGTCATTCCCTATGCCTCAGCCATAGGTTCTATTATGTATGCCATGCTGTGTACCAGACCTAATGTGTGCCTTGCCACGTGTCTGGCAAAGGGGGTACAAGAGTGATCCAGGAGTGGATCACTGGACAGCGGTCAAAATTATCCTTAGTAACTAAAGGACTAAGGAAATGTTTCTCGATTATGGAGGTGATAAAGAGTTCGTCGTAAAGGGTTACGTCGAAGCAAGCTTTGACACCAATCTGGATATCTCTGAGTAGCAAACCGGATACGTATAATGGAGCAGTCATTTGGAATAGCTCCAAGTAAAGCATGATAGCAGCATCTACAGTATGACATAAGGATTTGCAAAGTACACATGGGTCTGAATATTGCAGACCCATTGACTAAAATTCTCTCTCACGAGCAAAACATGATCACACCTTAGAACTCTTTGAGTGTTAATCACATGGTGATGTGAACTAGATTATTGACTCTAGTGCAAGTGGGAGACTGATGGAAATATGCCCTAGAGGCAATAATAAAGTTGTTATTGTTTTATATTTCCTTGTTCATGATAAAGGTTTATTATTCATGCTAGAATTGTATTGACCGGAAACTTAAATACATGTGTGAATACATAAACAAATACCGTGTCCCTAGCGAGCCTCTACTAGACTATCTCGTTGATCAAAGATGGTTAAGGTTTCCTAACCATAGACATGAGTTGTCATTTGATAACGGGATCACATCATTAGGAGAATGATGTGATGGAAAAGACCCATCTGTTAGCTTAGCATATGATCGTTCTGTTTATTGCTACTGCTTTCTTGAATGTCAAATACATGTTCCTATGACCATGAGATCATGCAACTCCCGGATACCGGAGGAATACCTTGTGTGCTATCAAACGTCACAACGTAACTGGGTGATCATAAAGATGCTCTACAGGTATCTCCGAAGGTGTCTATTGAGTTGGCATGGATCGAGACTGGGATTTGTCACTCCGTGTTTCGGAGAGGTATCTCTGGGCCCTCTCGGTAATGCACATCATAAGAAGCTTGCAAGAAAAGTGACTAAGGAGTTGGTTACGGGATGATGTATTACGGAACGAGTAAAGAGACTTGCAGGTAACGAGATTGAACTAGGTATGGAGATACCGACGATCGAATCTCGGGCAAGTAACATACCGACGGACAAAGGGAATTACGTATGTTGTCATTGCGGTTCGACCGATAAAGATCTTCGTGGAATATGTAGGAACCAATATGGGCATCTAGGTTCCGCTATTGATTATTGATCGGAGAGGCATCTCAGTGATGTCTACATCATTCCCGAACTCGTAGGGTCCGCACGCTTAATGTTCGTTGACGATATAGTGTTATATGAGTTATGTGAATTGGTAACCGAATGTTGTTCGGAGTCCCGGATGAGATCCCGGACGTCACGAGGAGTCTCGGAATGGTCGAGAGGTAAAGATTTATATATGGGAAGTCATATTTTGGGTTCCGGAAAAAGGTGCAGTTTTTTCAGTATTGTACCGGGAAGCTTCCAGAAGGTTCCGGAGGATTCCGGAGGGGTCCGGAAGTCCACAAGTGGGTCCACCACGTCCCAAGGGCTGGCATGGGCTAAGGGGAGGCGCCCTGGCCTTATTGGACCAGGCGCACCAAGTCCTCAAAAGCCCACACAGCTAGGGAAGGAAAAAAGGAGAGTCCTAGTAGGAATAGGATTGGACTTTGGAGTCCAAGTCCACGTGTGTACTGTTCACGTGGACTATTCACGTGGTACTGTTCACATGGCACTATTCCTTCTACTCCAAGCCCCTACACATATATAAATAGAGGAGAGGGGGCGCCCCAAACAAGACACAACATTGTCTTAGCCGTGTGCGGTGCCCCCCTCCACAGTTCCGTCCCTCGGTCATATATTTTCGCAGTGCTTGGGCGAAGCCCTGCGGAGTTAGCATCACCATCACCGTCACCACGCCGTCGTGCTGCCGGAACTCATCCACTACCTCGCTGTCTTGCTGGATCAAGAAGTCGAGGACGTCACCGAGCTGACTGTGTGCTAAACGCGGAGGTGCCGTACGTTCGGTACTCGGTCGGTTGGATCGTGAAGTTGTTCGACGACATCAACCGCGTTGTTCTAACGCTTCCGCTTACGGTCTATGAGGGTACGTAGACACACTCCCCCTCTCGTAGCTATGCATCTCCATGGATAGATCTTGCGTGTGCGTAGAATTTTTTTTTGTTTTCCATGCAACGTTCCCTAGCAACAAACACATTAGTCCCACAACCAAGTTTGTCTTCAATACTCCAAAACCAACATGGGGTGGCACTAGATGCACTTACACCTATATCATGTCACTGCCTTTCCCTCCAAAGATAAAGGGAATACTTTCTTCTTAACTCCATCTCCAGATAGACCTGCAAGCTTAAACAATCCACAAATTTCATCCACATATATCAAGTGCATATCAGGATGCACCATTCCATCTCCTGCATAAGGATTAGCTAGCAGTTTCTCTACCATACCTGAAGGAATTTCATAATAAATATTTTCAGTAGGTTCAGTAGGTTGAGGGGAAACTCTCAGTGCTTCCGGTCGAGGTGAAGATACCCCGAACAAGCCCCTCAAAGGATTACTTTCCATAGTGATAAGTGACAGTAAATTTCAGCACGTAATATAAATGTTTCCTTACCAAATTCCACTCACCAAAGGCGCTTCACTCCCCGGAAACGGTGCCAGAAAAGAGTCTTGATGACCCACAAGTATAGGGGATCAATCGTAGTCCTTTTGATAAGTAAGAGTGTCGAACCCAACGAGGAGCAGAAGGAAATGACAAGCGGTTTTCAGCAAGGTACTCTCTGCAAGTACTGAAAGTAGCGGTAACAGATAGTTTCGGTAGCAAGGTAATTCATAACAAGTAACAAGTAACAAGTATGATAAAGTGCAGCAAGGTGGCCCAATCCTTTTTATAGCAAAGGACAAGCCGAAACGAACTCGTATAATAAGCAAAGCGTTCTCGAGGACACATGGGAATTTCATCTAGTCACTTTCATCATGTTTGTTTGATTCGCGTTCGCTACTTTGATAATTTGATATGTGGGTGGACCGGTGCTTAGGTGTTGTTCTACTTGAACAAGCCTCCCACTTATGATTACCCCCTCTCGCAAGCATCCGCAACTACGAAAGAAGAATTAAGATAAATCTAACCATAGCATGAAACATATGGATCCAAATCAGCCCCTGACGGAATAGCGCATAAACTAGGGTTTAAGCTTCTATCACTCTAGCAACCCATCATCTAATTACTACTCCACAATGCCTTCCCTTAGGCCCAAAGATGGTGAAGTGTCATTTAGTCGACGTTCACACGACACCACTAAAGGAAGCAACAACATACATATCATCAAAATATCGAACGAATACCAAATTTACATGATTACTTATGACAAGACTTCTCCCATGTCCTCAAGAACAAAAGTAACTACTCACAAATCATATTCATGTTCAAGATCAGAGGGGTATTGAATATCATTAAGGATCTGAACATATAATCTTCCACCAAATAAACCAACTAGCATCAACTACAAGATGTAATGAACACTACTAGCAACCCACACGTACCAATCTGAGGTTTTGAGACAAAGATTGAATACAAGAGATGAACTAGGGTTTGAGATGAGATGGTGCTGGTGAAGATGTTGATGAAGATTGGTCCTCCCATGATGAGAGGATCGTTGGTGATGTCGATGACTTCGATTTCCCCCTCCCGGAGGGAAGTATCCCCGGCAGAATCGCTCCGCTGGAGAGCAAAATAGCTCCTGCCCAGGTTCCACCTCGAGACGGCTGCGCTTCGTCCCGAAAGTCTTCTCATTCATTTTTAGGGCAAAAGACCTTATATAGCAGAAGGAGGGGGCCAGAGGCCAACCAGGGGCCCCGCAAGGCATCAGGGCGCGCCCAGGGCAGGGCGCCCTGTTGCCTTGTGGGCAACTGGTGGGTCCCCTCCAGTATATCTTTTCTCCAGTATTTTTTATATATTAAATAAAAAATCTTCATGAAATTTCAAATCAATTGGAGCTCTGTAGGATATGTATCTCTGTTGTAGCTATTTCAGGTCCAGAATTCCAGCTGCCGATATTCTCCCTCTTCATATAAATCTTGCAAATTAAGAGAGAAAAGGCATAAGAGTTGCATCATAAAGTGAAATAATGATCAAATACATTATAAATAACAGTAGGTAATCATGATGCAAATTGGACGTATCAGCCAGCGGCGCAGAACGTGTCCTTCAGATATGACAAAAGGGGCTCGATGGCGATGAAGGATGGCAAATTCTTGATAGCGAGGCATAGGAGATCAGCGGCGGGGCCATGGGTGAGATCGATGCCGGTTGAACCCAAGGGGTTGTGCGTGGGCCACTTAACCTGTGACATAGCCCGCGTCAAGCTGCCTCTGTCGACGACCTCGGTGTCATAGCCGGCATCCATGAGATGCCAATATACGCGACACCGCTGATGGAAAGCCTCCGGCGAGTCATCGTCGTTAGCTTCCTCGGTGGCCTCGGCGGCCACCTCGCCATCGTCGGGCGAAGAGGCCGCGATAAACCTCTTTTTGGCCATTCGCTCCTGGAGCTCCCCTTGAAGCGTAGCTGGGCTTAGGTTGCGACGCTCTGGATTGGGGGAGGGGGATGGGGATCTGTGGGAAACGGGGTGTTTAGCAGGCATCATCTAAGAAATTCAGGGCGGCGAGGGCATGGAGATCGGTGGGTAACCTACACGGCAGACCGGCAGAGGTTGACGGTCGAGGCGAGGCGGCGGCGGCGGGCTAGCTAGGGTTTCGAGCGAGGGAGGGGTGGTGTGTGTGTGAGCAGAGGTTTTGGCTGGGGTGTGTGTGTGGAGGGGGGGACAAGGTGGTGTTTGAGGAAATGTTGTGGCTAGTGAAAATTTACTAGGCGGGAATAAAATGCCGGGGCTACTGAAAATTTGGATGAAGGGATTGAAGTAGAGCGGGAGCAACAAACATCGCACATGGCCCAAACATAATAATTGTGTGCTATCAACCAGAAAAACCCTCCAGACGGGTAGATATTTTTAAGCGAAGGGGGGGGTAACAAACATCAGACACGGCCCAAACATGATAATCGTGTGCTATCAGATAGAAAAACCCTCCAGGCGGGTAGATATTTTTGAGATTGCGAGGGATGCAGGCGGGAGTAAAATGCCTACTGAAAATTTGGATGAAGGGATTGAAGCGGGGCGGGAGCAACAAACATCGCACACGGCCCAAACATAATAATCGTGTGCTATCAAACAGAAAAGCCCTCCAGGCAGGTAGATATTTTTGAGATTGTGAGGGAAGCCTCGTGGAGCCCAATCGACTGTGCTGATGTGACAGGGGCACGGGCGTGGCACACGGGTACTCCGAGGGAACCGTGTCTGTTGCATCTATAAATTTGGCAAAAAAAACACGGGAAAGGGTCAAAGCACAAACACACCTGCATGTGGACCAAACATATGTATGAAAAGTGTGGTTTGATGTTCAAATATCCAATACACAACTTTGATGTGGCACCTGTCTCACAAAGCGCACAGTATTGCTCGTCCGTCCCCCACTTCGTGTCGGCAAGAGGGGAATCATAGCTATGAAAGCATGCCCCCAAATAGCTAGGTCTGGCATCTCACCCCACCGTAACACAAAACCTATAGGAATCCATCATGGTCAACCCCCCCTCTCGCTTCCGGTCAATAAGGTGGACCGTGCGGGCCCACAAATGTGCTTGTGCGTGCGGGATGGGTGAGACTACGAACCACTTGCCGGTGGCACAACTATATGTATGAAAAGGGCGATGTGATATTTAAATACCCATTTCACAACTTTGATGTTGCACATGCGCCTCGCAATCCGGACATCCCCAACCCCACGGAGGTTCTGGACGTACGGAGTAGTGCCCCCCCCCCCACACACACACACTTCGAGTCGGTGGGAGGGCATCTCACCAAGACCTACTGTAACACGGACCGAGAAGAATCCACCTTGGTAATCTCTCTCATTGTCAGTCGAAGTGATGGACGTCCACGCGGCCCCACAGATGGGCTTGCCTCCGATAACCACACGAGGGAGTGCCCGAAGACAACCACCGCCTGCATGTGGCCCAAACATATGTATGGAAGTGTTGTGTGGTGTTTGAATACCCAATGCACAACTTTGATGTGGCACCGTGCTTTGGAACCGGAAAGTCCCCACACGGTGCGAGGGTTCATGACGCGCAGTATGTCGCTCCCCCCACCTCGAGCCTACCGTAACACGAACCAAGAAGATTCCACCTTGGTAACCTCTCTCATTGTCGGTCGAATTGATGGATGTCCATGCGGGCCCACGATTGGGCTTGCCGCCGATAGCACGCGAGGGAATGTTCGAAGACAACCACCACATGCATGTGGGATAACATATGTATGGAAGTGTTGTCTCGTGTATGAATCATATATATACCCACAACTTTGATGTGGCGCCTGCTTTGGAACCGGAAAGTCCCCACACAGAGCGAGGGTTCGCGATGCATAGTATGCCGGTCCCCCGGCCCCACTTCGAGCCGGTGAGAGGGATTTATGCGTACGTACGCGTGCGCTCAAACTTTGGTCTAGAATCTCACCATGACCTACCATAAAACGAACCAAGAAGAATTAATCCACTTTGGTAACCTCTCTCATCGTCGGTCGAAGTGATGGACGTCCATGCGGGCACACGAATATGGGCTTGCCGCCGAGAACCACGCGAGGGATAGTGTCCGAAGACAACCATCGCCTGCATGCATGTGTCCCAAACATATGTATATATGGAGGTGTTGTGTGACGTTCGAATGTACCCAATGCACAATGTTGATGTGTCACATGCCTCACAAACCGTAAAGTCCCCACACAGAGCGAGGTCCATGATGCATCGTGTGCTTCACCCCCCCCCCCCCCACTTCGATCCGTTGGGAGGGATTCATGAGTACACATGCGCTCAAACCAAACTATTAGCATGACCTATACGCAAGAGAAACCAAAATTTAGTCCCCTCCTATGTCAAATTAACCTCTCTTGCTGTCGGTCAAAGTGATGGACCAACCGCGCACACAGATGGAAGCATCGCCGATAACCGCGTGAGTCAGTTCCAGAGGACAACCACCGCTTGCATGTGTGGGCCAAACATATGTATTGGAGGTGTTGTGTGATGTTGAAAAACCCAATATGCACAACTTTCATGTGGCACCTGCCTCGGAAACCGTAAAGTCCCACACGGAGTGAGGTTCACAACCCGTAGTATATGATGCCCCCCTCTTCTGAGCGTGCTATATATATACTCCTACCGTAACACAAACCAAAAAGAATCCTCCTTGGTAAAATTAACCTCTCTCGCTGTAGGTCAAAGTGATGGACCTCACGGGCCCACGGATGGAAGCATCGCCGATAAACCGTGCGAGATAGCTATAGGACAACCACTGCCTGCATGTGGCCCAAAGAGGTGTTGTGTGATGGTTCAATACCCAATGCACAACTTTGATGTGGCACCTGCTTCGCCAACTGGAAACGGCCCACACACAGGTTCACGACGCGTAGTTCCCCTCACTTTGAGCCAGTGGGATGGATTCGTCTGTACGCACGCACTCGAACTTTGGTCTGGAATCTCACCATGATCTACACCGTAACACAGGCCAAGATGAATCCACCTTTGGTCAAATGCCTCTCGCTGTCAGTCAAAGTGATAACCTGCGCGGGCTAACGAATGGGCGCATCGCTGATAACCGCACGAGGGAGTGTCCGAGGACCACCACTGCATGCATGTGGCCCAAACATATGTATGAAAGGGTTGTGTAATGTTTAAATACCCAATTCATGACTTTTATGTGGCACCTGCCTCACAAACCGGTTAATCCCACATGGAGGCTCACGACGCGTAGTGTGCCGGACCCCCCACCCCCCGCACCACCACCGCCACTTCGATGCATGTCAAACTTTTTCTGCAGTGAACATGTGACCAAAGGAGTGTCGTGTTAAAATTTGAAAAACTTCAGAGATCATTCAGACGTTTTTATATATTGATTGATTTCCTAGGACTTTAATGTGTAAATATCAAATCGGAACTACATGCACACGCGATAGTGCACCAAAATGGATTGGAAAATCATATGCGTGTCCTTGGGTGCATGTTTAGTCCCCATGCAAGAAATGGCAAGAAATTTCAAACATTGAGAATCTTGATTTTTAAATTCCAGTAATTCCAAGACTTAGTTGAAATTCATGAAACTTGTCGTGGTGTCATGATATGACACCAATAGACTGTGATATTATTTTTTCGGTCAAATTCGAGACAAGTTTTGATATAAATTTCTTGCAAGTGGGAGATTATTAATAATTGGAACACAATATCGCAAACGATTTATTTATTCGAATCGTGGGCGTTAGGCTAACAATGTACGGGCCATGCTTCGGTTAAATAATAAAGTGGCAAAATTAATCCTCAAAAAAGAAAAACAATATACGTGCCGCCACGCGTCCCCCGTGCCGTGCGAGCAGGCGTGAGTTGACGGGACGCATGCGAGCAGTCCGCCGCGCAGGCAGACCGGGAGGCGTGCGAGCAGGTGTGTGAATTGACGGGAGGCGTGTTCGCTACGCAGTGTCATCGGGAGACGTGCGAGCAACTTTGTGAAATGACGGTAGGCATGCGAGAAGTCCGCTACGCAGGCTCGCCGGGAGGCGAGCCAGCCCTTTGACTGGCACCCGCCTCGCTCCCACTGCTCCATTTTAATGGCGCGCCCTAGCTGCTGATACGTCTCCAACGTATCTATAATTTATGAAGTATTCATGCCATGTTTATTATAGTTTTGTATGATTTTGGTGCACTTTTATATGGCTTTTATATGATTTTTATGGACTAACATATTGACCTAGTGCCCAGTGCCAGTTGCTATTTTCTGCTTGTTTTTGGTTTTCCAGAAAATCCATATCAAATGAAGTCCAAATGCAGCGAAACTTTTTGATGATTTTTTCTGGAAGGAAATGGACCCAGGAAGCTTCTGGGAAGCGGCAGAAGAGCCACCTGGGCGCGCCTGCCCCCCACCCCCTAGGCGCGCCCTGGTGCCTCGTGGGCCCCCTGTGGCACCTCTTTGCGTGATTCCAACGCTGAAAAGTCATATATATTCAGAAACCCCCGAAAGTTAACCTAGATGGGTTTTTACGCCGCCGCAAGCCTCTGTACCAAGGAGATCCCATCTGGAGCCCTTTTCCGGCACCCTGTCGGAGGGGGGAATCATCACCGGAGGCCATCTTCATCATCCCGGCGGTCTCCATGATGAGGAGGGAGTAGTTCACCCTCGGGGCTGAGGGTATGTACTAGTAGCTATGTGTTTGATCTCTCTCTCTCTCGTGTTCTTGATCTGGCACGATCTTGATGTACCGCGAGCTTTGTTAATATAGCTGGATCATATGGTGTTTCTCCCTCTCTATCTTGTTGTGCTGAATTGAGTTTTTACCTTTGAGGTTTCACTATTATCGGATTGAATACTTTTATGGATTTGAGAACACTTGATGTATGTCTTGCATATGAATACCCATGGTGACAATGGGGTATTATATTGATTCACTTGATATATGTTTTGGCACTCAACTCGCGGATTCCCGAGGTGACATTGGGGTAATCTATGCATAGGGGTTGATGCACGTTTTCATTATCTTTTCTCTGATAGAAACTTTGGGGTGCTCCTTGAAGTTCTTTGTGTGGATTGAATATTATGATTATGAAGTTGTTTGATGCATATCGTATAATCAACTCACGGATACTTGTGGTGACATTGGAGTATCTAGGTGACAATAGAGTTGGTTGATGTGTATCATATGGTGTTATTTTAGTACGAACTCTAGGGTTGTTTGTGACACTTATAGGAATGGCTCAATAGATCGATCGGAAAGGATAACTTTGAGGTGGTTTCATACCCTACAAACAATTTCTATCTTATGTTCTCCGCTAATAGGAACTTTGGAGTGATTCTTTATCGCACGCTGAGGGATTGTTATATGATCCAATTATATTAGCATTGTTGAGAGATTGCACTAGTGAAAGTATGAACCCTAGGCCTTGTTTTCAAGCATTGCAATACCGTTGTGCTCACTTTTATCGCTTGCTACCTTGCTGTTTTTTTATTTTCAGATTAGAAAAACCTATATCTACTATCCATACTACACTTGTATCACCATCTCTTCGCCGAACTAGTGCACCTATACAATTTACCATTGTATTTGGTGTGTTGGGGACACAAGAGATTTCTTGTATTTGATTGCAGGGTTGTTTGAGAGAGACCATCTTCATCCTACGCCTCCCACGGATTGATAAACCTTAGCTCATCCACTTGAGGGAAAATTGCTACTATCCTACAAAACTCTGCGCTTGGAGGCCCAACACGAGTCTACAAGAATAAGTTGTGTAGTAGACATCAAGCTATTTTTTGGCGTCGTTGCCGGGGAGGTGAGTGCTTGACGGTATATCTTTAGATCTTGCAATCGAATCTTTTAGTTTCTTGTTTTATCACTAGTTTGGTTTATAAAGGAAAACTACAAAAAATATGGAATTGAGGTTGCCTCATATTATTCATCTTTATAATGTCTTTCTTGAAAATGATGGATCGGAAAATTGTGCTCAATTGATAGAAGAAGAATTCAATAAAATTCTTGGCATAAAATCTTTGAATAATAAGCATGATTGCAATGAAATTAGTATGAATTCTTTGAATATCCGTGATACTAATGATATGCAAAGCCATAAGCTTGGGGATGCTATGTTTTATGAAGATGATATTTTTACTCCCCCCAGTTTTGATGAGAAAATTTGTTATGATGATTGCATGCCTCCTATTTATGATGATTATGATGATGACATTTATGCTATAAAGAGTAATGATAACCATGAAACTTGTCATCGTGATTTTAATGTTCAATTGGATTAAGCCAATCAAGTATCTCATGATAGTTATTTTGTTGAGTTTGCTCCCACTATTATGAATGAGAAGAAAATTGCTTATGTGGAGAGTAATAAAATTTCTATGCTTGTGGATCATGAAAATAATGATTTATGTGATAGTTATATTATTGAATTCATTCATGATGCTACTGAAAATTATTATGGGAGAGGATCATATGTTTGTAGGTGTTGCAATAATATCAAGTTTCCTCTCTATGTGTTGAAAGTTTTGAAGTTATGCTTGTTTTGCCTTCCTATGCTAGTTGATTCTTGATCCCATAAACTATTTGCTCACAAAATCCCTATGCATAGGAAGTGGGTTAGGCTTAAATGTGCTTGTCATATGATTCATGATGCTCTCTTTGTGTTTCAATTCTTTACTTTTATGCGAGCATCATTGAAATCATCATGCCTAGCTAAAAAGGCATTAAAGAAAAGCGCTTGTTGGTAGACAACCCAATATTTATACCTACTGTTTTTGTGTGTCCACATGATTAAGCTACTGTGTTAATCATGTTTTATATGTTTTCTTTCAATAATGTGCCAAGTAAAGCCTTTGGGATAGTGTGGATACTTGTTGATTCGATTCTGTGCAAAAACAGAAACTTTTGCGTCCAGTGCGGGAATTTCTATTCTGTACTGGAGCGTGAAAAAATTCTGAAATTTTTACAGAGCATTGTGTTATAAATGTTTTACGTTTTCCTAATTTTTTAGAATTTTTGGAGGTACAGAAGTATGGTTTTTAAATCGCTCACTATATGCTGTTCTGTTTTTGACAGATTCTGTTTTCGGTGCATACTTTGCTTGTTTTAGTGTTTCCATAGCTTATATTATGAGATATAAATTTTGGAAATGATATACTACAGTAGTAATTATGTCAGAAAAATTATGAAACTTGTCTTGACAGTACCTAAGTGGATGATTTATTTTTATCATACTAACCTATCTCACAAGTTCCGTTAAGTTTTGTGTGATTGAAGTTTTCAAGTTTTGGGTGAGATATCGATATGAGGAGAATAAGGAGTGGCAAGACCCTAAGCTTGGGGATGCCCAAGGCACTCCAAGGTAATATTCAAGGAAGAATCAAGCGTCTAAGCTTGGGGATGCCCCGGAAGGCATCCCCTCTTTCGTCTTCAACATTATCGGTAACCTTACTTGGAGCTATATTTTTATTCGTCACATAATATAATTTTTGCTTGGAGCTTCATTTTATTTTGTTGAGATTTGATTTATGTTATCAATAATCATTTTTTGTGTCTTTTAGTTCAATAAGATGCCAATTATAGCCTTCACCATGCTCAGTTTGCAAGTTTATGTGTTGCTGTTTGAAAACAGAAAGTTTTCTGTTATGTCCAGAATATTCCTGAATAGTCAGAACATGATAAAAATCTGAAATTTTTACACAGTAAGAATGCACAAGTTCTCTGTCACATGGTAATTTTTAAGAATTTTTGGAGTTAGGGAAGTATGAATTTTAAATCCCCCTTTACAGACTGTTCTGTTTTTTGCAGATTGCTGTTATAGTTGCATTGTTTGCATATGTTTGCTTGTTTAATGATTCTATTTGAGGATAGGAGTATCAAATATGCAGAGGCATTTAGTATGCAATGTTACATTATAATTTGAGTGATTTGCTACAGTAGAGAATGTTAAGGTTTTGAGTTGATTTATACTAACTTATCTCACGAGTTCTTGTTGAGTTTTGTGTGGATGAAGTTTTTAAGATTTAGGAGAAACCGTGATATGAGAGGAATTAAGGAGACACAACAGCTCAAGCTTGGGGATGCCCGGCATCCCAAGTATTTATTCTAAGAAGTCTCAAGCAACTAAGCTTGGGGATGCCCCGGTTGGCATCCCACCTTTCTTCATCAACACCTATCGGTTAGCCTAAGTTTTTGCTTCTTCACATGATATGTGCTGTTCTTAGAATGTCATTTTATTTTGTTTTCTTTGCTGTTTGAATAAACTACTTAAGATCTGAAACTTTTAAATGAGAGAGAGTCCTCACATAGCTACCTATTTACTTAACTACTCATTTGGTCTTCACTTATATCTTTTTGGAGTAGTTTGTCATTTACTCTTGTTCTTCGCTTATATCCTATGAGTAAATTATTGAATAAATTAAATATCATGAAGTTGAAATAATATGAGCTTCATATGCTTGTATCATGCCTAGTAGTAGCGTCACATTGGGTTTCGAAAGTGAAATCTATTGAAGCTTGACAATCACAATATTGGTCATACAAGCAATTCATGAATGATTAGTATAAGGAAGAGAACTTTCACATATAAATATATTATCTTGGACATCTTTTATGATTTTGAATACCCATTAATTATTTTCAAACTTGAGCAAATTAGTTGAAGTTGGACAAGGAAGCCAACGTAATGAGTTATGTTTGGGTATATTTGCATAGAAGTTATGGATCCTCCAACATGTGGTGCTTGCTTAGGATCTTTTGCTAGCCAAAAGTTCGTACTAAGTAGAGATACTACTTGTGCATCCAAAAACCATTGAACCCAGTTTCTTCCCATGAGTGTCCACCATATCTACCTATAGATTGAATAAGATCCTTCAAGTAAGTTGTCATCGGTGCAAAAAGCAATAAAAATTGCTCCTAAAATATGTATGATCTTTTATTGTAAGGGAAAATAAGCGTTGTACGAACTTGTGATGGTAAACAAATAAAAGCGATGGACTGCATAATAAAGGTTGCTATCACATGGGGCAATATAACGTGACGTTCCTTTGCATTAAGGGCTTGTGCATCCAAAAATAAAAAGCGCATGACAGCCTCTGCTTCCCTCTACGAAGGGCCTATCTTTTACATTTATGCATTTACTTTTATGTATTTACTTTTATGTATTTACTATTATGCAAGAGTCAATAAGTATTCATTCGCATTTCAACCTCAATTATTCTCTAGTTGGCAAGCATCATGTGGTGGGGAAAGATCCAGGCACATATGGCCAGTCAAATATATTTGATCATGAATTATTATTGTTGACAATTATCTCTATGATAAATAAGTTGGGAGGCGAAACATTAAGCCCCTATCTTTCTCTGTGTTCGATGGATGCCATTTGTTCTAAAAATATGCTTTGAGTACTAGCAATCATAGAAGACTATATGATAATTGAGTATGTGGAGCTCTTACTTAGACTTTGTTGAAATTAAGTTGAATTGCAATTGTTTGGTGACTAAGAACATAGGTTGTTAAGTTTCAAAAGAATGCATTGTTTGAACCATAACATGTGAATTGATTGCTACTTTATCATGATGAGTTTTATGAGAAAAAGTTGTTGTTATGATGCTAGGAAAAGTGATTGAAATTATCATTAATCAAACTTATGCACTATGCTAGCATTCACACTTCATAAATTATTTCTTTTATCATTTACCTACTCGAGGACGAGCAGGAATTAAGCTTGGGGATGCTGATACGTCTCCAACGTATCTATAATTTATGAAGTATTCATGCCATGTTTATTATAGTTTTGTATGATTTTGGTACACTTTTATATGGCTTTTATATGATTTTTATGGACTAACATATTAACCTAGTGCCCAGTGCCAGTTGCTGTTTTCTGCTTGTTTTTGGTTTTCCAGAAAATCCATATCAAATGAAGTCCAAATGCAGCGAAACTTTTTGACGATTTTTTCTGGAAGGAAACGGACCCAGGAAGCTTCGGGGAAGCAGCAGAAGAGCCACCTGGGCGCGCCTGCCCCCCACCCCCCAGGCGCGCCCTGGTGCCTCGTGGGCCCCTTGTGGCACCTCTTTGCGTGATTCCAACGCTGAAAAATCATATATATTCAGAAACCCCCGAAAGTTAACCTAGATGAGTTATTACGCCGCCGCAAGCCTCTGTACCAAGGAGATCCCATCTGGAGCCCTTTTCCGGCACCCTGCCGGAGGGGGGGAATCATCACCGGAGGCCATCTTCATCATCCCGGCGGTCTCCATGACGAGGAGGGAGTAGTTCACCCTCAAGGCTGAGGGTATGTACTAGTAGCTATGTGTTTGATCTCTCTCTCTCTCTCGTGTTCTTGATCTGGCACGATCTTGATGTACCGCGAGCTTTGTTAATATAGTTGGATCATATGGTGTTTCTCCCTCTCTATCTTGTTGTGCTGAATTGAGTTTTTTACCTTTGAGGTTTCACTATTATCGGATTGAATACTTTTATGGATTTGAGAACACTTGATGTATGTCTTTCATATGAATACCCGTGGTGACAATGGGGTATTATATTGATTCACTTGATATATGTTTTGGCACTCAACTCGTAGATTCCCGAGGTGACATTGGGGTAATCTATGCATAGGGGTTGATGCACGTTTTCATTATCTTTTCTCCGATAGAAACTTTGGGGTGCTCCTTGAAGTTCTTTGTGTGGATTGAATATTATGATTATGAAGTTGTTTGATGCATATCGTATAATCAACTCACAGATACTTGTCGTGACATTGGAGTATCTAGCTGACATTAGAGTTGGATGATGTGTATCATATGGTGTTATTTTAGTACGAACTCTAGGGTTGTTTGTGACACTTATAGGAATGGCTCAATAGATCGATCGGAAAATTATAACTTTGAGGTGGTTTTGTACCCTACAAACAATTTCTATCTTATGTTCTCCGCTAATAGGAACTTTGGAGTGATTCTTTATCGCACGCTGAGGGATTGTTATATGATCCAATTATGTTAGCATTGTTGAGAGATTGCACTAGTGAAAGTATGAACCCTAGGCCATGTTTTCAAGCATTGCAATGCCGTTTGTGCTCACTTTTATCGCTTGCTACCTTGCTGTTTTTTTATTTTCAGATTACAAAAACCTATATCTACTATCCATACTACACTTGTATCACCATCTCTTTGCCGAACTAGTGCACCTATACAATTTACCATTGTATTTGGTGTGTTGGGGACACAAGAGATTTCTTGTATTTGATTGCAGGGTTGTTTGAGAGAGACCATCTTCATCCTACGCCTCCCACGGAAAAATTGCTACTGTCCTACAAAACTCTGCGCTTGGAGGCCCAACACGAGTCTACAAGAATAAGTTGTGTAGTAGACATCAGCCGCTGGTTATAATAGGCGGCCGCACCCTCCATTCTGGCAACACACACAATCCTCTCTCTCCGCCTGCATCCTCGATGCCGTTCTGAGTCGTCACCGCCGTCTGAAGTGTATCAGGATGCCGACGAAGTGCACCATTTGAGGGAGCGGGGATGCCGAGGCTGGTGAAGCACAGCACCGCGTGAAGCCCGGCACAGAGGTTGTCGTCGCCGCGGACGAGGTCTCGCGCAAGCAGCAGCGCGGCCTAGAAGTCGGCGCCGCCGTCGTGCTTCCCTAGCCGGAGCCGGAGGTCCACAGTGACCCCGACGATCACTCCGGTGACGACTCCGACGACCACTCCGGCGATGACTCCGACGACGACGGAGAACCGGTTAGTCATCTATACCTATTTTTTGGCAAATTTAATCCTAGGTTATCTCTTGTTAGTCCTGCCTCCCCCTATTTGGAATATAAATCCTATGGTTATATGTTCTCTGCAAATATAATCCACCGTCCAGGGTTAGTGATTAATTGTTGGTTCCGTACAAATGATTTTTGCTATTAATCCGACTAGGGTTAGTGTTTCTGCTAATATTTCGTAGCCAGATTTTGAGAATTGATTTTTAATGTCCTACATATATGTTTGCACCAATTTTTTTCCATATTGGTTTGAACATAGATGATTGTGCTAAAAAAATCGAACCAAAATCTTGCTAATAACATGTCTAGGATTAGTGATTAATTGTTTGTTCTGTACAATTGATTTTTGCTATTAATCCGACTAGGGTTAGTGTTTCTGCTAATATTTCATAGCCAGATCTTGAGAATTGATTTTTAATGTCCTACATATATGTCCTACAAGTGATTTTGAATGTACACAGATGATTGTGCTAACAAAACCGAACCAAAATCTTTGAATCTGTCTAGAATAATAGCCATCAAATCCTAATCCTACTTTACGGCATGTAAATTGGTTTGATTCCAAAAGTTGGCATGCCTAATTTTGGCAACTACCAAATGTTGGCTAGAGATTGGTTGCATATACCAATTTTCATTGCCAATCTCAGAAATGTTGGCAACTTTTGATTTTGCCAAATGTTGGTAGCTGATACGTCTCCAACGTATCTATAATTTTTGATTGTTCCATGCTGTTATAATTTCAATCTTGGATGTTTTTATAATCAATTACAGCAATTTTATATCATTTTTGGAG
Organism: Elymus sibiricus; assembly: GCA_039707655.1. Taxonomy (NCBI): domain Eukaryota; kingdom Viridiplantae; phylum Streptophyta; class Magnoliopsida; order Poales; family Poaceae; genus Elymus; species Elymus sibiricus. The sequence continues at coordinate 196,325,427 of CM077666.1, read as the reverse complement.
ACTAACCTATTAACTTAGTGCCCAGTGCCAGTTGCTGTTTTCTGCCCTGCTTTTGCTTTACAGAAAATCAATACCAAACGAAGTCCAAATACAACAAAACTTTTTGGAGATTTTTTATTGGACCAGAGGAATACTAGAAGCTTTGGGAGGAGGCCAGAAGACCCTGGTGGGGCCCATGAGTCACCAGGGCGCGCCTGGGGGGGGGGGGCAGGCGCGCCCTGGTGCCTCGTGGGGCCCACCAAGCTCCGTTTGACCTAATTCTAGCACTATAAATTCCAGAAAAATCATAAACCCTCAGGAGAGTCCACGAAATACTCTTTACGCCGCCGCAAGCTTCTGTTCCAGAGAGATCCCATCTGGGGTCCTTCTTCGGTTATCTGCCGGAGGGGGAATCGATCACGGAGGGGCTCTACATCAACCTTGCTGCCTCTCCGATGATGCGTGAGTAGTTTACCACAGACCTTCGGGTCCATAGTTAGTAGCTAGATGGCTTCTACTCTCTTTTTGATCTTCAATACAATGTTCTCCTTGATGTTCTTGGAGATCTATCCGATGTAATCTCTTTTTGCGGTGTGTTTGTTGGGATCCGATGAATTGTGAGTTTATGATCAGATTATCCATGAAATTATTTGAGTCTTTGCTGCACTCTTTTCTGCATGATTATTATAGCCTCGTATTTCTTCTCCGATCTATTGATTTGGTTTGGCCAACTGAGTTGATTTATCTTGCCATGGGAAGAGGTGCTTTGTAGTGGGTTCGATCTTGCGGTGCTCAATCCCAGTGACAGAAAGGGACATGACACGTATGTATCGTTGCTACTAAGGATAACAAGATGGGATCTATTCATTGGATTTATTAATTCGTGAGTTTGTCTTGTCTACATCATGTCATCGTTCTCAAGGCATTACTCCGTTCTTTATCGGACATAATACACTAGATGCATGCTGGATAGCGGTCGATGTGTGGAGTAATAGTAGTAGATGTAGGCAGGAGTCGGTCTACTAATCTAGGATGTTATGCCTATATACATGATCATTGCCTTGGATATCATCATGATTATTTGCTTTTCTATCAATTGCCCAACAGTAATTTGTCTACCCACCGTATGCTATTTTCTCGAGAGAAGCCTCTAGTGAAAGCTATGGCCCCCGGGTCTATCAAAATCATATTACTAAAACCCTAAAAATAGTGCTGCCATCTCTTTTTATTTATTTTATTTAGTATTTTTGCTGCAATGTATCAATCTATCAAATACAAATTAATCTTGCAATTTATCGCCGAGAGATTGACAACCTCTCGTTTGCATTGGGTGCAAGGGTTTGTTGTTTGTGTGCAGGTACTGCTAACGAGGTGTTGTGTGATTCTCCTACTGGTTCGATAACCTTGGTTTCATAACTAAGGGAAATACTTATCTCTACTGTGCTGCATCATCCCTTCCTCTTCGGGGAAATACCAACGCAAGCTACAAGTAGAAGGAAGAATTTCTGGCGCCGTTGCCGGGGAGACATCATCAACATCTATCAAGTACCTTTGCACAAACTCTCATCTCACTGCATTTACTTTATTTGCCATTTGCCTCTCGTTTTCATCTCCCCCACTTCTAAAACATTTTTACAAAAATACAAAAATATTTTTCGTTTGCCTTTTTTTCGTTTTGCTTGTTTGCTTGTTTGCGTAGTCACGATGTCTCAAGAAAATACAAAATTGTGTGATTTTTCCAATACTAATAATAATGATTTTATTAGTACTCCGATTGCTCCTCCCGCCGCTAGTGCGGAGACTTGTGATATTAATGCCGCTTTGCTAAATTTTCTCATGAAAGATCAATTTTCCGGTAGTCCTAATGAAGATGCCGCATCCCATCTTAACACTTTCGTAAAATTGTGTGACATGCAAAAGAAAAAAGATGTGGATAATGATATTGTGAAATTAAAATTATTCCTGTTCTCATTGCGGGATCATGCAGAAATTTGGTTTTCATCTTTACCATGAAATAGTATCGATTCTTGGGATAGGTGTAAAGATGCTTTTATTACTAAGTATTTTCCTACCGCGAAAATTATTTCTCTAAGAAATCAAATTATGAATTTTAAGCAACTTGATCATGAACATGTTGCCCAATCTTGGGAGAGGATGAAATTAATGATAAGAAATTGCCCTACTCATGGTTTAAATTTATGGATGATCGTACAAAAAATTTACGCGGGATTGAATTTTGTCTCTAGAAATCTTTTAGATTCCGCCGCGGGTGGTACGTTTATGGAAATTACTTTAGGTGAAGCTACTAAATTGCTTGATAATATTATGACAAATTATTCACAATGGCATACTGAAAGAACTCCTACTAGTAAAAAGGTGAATTCTATTGAAGAAATTAATACTTTGAGTGATAAAGTTGATGCGCTTATGAAATTGGTTGCCAGCAAAAATGCTCCTATTGATCCTAATGATGTGCCTTTGTCTACTTTGATTGAGCAAAATAATGATCCCGTAGATGTGAATTTTGTCTCATGAAACAATTTTAATAGTAATGCTTATAGAGGTAATTTCAACACTAGACCGTTTCCTGGAAATTCCTCTAATAATTATGGCAATCCTTATGGTAATTCCTACAATAATAATAGGATACCTTCTGATCTTGAAAGTAATATTAAAGAATTTATTAATGCTCAAAAAGTTTTCAACACTACGATAGAAGAAAAATTGAGTAAACTTGATGATATGTCTAGGAGCATCGATAGAATTATTCATGATGTGGAAAATCTTAAGACTAAAATTTTGCCACCAAAAATTGATATTAGTGAATCAATCAAAGCTTTATATGCCTCCATGGATGAGAGTAAGAAAAGAACCGCCATGCTAAGAGCTAAACGAGAATTTTTAGAAAAAGCGATTCCTCCTGATTTTTATCATAGTAATGATGATGATATTAAAATGATTGGTGTTTCATCTATTAATTATTTGTTTAGTAAAATTAAACTTGATGAAAAGGGGACTGAAGAAGAGTCAACTTTAGCTAAAGAGCGTCCCCATAATTCGGAGGGTGAAAATCTTGATAAGAAAATTGCTAAAAGTGGGTTTGGAGAGGTAAAAACTTTAAATAGCGATGTGCCCACTCTCTTGGATTACAAAGATTTTAATTATGATAATTGTTCTTTGATTGAGTGCATATCTTTGTTACAATCCATGTTAAATTCACCCAACGCTTATGAGCAAAACAAGGCTTTTACTAAACATATAGTAGAAGCAATGATGAAAGCGTTAGAAGAAAAGCTTGAACTAGAAATTTCAATTCCTAGAAAATTATATGATGAATGGGAACCTACCATTAAAGTTAAATTAAAAATTATGAGTGCAATGCTTTATGTGATTTGGGTGCTAGCGTTTCCACAATTCCAAAATCTCTATGTGATGTGCTAGGTTTTACCAATATAGATGAATGCTCCCTTAATTTGCATCTTGCGGATTCTACTATTAAAAAGCCTTTGGGAAGAATTAATGATATGCTTATTCTTGCAAATAGAAATTATGTGCCCGTTGATTTTATTGTTCTTGATATTGAATGCAATTCTTCTTGCCCCATAATACTTGGTAGACCGTTCTTACGAACTATAGGTGTCGTTATTGATATGAAAGAAGGGAATATAAAATTTCAGTTCCCATTAAAGAAAGGTATGGAGAATTTCCCTAGGAAAATAATTAAAGCACCATATGAATCAATAATGAGGGCCACTTATGGAATCAACTTGAAAGATGACAATACTTGAAATTATGCATTATGCCTAGCTAGGGGCATAAAACAATAGCGCTTGTTGGGAGGCAACCCAATGAATAAAATAATTTTTTGTTATAAGTTTCTGTTATGATGTGTTTTTACTGTCATGCTACTGGTATGATGGTGTTTTTGTGTTTTTAATTAGTGTTTGTGCCAAGTAATACCTTTAGGATGATTTGGAAGATATTATAATTGATGCTGTTTGGAAAACAGAAAGTTTTGCGTCCAGTGCCAGAATTTTGTTTCTGTACTAGAGCATCAGAAAAATCTGAAATTTTTACAAAGTATCTTTATATGAATTTTCCACGTTGTCCTAATTTTTTAGAATTTTTGGAGTTACAGAAGTATGACTTTTAAATAGATTGCTACAGACTGTTCTGTTTTTGACAGATTCTGTTTTTGATGCACTACTTGCTTGTTTTGATGAATATATGGATTGTATCGGGGGGTATAAGCCATGGTGAAGTTAGAGTACAGTAGGTATAATGCACAAATAAAATATGAATGGGTTTGCAACAGTACTTATAGTAGTGATTTGTTTTGTTATACTAACGGATCTCACGAAGGTTTTGTTAAGTTTTGTGTGATTGAAGTTTTCAAGTTTTGGGTGAGATCACGATGGATGAAGGAATAAGGAGTAGCAAAAGCCTAAGCTTGGGGATTCCCGAGGCACCCCAAGGTAATATTCTAGGAAGACTCAAGCGTCTAAGCTTGGGGATGCCCCGGAAGGCATCCCCTCTTTCTTCTACCAACCATCGGTAATTTTACTTGGAGCTATATTTTTATTCGTCACATGATATGTGTTTTGCTTGGAGCGTCTTGTATTATATGAGTCTTTGCTTTGTTTTCTTTTTAGTTTGTCACAATCATCTTTGCTGAACACACCTATCTTGAGAGAGCCACACGTTTATCATCATGATTTATTAGAATACTCCATGTGCTTCACTTAAATTTTTTGAGCTAGGCAGTTGCTCTAGTGCTTCACTTAAATCTTTTTGAGCACGGTGGTGGCTATATTTTGAAGAAACAAACTCTCATGCTTCACTTATATTATTTTGAGAGTTCATTAAAATTTTGAAGAAATGAATTCTCATGCTTCACTTATATTATTTTGAGAATTGACAAGACTAAAATTTTGAAGAAATGAATTCTCATGCTTCACTTATATTATTTTGAGAATTGTTAAGATTGAAATTTTGAAGAAATATTTGCACTCTCATGCTTCACTTGCAATGATAATAGTAACGGTAATTTGCACAAGATATGAAGATAGTCCCAAAGTGATGAATATTCAAAAGGGATATAGATAAAAACTTTCATATAGATCATTGGATATGATAAGTGTGATTCCTTGCAATAGTTTTGCGATATGGAGATGATGATATGTGAGTCATGTTAGTGAGCAATTGTGCTTTAGTAAAAATATTGGTGTTAAGGTTTGTGATTCCCTATGCAAGCACGTTAAGTCAATAGTTATGCAATGAAATTATATCCTACTTTTGATGCATTATTTGGTGTTAGTTATGTTCAATGCATGTTTACGACCGTTTTCGTTTTTTGGTTGGTTGCTTCTCAATCTTTTGCTAGCTTTCATTTGTACTAAGCGGAAATACTGCTTGTGCATCCTAAATCCTTAAACCCAGTTTTGCCATATGAGTCCACTATATCTACCTATATGCGGTATCTCAATGCCGTTCCAAGTAAATTTGCGTGTGCCAACTCTAATTTTCAAAATAATTTTTCTGTTTTGTGTGCCCGTACCGCTCATGAAGCGGCAGGGGGTGGCCAATATTTTCCATGTTAGGTGTGTTATTCTCACGATGAGTGTTTATTCACTTGTCATTGCACGAGAGTATGGTTGGTAATAGGGATGTCCAGTCTCGCATGAAATGAAATTAATAACAACAAAATTCCTTGGAAAGTGATGGTACGGAGGGCACCCGTGGATACGGCTAGCCATGGAATGTGAACGAAATGGTGGAAAGGAAATGAACTTTATTTTCTGTTTGGGAACACCTATGATGTGTCTAGCATGGAAAATATTGGGAATTCTCGGTCGTTTTCGTTGACAGGAAAATTATGCCTCTCAAAATATTTTTTATCTCTTTAATTTCAGATTTGAGCTCTGGCACATTTGACAAATCTCCGCTTCCCTCTGCGAAGGGCCTATCTATTTACTTTTATGCAATTTTTATTTTATTTGAGTCTCCATCTTCTCTTACAAAAGCACCAACTAGGGAGCACTATTGTCATACTTGTGCATTGGATGTAGCTAATATTCGAGCGTGTTTCATGAATGGATCAATGGTAGAGCATGATGGGCTAGGGATAACTTTCTTTAGCGTTGATATTTTGAAATACATGGTTGCTTGTTAGTATGCTTAAGTATCTATGTTTTCATGTCAAATTATAGACTATTGCTTTGAATCATATAAGTCCAATGTCCATGCTACAAAAGAAAAGAATATGTGATGAATATGTTAGGCAGCATTCCACATCAAAAATTCTGTTTTTATCATTTACCTACTCGAGGACGAGCAGGAATTAAGCTTGGGGATGCTGATACGTATCCAACGTATCTATAATTTTTTATTGTTCCATGTTGTTATAATATCAATCTTGGATGTTTTTATAATCATTTACAGCAATTTTATATCATTTTTGGAGACTAACCTATTAACTTAGTGCCCAGTGCCAGTTGTTGTTTTCTGCCCTGCTTTTGCTTTACAGAAAATCAATACCAAACGAAGTCCAAATGCAACGAAACTTTTTGGAGATTTTTTATTGGACCAGAAGAATACTAGAAGCTTCGGGAGGAGGCCAGAAGACCCTGGTGGGGCCCACGAGCCACCAGGGCAAGCCTGGGGGGGGCAGGCGCGCCCTGGGGCCTCGTGGGGCCCACCAAGCTCCGTTTGACCTAATTCCAGCACTATAAATTCCAGAAAAATCAGAAACCCTTAGGAGAGTCCACGAAATACTCTTTACGCCGCCGCAAGCTTCTGTTCCAGAGAGATCCCATCTGGGGTCCTTCTCCGGTTATCTGCCGGAGGGGGAATCGATCACGGAGGGGCTCTACATCAACCTTGCTGCCTCTCCGATGATGCGTGAGTAGTTTACCACAGACCTTCGGGTCCATAGTTAGTAGCTAGATGGCTTCTTATCTCTTTTTGATCTTCAATACAATGTTCTCCTTGATGTTCTTGGAGATCTATCCGATGTAATCTCTTTTTGCGGTGTGTTTGTTGGGATCCGATGAATTGTGAGTTTATGATCAGATTATCCATGAAATTATTTGAGTCTTTGCTGCACTCTTTTCTGCATGATTATTATAGCCTCGTACTTCTTCTCCGATCTATTGATTTGGTTTGGCCAACTGAGTTGATTTATCTTGCCATGGGAAGAGGTGCTTTGTAGTGGGTTCGATCTTGCGGTGCTCAATCCCAGTGACAGAAAGGGACATGACACGTATGTATCGTTGCTACTAAGGATAACAAGATGGGATCTATTCATTGGGTTTATTAATTCGTGAGTTTGTCTTGTCTACATCATGTCATCGTTCTTAAGGCATTACTCCTTTCTTTATCGGACTTAATACACTAGATGCATGCTGGATAGCGGTCGATGTGTGGAGTAATAGTAGTAGATGCAGGCAGGAGTCGGTCTACTAATCTTGGACGTGATGCCTATATACTTGATCATTGCCTTGGATATCGTCATGATTATTTGCTTTTATATCAATTGCCCAACAGTAATTTATCTACCCACCGTATGCTATTTTCTCGAGATAAGCCTCTAGTGAAATCTATGGCCCCCGGGTCTATCAAAATCATATTACTAAAACCCTAAAAATATTGCTGCCATCTCTTTTTATTTATTTTATTTAGTATTTTTGCTGCAATGTATCAATCTATCAAATACAATTTAATCTTGCAATTTATCGCCGAGAAATTGACAACCTCTCGTTTGCGTTGGGTGCAAGGGTTTGTTGTTTGTGTGCAGGTACTGCTAACGAGGTGTTGTGTGATTCTCCTACTGGTTCGATAACCTTGGTTTCATAACTGAGGGAAATACTTATCTCTACTGTGCTGCATCATCCATTCCTCTTCGGGGAAATACCAACGCAAGCTACAAGTAGCAGTAGCAAACCAACCAGCCTCTTAGTTTTGTCGCACTAAGTTGTGTGCTCTCAATTTATGCATTTCTTTCATCAAGATCACTTGATGATTTAGGGTTCATGCTGTCAGAGAATATACTATGTTTCATAAACTCTGCCTGCCGAATTTGCATTATAAAATATACTGACGCCACATTTTCTACTATATGTATAGGTTAGGTGCTAGCTGACTATGTTGACAGCGAGGATGAAGATAGCCAGAGGAAGTTCAAGAAGCAAAAGCTCAGGGAGCTTTATGCTGGAGAGCATAACAGGCATGTTAGACCTGGAATGGGGGCTTTGGATGCCCGTTCTGCAACCAAATCCTTCATGACGCGTTTCCTAGATTAGATATTGGGTGTTTCATAGGATTTTTTTTATATTCATGCAATGTTCCCCATCAATTTTATACTAGCAACCGTTTGCCCAAAACACGCACAGCTATGTGTGGAGAGTTGGCAAAAAAATTGAACACGTACGGTACATATTAGGGTGAATGTTTAGCGTGGGTAAAAATTTCAGGGTCAACCGATGAAGGAAATGTGGACCTTGGAACCGTGTGCGATGACTTTTATTGTGCCGCGGCACGTGTGTTCTGATTGGCCAGAACGCATCCTCACGGATCACACGTCTGCACCGTAGGATGTACACAGATCGAACGGCAGTCCGTATCGCCCTCACACCGGAGTGATGTTAACACACACAGTTGGGTCTACCAAACTGTTGCCTCCGAAACACATTCTGGGACAGAAAACCCTCACCACCCCCACGTCACAAAACCCTCACCCCCGCCCGCCACCCCCCCTTGTCCCTAGTTGCACCTGCATTCCTCCGCGACTCTGCATGTCACCGCCTATCGCTACGGCAACCACTTAGGTCAACGCCTGTCACCGCCACCGGCTGGCGGCAAACCGCACCGCATTTCGCCACTGCCACTTGCCGCCGCCTATCGCCACCGACTTTCTCGACGCTGCTCGCCGTCGACCCAGCTCCGCCCGATTGGGGAATCTGTGGTATTGGAGGTTTTTCTCATGGAGAACCAGGTAACTAATTTACTGAAATATTCGCTCATCTCTTATCTCAGTCCGTCTGCCCTTTTTAATCACCCGGCCGAAATCGCCGTGAATTCATTTTTCTTCTAGCTGATTCGAGGGTTTTCTTTCATTCGTAGAGTGTACAGTGCAAAGAGACATCAGGCCTATGCGGCCTCGGCCAGACAGCCGAGGAGTTCCATCTCACCGTACCAGATGACTTCAGGAAGCGCACGATATGTTCAGTCTCACCCTACCTCGGTTGGTATGGCCTACTTTTTTGAACATATACTATATATTGCTACATTTGGATAAAAGGTGCCCCATGCAGCATATACGTCAAAGGGGATTTTTCTTCTTTCTATATTAGGCAAATTAATGTTGTAATGTTCTTTCGATTAATCTCATATTTGCATGACATCATGGTTACACTATCTGTTTAATTATAAATTTGTGTCCTTTGATTTCAACTATTGTACTGTTCTTTCAATTACTCCCATATTTGCATGTAACCCTATTCTTTAACAATCTTATCATTTCCTGCAGTACATCCCTTGCTTTGCAACAGCAACTGTAGTACACAATCTTGGCCTTTACATAACTGAAGAGTCCAGGAATGTCATATTGAACACAAACCATGGATTTACAATCATTGCTTCTGTAAAACTTGATGAACATGGTCACTCCTATTTTGGTGCGGGCCTTTGGACAGAAATTTCTAAGTTCTATGTATTGAAAGCTGGCACTAAAATTGCACTGCACCTAAAAGAGCCTGGTCATATGATATATGCTAACTTCCCCGACGATATCATCCGTCCAGACTTTGTTCGAAGTAAGTGTTCTTTTTCAAGTATCTGCATGTTGACTTACCTAGCAATATCAAAGTAATTGTGTAGTTTTTAAGCAACCAATTGGGATTCCATTTTCTAACTCTCTTAAGTCTGTGCCTACCTAGTAACTTCTAGTTACCAATACACTTTTCTTCTGCCTTGTTCTAACTAAATATTCCCTATCCTCCCACTCCTCCACTCCTATCAGATAGTGTCGCCGTCGAGGAGACTCCGGAGGTGGAGGACGAGGCTGCCAACAAGCGACTCCGGCGGGCCTAAACTTCATCAGCAGCCTCCACGATGATATGTTGATCGTCATCATCTCCCAACTCCCAATCAAATATGGCGCGCGGACAACCATCCTTTCGCGGTGGTGGCGCCTCCTATGGCACCTCACCCCTCTCGACCTCATCGACGTCCACAAGCTCTGCCATGGCTATCGCAAAAGCTTGGACGCATTGTCCTAGATCCTCGGCAGGCACCTTGGCCCAATCAGAGGCCTTATCACGGGCAAGTTCCATTCCAATGGCAAGGACCGAGCCAAGCTTGATGAGTGGTTCTGAACCCCCGCCCTAGATCACCTCGAGGAGCTCAGTTTTAATGATGGACATATGCGCTTGCTGCCACCGTCCGCACTCCGGCTCGCACCCACGCTGCGGCTCGCTAGGTTCACGAACTGCCATTTGCCCCCGATTAAGGACGCGCCCACTCTTTTTCTCCCTCGACTGAAGCACCTCGAGCTCGTCGCCGTCTGCATCCCCAAGGATGACATGGAGCGCCTGCTCCGCGGCTGTATTGTACTCGAGTACCTTCATCTTTAGGCGATTAATGGGTTGAGTAGCTTCCACATCACCTCCATGACTCTTCGGACAATTTATGCGTGCTGCTAGTGCTGCAACAAGAGATCACATAAGGTGTATCACAGTATGGTCATTGAGGACACACCTTTACTTGAGAGATTACTTGTAGTTGATCAACAAGGTCCAACAAGAATCAGTGTCATTTCTACACCGAAATTGACAGTGGTGGGCTACTCGTCTGTTAAATTCTCCAAACTTGTTATTGGATCCACACCCGTTCAGGTACAACAGTCGCCTTCTTCTTCTCCTTCTTGAAATTGACATTTTTTCTAATTTTGAAGATGTATGTTCGTCTGTCATCCAGAAATAAACCCGACAAGCTTGACCCCGTATCTACGCACAGTGAAGGTCTTCGCACTAGAATCTATCGGCCCCAACCTGGACGAAGTTGTCAGTTTCCTGAGATGCTTTCCGTGCCTGGAGAAGCTATATATCGAGGTGATGCTCCTTTCCTGTTAAATGTTAACCATAAGAGAGTTCAATTTTTTGGTACCTTTTCCCAAGTTTACAATGACGAATGTACTACCATTTTTTAACGAATTTTGGAGGATTTCAGTACATAGATGTTTTTTTCCATATGCGTTTCTCCTTTTGATTCATCTGTACTAGTTCTCGTAGGGAAATTTCCATCCACTCCAACCTCTTGGGAAGAAGCCTACGTTTTTCTAGATTGTAATCAAATGCCCATGTTAATCATGTAGGATCGAAGATGGCATGTCACTCTATTCGTGTATTTTAGAAATCCTGCAAATCAAAGAGGCATGTAGTAGTGTTCAAAACTGCATGTAGGCACTAATACGTTCTCTTCTTTTGCAGATAAGATTAGGCCCGATAGTGGATAATGTGATACAATATAACAATCAAATCGAATGCCTTGATCTGCATCTCTTAGAAATTACTTTGAACTCCGACCGAGGGACCTTACCGAAGATTATATTCGCCAGGTTCTTTGTTGTGAGAGCAAGGGTGCTAAAGGTAATGAGGTTTGCCCTACATTTGCTTCACAAAACTGAATGGTTTGCCGATCAGCGCCGGTGGCTACGGCAGAATGGAAAAGGCTCTGCAGAAGCTGAATTCATTTTCGAAGTTCAGTTGACAGAGTAATCAAAAGTCATTATGTCAAGCCCATACATGACTTGTCAGTGGTTGATCCCTTTGCAAAAATGTTGAGGTTTCGAAACAGGTGTTACAAGTCTTAATATCAGTTTGAACCTCTCATATGTCCATGTTCTACTGATCAGCGCGGACGTCTGCAGCTGCATGAGCTGAATTTCATTTCTAATATCAGTTTGAACCTTGCAATCTTCGAATTTGAGCCTTCTAACTCTGGAATTTGAACCTTGTAATATTTTAGCCTTTTGTGGTACAATCGTTGAAATGACATCGTATATGAGACTCGTATATTGGAAGTACTATTTTGACCTTAATATGCAATGGACGATTAATATCTGGACCTCAATGGACTTGATTTTATTTACCATTCTCGAATGTGTTTCCCATGTCGATCTCATCGCAAACGATCTATATTGCGGACTCGACAGCAATCTTCGACATTATTGTACACAGTTGGTTTCTTCAACTGTGTGCCCAGAATTATCGCACTCGAGTGTTCGTCATTACCCGTCTATGTAACTTTGACCTCATCACCCACGGGTAAACTTGGCGCCTCTTCGAGCCCACGCGTGGTCAAACGAAACGCGTGTGGGGTGCTCAAGCATGCACTGGAATCCTCCGCTAGGAACGCGGTGACAAGACGTGACGATTACAGGTCGTCCGGCCCCCATTTATTACAGCGGCCAGTTAACCCTTGTGTCTCTTCAACCTTTCGATCGCGCCCCAGTATTGCAAGAAGCACATCCACGACAACAAATATAGAGAGGGTATCCTGCGCGGCTCCAATGGCGCTCCCAGCGGCTGCTGACGACAGTTCACCATGCATGCCGTAGTGGACACCCACAGAAGGTTCACGGAGCTCTCGGTGGTGTACACCAACAACCCGATCTGGGTGGAGAACTCCATCCACACTATGGAGCTGTTGCTTGCTGCGGAGAAGTACAAGGTGGCCGGGTTCGACCTCGAGTACACCCGCGCTCGTGCCGGGTCTCGTCACAAGGTCACCGTCGCCCAGATGTGCATGCGCAATCACGTCCTCGTCTACCACTTCTGCCTGTCCACAAGGCCTTGCGAGCGTTTCGCCAGGTTTGTCAACAACCCCCACTACATGTTTGCTACGGTGGACATCACAAACGATGTAAAGGTGCTCAAGAATTCGGGCATCGCCTGCCAGAATCTTGTCGACATCCAGGGCCAATACAAGATCTTGGGCAGCAAGAAGCATGAGAAGGACTCACTGATTCACCTCTCCGAGGCTATCATTGACCCCTACTACAGAGACATGAAGGATTACTGCAACAAGGACAAGTGTGCCTGGCACTCGGCCTGGATGGAGAAACTCGATGAAGCTCGTGTCGTGTATGCGGCCAAGGAGGCGTACACGAGCTACGAGATGTACAGGCAGATCATTGACATGAGGAAGTGCCTCCTTCCCCAAAACGGCCAGGGATCCAGCCGGAAGCAGAGCAATAGCAAGCGTCATCACAACATGAAGTAGATGATTAGATGATCGTTTCTCCTAGTTTACTATGCATGTAATTGTTTACTTTGGTGTGTGTACTCACTTATGTAATTGGATGTTTAATTTGGTTATGCAATCATGTTCTTATAAGTATATATGTTGTTGTGTAGACAGAGCATAGACGTTGTGCGGACAGAACAAATCACATCGCCCACGGGCTAAACTAGGGAACCTGTCGGTGATGATTTCATCAATCACTGACAATTGTATACCAGCAAGCGTTTACCCACAATACACACGGCTTATTAGTAGGAATCGTCTGTGTTGTTATCGGTCTTCCCACACATTTCTCATTACTGACATGTTCGCCACGTATCACACACATCTTGTTAAGTTGAACTGTTTCTGTTGTGTTGGGTAATCGCAAACAGTTCATCCGAGTGAACTGTATGCCGTCTATCACACACACCTTGATCTGGCTGACCCTTTCTGTTGTGTTGGGTAATCGCAAATAGTTCATCCGAGTGAACTGTATGCCCTATATCGCACACACCTTGATCTGGCTGACCATTTTTGTTGTTGTGGCTCATCGCAAATAGTTCATATGGATCAACTATATGCCACATATCGCACACGCAGCTCTAATCTGAATCGTTCTTGATATCTCCGCCATCGCACACAGTTCGTCTTATTGGTGACGGTTTTATTACGATACTGTTTGCGATTCATGCATCGCACATAGTTTGGTCGAAGGGTCTCTGATTCATGTGTCGCGTTAGCAGTCGCCTGCAGTAGTGCTTGCCCTCTATCACCGCCTGTCACCGGCGCGTATAGCGGCCATACTTCGCCGCAGTTTCATCTATGCCGACGAGGATTGCTGCCATCTTTCCCCATAGATCAAACACGCCGACGAGGGTAGCCGCCTGTCGTCCACGCTTGCCGTGGTTCAGGACTTCCCGTCCCAAATAAAAACCCTAGGCTGTCGGGTGCAATCAGACCAAGTGAAGGTAAGTCGTCATATACATCTCCTTATCCGATGCAAATCACCTTAATCCACTACAAATCAACTCTAGATGCTATTTATGAAATAATCGAGGGTTTGTGTCGTGGTTTTGTCACGGCAGATGCCCTCGTGAAAGGACTTAGTGATGAGGCCATCGCACGAAGGTGGAAGCTTAATGGGGTTGGTTGGGAAGCGAGAGACACGAATTACCCAGGTTCGGCCCCTCACGATGGAGGTAAAAGCCTACGTCATGCTTGATTATTATTGCTTTGGATCTCGATTACAAGGATGCGGATTCGCTAACCTAGCTTTCGAGAGATTGGAACTTAGAACCTTTTGCCCTAGGTGCTCCCCTTTATATAATAGGTCGAGCCCTAGGTTTACATGAGAGTCCGGGTCATGGCATTAACCCGTATCCTACTCTTACTCTAACCCTCTTGTTCTCCATGGCAAACCTTCTTGTTGGATCCTTTTCTTCACGAGCCGGCCCACATGTTAAGCCGGCCTCTGCACCCAGTCTCTCTTAAGCCGGCCCATTATGGATCTTCAAAGCCCGACAATGTGGTGGCCCGCTGAGCCTCATGGCTCTATGGCTGGGTCATCCTCCTGGTGGGTTTCCATGCTGGGAAATATCCCCAACATTAGCCCCCAGTTTAACTTGAATTTATCCATGTTAAACTCCATCCTGCAAAACAAAGGTAAAGGACTAACTGTAAAGAGTTTTTATCTCCGAGTCTATTTCCTGAGCCGGCGTTTCCTACTCCCTTCCAGTTTCCATCTTTTGTCTTCACATATATCTCCCGGGTCAACCATTTTTTGCCGGGTCATTCACTTTCCTCAGACTTAGCACTGTCACACTGCTTTTCTGTATGACATCACAGTCTCCCCCTCCCCCCCCCCCCCCCCCGCAAAATCCGGTCATGACGTCATAGCGCATCTTTGAATCAGATTGTACTATCTTGTCAGTCGTGAAAATCGAGGCACCCCTTTAGCCAACATTTACTGCGCCGTCTTAGGGTTCCACCTCGCCTCTTCGAGTTCCACCATGTTTATAAATAGGCCAGCAGGTCCCCACTCCCATTCTTTACCTTGCCTCTTCAAACTCATCTTCTTCCTCTCGCTCCTGACATCTCTGCGCATTCCTCGAGCCCGCCAACCTCGGCTGTAGCGAAAGAAGCTCCGTCAACATCGCCACCGAGACCTCACCGGAATCCACCGTGGCTGCAGCCTGAAGCCCTCACTTCATCCCCACAGATATGTGAGCGTACTACCTCTTCCATGGCATTTTTTCATTGCCATAGCTCTTCGTAGTTCTTCGGTGTTCTTCGATGTTCTTCGCAATGGTAGCTTGCAGATCTGAAATATCTTTGATTCCTCGCTTATTTAGACCGTAGAACAAGTCCGCAATACTTTCATGGCCTTATAGATCTTTACATCTTCACAAATGAACCTCATTACGGTCTCGTCCCCAGTCACCGAAATAAACCTAGGTTTTCCTTTTCTTTTTGAGCTGTATTTTTAGATCCGAAAAAATCCTCAATCTGTGTAATAAATGTTTGCAACCTTGTGACTTAGGCACATTTGAACCTTTCAGTTGTATAGATAACCATGACCCGGCATTATACCGGCATATTATTGCCTTCACGATAACCCGGAAAACTTCTCACTATTACCAGCTCATACTAGTGATAACCCACAAGTATAGGGGATTGCGACAGTCTTCGAGGGTAGTATTTCACCCAAATTTATTGATTCGACACAAGGGGAGCCAAAGAATATTTGCGAGTATTAGCAGTTGAGTTGTCAATTCAACCACACCTGGAGAACTAAATATCTGCAGCAGAGTGTTTAGTAGCACAGTAGTATGATAGTTTAGATAGCAGTAGTAACAGTAGCACAGTACCAGTAACAGTAGCAGTTTTGTAGTGATTGTAATAGCAGCAGCAACGAAAGTAACTTGACAAAGATCAATATACGAAAAGTGTAGGCATTGGATCGGTAATGGATAATTATGTTGGATGACATTCATCATATAACAGTCACAACCTAGGGCGATACACAATAGCTCCAATTCATCAATGTAATATAGGCATGTATTCCGTATATAGTCATACATGCTTATAGTAAGAACTTGCATGACATCTTTTGTCCTACCATCCCGTGGCAGCGGGGCCCATAAGGAAATCTAAGGGATATTAAGGCCTCCTTTTAATAGAGAACCAGAACAAAACATTAGCACTTAGTGAATACATGAACTCCTCAAACTACGGTAATCACCGGAAAGAATCCCAATTATTGTCACCTTGGGGTATGCGGATCATAACACATAATAGGTGCATTTAACTTGCAAGATAGGATCAAGAACACAAATATATTCATGAAAACATAGAGGGTTCAGATCTGAAATCATGGCACTCGGGCCCTAGTGACAAGCATTAAGCATAGCAAAGTCATAGCAACATCAATCTTAGAACATAGTGGATACTAGGGATCAAAGCCCTAACAAATTGACTCGATTACATGATAAATCTCATCCAACCCATCACCGTCCAGCAAGCCTACGGAGAAATTACTCACACAGGTTGGTGAGCATCATGAAATTGGTGATGGAGGATGGTTGATGATGATGACGGCGACGAATCCCCCTCTCCGGAGCCCCGAACGGACTCTAGATCAGCCCTCCCGATGAAGAACAGGAGGTGGCGGTGGCTCCGTATCGTAAAACACGATGAAACTTCTTATCCTATTTTTTTCTTCGGGAAAGTGAATTTATAGCGTTGGAATTAGGTCAGACAGCCGCCTGTGGGCCCCACAAGGCATCAGGGCGCGCCCTAGGGGGGGTCACGCCCTGTTGCCTTGTGGGCAACAGGTGGCCCCTCTTCTGTTGATTCTTGCACCAATAATTTTTATTTATTCCATAAAAAATCTCCAAAAAGTTTTGTCCAATTCCGAGAACTTTGATTTTTGCACAGAAACAACACCATGGTAGTTCTGCTGGAAACAGCGTCAGTCCGGGTTAGTTTCATTCAAATCATGCAAGTTAGAGTCCAAAACAAGAGCAAAAGTGTTTGGAAAAGTGGATACGACGGAGACGTATCAACTCCCCCAAGCTTAACGCATTGCTTGTCCTCAAGCAATTCAGTTGACAAACTGAAAGTGATAAAGAAAAAAATTTACGAACTCTTTTGTTCTTGTATCCATATATAAGCTTAAATAGTACCCAAGTTTTCAACAAAGATCATGAACTAACCATGCTCATAATAACACTTAGAAATTATATTTACTCATATCAATGGCATAATCAACTAGTGAGTAATAATAACATATCTCAAGTGCCAACAATTTGTCAAAACAATCATGATATAATATGATAACATGGTATCTCACTAGCACTTCTGAGTCCGCAAAACATAAGTGCAGAGCACCTCCAAAGTTCAAGCAGTAACTAAACATTGTAATTCAGGGTAGAAGAGATCCAGTCATGATGCACACAACGTTAACTACACTCAATGCATAAGGATGACAATAGTGCTCTCAGGATTGGTGCTTATAACGAGAGGGTGAGACTCAACAATAAATGAAAAATAACATAAAAGTAAATAGATAGGCCCTTCGCTGAGGGAAGCATGGATTTGTAGAGGTGCCAGAGCTCGAAGCTTAAATCAGAGATGAAAAACAATTTTGGGAGGTGTACTTTTCCTGTCAACGTCACGACCGAGGATTTTCAATATCTTCCATGATAAACACATTATAGGCGGTTCCCAAGCGGAAAGGTAAAGTTTACTCCCCCTCCACCATACCAACACAAGCCATGGCTAGCCGAATCCTCGGGTGCCCTCCATACCAACAACTTTCCAGGGGAGTTTGTTTGCATTATGTATTTTCGATTTGAGCATAGGACTGGGCATCCCAAACACCAGCCTCTCTCGTGCAATGACAAGTGAATAAACACTCATCTCGAGAATAACCCACTTAGCATGGAAGATACTGACCACCCCTTGTTGCTCCATGAGTGGTACGGGCACACAAAACAGATGTTTATTTGAATGATTAGAGGTGGCACATGCAAATTTACTTGGAACGGCAGAATAATACCGCATATAGGTAGATATAGTGGACTCATCTGGAACAACTTTAGTTTAAGGATTTTGGATGCACAAGCAGTATTCCCGCTTAGTACAGGCGCAGGCTAGCAAATAGATTGAGAAGCGACCAACTAGAGAGCAAAAACGGTCATGATCATGCATTGAGAATAATTAACATTGAATACTAGCATGAGTAGGATATAAACACCCTGAACATAAATATCGTGGAGGCTATGTTGGTTTTGAATCAACTACATGCATGAATATGTGCCAAGTCAAGCCACTTGAAACATTCAGAGGAGGATACCATATTAACATACTACATCATAACCATTTTAATGCATGTTGACATCCAAGATAGATCATTATCCACTCCTAGCTACTTAAGCATGGCATGAGCAACTATAATCTCTAATTGTCATCACAAACATGTTTACTCATAATATGCTGAATCGT
Source organism: Elymus sibiricus (assembly GCA_039707655.1). Lineage (NCBI taxonomy): Eukaryota > Viridiplantae > Streptophyta > Magnoliopsida > Poales > Poaceae > Elymus > Elymus sibiricus. The sequence continues at coordinate 196,306,659 of CM077666.1, read as the reverse complement.
GGATACTGAGTTAAACATATTTACAAAAACAAAAACAAGAAGAGTTCATACCAGCTTTTTCTTGCCACAGTCACTTGATAAATCATCGTCATTATTGCCTTTCACTTGCACGACCGAATCATGTGAAAATAATAATAGTGCAAGAGTGCCATGGACTAAGCTGGAATCTGCAAACATTTTATTTAAGGGAGAAGACAAAGTAATATTGGCTCTTTTATCAGATCAACAATAAAGCATATGAGAGCCACTCAACATTTTCATCGTGGTCTTCTCCTTACGACGACTCAACGAAAAGAAAAGAAATTCAGAGAAACACACTGAAATAGTTTTGGAGTTTTTAGTTTTTCTAAAGAAAGCAAATTAAAGAAGAAAAATGAAAAGCAAAAAAAAACTATTTACACGGGAGAACTCCCAACAAGCAAAAGAAGAAACGAGAAATCTTTTTGGGTTTTCTTTTAATACTACAAACTAACTAAAGGGAAAGGAAAACCAAAAAGAAGCGAGAAATATTTTTGGATTTTTGAAGTTTTTCAAACACACAAGAAGAAAGGGAAATAAAACTAACATGGATATACAATGAAAAAGGATGGACACCGATAACTGGAATGAATGTGTGAACATGAATGTAATGTCGGTGAGAGATACGTACTCCCCCAAGCTTAGGCTTTTTTAGCTTGGTCTACTGCCATGGCTATCCAGGATAATAATCGAAGTGGTAGCTCATAGAGGCATTCTGTGCCGCCTACTCAGCGAGGCGAGCAACCTCAACTGCCGCGTTATACTCGTGCACCTCATTCTCATGAAGAAAATATCTCTGTTTGTTCTCGAAATCAAAGAGGACAGCAGCAGGCAAAACAACAAACACAGAACGATATTTATCGAATATCAAGTTATAGTCATATCTGCGAGTGTTGCGCTTAATAAACTCATGGTTCTGCATTGCCTCAAAATTCAAATATTTATCAGGTAAAAGAGATCATTGGGCCTGGGCGAGACCCCTAGCATTGCAGCTACCCGGGAGGCATAAATTCCTCCATACAAATCACCATTACCTGAGTTGCGGTGCAACCTACGTGCAACAATAGCCCCAAGATTATAATGTCTGCTACCCGTTAAAGCAGCGTGAATAAGGCTCAGGTCAGGAGCACAAAGTGCACTACAGTCTTGTTTACCAACAATGCATTTGCCATTAAAGAGTGCAAAATACCGAATAGAGGGAAAGTGAATGCTTTTTATTCTAGCTTGAGTAACTCCCCTATCCTCACCATTGCAAAGACTATTGAGAAAAAGTTCATAATCAGATTGTCATGGTTCACTAAGTGAACCCCAAAATGGAACTTTGCAAGCATCACATAATTCTTCAAGAGACATGCTATAGGATCTATCATAGAGATGAAATGAAACTCTAGAGGTGCGAGAGTGATAATCAAATTTTTGAGTGAATGAATGGGTGAGGTTGTAGTGTTGCGGAGGCTTATCTGCGATGAAGGCGGAGAGCTCGGTGTTGTGAATGTATTGGTCAAACTCTTCCTTGATGCCTGCACCTAGCATGAACTCGTTGCATGGCCATCGACACGATTTTGCTTCGGCACCTCACACCGAACTTGCCCTTGGTTCAACATATGATTGGCATGCTGGACTTTCACTCGACGATGCTTCAGAGGACCTCCTCCTTGAAGAACTCCTCCTAAAAATGTTCATATTCCTACGAACAAATTTCTGGAAATTTTTGGACCACAAAAAGATGTTAACAAAACTTCACAAAATTGATAGCAACTACTCATACAAGTGCCTAGAGGCTATATCAAGCATTCAAACTACTTAGAACTCAAATAATTTAACATGCAAGCTCATTTTCAGTAGCACCAATAGCAACAATTTATACAAAATATAATCCACTAAAGCAAAAACTAATTGGATCAATGGGAGAGTCACATACCAAGGAGCAATCCCTCAAAACAGTTTCGGAAACGGAGCTCCGAGCAAAGAGATCAAAAATCTCAGGTTTGGGAGCAAGAACACGAGAGAGAGAGCTACCACGGTTTTTTTCTGGAGGTAGGAGATGAAGTGGGCTGAATAGATAAGTGAGTGGGTCCCTGTGGGACCCACAAGGCATCTTGGCGCGCCCTGGGGGGTGGTCGCGCCCTTTTGCCTTGTGGGCAACAGGTGCACCCCCCAGGGTTGTTTTCAGTGCCAAAAATTCTTATATATTCCATAAAAAAATCATGTTAAAATTTTATTGCATTCTGAGCACTTTATTTTTGGGCCATTTTTTTTATTGCACGGATAATTCAGAAAACAGGATAATCATGGCATTTTATTTTATTAAACTAAAAATAACATAGCGCAAACTATGATTACAGAAAGTTGTGCTTACTAAATTCATCGACCACATACCCCTCAAAAAGAGTCCATTAATAAGGTTGATCAAGTCTTATTAACAAACTATTTCCGAGTGACATGAAACTGAAGAATTTTCGTATAACACTAAGTTGCCTCAATGGGTATATGCATCTCCCCAACAATAAGAATTTCATATTTCTTTTTGATAGTAGGAAGAGGAAATTTGAAGCCTCCAATAGTGATTGTTGAAACTTTTTCAATACAATTGATACCATTCACCGAACTTTGTTTCTTCGGGAAATAAACCGTATGCTCATTACCATTGACATGAAAAGTGACCTTGCTTTTGTTGCAATCAATAACAGCCCCTACAGTATTCAAAAAGGGTCTACCAAGGATAATCGACATGTTGTCGTCCTCGGGCATATCAAGTATAACAAAGTCCGTTAAGATAGTAACATTTGCAATAACAACAGGCACATCCTCACAAATTCCAATAGGTATAGCAGTTGATTTATCAGCCATTTGCAAAGATATTTCAGTAGGTGTAAGCTTATTCAAATCAAGTCTTGTATATAAAGAGAAAGGCATAACACTTACACCGGCTCCTAGATCACATAAAGCAGTTTTAACATAACTTCTTTTAATGCAGCATGGTATAGTAGGTATTCCCGGATCTCCTAGCTTTTTAGGTACTCCACCCTTAAAAGAATAATTTGCAAGCATGGTGGAAATTTCAGCTTCGGGTATCTTTCTTTTATTAGTGACAATATCTTTCATATATTTAGCGTATGGAGACATTTTCAACATATCAATCAAGTGAGTGCGCAAAAAGACACGTCTAAGCATTTCAACAAAGCACTCAAAATCTTCCTCATCCTTGTTTTTAGATGGTTTAGTAGGAAAAGGCATTGGTTTTTGAACCCATGGTTCTCTTTCCTTTCCATGTTTTCTAGCAACGAAGTCTCTTTTATCATATCTTTTGTTCTTAGGAGGTGGGTTATCAAGATCAACAGCAGGTTCTATTTCTACATCATTATCTGGTTGAGCATCAACATGAACACCTTCATTATCATTATCACTAGATGTATGTTCATTACCAGATTGTGTCTCAGCATCAGAAATAGAAACATCATTTTGATTCTCAGGAGGTTTTTCTATCTTCGGTTCACTAGAAGTATGCAAAGTCCTATCATTTTTCTTTTTCTTTTTCTTCTTAGATGGACTAGGTGCATCAATATTATTTCTTTGAGAATCTTGTTCAATTCTTTTAGGGTGACCTTCAGGATATAGAGGATCCTGAGTCATTCTACCTCCTCTAGTAACAACTCTAACAGCATGATCATTCATTTTATTATTCATCTCATCAAGTAAATCATTTTGTGATTTAGCTATTTGTTCTAACTGAGGCTGAACCATAGAAGCATGTTTACTCAAGCATTTAACATCATTAGCAGTTCTAAACATCAAATCACTCAAGCGATCAATCATGATGGCATTTCGTTTTAATTGATTGTTAACATATATATTGAAATTCTCTTGCTTAACAATGTAGTTATCAAATTCATCCAAGCATTGACTAGCAGATTTATTATAGGGAATACCATCTTCATTGAATCTACGAAGAGAATTTACCTCCACTACCTGTGTCGGGATATCAAGTCCATGTATTTCTTCAATAGGTGGTAAATTCTTAACATCTTCAGCTTTAATACCTTTTTCCTTCATAGATTTCTTAGCTTCTTGCATATCTTCAGGACTGAGGAATAGAATACCTCTTTTCTTTGGAGTTGGCTTAGGTGGAGGTTCAGGAAGTGTCCAATCATCAGGATTTCTCAATATATTATTCAATAGTTCTTCAACCTGTCCAACAGTTCATTCCCTGAAAACACAACCAGCACAACTATCTAGGTAGTCCCTAGAAGCATCGGTTAGTCCATTATAAAAGATATCAAGTATTTCATTCTTCTTAAGAGGATGATCAGGCAAAGCATTAAGTAATTGGAGAAGCCTCCTCCAAGCTTGAGGGAGATTCTCTTCTTCAATTTGCACAAAGTTAAATATTTCCTGTAAGGCAGCTTGTTTCTTATGAGCAGGAAAATATTTTTCCAGAGAAGTAATATATCATATCCTGGGGACTACGCACACAACCAGGAGCAAGAGTATTAAACCATTTCTTAGCATCACCCTTTAATGAGAAAGGAAACAACTTAAGAATATAGTAATAGCAAAAAAATTCATCATGAGCAAATAAGGTGGCAATATCATTTAATTTAGTAAGGTGTGCCACAACAGTTTCAGTTTCATAACCATGAAAAGGATCAGATTCAACCAAAGTAATTAACTCAGGATCGACAGAGAATTCATAATCCTTATCGGTAACAAATATGGGAGAGGTAGCAAACTTAGGATCATATTTCATTCTCTCCCTCATAGATTTTTCTTTCAACTCAGCAAGCAATTTTCTAACCTCATCTCTATCATTACAAGCAAGGATTGCCCTAGCTGTCTCCCTATCAAAAACATAACCATCAGATGTCTCAGGCATTTCAACTCTAGTAGGAGAGCTAGGAATAATAGGTGAATCATAATTTTCAAGAGTTTCAACATTTTCAATTCCTTTAGCTTTAGCAATTTGTTCATCAAGAAATTCACCAAGAGTGGCACAGTATTATCAAGCATAGTACTAGCATCATCAATAGTTTCATTCATAGCAGAAGTAGTATCATCAATAACTTGCAACATATCAGAATGAATAGCAGGTGGTGGTGTCGCAAGCCTACTCAAAACAGAAGGTGAATCAAGTGCAGAGTGTGATGGTAGTTCCTTGCCTCCTCTAGTCATAGAGGGGACGATCTTAGTCTTAGCGTCTTTCAGATTCTTCATAGTGATCAACAGATATAAATCCCAAGTGACTCAACAAATAGAGCTATGCTCCTCGGCAACGGTGCCAGAAAAAGGTCTTGATAACCCACAAGTATAGGGGATCGCGACAGTCTTCGAGGGTAGTATTTCACCCAAATTTATTGATTCGACACTAGGGGAGCCAAAGAATATTTGCGAGTATTAGCAGTTGAGTTGTCAATTCAACCACACCTAGAGACCTAAATATCTGCAGCAGAGTGTTTAGTAGCATAGTAGTATGATAGTTTTGATAGCAAAAGTAACAGTAGCATAGTAACAGTAGCAGTAGTAGTTTTGTAATGATTGTAACAGCAGCAGCAACGAAAGTAACTTGACAAAGATCAATATGCGAAAAGCGTAGGCATTGGATCGGTAATGGATAATTATGTTGGATGACATTCATCATATAACAGTCACAACCTAGGGCGATACACAATAGCTCCAATTCATCAATGTAATGTAGGCATGTATTCCGTATATAGTCATACGTGCTTATAGTAAGAACTTGCATGACATCTTTTGTCCTACCCTCCCACGGCAGCGGGGTCCATAAGGAAATCTAAGGGATATTAAGGCCTCCTTTTAATAGAGAACCGGAACAAAGCATTAGCACTTAGTAAATACATGAACTCCTCAAACTACGGTAATCACCGGAAAGAATTCCAATTATTGTCACCTTGGGGTATGCGGATCATAACACCTAATAGTTGCATATAACTTGCAAGATAGAATCAAGAACACAAATATATTCATGAAAACATAGAGGGTTCAGATCTGAAATCATGGCACTCGGGCCCTAGTGACAAGCATTAAGCATAGCAAAGTCATAGCAACATCAATCTCAGAACATAGTGGATACTAGGGATCAAAGCCCTAACAAATTGACTCGACTACATGATAAATCTCATCCAACCCATCACCGTCCAGCAAGCCTACAGAGAAATTACTCACACACGGTGGTGAGCATCATAAAATTGGTGATGGAGGATGGTTGATGATGACGACGGCGGCGAATCCCCCTCTCCGGAGCCCCGAACGGACTCCAGATCAGCCCTCCCGATGAAGAACAGGAGGTGGCGGCGGCTCCATATCGTAAAACGCGATGAAACTTCTTCTCCTATTTTTTTCTTCAGGAAAGTGAATTTATAGCGTTGGAATTAGGTCAGACGGCCGCCTGTGGGCCCCACAAGGCATCAGGGCACACCCTAGGGGGGTCATGCTCTGTTGCCTTGTGGGCAAAAGGTGGCCCTCTTCTGTTGATTCTTGTGCCAATAATTTTTATTTATTCCATAAAAAATCTCCAAAAAGTTTCGTCCAATTCCGAGAACTTTGATTTCTGCACAAAAACAACACCAAGGTACTTCTGCTGAAAACAGCGTCAGTCCAGGTTAGTTTCATTCAAATCATGCAAGTTAGAGTCCAAAACAAGAGCAAAAGTGTTTGGAAAAGTAGATACGACGGAGACGTATCAACTAGTTTCCCGCTTTCTTTGTAGCTAAATCCATGGCTCCAAAAACAAACAAGATCATCAACTGGGCCAAATCCAACATGTCAGAACTCAGACTGCAGGCCTTGGTCGACTCCGGGTTACTTCCAACCCAGGAAGAGATTGAATGGCGAGCCCCTGAGGAAGCAATACATCCTCAGCTGGCTCAAAATGAAATTGTCATCTTTGGTGATCATTTGGATAAAGGTTTCCGTCCCCCGGGTTCCAAATTTTTCCGGGATGTACTTCACTTCTTTGCTATCAGGCCTCAAGACTTGGGCCCCAACTCCATCCACAACTTGAGCCAGTTTCAAGTGTTCTGCGAGGTTTATCTGCAAATTGAGCTGTCCATCAGACAGAACACAAAGGTGGACCCATCATAGAGCTTGGTGGGGTCACTGTCCAAAGAAGGAAGAACTCAGCTTTTCCAGAAGCTAAGTTGGCAAGCCATCCTAAAGGATGGTACAGATCTTGGTTTTATTGCAAAGACACTTCCCCAGAGCAGCAGCATCAGCTTCCGGGTTACAGGGCAAACCGGCTTGACGCCTCCACCACATTCCCGAGTTTTGCCTCCAGGGCTGAAAGGGAAGCTCTGCAGCCCTTATACTCCAAAATCAATGCCTTGACCGCCCACGGACTCGCTGGTGTTGATTTAACCCGGACCTGGGTGAGCTGGAAGATCCAGCCTCTCAGCCTAAGAAACCGGCTCATGCATACATACTCAGGCGAGACCGATGACTCCTTACGGTTTAGCCGGGTCAACCTTCAACAGAAGGATATTATCAAATTCGCCAAGAAACTCATTGGTGAAACAAAAGATGCAATTGAGCTTGTGGGGCTCACCCCCCTTTTCTCGGGCAACCCGGCTCCCGATGTAAGCCGCCTTTCATGTTCCCCCTCGCCTTGCTTACATTGCCTTGTTTTTGTTGTAAATTTACTATTCCATCATTGTGCAGGAAAATGCTGATTGGTGGAAGATTGAGCCTCAAGTTCCTACTCCTCCCAAGGATGATGATGGGAAAGAGCCAGAGGACGAAGAAGAGCATGAGGCAGAACTTGATTCCCTTGGTTGTCTTTTTAACCAACTTGTTGACGCCGACTCTACTCAGGAACAAGCTGAAACCAGTCAAGCCGGCGAGCCAGAGGTAACCCTGATCTCCTCAGATTCTGACTCAACAATACCTGTCCAAAAGAAATTCCAGGTTGCAGTCTGCAAAGTCCCATTCTCGCATCCAGATGCTCACTTAGATCCATGCTTTCTTTTGAAAAAATCTCAGCATACTGGCACTTCAAAGCGGAAGACCCGGAGCTGCGAGGGAGAAATAAGCGGCGGGTTAACAAACGAGCCGCCTACACAAAGGGCTCGGACTGAAGTCCCTCATAGCCCCACTCCTTCTCTCCCTCAAGCCGGTCCTTTCAAAGAACCACTTCCGCTGAATGACTCGGCCTATCTGACCTCCCTTTCTTCAGATGAATCCAGCGCCACTCAAGCACCGGCTTTTAACATCAATCGCGGGTAAAAATTGACCACTTGTCTTTCAAATTTACACTTTTACCTTTATCCATTGACTAAATAATTCTTTACTTTGTGCAGCGCAAAAGCAATCAAGAAGAAACCTACTGTCGGGTCTTCCGACCCCGCTGTTGAGAAAGAAGGCCCTTCACAGGAAGTAGCAGCAGACAACCCGGATATTCCGGATGAGCCGGTTATCCAAGACGATCCGCCACACCAAGACACTACAGTGATCCCCCTCGCACTTCTCCTCCTGTTGCTGATCAGGAGAAAGAAGATATGACAGAAGAGCAGCCCGTTGAGAAGGCTTAGGACAAGGTGGTGGTGACTGGTGAGAACCAGAACCCTCTACCAGAAACTTCCACTGCCTTGACCAAAATCCCCACCAAGGTTGAGTCGCCAATTAAAAATAAGGGGAAGGCGGCTCTTCATTTCCACTCGTTTGAAGACCAAGACATCAACTCGCTGCATCAAACTGTCTTGACCCGGCTGTCTGAAAGCTGGGACACTAAAATTGCAATGGTGACTTCTCTCAAGCGGAAGTATGAGGTAATTTCTATCACCTGGCTTTATATACATACATGTAGCCCCCAAGGGCCGGGTCATTATGACATGATGATCCAGTACTTCTGTAAATTGATTTTCATGTAGATGAATGATTGGTAACCCCCGAGAACTGGCTCAACATCATATGATGGGCTGGTCTCTGCATGTATTGATGAAAAGACTACAAATTAGCCCCCAAGTGCCATGTTGAATTCCTGCATCTTCATGGGACTTGTTATGTTGAAAAGAGAGCTTTGATAGATGTAGCCCCCATGTACCGGGTCGGCTGCCACGGCGGCTCGGGACTATTATATATATATATATATATATATATATATATATATATATATATATATATATATATATATATATATATATATATATATATATATATATCTTGTAACTTTGTAAAATTGTCATGCAGGACATGCTGAATGAAGCCGAGTCACAAGCGGCTGGCTTCCAAAAGGAAGTGAAAAACGAGAAAAACTCCGGGAAAAGGCGGAATGCTTATCTTCTGATTTCCACAAGTCACTGTTCACTATGACAGAGACCCTAAAGAAGGTCGAGACAGTCTTTGAAGATGAGAAGGCCATCCTGATCAAACGTGTGGAAGAGGCCGAAGCGAAACTTGAGCCGGTGACTCAAGAATTAGCCACGTTAAAGGGCCATATCACCACCATGTGCAACGCCATCTTTGGTAAGCTAGAAGATTCACAAGACTCCTAAATGTACCGGCTTAATATGTTGAGCTGGATTTTCTGATACTTATTCATCTGTATTTGCAGGCCGAAGGAGTCATAACCTCATGGAACTTCCTTTGGTGAAGCTGAAAGCCGTGTATACCTTTCTGGAGCAGCTATATATAGGCGGCTCATGTTGCATCATGGCAGCGAAAAACACCAAGGCCCCGCCCCAACTGATCGTGGACATGCTTAAAGAGTTGTCTGTAGTGTCGCAATAGTTTCAAGAACTAAAGAAGAAGGCTTGCCGCCACGGGGACCTTACTGCCCTTGCACGTGCAAAGGCATATGCACCAGAGCTGGATCCGGCGCAGATAGTAGGTGGATATCCTGAATTCAACACTGATGACATGCCTTTTACCAAGAAAGATTTTCTGCGGTGTGTAAAAGAGACCCGGGTAGCTGCAACAGCACTGGCGGAGGAGATAGATCTCACCAAGTAAAAAAGCCGGCTATTCTCAAGCCAATGAACGCATTGAGCCGCCGAACCCACAGCCTGCTGTGCTGACCCATCCTCGTAAGCAAACTTTCACTCCTGACGTCGACCCTTCATCTGTGATAACGGCCAACTCAGTGTTTGAAGCTTTGCAATCCATCCAGTGGCTGGAGGACGACCCCCAGACCGCAGAGGCAGAAAAGACGGCGCCTGAAGGCCAAGAAGCACCGGTGCAGACTTGACCCGGCATCCCGTACCAGAAGCATCAACCCGCCATATTACTCTGCTGGCTCATAAAACTTTTGATTTTAAAGTGATAGAAAAACACCTGACTTGATCATAGCCCTGATGTGGCTTGTAATAGCTATAGGCATAAAAAAATTGCTGGTGCAAGTGCCATCATGCACTGTATTGCTTTGCGTTGTGTAAACTTTGTTTGACTGCCCTGAATGATAACCTTTTGCTGCATTGAAAACAAACATCCATCTTATGATTGGAATGTGTGATAAGCAACCCGGCTTCTGGAGCCGATCCGGCGATGATGATTGTCATGTGATATGCCATTGACTAAGCCTGAGATGATATCTGAGACACGGCTATGCTGGCAATTTAACCCAAACACCAATGGTGCGGTTTGCTAAGATAAAAAACTTAGCTATAGGGTAACCCGGCAAATCATACTGCCGGCTTGATAAACAAGAAAACTTATTATAGGATTCTAGTAATATAGGGATGTATGCATGCATGTAAAAGATAAAAACAATGCAGATATGAAAAAGTAAAAGCCGGCTTTCGAGGCACGACTTAAAGACCGGCTTTCGAGGCTCGAGTCTGATTCGCTTTCATGAAGCAGGCTTGTTGGCCTCTTTTGGTTTATCCTAGCTTTCTGAAAGCCGGCTCTCACATGACTCAACCAGTGTTTTAACTTTGATGAGTTCAGGGTCACCTCTGTGATTGACTCATCAGGCGTAAACTGGGTCACCTTTTCGGAGTAGCATCTTGCTAACAGGTAGGTTTAACCAAGGAAATTTTGGCATTTTGCCGGGTTAAAAGGGATGTTTAAAAGCTAAACTCGATGAGTTGGAAGCCCCCAAGTAACCAATGATCAAAGAATAAACGACAAACTCTTTTATACAGAGATGCCGGCTTTATTTCATTGATCATAATATGTATATACATGATGAAGGTATGTACAAAAGATACTGCCCAGTCTGTGACTTAGATATAGTAGGGCCGGAGATGTGCAATGTTCTAGGGTCGGCTGCCCTCCTCCTCAGAGGTACGTGACTGATTTGCTTCATGTATGTCAACAAGGTAATATGACCCGTTGTTGAGATTCTTGCTGATGACAAAGGGTCCTTCCCAAGGAGGCGAAAGCTTATGCATGTCTGTCTGGTCTTGTATCAGATGGAGCACTAAGTCGCCTTCCTGAAAGGTACGACTTCGAACTCTACGGCTGTGATTGCGACGTAGGTCTTGTTGATAAATTGCAGATCTAGACGCGGCAAGTTCATATTCTTCTTCCAAAGCATCAAGGGCATCTTGGCGAGCTTGTTCATTATCAGCCTCCACATAAGCTGTGACTCGGGGAGAGTCATGACGAATATCGCTTGGAAGTACCGCCTTGCTATTTGTAGACTGCGTTGGTATTTCCCCGAAGAGGAGAGGATGATGTAGTATAGTAGAGATAAGTATTTCCCTCAGTTAAGAACTAAGGTTATCAATTCAGTAGGAGAACCAAGCAAAATTCCGTTAAGCGCACCTGCACACACAAGAGCAAACACTTGCACCCAACGCAAATAAGAGGGTTGTCAATCCTCTTAGCGGTTATTTGCAAAGATTAAATCTTATAGAGGTAAATAGATAAACTAAAATACTAAATAAAATAAAAGTAAATAAATTGCAGCAAGGTATTTTTAGGTTTTTTTATATGATAAAGTAGACCCGGGGGCCATAGTTTTCACTAGAGGCTTCTCTCTCGAACACATAGCATACGGTGGGTAAACAAATTACTGTTGGACAATTGATAGAAAAGCAAATAATTATGACGGATTCATGGCAATGATCATGTATATAGGCATCACATCCGAGACAAGTAGACCGACTCCTGCCTGCATCTAGTACTATTACTCCACCCATCGACCGCTATCCAGCATGCATCTAGGGTATTAAGTATGAAACAGAGTAACGCCTTAAGCAAGATGACATGATGTAGACAAAGTAAACTCAAGCAATATGATTAAACCCCATATTTTTATCCTTAATGGCAACAATACAAATACATGTCATGTCCCCTTCTGTCACTGGGATTGAGCACCGCAAGATTGAACCCATCACAAAGCACCTCTCCCATTGCAAGATAAATCAATCTAGTAGGCCAAACCAAATCGATAGATCGGAGAGAAATACAAAGCTATAATAATCATGCATAAAAGAGTTCAGAGAAGACTCAAATATTTCTCATGAATAATCTGATCATAAACTCACAATTCATCGGATCACAACAAACACACCGCAAAAGAAGATTACATCGGATAGAACTCCAAGAACATCGAGGAGAACATGGTATTGAAGATCAAAGAGAGAGAAGAAGCCATCTAGCTACTAGCTATGGACCCGTAGGTCTGTGGTAAACTACTCACACATCATCGGAAGGGCAGCAAGGTTGATGAAGAAGCCCTCGTGATCGATTCCCCCTCCGACAGAGTACTGGAAAAGGCCTCCAGATGGGATCGTGGAATAACAGAGGCTTGCGGCGGCGGAAAGGTTTTATCTTCTGTCTCTCTGGTATATTGGGAATTTATAGCGCTGGAATTAGGTCGGGAGGGGCAACGAGGGGCCCACATGCCTGGGGGGTGCGCCCTACCCCCCTGGGCGCGCCCTCCAGGCTTGTCGCCTCCTCGTGGCTCTTCTGGTCTTATCCCGAAGCTTCGTAGGTCTCTTCTGGTCCCGAAAAAACTAATCCAAAGTTTTTTTTCTCGTTTGGACACTTTTTGATAATGATTTTCTGAAAAGGCAAAAAACAAGCAGAAAACAGCAACTGGCACTGGGCACTGGGTTAATAGGTTAGTCCCAAAAAATGATATATAATGGCATATAATTGCATATAAAACATCCAAGATTGATACTATAATAGCATGGAACAATCAAAAATTATAGATACGTTGGAGACGTATCACGCCTCTGCACCATAGACCAGGAAAAATGGCGTATGGACCGTCGACCTGTTGGGAGTGGTTCGGATGCTCCAAAGTACTGCAGGTAACTGTTCCTCCCAGAAACCAGGCGTGCATTGTAGAGGCACCATGAGCCTAGGTTTTATGCCGCGCAACAGCTCCTGATTAGCTCGTTCCGCCTGTCCATTGGACTGAGGATGTGCAACAGACATCAAGTCAAGTCTGATGTGCTCCTGCTGACAGAACTGCTTCATGATCCCTTTGGAGAGATTGGTGCCATTGTCTGTAATAATGCTATGTGGATAACCAAAATGATAGATCAACTTTTTGAGGAATTTGACAGCCGTAGCAGCATCACAACGACTGACCGGCTCTGCTTCAACCCACTTGGTGAATTTGTCAACTGCCACCAATAAATGTGTATGCTTATTCTTGGATCTCTTAAAAGGCCCGACCATATCAAACCCCCAGGCTGCAAAGGGCCAGGTTATTGGAATCATCCTCAACTCTTGAGCCAGCACATGAGCTTGACGAGCAAATTTCTGACGACCATCACACTTGCGGACAATATCCTCTGCATCTGCGTGAGCTGTGAGCCAGTAAAAACCATGCCGAAAAGCTTTCGCGACCAATGATCTTGAGCCGGCATGATGTCCATAATCACCAGAATGGATTTCATTAAGAATTGCACGACCCTCCTCAGGAGAAACACAACGTTGAAAAACATGTGACACTTTGTCTCTGTAACTCGCCATTGACTATAGTCATAGACTTGGACCGCCTGATAATCTGCCGAGCGGTGATTTCCTCTGCTGGGAGCTCGCCGCGGCTTAAATAAGCCAGGTAAGGTACTGTCCAATCTGGTATAGGGTGAATAGCAGCCACTAACGCCGCCTCTGGATTAGGAATAGCAAGGTCTTCCTTCATCGGTAACTTGACTGACGGGTTGTGTAGAACATCAAGGAAAACATTGGGTGGAACAGGCTTTCGCTGGGACCCTAAACGAGACAATGCATCTGCTGCCTCGTTAAGCCGGCGATCAATATGATCAACCTGATATCCCTTGAAATGCCCAGCGATGTTTGTGACTTCACGTATGTAAGCCGCCATGAGGGGATCTTGGAATCCCAGGTTCCAGAAACCTGCTGAGCCACCAAATCTGAGTCGCCTAGGCATCTGACTCGGCTTAAGTTCATCTCCTTAGCCATACGGAGCCCATGAAGCAAAGCCTCATATTCAGCTGCATTGTTAGTATAGGGAAACATAAGCCTCAAAAGTTATCACCTCGTGGGGAAGTTATCACAACTCCAGCCCCCGAGCCTTCCAATTGCCTGGAACCGTGAAAGTGAATAGACCAATATGTGGTATCCGGCTTCTCCTCCAGAGCCTACAACTCAGTCCAGTCATTGATGAAATCCACCAAAGCATGAGATTTAATAGCAGTCCGTGGCACATATTTGAGATGATGTGGCCCAAGCTCAATAGCCCACTTGGCAACCCGGCCAGTAGCCTCCCTGTTCTGAATTATGTCTCCAAGAGGTGCTGAACTGACCACAGTAATTGGGTGCTCATGGAAATAGTGTTTCAACTTGCGGCTTGCCATGAACACACCATATACCAGCTTTTGCCAATGCGGATACCGCTGCTTGGACTCTGTTAAAACTTCACTGATATAATACACTGAGTGCTGAACTGGGTACTCTTTGCCTGCCTCCTTGCGCTCCACAACAACTGCAACACTGACGGCTTTGCTGTTGGCTGCGATATATAACAACATTGGCTCCTTCTCCTGAGGGGCAGCAAGGATGGGCGGCTCAGACAAATGCTTCTTGAGGGACTCAAAGGCTTGATCTGCAGCATCACTCCAAACAAAATTGTTGGACTTCCGGAGCAACTGGTAAAGTGGAATCGCCTTCTCCCCAAGCCGGCTGATGAACCGGCTCAATGCCGCGACCCGCCCTGCGAGCTTCTGGACAGCGTTAAGATTGGCCGGCTTGGCCAAGGTCGTGATGGCTTTGATTTTTTCTGGGTTGGCCTCAATTCCACGCTCTGAAACTAGAAAACCCAGTAACTTCCCTGCAGGAACACCGAAGACACACTTCTCCGGGTTGAGCTTCATCTGGTAAACTCGAAGGTTATCAAACGTTTCCTTGAGATCATCCAACAAGGTTTCCTTCTTCCGAGATTTGACCACGATGTCATCAACATATGCATGAACATTACGCCCAATCTGCTTGTGGAAACAATTTTGGACACAGCGCTGATAAGTCGCCTATGCACACTTCAGACCAAACGGCATGGACGTATAATAGAAAGCTCTGAAAGGTGTGATGAAAGCTGTCTTTTCCTGGTCCTCCCGCTTCATCTTGATCTGATGATAACCGGAGTAGGCATCCAGAAAGCATAAACACTCACAACCCGCCATGGCATCAATGATCTGGTCAATACAGGGCAGAGCAAAGGGATCACTGGGACAAGCCTTATTCAGGTCTGTGTAATCAACACACATCCGCCAAGTCCCGTTTTTCTTCAGAACAAGCACAGGGTTGGCCAACCACTCTGGATGAAAAACTTCAACGATGAACCCGGCAGCTAGGAGCCGAGCGACTTCTTCACCAATAGCTTTCCGCCTCTCTTCATTAAAGCGACGGAGATACTGGCGAACAGGTTTAAACTTAGGATCCACATTAAGGGAGTGCTCAGCGAGTTCTCTCGGTACGCCTGGCATGTCAGAGGGTTTCCATGCAAAAATGTCCCGGTTCTCACGGATGAACTCGATGAGCGCGCTTTCCTATTTCGGATCCATATTCGCCCCGATGGTAAACTGCTCGGAAGAATTACCAGGGGTGAAATCCACTTGCTTGGTGTCTCTGGCCGACTTGAACTTGAGCAAAGGGTCAGACTCAGTCGTCAGTTTCTTCAGAGAGGTCCTGTTAGCCGTGTCAACATTATCCTTGTAATACTTCAGCTCCTCGGTAGCACAAGCCGCTCAGCATAAGCTGCATCTTTCCTCGCACTCCAGGGCGATTTTTCTGTTGCCATTTGCAGTAATAGTACCCTCTGGTCCAGGCATTTTTAACTTCAGATAAATATAGCATGGACGTGCCATGAACCGCGCATAAGCTGGCCTCCCAAAGAGGGCATGATAGGGACTCTTAAGTTTGACCACTTCAAAGGATAA
Organism: Elymus sibiricus; assembly: GCA_039707655.1. Taxonomy (NCBI): domain Eukaryota; kingdom Viridiplantae; phylum Streptophyta; class Magnoliopsida; order Poales; family Poaceae; genus Elymus; species Elymus sibiricus. The sequence continues at coordinate 196,290,331 of CM077666.1, read as the reverse complement.
GAACTCCGAGCGATAGTTAAATTCCGTGCCAAATAAGTTTGACCACTTCAAAGGATAAGAACTCCGAGCGATAGTTAAATTCTGTGCCAAAGGCGACTTCCAGAGAAATCCTGCCGATGGGATAAGCCGACTTGCCAGGGACAATGCCATGAAAAACTGTAGTGAAAGGGGTGAGCTGCTTCTCGGACAAGTTCATCCGTCTGAAAGTATCATAGTAAAGGATATTGATGCTGCTTCCGCCATCCATGAGCACTTTGGTTAATGTATAGCCGCCGACTTGCGGAGCAACGACCAGAGCAACACCGCCTGGGTGATCAATATACTCAGGATGATCTGCCCTACTCCATGTAACTGGCTGCTCAGACCAATTCAGATAATAGGGGACTGCCGGCTCAACCATGTTAACAGCTCTCCGATGAACCTTCCGATCACGCTTGCAAGTACTAGTGGTGAAGACGTGGTAGTGACCACTATTTAGCTGCTTAGGATTGCTCTGAAATCCAGATTGACCATCCTGATTCTGATATCCTTGATTATTCCGCTGGTTGTTGCCTCCACTATTGCCGCCCCCCTGGAACCCGGGATTCTGACCATTGTTCGCCTGGAACCCGGGGCCTGCGAAGTGCCCCTGTGAGCCGGCTCCCTGAAAGCCGGTTCCCTGGCTGTCGGGTCCAGAGTTGCTAGGGTGTCCACCGTTACCGCCTCCATTGTGATGATTCTGAAATATCCGCTTGGAGAACTCTTGCATAATGTAACAGTTTTCCCATGAATGGGTAGACGGCTTACCATCGAAACTGTGCTTTGGACACGGACCCTTAAGAGCCTCCTCAAAGCTACGAGGGCGATTACCAGAGAAAGGCTTCCTGGAACCATTGTTCTGGCGCTGATTTTTACCGCCAGTGTTGGTGTTTGCCACAAGATCAGAGCCTCCCTCATAACTCTTGCGCTTATTGCTGTTATTGGCCTGCCCATTGCCATTGTTCTGCTGGTGACCCTTGCCACCGTTTTTCTTGCCCTTGCCTGACTTCTCGTCATCAGACGTTGGATCCTTTGTGCTATCTGACTCGGCATACCGAGTTAAAACATCCATGAGATCGCCCATATCCTGGACCTTCCGTTTGAGCCGCCCCAACTTCTGCACTAAAGGCTGGAACTTGTAATTCCGTTCCAGGACAAGCACTGCTTGTTGGGCTGTGATGCTGTCAGAAGAGTGTATGACCTCGGCAACCCGGCGAGACCAATGATGTGCTGACTCATCTTCGCGCTGAACACAGTGCTCGAGATCAACAATTGTGGTCGGACGCTTGCAAGTCCCTTGGAAGTTTTTGATGAAGCGCTCCTTCAACTCCTGCCATGTGTTAATGGAATTTACAGGCAAGTTTTTCAACCAAGTACGTGCTGGACCTTCCAACATGAGAGGCAGATAACGCACGCAGACCGCCTCACTAGCCTCCATCAGATCCATAGCTAACTCATAACTCTCTATCCATTCAGCCGGCTCCAGATCAGCTGTATAATTAGGAACCTTGCGAGGACCCTTGAAATCCGGCGGCATCCGCGCATCTCGCAACGCCGGGACTAAACAGGGAGTTCCAATTATCCGACTTGACAGACCGCCTGAGCGAGCAGCTGTCCGGGTTGCGGCGGGTAGGGTTTGCACAATGGGCTGATTATACGTTGCGCCTGCGTTCCCTTCTTCTAACGCTCGCAAAGCCCAAGCGGCATCCACAATCGCCTGTGCATTTGGGATTTTCGGTTGTTGCTGATTTAAGAGTGGTTGCGCAGCCCTTCTGCGCTGCACACTACTAGAAACTGCCGGCGACTCAGGACGTCGGCTCCTGCTGCGGCTCTGATGGGGGGTAGAGTGCAGCCGATGTTAACTATGGGAGTAGTTTGTCTGCTGAGTTACTGCCGTCTTTAGCATCTCGATGGCATTCCTAGCCTCAACCTCGATAGGGTTGTTTCCTTCAATCGGTATTGCCGCTAGGTTATGAGTTGCTGCTAATACATTATCCACTGGGTTGGAGTAATGTCCAATTGGGGTCTGGAAACGGCGAGGCGGCAACTGCTGTTGCTGCTGGACTCGTGGCGGTGACTGAACTGGCGGTTGTTGCTGAGCCAGTGGTCTTTGGTGAGCCGGCTGCTGCTGTTGAGCCGGCTGCTGTAACGGAGGCCCGTTTGGGGTCACCACACCAGCCCCCGGGTTTACCGGGGCGAGCGGATCACGTGGCGTAGAAAACAGCTGGGTTGGCTCGATCGGAGCCGGAAGCCTGCTTTGGTGCCTTCTCCGGTGAACAACCTCTGACTCGCTCTGACGGCGGCTTAAATAAAGAGCCTCCTTTTCCAAACGCTTTGTCTCCTCAATTGTTTCGTAGCTAGGAGTGAAACTGTTCAGATCGTGTGTGGTAACGTCACCACTAGTGACAAGTGGTGACAGCACCTTATGCAGGTTGCAACCAAACAGTCAGTCATATGTGTGCCTAATGCGATGCAGCCAACCAAACGGCGAGTCAAATTTGGTTCCCTCATGCAGCTAACCTATATGCGGGCAACCAAACTATGTGCAGATGATGGTTTATAGACTGTTTTTGCTCATCCAGGCCCATCTGAGAATCACATGCAATGCAGCCAAAATCGATGCAGGCAACCAAACACATCCTTAGTACCACCTCGCTAAGCGAGGGGCGCGTCGACCGCCTTAAATAGCCGGCCGCGTCCCACTACGTCGAGCTACTCTAAATATTGCCCCTTGTGTTCTGACATGGCCGCCCTATGGGGCCCAGCCACTGGGAAACTTTTTTTGTGAACGACTAGAAACGTCTTCATACACAAGGCAGGGCCGGCGGATCAGGTGGGCAAACTTCTACATGTATGTACCGCTCGTACGTCCCGGAAGACGACCATACAGAAGTGGATATACGTTCTTGTCGAAAGACCATACTGCTCTTATTATATGTTTAGTGAGGGGGTGTACCGAAAAGGAGCTCAATAAGTTTTGTGAGCACTAACAAGGGTCATTCAGGACAAACTATATGCAATATCTGATCACTCGCCGAGGGGATCCAGACCCATTGAAATGATGAGGGAAATTTATGCTGTGCAATCGATATGCAATGCAAGACAATGTGATAAGATGTTGAACTGCAACATTTAGCCACTGCAAATACGCAATTTGCGTCTCAGATTACAGCAGACCCTGAAAGGAGCCAACAAAAAACAATAACTTCAGACTCTCCATGATCAAGTGGCCCTTGTGTCACATGTAGATCGTACTTCATCAGGCAGATAAAGAGGCAAAAACTCTTGAAGCCCCAATGACAAGATCTAACAAATGGAACTTCGCTTGACTACACACACAACCTGGAATGAAGTTGCTGCCAAGAGGATTAAACATGCAACCGATCAGAAAGAAAAAAATGCAGGATGAGAAACAAAAAGGAGTGAATGTTTAACCATATGGACCAGCCTTCTAAACTTTCTGCACTTTAGTAGTAGTAGTAAGCTCCTTCGGCTTCCCAGCTTTGCCATATTCCACTTCCTGCAGCGCAATGAGGCAGACATCAGAAAGATGCAACATTTAACCTTTCTCCATTGAAATAACCATCTCACTGATTTGGTCCAAATAAATGATCAAATTTTATTGAATAGAGCAACAAGTGCGTCAAAAAAAATACAACTCCACAGCCACAAGGCATGTGAGTGACACCCCTTGAATTAGTAAACTGCTTCCGCATATGCACGGAGGTATGATTTGGCGACACAAGGGCAGATAACCCTGAAGAACACATTCATGAAGTCGATAAAAGGAAATGAATCCTAGATGGCAAACTAATAACTCTATTCTTATATCAAATAATATTTGCACTGTAAATCATATCCAGCATTCTTCTAAATTGCAGCTACAGAACCCAAGTTCAATGGGGCAGATAGAACCGTGGGGCGTGGGGTGTGTGACAGTGAAAGTTAGAACCGAACTGAATGCATGCATGCATTCATCACCAGATATAGCTAATCCAGTTGCAGAAGCCATACGAATGTGTTAGCCTACCATGCCTTACAATGCTATAAGTGCCAAGAGATACAATAAAGGGCACCATTGAATATATTTTCATATACCCATTTCCACTAATCTAAGCAACAATTTTCTTTAAGCCTTGACAATACTAAAATAGCTAGGTTTGAGGATGATTTTATTTTGAAACAGAAATGCTGCATCATATTCCCTCCCATCCACAGAAATAAATAGTTTATAGCATCTACAACCGCAACTCGCAAATGTGACCCCCTATACGTCCATGGACAGTGCCCGGACATGTCCACGGACAGCGCCCGGTCACCCCTCAAATGTCCGCGTCCACAGCCACCCCCCTCATACGAAAACCCCCAATTCCATACAATCTTCATGCAGCGTTCAAACCAGCATACACAGTTCATCTAGATCAACACACATAGCATAGGGGTGTTCTCATACATGCCATCGGACTACCAAAAATTGGCATGTTCTACTAGCTATAAAATATGGCTATGGAGGAAGTTCACCCACAGCCGCCCTTGCCCTCTTCGTCGCGTAAGTAGCGATCGAAGACGCAATATGGGCCAAGTCAGATCTGCTCACAGCCAGAGCTGTCGGATGCGTCACCGGCCTCCTCCTCTTTGGGGGCAGGCCGCCGAGGGCACAGAGTGCCCGGGTTTGCTCCAGTGCAAGAGCACGCGCCGTCTAGGCTTGCCGCTTCGCCAGGATGCGGGCATGGAGGGCATCCGCGCTCTTGTCCTCCGCGGTGTGGCGCAACTTCTCCCTCGTACGGCGGGCACGCTGCTCCTTGACGCATCAATGGTCGTGCCGTCTGGCGGTGTTGACCTTGGACTCAGAGCCCGACGTCACGGGGACGAGGCTCCAGCACAGGGGTTGTGTTGCCAGCCCGGAGCCGTCCAGTTAGGTGCGCCGGTACCTCCAGCCACTGCTCGCCGCCTCCGGTTCCGCCGCGGTCATGCGCCCCGAGCCGCCGGATCCAATCCCCACTTGCGCGGACGCAATGGATTCCCACCGGAGTGACTCCGATGGCGGAGCTCGGGTTTCCTCCCGAGAACGGCGAAGAGCCAGCTGGACAGCCAACTCCTTCTCGTCTAGTCGACGGATCCGCTGCCCGCCATGCTGGAGAGGAGCTGGGGGGGGGGGGGGGGGGGGGGGGGGGGGGCTGGAAGTGGAGTCGAGTGGCTAGGGTTTGGTCCGGGATGCAGCTAGGGGCGCATATTTGTGGGGTCAGGGTGGGCCGGTCTGATGTGGCAAACGCGCCCGGGTCTCCCCATATCCGCCCCACATACGGGCTGGGTTTGGGGGGTGCCGGACAGCCCGGACGTATAGGGGGTTTTGAGGGGTCTGGTTGGTGGCAATTTCATGACCGGGCTGTGACAGGGCCGTCTGCCCGGACCTATAGGGGAATTTGAGGGCTCCTGTTGTAGACGCTCTTAGATTATGTGCAGTCAAATGTTACAGACTCTGGCTATCGATATCTTTTTAAACATTTATACCGTGTCTTGCCTTCAAAGTATTATAGTAACTGAGACTTCAAGTATATTACAATACGACTTACCATTTTGAACTGGAGGGCATAGTAACACTATCTCCATGGTAAAAGGTTCAACAAATCCTTACTGAATATTATATTTGTAGCGACCCAGCGCTTCTACCAATTCGCTATACCACTATTGTAACATGATGACATCTCCTACAATTAGAAATACTCCGACCATTGCAAAATCGAACGCCAACCACTTTCAACCCCAAATTGTACTATGAATGTGAAATTATGCAATATATAGGCCACATTATGAAATGACCTAAGTATAGAAACACTAATCAACCAAACAGGCCCATATATATACACATCAAGTATGGTACCAAAGACATCTATTTTGAACTGTAGTAACACGCTAGTACTATTATGCTTGTTTCTCCCCAATTCCCAATCACACCTCCTATCACTCTAGTGTCATTTCTGCGTTTGAACATATGTTGAAGGTTTTTTTTTTTTAAAGGACATATGTTGAAGGTTAAAGGGTAGAATTAGATTAATGACATGAGCACTTGAATGATGCAAGTAACATAACAGCAAAGACAAACTTTGTTATTTCACCTGCTTGCCAGTGATGATTGTCAAGAATAAACATAAGGCGGACATAAGTATGTTGAGAGGCTATAATCAATTCAAACAGCCGGTGCACTCAAGCTAGAACAAGGGAACAACTTTACAAAAGCTTCAAAGTATGCTACTCTAGACATATGACAAGCCTAGTGCACATTTTGTGCCCAGGGAAATTCTTCATCATTTCTATAGGAGCTAAAAGGTGTGATTAGGCATCTATTCTTGCCTTGTGTTTCTATCTTCCTTTTCCAGCTTTACAGATACTATTACAAGATGAGATTACTTTAGTTTTGCAGTAGGCACTAGGAACCACCACTACCTAATCAACACTTGAACCTCAACTGATAACAAGAGCAGCGTCAACCACAGATGCAATTCACCCACCAAATCTTCATCATAATAATTATCATAATTATAAAGACTGCAAAATTAGTACTATGGAACTCTAATCTCAAATTGTTGTCACATGCAGTCGCAGATCCAGTTAAGAACATGAATGAAAAAGGGAACGTGGACACGCATGGAATCCGATTCCTCAAAGTTAAGAGGGAAACTGCAGAGGAGAAATCGAAAAGCACGAACCTTGCCGGTGGTATCGTAGTAGTCGTTGAGAGCCCACTGGTACTTAGACTGATCCAATCCGAACCAGTTGGCGACGTACTCGTCCAGGCTCGCGTGCGCTGCGGCAACCCAGAAGAATCCCGCGCATCAGAACCCGCAATTCAGGAAATGTGAAGAGAAAATTGAGATGCAATTGAGTTGACGAAAATGTTTTCCCCCATCACCTTCCTGCACGCGCGCGACGGCGTCCCATAAGAAGCCGAACGCCGATCCGTCGTGCTTGCCCCCGGTAGAAGCCTTTCCGTACTGCGGCGGGGGCACCTGCACAGGAGGCAGGGACACCTTCACGGGCGGTGCAGGGGGCGAGAACTTGACCGGCGGCGCGGGCGGGCTAGCGCTCTTCTGCGGCGGAGGCGGTGCCGTGCCCGTGCGGGGGGTAGGAGTGGAGAAGTCCGGCCTTGGGGAGTCGGACGGGCGCGAGAAGCGCGGGGTGCTGGCCGGCGACGGCGGCGTGATGAAGACGGTGAGGTTGCCGGCCCTCCCTATCATGGGCATCGGCGGCGAAGTCGAAGGCGAAGGCGAAGGCGAAGGCGCAGGCGAGGAGCCCATTTGAACGGAGGCGGAGAGAGAGCTAGAGCTAGGAGGCCGAGAGCGAGAGGGCTCCCGTGGGAAAGGCCGAGACGCCATTGCAGACAATGGCAGTGGAGCTTTTGTTGGCAGTGGAGTATGGAGTAGTAAAATTTTGGCCCGCATCTCTTTTGTTTTATCCTTTTCTCCCAATTAATTAAACAACGCGCGCTGGTCCAGACGAGCGAACACGCCGCGTTTTCCGAGACCTCGTGCACTGTGATTGAGCAGAAATGTTTTTTTTTTAGAAGGAGCAAAAATGTTCTGCTTGGAGTAAACCACGACCAACGTCTCCGCAAACGGAACCGGATCCTCTGCTTACAGAAGGAACGTCACGAGTCCTACAGTGCTAGTCTAGTGTAAAATGAAGAAGGAATGTTAAAGACTGTTAGCATGTTGTTTACTGTTGGTATTTAATATAGATATAAATAATCTAAAATTAATTTTATTTCACCATCAATTTATTTGTATGTAACTATAAATGTACACGGTAGATATGTAATTTGCAAATTAATTTAAGTCATTTTAGCCTTAATCATATGGATTAAAAGAAGGCAAGTTAGTGTACTGTAGCTTCTCTAACCTCCCTTTTGTACGTTAGAGGATCCAATTCCTCCGCAAACTGGTAGGGTTCACGCACTGCCCAGCCACCGCTTCGTGATTCATGCACTTGCGTGCATTTGAAAATAGGTAAAAAAGGACAGCTAATGTTTGTATGCTGTGAATACTGTACCTGCTAAGGGCATCTACAATGGGGCGCTAAGGATAGGCGCTAGGGACCTTAATCCCGTTTCGCTAGTCCAGGAATATTTCCTGGCACCTTTCACGCAGTTTCGCTAGTCCAGAATATTTCCTGGCACCTTTCACGCTGCGCTGCCAGAGTTTGCAGCGAACGCTTCAATACACCAATAGTTGATTTGACGGGGAATTGTTAGCGCCTCACAGGTTCTCAACGTTGGAGGCTGAGACGCTTATGCAAACGCTAGACAATATCTTCTTTATTTTTAATCCTTAAGCGTCTACATAAGCGGCTATGCAATGAAGATGCCCTAATACATTCTAATATACATGTCGGTGTTGTACAGATATTGCCGTATTCTCATGTTCTTGACTACGAGTGGACCTTATATGTTTATTACTTCTTTTTATGCTTTATGTTCATCTGCTTTCTCCCGTCTCTGCATTCTTAATCTGTTCTTTCTTCTGTCCATCCACACTATTCTTCCATACTCTCGAATTCCCCTCAAATCCGATCATTTCTACTGCGTTGGCGTTCACATAATTAGGGTTTTGTTCGGTGTTTCACCCACTATGCGTATTGTTTCCGCTACCAATATGGGATCTTTTCGAGCTGAGTTTGATAGATTGAAGTTACAGTTCGACATATATTTTTCTCGTTTACGCTCTGTTTTCCTACCTTTCTTGTTTAATCGACATTCCCTATCTTATCTTTCTGCCTGCCATCTTATCCGTGCAGATTAGCGGACTTCGGATCATCTAATGGAACCTCTTCTTTACCATCTGTTATGCCTCACGTATGTGGAAACGATTTGGATGTTACTGTACTTCATTTGTCACATGATTCTGCATCTGATGGGGTCACCTACCACCAGTAGGGACAAGGAACTGACATCTAGGGCCCACCTAAGGACCACACTATTATTCAGAGACCCCTGGGTCACAAGTGCAACCGGATGCACACTACAAAGGATTCACTCGGACCCTGCACAGACATCACTCGGACGGACGTCTACTCCCCAGTCGGCCAGACATCATCACTCGGACACAGAAGACGCACGGACGGCGTGGAGCTGCAACAGTCGAGTAGTCCTCGATTAGACTTTAAGCATAGTTATGGCTACCGTTACCAGTAACTGTCATAGTCATGGCTGTGTTAAACAGAGTTAAACGCCATTAACCGTTGTACTTATTGTCATTAATGTCCGGCGACGTGATGGCTGAGAGGCTGCGGCGCACTCCTATATAAGCCGCCCTCTCCCTCCGTTGCAAGGGTTAAGCACTCATTGTAATCAGATACCCCCAGAGAAAACAAGCCTCAGGGCACGAGACGTAGGGCTTTTACCTCCTCCGAGAGGGGCCTAAACTCGCTAAGTCCGAGTGTCACACCTGTGCTGTAGTTAGGCCCTGCTCCTCATTCGTACCCCCAGTACTTACTGTCAGACTAGTAACCACGACAGTTGGCGCCCACCGTGGGGCTGAGCGTCTAGCGACTTTAGCAGTTCAGGTGGAATTCCATCATCACCATGTTAGTCGGCGCGAGATCCGTTTCGGGGCTCTTAGCTTCATCGCCGATGACTCAGCGTGGCTTCCGGAGGCCCCGCTGGACGTGGAGTCGTTGCCCATCCGTGGCGCGGCGCACTTCCGCGCATCTTCATTCGGAGTTCTCCTTCGACAGCCATCGGTTCCGTGCCGAGTGGTTTCCGTCCTTCCCGCTGGACGTCGTCGCAAGCGCTCCGGAGCTCGCGGCTCCAGCGCTGGATCAAGCACGCGGTGGCCGTCCAGGTCGTGGCGGAGCATGTGGCGGCTCTTGACCCCGACGAGCCCGCCCTAGACCTCTTCGCTGAGCTCCACGAGGACTCTATCAGCGAGTCCGAGTGCGAGAGCGTAGAGTCCACCGCCGAGGTTCTTATGGCCGGCATAGAGCCGCGCGGCCCTCCGGGTTATTCCGGTACCCGCGACGGGCACGTGGGCACTTCGCGCGGGAACAACAACGACGATCACGGGAATGACCGTTCGCCTCACCACGATCCTTACATCCCGCAAGCTCTCACTCGGGAGCAGAGTGATGAGCTCCGGCAAATAAACGAACAAGCTCTGCACACTCCCGTCACTGGGACGACTCCTGAGGCCCTGGCCATGGAGTCGGCGCGTTTGGCCACTCTGGCCGAACGAGACCGCCTAGAGCGGCTGCAGAGGGAGTTGGACGACCGCACTCGCCAACAACCCAGTTCCAGTCGGCACAAGCGCCGGTTGTTCCCGAGTGATCAACCTCGGAAGTACCAGGTGCTGAACACTCCCCTGCAGAACCTGGCGGCAGCTACCAGGATTGCTGATTCCATTCAGCCCTCCGATTCCGCGGCCGGGGAAGGGATCCGACAGATCCAAGCACTCCTGAAGACAGCCCTGTCGCAGAATGCGACAGTGTCGCAGTCCCGCGATCGCATCCACAGCGCATCAGTGCGCGTCGAGACTGTCCAGTCGACTCATAGCCCGCTGGATTCGGGAAGACGCCGAGCTTCACCTTCGTCCAGAGATCACCACGGGGAGCGGAGGCGCGACCGAGTCATTTCGCCCCGGCGATATGATGATTATGATCGGACCCGGATGCCCCCTCCGCGGGACGTCCTATACGGGCGCCAGCCCTATGGCGACATGCGCTCCCCCGGGAATGATCGCAGGCCGAGTCCTTCATATCATCCGGGTAACCTCCGGGACCCCCAGTTCAATGTGAGATCTGTCCTCGCCCAGAACTTGGTCGATAGAGGAAGGGCCCTGAGGGAAGGTCTCGACGCCGGTGTTCCGAGTGGTTCCGCGCCCTCCGGACCCGAGTGTTTCAGTCGGTATATTCGAGCAGCAGATATCCCGCACAACTTCAGATTGGCTGCGGGCATCAGCAAGTTCCCTGGCGAGTCGAAGCCAGAGATTTGGTTAGAGGACTATCGAGTGGCTGTCTAGATCGGCGGTGGCAACGACAGTGTGGCTATGAAGCATTTGCCACTGATGCTTGAGGGGTCGGCTAGAGCGTGGCTCAACCAGTGTGACGCCCCCAGCTTAATCGTGCACTAATCATACACGCAAATGCGCACGATCAAGCACAGGGACTCACGGGAAGATATCACAACACAACTCTAAACTCAAATAAAAGCATAAGTCTGCATATATTACAAACCAGGGGCACGAGGGCCCGAATACATAAATCATACACACAAATGATATCTGAGTACAGACATAGTTAGTCAAGTTTTGCCTTAAGAAGGCTAGCACAAACAACGACTCTAGATCGAAAGGCGAAGGCCTCCTGCCTAGGGCCTCCTAACTACTCCTGGTCGGCTGGATCAACCCAGTAGTAGGTGCCGTCGGGACCCTCCTGGTAGTAAGCTCCTGCAGTGGCATCTGGCTCCTAGGCTCCATCGTCTGATGTATCATCAATGGAATATGGGAAAAAGAATAGCAGAGCAACCGTGAGTACTCATCCAAAGTACTCGCAAGACTGACATCAGAACTATACTAATTATGCACTGGTATCAAATGAATGGGGCTATCTCTTGGGCTGAACTGCAGAATGCCAGAATAGAGGGGGAGAAGCCTAGCCTATCGAAGACTAGCATTTTCAAGCAACCTTGCAGCATCAGAAGAGAGTAGAATATAGCAACATATAATAGTGGTGGTATAGCAGCAACTCCCCGAGATCCTTTCTCGACTATCCCACGAGAAAGCGATCCCGAGAGCAGTAGTATCAGTTTAATAAGCATCATCATCAGTTTGTAGTTGTCATAGATTCGGATACAACTCTGAGCGTCCTGTTACCGTGGACACGGCTATTCGAATAGATAACTTCCCTGCAGGGGTGCACTACTGTTACCCAACACGCTCGATTACCTCTGGCCGGACACACTGGCTGGGTAATACCCGGCCTCGGGTGATCGACACGACGCGGTCCTACCTAGGCTCAACAGAGAGGTCAACACGCCGGTCTAAATCGTAAGTGTGAAGGGGTCTTGGGCCATCGCCCTTCACACTCCTGCACGTTGCGTGGCTGGACGGGGTGCAGGCGCGACACTGTATACACAAGTGAAGTACCAGCCCAATCCCGACAATCAGTCCACATCTCTGAACTGTGACGTCTGAAGAGCTTTCGGCTGATACATACGACGTAGAGGGTCCCATAACCATTATCCCACGTGGTGGTAGTGCGTATAGGGCACGACGACCCACTCAGATCAAATACCCAGTTCCGTTAGGCGTATTTAGTAACTCGCAGAGACGATTAGAGTTTCTGTCGCTCCGACTTGATATCACTTGTCGCGCGGGCACTCTTGGAGTCGATCCGTCTTTAATGTTGTTCTCTCACGGGCACCCTTGGGGCCAGCCCGACTTTAACAGTTTAAGTATTGCAGTAATATAAACATTTCCGCGATCACACCCGGAGTGATCACGGCCCGGTAACAAGCATGGCATACGGACAAGGCGAAGGGCCAAGGATGGAACAACAGCATATCTATCTAGGCATCATGGGATAACAGGTAATGTATCAGTAGCAGGCGACAAAATCAGGCTATGCATCAGAATAGGATAAAACATGGCAGCGACAATTTCTAGTGCAAGCAGGAGGAAGAAAGAATAGGAGATATCGGCATGCGTCAAGGGGGGGATTGCTTGCCTGGAAGCTCTGCAGAGAGGGGCTGGTCATCAGTCGGCTGCTCGTCTGGGGTGTAGTCGAACTCTGCTGCGGCGGCGTCGGTCTCGGGGTCTATCGAGAGAGAAGGAGGGGGAAGAAACAATAAATTCATGGCAAAAATGCAATCACTATGCATGACATGCCTAAATGATATGCAGATGACCTATACTGACTAACTAAATGATTTAGTTAATTTTAGGAATTTATTTGGATTTATTTTATTAAAGTTGAGCACTATTCATTTATCGAAATCAGGCAAAATGTTCCATGTTCACCTAGCTAGGATTGTTGGACAGGCATTTTGATTACATATTCAGAATCTTCATATTTTTCTGATCATTTTACATATATAAATTATTTTCATCGGAGTTACGGTTTAAAAGATATGATTTTCTAAAGTTTTATTGATTTTCTGGAATTATTTTAATTATTCAATTCCGAATTATCCAGAACAGTGTTTGGTGACGTCAGCATGACGCAGAGGTGACGTCAGCAGTCAACAGACCGCTGACCAGAGTCAACCTGACCTGCGGGACCCACCTGTCATAGACAGTGGGCTAATTAAACTAATTAACAGGATAATTAGCTGAGTGGGGCCTACTGGTCAGTGGGTAATTAGCGTTTTAATTATCTAATTTAATTAATTAACAGATTATCTATTTTAATTAAATCGTTTAATCGACTAGGCCCCACATGTCATAGACAGGGGCCGCCTAGTCAGCGCTTGACCGGGTCAACTGGGCCCAGTGGGACCCAGTGGCAGCGACAGAGCGGCGAGGCCCGCGGTGCCACATTGGCGCCAGCTGGACGCCGGCCACCGGAGAGCTCCGGCGAGGCGGCGCGACGGCGACGAACTCTGGCGAGCCCGGAATCCTGCTGTGGTGCTCCGTTTCGGCCGTTCTTTGGCTCTACCGAACGAGCGGAGCAGCCCGCGTCGAATGGCGGCGGTGCGAGGTGCTGCAGCGGCCGGAGTCGAGCGCGAGGACCTCGTCGGCAGCGAGCTTCTTGGGTGAACTACGGGGAGACGGCTGCGGTGGGTTTTGGCGAGCGCGTTTAGTCGCATTCGGGCGAGAGTGGAGCACCGCATCGATCTAACCTATTGGCGCGGCCTGCGGCGGTCGGAGACGGCGACAACGGCGAGCTCGAGCAGCGGGCAGAGTGTGGCAATGACGGCGAGCTAGCTAGGGTCGAATGCGGCAGCGAGGAGAGGAATGGAGGGAGGGAGAGGCTCACCGGGCGGCTAAGAAAAGCCCTCGATGGCTTTGGAGCAGCAGGGGTCGTCGGGGACGGCGGGGATCGCCGGCGACCGAGAAGGAGAGGTCGAGGTCGATCCCGACCGTGCGGTCGTCCCCGAGCTCAACGGCGAGGCGTGGTTGAAGGAGTCGAGCGAGGCGGAGCGGATGGGCTAGTCGGAGCGATGATCGGGCGGCGGCGGCCGCGAGATCGAGCGGCGGCGGCGATGGCGTCTCGGGTGAGAGGCGAGACAGAGAGGGAGAGGGCGAGTGGGGACGAATGAGTGGGCTAGGGTTGCGGGGGAGGACGAGAGGGGCTCGGGGCAACCCTTATCGACGACGGGGAACCGGCGGATGGCCGACAGCACGACGGTTGTCGCCGTGTCGGCGGGAGCGCGTGACAGCGCGGGAGGAGGACGACGATGCGGTATAATGGGCTGGGCCGGTTACTGTTCGTCTAAGGCCCAGTTGCACAGTAAGTCGTTTCCCTTTTTCTTTTTCTATTTCTGCTTTCTGTTTTAATTCTGTTTTGTAAAATGTTTGACCACTATTGGACTTTTATTAAATGTGTGACTTAGTTCAAATATTATAGTGCAACATTCTTTAACACCAGAAACTGTTTTGGACTAAATATGATTTCATTTGTAAATTGGATTAAATAAATGACACTAAATGTTGCTGTTGGCTACTAATTTAGGTTGATAGAGTCACTTAGGCATTTTTAGTGATGTTGTTTTCCTGAACATAATTAGCTATGAATTATTTGCTATTAAATGAACATTTTAGTTTCTGATTTGAACAACTTTTATTTTCCTCTTAATTTGAATTGCAATTTGAATGGGAATTCGAAATGAGATATGATGCAATGATGATCAAGCACTGTTAAACATGATTACTTGGCATTCTCAAAAGGTGATCACTGTAGCTTAAGTACATGGGGTGTTACAACTAGTTAGCACCCGGCAGCATATACTGTTGGGATGATCTAGCCCGAGTCTTCATCAAAACTTTCGAGGGCACGTACAAACGCCCGGGTGGATTGTCAGAACTGCAACATTGCGTCCAGAAGCAGAATGAAACTCTCCGAGAGTACATCCAGCGATGGACCACCCTTCATAACACGGTGGAAAACGTCACTAAGCACCAGGCGATCTGCGCCTTCAAGGCTGGCGTCAGGTACCGTGAGTTGGCCCTGAAGTTCGGCCGCACTGAGATCCCTACTCTCAGTCGGGCGATGGAAATAACCAACCGGTACGCCAACGGCGAAGAGGAAGACCGACTGAGAAGCGACAAGGGCCGCGCAGGAGATGCGAATCAGTCGGACAACAACAAGAAGCAGAAGCAGAAGCGCAAAGCCGAGGCGGCCAGCAATGCGGAGGCTGCGGCTCTGGCCGGCCAAAGCAAAGACAAAGACAGGGCTGATCAAGGAGTGGGCCGGCAAAAAGAAAGCCGCCCCAAAAAATGACATCCTTGATCAGCCCTGTCAGATTCACACGAAGAAAGATGAAGAAGGCAACTTGATCCTCCCGAAGCATACCACTCGGGAATGCCGGCTACTCAAGCAAGAGATGCGACAAGACCCCTCTGAGGGGAAGGATGAGGACGAGGACGACGATGGGGATAAAGGCACCTCCGGGTACCCCCATGTTGAGAAGGTTCTCATGATTTTTGCTGACGTTGAAAGCAAGAGTCGCCTCAAGGTGGTTAACCGAGAGGTCAATATGGCAGTTCCGACTATCACCAAGCTCCTAGACTGGGCCCAGACCCCTGTCGCCTTCGATCAGTCGGATCACCCAGCTCACATACCGACCCCCGGGTGGCAAGCGCTGGTAATCGATCCTGCTGTTGGAGGAGTCCGACTGCGTAAAGTCCTCATGGACGTCGGCAGCGGGCTCAACATCATTTACGCTGATACTCTGGAGGCGATGGGCATTCCGATGTCCCGACTGAGTAAGAGCAATATGCAGTTCCACGGGGTTATTCCCGGGAAAAAAGTGAAGTCACTCGGGCAAATTGCCCTCGATGTCGTATTCGGCAGAGAAAAGAACTTCAGAAAAGAGAGGTTAACCTTTGAGGTGGTGGACTTCAGGAGTGCCTATCATGCCATCCTGGGTAGGCCCGCCTACGCACGATTCATGGCCAGACCATGTTACGTGTATCTTAAGCTTAAGATGCCAGGCCCGAAGGGCGTGATCACCATCACAGGGAATCGGAAGATAGCTGAAGAGTGCTTGCAGAAAGGCTCTTAGATCGCCGACGAGCAGACGGCATTGGCGGAGTTAGACGAGTACAAGAAGACGGTTGATTCGAGTGATTTGCTCAAGAGCAAAAAGCCGACTGTGGAATCCGCTTTCCAGTCGGCTGGCGACTCGAAGCAGGTTCACATTCACCCGGAAGACCCGAACGCTGCTCCAACCAACATATCTACGACGCTCGACAGCAAATAGGAAAGCGAGCTCATCCAGTTCCTCCATGAGAACTGGGACATCTTCACATGGAAACCCTCTGACATGGCGGGTGTTCCCAGGGGACTGGCTGAGCATCGTCTCAGAATTGACCCGAAAGCGAAGCCTGTTAAAGAGCATCTCCGACGCTCCACTACGGAGAAACACAAGGCGATTGGCGAGGAGATCGCGCGGCCCTTGGCCGCCGAGTTCATCCGTGAAATATACTACTCCGAGTGGCTCGCCAACGCCGTGTTAGTCCCCAAGAAAGATAAATCTCTCCGAATGTGTATTGACTTCAAACACATCAATCGGGCCTGCCCGAAGGATCACTTCCCTCTCCCCCGCATAGATCAAATCGTAGACTCTACTGCGGGGTGTGAGCGTTTATCGTTTCTGGATGCGTACTCCAGGTACCACCAGATCCGAATGTATGGTTCAGATGAAATAAAGACTGCGTTCATGACCCCATTCGGGTGTTTCTGTTATACCACAATGCCTTTCGGATTGAAGAACGCCGGAGCAACTTTCATGCGCATGATACAGAAATGCTTGCAGAAGCAGACCAGTCGGAACGTGGAGGCTTATATGGATGACATCGTGGTCAAGTCACGGAAGAGTTCCGACCTCCTGACTGACCTCGCTGAAATCTTCACAAGCTTGCGCCAATACGGCATCAAACTCAATCCAGCCAAGTGTACTTTCGGAGTGCCCGCAGGCAAGTTACTCGGTTTCATTGTTTCCGAACGAGGGATCGATGCTAACCCCGAGAAGATCGGCGCTATAATCCGAATGAAGCAGCCACAGCGCCTGCATGATGTTCAAAAGCTCACAGGTTGTCTGGCAGCCCTGAGCAGATTCATCTCGCGACTCGGCGAGAAGGCCCTGCTGCTCTACCGACTCATGAAGAAGTCAGAGAAATTCGAGTGGACAACAGAAGCGTAGGCCGCGTTCCAAGAACTCAAAGCCCTGCTCTCCACCCAGCCGGTGCTTGCTGCTCCGGGCAGCCAAGAGCCCTTGCTCTTGTACATCGCGGCCACAGGCCAAGTTGTGAGCACTATGCTCACCGTGGAGCGTGAGGAACAAGGCAAAGCTTACAAAGTCCAGAGGCCAGTTTATTACATCTCTGAAGTTCTGACCCCTTCCAAGCAGAGATATCCACACTACCAGAAGCTGGTGTATGGGATTTACTTGACTACGAAGAAGGTGGCTCATTACTTTCAAGAGCACTCAGTCACAGTGATAAGCGACGCTCCCCTGTCGGAGATAATGAACAACAGAGACGCCACGGGCCGAGTGGCCAAGTGGGCCATCGAACTCCTCCCTTTGGACATCAAGTTTGAGGCCAAGAAAGCTATCAAATCACAGGCCCTGGTGGATTTCTTAGCCAAATGGATTGAACAGGAACAACCGGCCCCGAGTGTCCCTGAGCACTGTACTATGTTCTTCGATGGCTCTAAAATGCTGAATGGCTTAGGAGCTGGTGTTGTCCTAGTGTCTCTTTAGGGCGACAGGCTCAACTATGTTCTTCAGATCCACTTTGACTCCTCGAACAATGAGGCAGAGTACGAAGCCCTCTTGCACGGTTTGCGTATGGCGATCTCCTTGGGAATCCGCCGACTGATGGTCTACGGCGACTCGGATCTAGTGGTGAACCAAGTGATGAAGGAGTGGGATATCCGGAGCCCAGCTATGACAGGCTACTGCAATGCCGTTCGTAAGCTGGAGAAGAACTTTGAAGGACTGGAGCTCCACCACATCCCACGAATCAAAAACCAGGCGGCTGATGACTTGGCCAAGATTGGTTCCACTCGGAAAGCGGTCCCGAAGAATGTGTTCCTAGAGCACTTGCACTCGCCCACAATTAAGGAAGACCCTTTTGTGGAGGAGCCCCCACAACCAGTCGGACCGTCGAATCCAACTGAAGTTGACATCCCAGCGGTGTTGGATCCGGTCCAAGAGGTGCTCATCATCACTCCCGAGTGGACCGAGCCGTACCTCGCATATCTGCTCAGGCAGGAGCTCCCTGAAGACGAAGAAGAAGCTCGTCAGATCGTCCGCCGATCAAAAGCCTTTACTGTCATGGGAGATCAACTTTACAAGAAGAGCACCACTGGCGTCACTCAGTGTTGCATCACGCCGGAGGAAGGGCAGCAGATCCTACAAGAGATTCATTCGGGAACTTGTGGTCACCATGCTTCCTCTCGGACCTTGGTCGCCAAAGCGTTCCGGGCAGGTTTCTATTGGCCTAGAGCCAATGAAGCCGCTCGTGATATCGTAGACCAGTGCGTCGAGTGTCAGTTCTACGCTAATCAATCGCACAAGCCAGCGTCCGCGCTGAAGACAATCCCGCTCGCGTGGCCGTTCGCAGTCTGGGGGCTCGACATGGTCGGTCCACTCCGGACCAGGGCCAGCGGGTTTACACATCTGCTGGTCGAAGTGGATAAGTTCACCAAGTGGATCGAAGCAAAGCCCATAAAGAAGCTAGACTCCTCGACTGCGATCAAGTTCATAAAGGAAATAGTCTTCCGGTTTGGAGTCCCTCACAGCATCATCACGGATAATGGGTCGAACTTTGACTCGGACGAGTTCCGTGAATTCTATTATTCCCAGGGCACTCGGGTCGATTACGCCTCCGTGGCTCACCCGCAGTCGAATGGACAAGCAGAGACAGAGAATGGATTGATACTCCAGGGGCTCAAGCCACATCTCATGCATGACCTGAATCATGCAGCAGGAGCCTGGGTCACCGAGCTGTCGTCGGTCCTCTGGGGCTTGCGGACGACCGCGAACCGATCCACGAAGCGCACTCCGTTCTTCTTGGTGTATGGCTCGGAGGCCATTCTGCCGAGTGACCTGCTCCACAACTCTCCCCGAGTGGCTCTATACTCGGAGGCGGAGGCAGAGGAAGCACGTCAAGATGGCCTCGACCTGCTGGAGGAAGAGTGCGAGTTAGCTCTTATCAGGACGACTGCGTATCAGCAAGACCTGCGCTGTTATCACGATAGACATGTCAGGGGACGCGCTTTCCAGGAAGGTGACCTGGTCCTCCGACTGGACCAGCAGAAACCTCACAAGCTGGCGCCTCCGTGGCAAGGACCCTTCGCGATATCCAAAGTGCTAAACAATGGAGCCTATCGGCTCTACAATTTCACCAAGAGTGAGGAAGAGCCCAGAGCTTGGAACGCGGATCTGCTCCGCAAATTCTTTACTTAGAATAAATTTCTCCCCATTGTAATAATGTTCCGAATGAAATTAGATGAATAAAAGTCTTAATTTTCCTGTATTTCGTCTAATTTGGGCCAACACCATGTTTTCACTCCGGTTACTAACAACATTCGGAAACTAACAACACGCCCCCAGTGGGTGCACGTGCTTAGCTACGAACCAGATTTCGCCTAAGTTAAAAACTATCCGAGTGCGAACACGCTCCACACTCGGGGGCTTAGCCATGAACCAGATTTCGCCTAAATTAAAAACTATCCGAGTGTAGACACGCTCCACACTCGGGGGCTTAGCTGCGAACCAGATTTCGCCTAAGTTAAGTTCGCCTAAGTTAAAAACTATCCGAGTGCAGACACGCTCCACACTCGAGGGCTTAGCCGCGAACCAGATTTCGCCTAAGTTAAAAACTATCCGAGTGCGGACACGCTCCACACTCGGAGGCTTAGTTGCGAACCAGATTTTGCCTAAGTTAAAAACTATCCGAGTGCGGACACGCTCCACACTCGGGGGCTTAGCTGCAAAACAGATTTTGCCTAAGTTAAAAATTATCCGAGTGCGGACACACTCCACACTCGGGGGCTTAGCTGCGAACCATATTTCGCCTAAGTTAAAACTATCCGAGTGCGGACACGCTCCACACTCGGGGGCTTAGCTGCGAACCAGATTTCGCCTAAGTTAAAAATTATCCGAGTGCAGACATGTTCTACACTCGGAGGCTTAACCGCGAACCAGCCTTCGCCTAAGTTAGAAAAAAAAACATTGGCAAACGGTATAAGAATTCAAGCATTCGAGTAAAACTCTGATCCGTTTGAGTTTCTCCTAGCAAAAAGCGAAGTATGCGAGCCCAAGGCTTGTTAAAGTTTAATGGTTACAGCAACCACTCGGCATTCTAAGGCAAATCAGGACTTAAATGTTTTTTACTCCGCTGCGGGAGGATTGGCCGGCTCGACGAAGGTGTCCAGGTCAATGCTGTCTATGATCCGAGTCGCGGCCTCGATGAACGTCTCCATGAAGTCCTCAAACTTGAGCTTCTTCTTGTTGGCGACCTTCATCAACTTCAGCTTCTCCTCGTCCACATCCTTGCAGTGGACGTGGACGAGTGCGAGAGCCATGTCAGCACCGCAACGAGCAGCGGACTTCTTCAGGGCTTGCACACGGCTTGGGATATCCTTCAGCCGAGTCATCATGGACTCCACGTCATTCTGAAGCTCTTCTCCGGGGAGTAGTTCTTGATCGATCTTGGACAAGGCGGATCTCAGTCGGATAATGTACCCCATGGAGCTTTCGAGACGCTCCTCCAGACGGAGAATGGCCATGGCGGCACTGTCCTTGAGGATCTGTCTGGAAGGGTCCAGATCCTTCTCCACTCGATCCGTCTCCAGCTCAAAGTTATAGCAGAATTCTATCAAAGGAAAATGGCTTGAGTCAGGGAAGGCGGAAGACTCTAGAGCAAACAGATAAAATCCACTCAGCAGCGCAGCTTACCTTCAAGTTTTTTGCCAATGTCCTCACCAAACTCTTGGACGTACTGCTCCAGCTCACCCTTCTTCTCAAGAAGCTTTGTGATCTGGTCATTCAGGGTTTTCTTCTCCTCTTCAAAGACGCTCGCTTGGGTGTTGTATGATACGTCTCCGTCGTATCTACTTTTCCAAACACTTTTGATCTTGTTTTGGACTCTAATTTGCATGATTTGAATGAAACTAACCCGGACTGACGCTGTTTTCAGCAGAAATACCATGGTGTTGTTTTTGTGCAGAAATCAACGTTCTCGGATTTGGACGAAACTTTTTGGAGAATTTTTATGGAATATATAAAAATTATTGGCACAAGAATCAACAGAAGAGGGGCCACCTGTTGCCCACAAGGCAACAGGGCGCGACCCCCCTAGGGCGCGCTCTGATGCCTTGTGGGGCCCACAGGCGGCCGTCTGACCAAATTTCAAGGCTATAAATTCTCTTTCCCCGAGAAAAAAAATAAGAGAAGTTTCATCACGTTTTACGATACGGAGCCGTCGCCACCTCCTGTTCTTCATCGGGAGGGCTGATCTGGAGTCCGTTCGGGGCTCCGGAGAGGGGGATTCGACGCTGTCGTCATCATCAACCATCCTCCATCACCAATTTCATGATGCTCACCACCGGGCGTGAGTAATTCCTTCGTAGGCTTTCTGGACGGTGATGGGTTGGATGAGATTTATCATGTAATCGAGTCAATTTGTTAGGGCTTTGATCCCTAGTATCCACTATGTTCTGAGATTGATGTTGCTATGACTTTGCTATGCTTAATGCTTGTCACTAGGGCCCGAGTGCCATGATTTCAGATCTGAACCCTTTATGTTTTCATGAATATATTTGTGTTCTTGATCCTATCTTGCAAGTTATATGCACCTATTACGTGTCATGATCTGCATACCCCAAGGTGACAATAATTGGGATTCTTTCTGGTGATTGCCGTAGTTTGAGGAGTTCATGTATTCACTAAGTGTTAATGCTTTGTTCTGGTTCTCTATTAAAAGGAGGCCTTAATATCCCTTAGTTTCCTTAAGGACCCCGCTGCCACGGGAGGGTAGGACAAAAGATGCCATGCAAGTTCTTACTATAAGCATGTATGACTATATACGGAATACATGCCTACATTACATTGATGAATTGGAGCTATTGTGTATCGCCCTAGGTTGTGAATGTTATATGATGAATATCATCCAACATAATTATCATCACCGATCCAATGCCTATGACTTTCTCATATTGGTTTCTGCTAAGTTACTTTGTTGCTACTGCTTTACACTTGCTGCAAACTGCTACTGTTACTATTGCTGTTACTATTGTTACTATTGCTACTGCTATCAAAGCTATCATATTACTGTGCTACTAAATACTTTGCTACAGATATTTTCTCTCCAGGTGTGGTTGAATTAACAACTCAACTGCTAATACTTGCAAATATTCTTTGGCTCCCCTTGTGTCGAATCAATAAATCTGGGTGAAATACTACCCGCGAAAACTGTTGCGATCGCCTATACTTGTGGGTTATCAAGACCTTTTTCTGGCGCTATTGCCGAGGAGCATAGCTCTATTTGTTGAGTCACTTGGGATTTATATCTGTTGATCACTATGAAGAATCTGAAAGACGGTAAGACCAAGATTATTCCCTCTAAGATGAGAGGAGGTAAGGAACTGCCATCACACTCTGCACTTGATTCACCTTCTGTTTTGAGTAGGCTTGCGACACCACCACCTGCTATTCATTTTGATATGTCGCAAGTTATTGATGATACTACTTCTGCTATGAAT
This sequence comes from Elymus sibiricus, assembly GCA_039707655.1. Taxonomy (NCBI): domain Eukaryota; kingdom Viridiplantae; phylum Streptophyta; class Magnoliopsida; order Poales; family Poaceae; genus Elymus; species Elymus sibiricus. The sequence continues at coordinate 196,267,390 of CM077666.1, read as the reverse complement.
GAAACTATTGATGATGCTAGTACTATGCTTGATAATACTGTGCCACTTGGTGAATTTCTTGATGAACAACTTGCTAAAGCTAAAGAAATTGAGAATGCTGGAAATGTTGAAACTCTTGAAAATTATGATTCACCTATTATGCCTAGCTCTTCTACTAGAGTTGAATCACCTGATGAACATGTCTTTGATAGGGAGACGACTAGGGCCATCCTTGCTTGTAAGGATAGAGATGAAGTTAAAACTTTGCTTGCTGAGATGAAAGAAAAATCTATGAGGGAGAGAATGAAATATGATCCTAAGTTTGCTACCTCTCCCATATTTGTTACTGATAAGGATTATGAATTCTCTGTCAATCATGAGTTAATTACTTTGGTTGAATCTGATCCTTTTCATGGTTATGAAACTGAAACTGTTGTGGCACATCTTACTAAGTTGAATGATATTGCCACCCTATTTGCTCATGAGGAAAAAATTCATTACTACTATATTCTTAAGTTGTTTCCTTTCTCATTAAAGGGTGATGCTAAGAAATGGTTTAATACTCTTTCTCCTGGTTGTGTGCGTAGTCCCTAGGATATGATATATTACTTCTCTGAAAAATATTTTCCTGCTCATAAGAAACAAGTTGCCTTGCAGGAAATATTTAACTTTGTGCAAATTGAAGAAGAGAATCTCCCTCAAGCTTGGGGGAGGCTTCTCCAATTACTTAATGCTTTGCCTGATCATCCTCTTAAGAAGAATGAAATACTTGATATCTTTTATAATGGACTAACTGATGCTTCTAGGGACTACCTAGATAGTTGTGATGGTTGTGTTTTCAGGGAACGAACTGTTGGACAAGCTGAATAACTATTGAATAATATATTGAAGAATGATAATGAGTGGACACTTCCTGAACCACCACCTAAGCCAACTCCGAAGAAGAGAGGTATTCTATTCCTCAGTCCAGAAGATATGCAAGAAGCTAAGAAATCTATGAAAAAAAAGGTATTAAAGCTGAAGATGTTAAGAATCTACCACCTATTGAAGAAATACACAGACTTGATATCCCGACACAGGTAGTGGAGGTAAATTCTCTCACTAGATTTGATGAAGGTGATATTTCGTATAATAAATCTGCTAGTCAATGCCTGTATGAATTTGATAATTACATCATTAAACAGGAACACTTTAATATGTATGTTAGCAATCAACTAAAATGGAATTCCATCATGATTGAACGCTTGAGTGATTTGATGTTTAGAACTGCTAATGATGTTAAATGCTTGAGTAAACATGCTTCTATGGTTTAGACTCAGTTAGAACAAATTGCTAAGTCACAAAATGATTTGCTTGATGAGATGAATAATAAAAAGAATGATCATGCTGTTAGAGTTGTTACTAGAGGAGGTAGAATGACTCAGGATCCTCTATATCTTGAAGGTCATCCTAAAAGAATTGAACAAGACTCTCAAAGAAATAATATTGATGCATCTAGTCCATCTAAGAAGAAAAAGAAAAAGAAAAATGATAGGACTTTGCATGCTTCTAGTGAACCTGAGATAGAAAAACCTCCTGAGAATCAAAATGATGCTTCTATTTCTGATGCTGAGACACAATCTGGTAATGAACATACACCTAGTGATAATGATAATGACAATGATAATGATAATGACAATGATAATGATAATGAAGATGTTCATGTTGATGCTCAACCAGATAATGGTGTAGAGGTAGAACCTGCTGTTGATCTTGATAACCCACCTACTAAGAATAAAAGATATGATAAAAGAGACTTTGTTGCTAGAAAACATGGAAAGGAAAGAGAACCATGGGTTCAAAAACCTATGCCTTTTCCTACTAAACCATCTAAAAATAAGGATGATGAAGACTTTGAGCGCTTTGTTGAAATGCTTAGACCTGTCTTTTTGCGCACTCGTTTGATTGATATGTTGAAAATGTCTCCTTATGCTAAATATATGAAAGATATTGTCACTAATAAAGGAAAGATACATGAAGCTGAAATTTCCACCATGCTTGCAAATTATTCTTTTAAGGGTGGAGTACCTAAAAAGTTAGGAGATCCGGGAATACCTACTATACCATGCTCCATTAAAAGAAGTTATGTCAAAACTGCTTTGTGTGATTTGGGAGCCGGTGTTAGTGTTATGCCTTTCTCTTTACTAGAATAAACTCACACCTACTGAAATATCTTTGCAAATGGCTGATAAATCCACTGCTATACCTATTGGAATTTGCGAGGATGTTCCTGTTGTAGTTGCAAATGTTACTATCTTGACAGACTTTGTTATACTTGATATGCTCGAGGACGACAACATGTCGATTATCCTTGGAAGACCCTTTTTGAATACTGCAGGGGCTGTTATTGATTGCAATAAAAGCAAGGCCACTTTCCATGTCAATGGTAATGAGCATACGGTTTATTTTCCGAAGAAACAAAGTTCGGTGAACGGTATCAATTGTATTAAAAAAGTTTCAACAATTACTATTGGAGGCTTCAAATTTCCTCTTCCTACTGTCAAAAAGAAATATGAAATTCTTATTGTTGGGGAGATGCATATCCCCGTTGAGGTAACTTAGTGTTATACGAAAATTCTTCGGTTTCATGTCACTCAGAAATAGTTTGTTAATAAGACTTGATCAACCTTATTAATGGATTCTTTTTGAAGGGCATGTGGTCGATGAATTTAGTAAGCACAACTTTCTGTAATCTTAGTTTGCTCTCTGTTATTTATAGTTTAAATAAAATAAAGTGCCATGATTATCCTATTTTCTGAATTATCCGTGCAATAAAAAATGACCAAAAAATAAAAGTGCTCAGAATGCAATAAAATTTTGACATGATTTTTTCTGGAATATATTAGAATTTTTGGCACTGAGAACAACCCAGGGGGGGTGCACCTGTTGCCCACAAGGCAACAGGGCGCGGCCACACCCCCAGGGCGCGCCAAGATGCCTTGTGGGTCCCACAGGGATCCACTCGCTTATCCATTCAGCCCACTTCATCTCCTACCTCCAGAAAAAAATCTTTGTAGCTCTCTCTCTCTCGTGTTCTTGCTCCCAAACCTGAGATTTTCGATCTCTTTGCTCGGAGCTCCGTTTCCGAAACTATTTTGAGGGATTGCTCCTTGGTATGTGACTCTCCCATCGCTCCAATTAGTTTTTGCTTTAGTGGATTATATTTTGCATAAATTGTTGCTATTGGTGCTACTGAAAATGAGCTTGCATGTTGAATTCTTTGAGTTCTAAGTAGTTTGAATGCTTGATATAGCCTCTAGGCACTTGTATGAGTAGTTGCTATCAAACTTGTGAAGTTTTGTTAACATCTTTTTGTGGTCCAAATTTTTTTTAAAATTTGTTCTTAGGAAAATGAACTTTCTTCGGAGGGGTTCTTCGAGCCGGAGCTCCAAGGGTATCCTTGGGGATGCCCACGACCACGACCTCAACATTCCGCACAGGACGGAGGTCCGACCGTGCGAGTGGCCTCACAACACCTTCATGGACGAAGCCGGGTTCCGTCAAGAGTTTGCATAATTTGTTGCGAACGCTGGGCTGACCGACTTCCTCGCAGATGAGTGTGACCAGCACCACATTCTTACAAATTCCTTTGTTCAAAATTTTTATTTCATGCCAAGGCTCGATATCCCCATGGTGCGTTTCGATTTATATGCTGAACATCATGAGTTGACGCTAGATGAGTTTTGTGAGATCTGCTTGATCCCTTCTGATGGGGATTTGAGGGAGCCTCGGCCTGAGGAGTTCGAGGACTTCCTTCGCACTTTGACTGTGGGGGAATTTAGGGGCGTTTCAAAAGCCCGTGTTACTAGATTGCATTTTCCTGTTGTGCACTACTTTGCTTTATTCATAGGGAAATGTTTGACTGCTAGGGAGGAAGGTGGTACGCTCAGTGCCCCTGATCTCGCCATCTTGCGTCGTGCTATTTACGGCGATAACACTTTTAGCTTGGGTGCTATCATTGTATGCCACTTACACACCAATAGAACTAAGGGTAAAATCCATGGCGGTATTTATGCTTCGCGTCTTGCGAAACGTTTTAATGTTGCTATCCACCCAAATGACTATTTGCTGCCCAAGGCCTATTTAGACCAACAGTGCATGATCGATCACCACTTTATTGATGAACCTGAACCTCCTCAATATATTCGTTATAACCTGGTTTTCAGCGAGACAACTCATGATATTATTCCATTGCCTGCACCTTCTTTGTTTGACTCTCATGCCAGGAACGGATACACCATCATGCCGGCGGACATCACAGCTTACAGGAACGAGCTGGTAGCAGCGGAGAACGAGGTCCAGCAGTGGGACCCTCAGGTGCCTCCGCCCCCGTACTATCCGCCCGGTCCTGATGGATATTACGGGTGGTGATTACCAAGCTAGGCCAAAAGCCTAAGCTTGGGGGAGTACGTATCTCTCACCGACATTACATTCATGTTCACACATTCATTCTAGTTGTCGGTGTTCATACTTTTTCATTGTATCATCCATGTTAGTTTTATTTTCGCTTTCTTCTTGTGTGTTTGAAAAACTTCAAAAACCCAAAAATATTTCTCGCTTCTTTTCGGTTTTTCTTCCCCGTTTGATAGTTCGTAGTATTAAAAGAAAACCCAAAAAGATTTCTCGTTTCTTCTTTTGCTTGTTGGGAGCTCTCCCGTGTAAATAGTTTTTCTCGCTTTTCGTTTTTCTTCTTTAATTTGCTTTCTTCAGAAAAACTAAAAACTCCAAAAATATTTCAGTGTGTTTCTCTGAATTTCTTTTCTTTTCGTTTAGTTGTCGTAGGGAGAAGACCACGATGAAAATTTTGAGTGGTTCTCATATGCTTTATTGTTGATCTAACGAAGAGCCAATATTACCTTGTCTTCTCCCTTGAATAAAATGTTTGCAGATTTCAGCTTAGTCCACGGAACACTTGCACTATTATTATTTTCACATCATTCGGTCGTGCAAGTAAAAGGCAATAATGACGATGATTTGATGAAGTGACTGTGGCAAAGAAAAGCTGGTATGAACTCTTCTTGTTTTTGTTTTTGTAAATATGTTTAACTCAGTACCCATGATTCAGCATATTATGAGTAAACATGTTTGGGATGACAATTAGAGATTATAGTTGCTCATGCCATGCTTAAGTAGCTAGGAGTGGATAATGATTTATCTTGGATGTCAACATGCATTAAAATGGTTATGATGTGTATGTTAATATGGTATCCTCCTCTGAATGTTTCAAGTGGCTTGACTTGGCGCATGTTCACACATGTAGTTGATTCAAAACCAACATAGCCTCCACGATATTTATGTTAAGGGTGTTTAAATCCTACTCATGCTAGTATTCAATGTTAATTATTCTCAATGCATGATCATGACCGTTTTCGCTCTCCAGTTGGTCGCTTCTCAACCTATTTGCTAGCCTTCACCTGTACTAAGCGGGAATTCTGCTTGTGCATCCACAATCCTTAAACCAAAGTTGTTCCAGATGAGTCCACTATATCTACCTATAAGCGGTATTACTCTGATGCTCCAAGTAAATTTGCATGTGCCACCTCTAAACATTCAAATAAACATCCGTTTTGTGTGCCCGTACCGCTCATGGAACGACAGGGGGCGGTCAGTATCTTCCATGCTAAGCGGGTTATTCTGGAGATGAGTGTTTATTCACTTGTCATTGCACGAGAGAGGCTGGTATTTGGGATGCCCATTCCTATGCTCGAAATCAAAAATACATAATGCAAACATATGCAAACAATGCAACTATAACAGCAATCTGCCAAAACAGAACAGTCTGTAAAAGGGGAATAAGAATCCATACTTCCCTAACTCCAAAAATTCTGAAAAATTACCACGTGACAGAGAACTCATGCATGCTTACTGTGTAAAAATTTCAGATTTTTATCATGTTCTGACTATTCAGGAATATTCTGGACATAACAGAAAACTTTCTGTTTTCAAACAGCAACACATAAACTTGCAAACTGAGCATGGTAAAGGCAATAATTGGCATTTTATTGAACTAAAAGACACAAAACATGATTATTGATAGCAGCAAGCAAATATCCACAAAATAAAATGACGCTCCAAGCAAAACTCATATTATGTGACGAATAAAAATATAGCTCCGAGTGAGGTTACCGATAGTGTTGAAGACGAAAGAGGGGATGCCTTCCGGGGCATTCCCAAGCTTAGTTGCTTGGGTCTTCCTTGAATATTACCTTGGGGTGCCTTGGTCATCCCCAAGCTTAGGGTCTTGCCCAAAACTTGAAAACTTCAATCACACAAAACTTAACGGAACTTCGTGAGATAGGTTAGTATGATAAAAATAAATCATCCACTTAGGTACTATCAAGACAAGATTCATAATTGTTCCCTCATAATGCCTATTGTATTCTATCATTTCCACAATTTATATTACTCAATATAAGCTATGGAAACACTAAAACAAGCAAACTATGCATCGAAAACAGAATCTGTCAAAAACAGAACAGTGTGTAGTAAGTGATTTAAAAACCATACTTCTGTACCTCCAAAAATTCTGAAAACTTAGGAAAACGTAAAAAATTTGTAATCCAATACTGTGTAAAAATTTCAGAATTTTCTCACGCTCCAGTACAGAATAGAAATTCCAGCACTGGACGCAAAAGTTTGTGTTTTTGCACAGAATCAAATCAACAAGTATCCACACTATCCCAAAGGCTTTACTTGACACATTTATGAAAGAAAACATATGAAACATGATTACTAAAGTAGATTAATCATGTGGACACACAAAAACAGTAGGTACAAATATTGGGTTGTCTCCCAACAAGCGCTTTTCTTTAATGCCTTTTAGCTAGGCATGATGATTTCAATGATGCTCGCATAAAAGTGAAGAATTGAAACATAAAGAGAGCATCATAAAACATAAGGAAAGAACATTTAAGCATAACCCACTTCCTATGCGTAGGGATTTTGTGAGCAAACAATTTGTGGGAAGAAGAATCAACTAGCATAGGAAGGCAAAACAAGCATGACTTCAAAACTTTCAACACATAGAGAGGAAACTTGATATTATTGCAACACCTACAAGCATATGATCCTCTCTCATAATAATTTTCAGTAGCATCATGAATGAATTCAACAATATATCTATCACATAAAGCATTCTTTTCATGATCCACAAGCATAGAATTTTTATTACTCTCCACATAAGCAAATTTATTCTCATTCATAATAGTGGGAGAAAATTCAATGAAATAACTATCATGTGATACTTGATTGTCATAATCCAATTGAAAATTAAAATCATGATGACAAGTTTCATGGTTATCATTATTCTTTATAGCATACATGTCATCACCATAATCATCATAGATAGCAACTTTGTTGTCATAATCAATTGAAACCTCTTCCAAAATAGTGGATTCATCATTAAATAAAGTCATGACCTCTCCAAATACACTTTCATCAATATAATCATCATAAATAGGAGGCATGCTATTATCATAATAAATTTTCTCAACAAAACTTGGGGGACTAAAAATATCATCTTCATCAAACATAGCATCCCCAAGCTTATGGCTTTGCATATCACTAGCATCATGGATGTTCATAGAATTCATACTAACAACATTGCAATCATGCTCATCATTCAAAGATTTTATGCCAAACATTTTATTGAATTCTTCTTCTATCAATTGAGCACAATTATCGGAATCCTTATTTTCAAGAAAGACATTATAAAGATGAATAATACGAGGCAACCTCAATTCCATATATTTTTGTAGTTTTCTTTTATAAACCAAACTAGTGATAAAACAAGAAACTAAAAGATTCAATTGCAAGATCTAAAGATATACCTTCAAGCACTCACCTCCCCGGCAACGGCGCCAGAAAAGAGCTTGATGTCTACTACACAACTTATTCTTGTAGACTCGTGTTGGGCCTCCAAGCGCAGAGTTTTGTAGGACAGTAGCAATTTTCCCTCAAGTGGATGACCTAAGGTTTATCAATCCGTGGGAGGCGTAGGTTGAAGATGGTCTCTCTCAAACAACCCTGCAACCAAATAACAAAGAGTCTCTTGTGTCCACAACACACCCAACACAATGGTAAATTGTATAGGTGCACTAGTTCGGCGAAGAGATGGTGATACAAGTGTAGTATGGATAGTAGATATAGGTTTTTGTAGTGCGAACAATAAAAAACAACAAGGTAGCAAGTAACAAAAGTGAGCATAAACGGTATTGCAATGCTTAGAAACAAGGCCTAGGGTTCATACTTTCGCTAGTGCAATCTCTCAACAATGCTAACATAATTGGATCATATAACCATCCATCAACGCGCGATAAAGAATCACTCCCAAGTTCCTATTAGCGGAGAACATAAGATAGAAATTGTTTGTAGGGTACGAAACCACCTCAAAGTTATACTTTCCGATCGATCTATTGAGCTATTCCTATAAGTGTCACAAACAGCCCTAGAGTTCGTACTAAAATAACACCATATGATACACATCAACCAACTCTAATATCACCTAGATACTCCAATGTCACCACAAGTATCCGTGAGTTGATTATATGATATGCATCAAACAACTTCATAATCATAATATTCAATCCACACAAAGAACTCCAAGGAGCACCCCAAAGTTTCTATCGGAGAAAAGATAATGAAAACGTGCATCAACCCCTATGCATAGATTACCCCAATGTCACCACGGGAATCCGCGAGTTGAGTGCCAAAACATATATCAAGTGAATCAATATAATACCCCATTGTCACCACGGGTATTCATATGCAAGACATACATCAAGTGTTCTCAAATCTGAAATATTCAATCCGACAATAACGAAACCTCAAAGGGAAAAGTTTCGATTCATCACAACAAAGATAGAGAGGGAAGAAACACCATATGATCCAACTATATTAACAAAGCTCGCGATACATCAAGATCGTGCCAAATCAAGAACACGAGAGAGAGAGATAAAACACATAGCTACTGGTACAAACCCTCAGCCCCGAGGGTGAACTACTCCCTCCTCGTCATGGAGACCGCCGGGATGATGAAGATGGCCTCCGGTGATGCTTTCCCCCCTCCGGCAGGGTGCCGAAAAAGGGCTGTAGATGAGATCATGGAGGTACAGAGGCTTGCGGCGGCGTAAAAACTCATCTAGGTTAACTTTCAGGGGTTTCTGAATATATATGTTTTTTCAGCGTTGGAATCACGCAAAGAGGTGCCACAGGGGGCCCACGAGGCACCAGGGCATGCCTGGGGGGGGGGGGGGCAGGCGCGCCCAGGTGGCTCGTGGGGCCTCTATGGCTCTTCTGCTGCTTCCCCGAAGCTTCCTGGGTCCGTTTCCTTCCAGAAAAAATCGTCAAAAAGTTTCGCTGCATTTGGACTTCATTTGATATGGATTTTCTGGAAAACCAAAAACAAGCAGAAAACAGCAACTGGCACTGGGCACTAGGTCAATATGTTAGTCCATAAAAATCATATAAAAGTGCACCAAAATCATACAAAGCTATAATAAACATGGCATGAATACTTCATAAATTATAGATACGTTGGAGACGTATCAGATGGTGATGGGTTGGATGAGATTTATCATGTAATCGAGTCAATTTGTTAGGGCTTTGATCCCTAGTATCCACTATGTTCAGAGATTGATGTTGCTATGACTTTGCTATGCTTAATGCTTGTCACTAGGGCCCGAGTGCCATGATTTCAGATCTGAACCCTTTATGTTTTCATGAATATATTTGTGTTCTTGATCCTATCTTGCAAGTTATATGCACCTATTACGTGTCATGATCTGCATACCCCAACGTGACAATAATTGGGATTCTTTTCGGTGATTGCCGTAGTTTGAGGAGTTCATGTATTCACTAAGTGTTAATGCTTTGTTCCGGTTCTCTATTAAAAGGAGGCCTTAATATCTCTTAGTTTCCTTAAGGACCCCGCTACCACGAGAGGGTAGGACAAAAGATGTCATGCAAGTTCTTACTATAAGCACGTATGACTATTTACGGAATACATGCCTACATTACATTGATGAATTGGAGCTATTGTATATCGCCCTAGGTTGTGATTGTTATATGATGTGGCACCCCGGCTCAGAGGACCGGTTTACCTTATGTTCCCAACCCAGAGATCAAGTCTTCTGGAAACACACAATAACTTGGAATAGAACAGAACTGATCTTTATTGATATTATACAAGTACAAGCTTGGATATTACATGGGATAGTGAGGCCAGAAGCACTACTCGTGCTATGACAGTATCTACATTATTTATGAAACATCTCAAGGGCCTCAGTACTAGTGGAAAGACTACAGCGTAGCGGAACATCGTGTGGAACACTCCATCCCATAGGGACACTGCCGGGACACGACCTAGTTAGCGTAGCACGAACCGTCGGGATCTCCATCACTGGCTTCTCCTGTATCTGGCATGATATGCCAGGTGAGTACTTGGAATGTACTCGCAAGCTCACAACAACCAAAACAGTGCAGCAAACAACAGCATGGCAATGATAATGTTAAATGCTTTAGTATGCTCACTTACTATTGCCGGTTATCAACTTACTCTCTTCCAGGTTCACTCCATGACACCCGGAGAACTCGTGACCCATCGGTCACTTCTGAGCATGAGACCAGTTCTTCCATCATTATTATTAATGCGGTTGACCACACAGTGTGACCTAGTGCGGACTGTGTCCAATACCGTGGACGTGGCTATTTGAATAGATTCTTACACTCTGCAGAGGTTGCGCACATTACCCACACCATGGACTTTCATCCAACAAAACTTGCCTAACCCGTGACCCTTCTATCGTACCACCGACAATCATCCCCCGTCCGAGTCATGCCCTGGGTGGCCCCTGTGTCACTCCTGACACCTACCACCGTCGTGGCCAACTAAACTGTCCCAAACGGGGACGCCGGCAAATAGCTAAACTTGGGCTCACGAGGTTATCGTCGTCTACCTGATCAGGGCAGCACGCACGCATAACCTCCCCTCTTTGGTGGTACCGGTAAAAGAGCACGCGGTCAGACCAAGTCAAGGCCGTCCCATTCCGGCAGATGTGGCTGCACGGGTAAGTCCGGGTCGGTGGCACTTAATCAACCATCAAAGTGAATTTAACATGTAAAGTGGTTGGTCAAATTAGTTATGTTGGACCAATGAACTAGCATGGCAGGGTTATTGCAATATAATCAAACAATATGAAATATAGCATATTTAAATTGAATTAAGTGCAAAATAGTCCATTATAAAGCCAATACTATTGCTATGCCTTATGCAATGGATGATGTGGCTTGCCTTGCTCAAGTGGAGTGTCTACAAACTCCTGGTCTTCAAATCCACAGCAATTTCCTTCTGAAAGCATTTTTAAATAGAAAAATAAAATGTTACATAAAGCCTTTCTGTTTGCCAAAAATTCTGTGAACATTGGAAAAATACCAAATTTGGCCAGAAAATAGAGGGGCTCAATACAAAACTAATGCAAAAAGAATCAATTCAATTGGACTTGTGGTTTAAAAGATAGAGCTGGTCAAAGGTGCTGGTCAAAGGTGCTGGTCAAATTGGACTAAAAATAAATTTAAATTGAAAATTAGAAAACCTCCAGCGGGCCACGTCGAAAGCTTAAAGTGGAAATACGCTTCCACTTATACCGCTTCGGGCGCGGGCCTGAGCCGCTGACAGGTGGGGTCGGCCTATCATATTTAAACAGAGGGGAGAGAGGAACAGAGTACCGCGGCGCTCCGGCGATAGTCGCCGGCGATAGAGACGGTAGCGAGGTCGGGAGACGATGGGGATGGGTCGAGCACTCGGAGACGAAGACGCACGTACCCGCAGCTTGGCGAGAGGTGGCCGGACGACGTCGCCTCCTTCCTCTCCGGCGGCGGCTGCTCTCGGTGGTCGTCAGAGATGGCAACTCTGACAGCAGTTCGGCTAGGGGAGAGGTCCGGCAGGGCTACGGAAGTGCTCTGAGCTCGAATATGAGGTCGGGCAGAGCTAGGGTGGGGTGGAGCATGCTGGTGCGGAGTGGGGGATCAGCGGCAGTACTCCGGCGAGCTGCGAAGCCAGAGGGCCTCTCGGCCTTGGCACGGCGAGTTGAGCTCGATTGGAGGTGGAGGAGGTGCGGTGAGGAGCTGGGACGGGTGGGGCGAGCTATTTATAGGCGGGGAGGAGGGTTCCCAAACCGGGCGGCGCTGTGGCCACGTCGCCAGAGCAAGGACGGCGAGGTGGCTGTCGCGGCGCGGGCGAGGTGACGGCGGAGAGCAGGCGAGTTAATGCGACACGATAGCTCAACGGGAGGAAGAGGACAGCCAGCACACCGTACTGTGGCCGCACGGGCGCAACAGTGCGGCGCTGCGGTGGCGGCCGGCGAGGGTGATTCCGGCGAGGGGAAGGATCTGGAGCGGGGTACGTGGGTGGCGGCGACAATGTCGGCACCACCAGACAACGTACGGTGACGCGGGACGGCCGGAGCGGTCGCGTCCGACGTGGTCGGCGCACAGAGCACGTGCACAGGCATCCAGTGCCGTGCTCACCATGGGTGCTGGCACCTGGAGGCCATGCACGCCTGGCACACCTTGTCCAATGCGTCGACCCTAGGTCCCTTAGCCTCCTTGTGCCACTGAATCGGCTAGATACACTCTGAGTTGAAGTGTAGCACCAAGAATAGTTTTTGAACAGAAACTTGAGAGGGATCCAGAGCATGGATGAATTGTGAATGAAGCCAAGTGACTTGTCTGGGATGATCTAGGTTGGAAGGACTATCTGCTGGCAAGTTTTGAGAAATTTCTGCAAAGATTTGCACATAGTTCATGTACAAACCCTATACTGATCCAGAAACTTGGTGAGGAAGATGCACTCACATGGATGACCTACTGAAGCTAAAATTTGGTGTTTGGGAGTTATTTGATGAAGACAAGATGCCATAAAAATTTCAGCTCCAATGGGTACCTCTAGCTGGTACTTCCTTCACAAAGGTCTGAAATGACCAGAAGCTTGTCAGAATATTTTTGCTGAAAAATTGAACTGGACTAGGAGATGTTTTTGGATATTGTGGCAAGATATGACCCCTAGTATCTCAGGGGTTTATTTGAGAATTTTCCGAGTTGTGGAAATACATGTTGCTTCACAAAGGGTCAATTTTGTCCAGAAGATAAAAGGAATATTCTGGACAAAATTTTGTACTGGCTAATGAAGTATTTTTGAAGATTGTGGGAGTAGATGATCTCAAGAATGTGTGGTATTAATTTGGGATTTTTCTGGTCAACAGAAGTATAGGTTGCTTCACAACCCATAGTGGAAATGAATATTATCAGAGGAAGAAATGAATTATTTTGAGAGGATAAAAATTAGGGTTTGATCCAGCAGGGTTTTAGAGAGAAAATGAGAGCCTTGGCACACTTGGAAAAACAATGGAAGTGTGCCCAAGTCCAAAGTCCAAAGAATTGACTCCAAAAACCATCAAATGGCAAATACAACCAGAAAAGTTTTGAAAAGAAAAAGTTTGAAAAACCAGGGTGTCACATATGATGAATATCATCCAACATAATTATCATCACCGATCCAATGCCTACGACTTTCTCATATTGGTTTCTGCTAAGTTACTTTGTTGCTACTGCTTTACACTTGCTGCAAACTGCTACTGTTACTGTTGCCGTTACCACTGTTACTATTGCTACTGCTATCAAAGCTATCATATTACTGTGCTACTAAATACTTTGCTGCAGATATTTTATCTCCAGGTGTGGTTGAATTGACAACTCAACTGCTAATACTTGCAAATATTCTTTGGCTCCCCTTGTGTCGAATCAATAAATCTGGATGAAATACTACCCGCGAAAACTGTTGCGATCCCCTATACTTGTGGGTTATCACTGTGCTTCACCTCCCACTCGGCGTTGGCCTTCCTGAGCTCGAAAATTTCATTCTTGGCTGTTTCAGCAGCAGCCTTCAGGGTCCTGATCTCCTCCTCAAGCTTGCTGACCGAAGCCAGCTTCTCTTCAGCAGCCTTGGTCTTGCTCCTGGCTTCCTTCTGCGCCAGCTCCTTGTCCTTGTCCTCCAGGGCCTGCTTCATGGTGTCTAAAGAAATAGAAGTCCTCAGCCTCATTACAAGTTGAGCATTCTCACCACGGACATCTGAAGAAGCAACCGACTCGGATCAAAAGGAAAACACGACTCGGCTAATGGTCAAACAACAGGGCTTACCTCCAAGGGTATTCTTCTCCTTCTCAAGGCGACTACTCCTGTGCTTCTCCGCGTCCAAGTCCACTCTGAGCTGCACCACCTCCTTCTCCAAGTCGGCGTAGTGGGTTCCCAGCTCGCAGGCCCTCTGTGGCAAAACAAGGAAGTTATCAGTCGGAAGAAGGAACAAGCTTGACCAGTATCAGACCCTGAAGTACCCTCTTACATCCGAGTCAGCAATGAAGAAGATCGAAGACAACAACACACTTGTCTTCATCATCGACCTTAAGGCAGACAACCTCGATCAGCTCGAAGCTTCATAGTTTGTCAAGCGTCCCACTCGGCCCGCCAAGTGAGGAAGGACACTCCGAGTGTCACATATATAAAAAAAACTCTAAGACTATCGCCGACTGCTTCCAGTTGACGGTAGCCTCGGGGACTACACCCAGTGGGTGCACTCAGCGTGCCCCCACTGGAAAGTGACTTGTGTTGAGCTAAAAAAAAGCTTATGTGCGAGTTCTATCAGACTCCCACCGATTGCCCGCAATCGATAGCAGTCTCGGGGACTACACCCAGTGGGTGCACTCAGCATGCCCCCACCGGAGAAAACACACTCGGTAAAGACTCCGGTTAACCCGTGTGGAAATAGCGACAGTTCAGAGTTCTAAGACTCCCGCCGACTGTTTCCAGTCAACGGGAGCCTCAGGGACTACACCCAGTGGGTGCACTCAGCGTGCCCCCACTGGAGAAAAACGAACACCTAGTGGGTGTGCCCCGCGCAAACCCACTGACGGAAGTTCAGTTTCAAATTCAAAACAAAAACTTCGAGCAACACTTACAATGGTACTTACTCGGGCGTTGGTCTTCAAAGCCTCGCTGGCGTCGTACGCTTCCCTCAGCCGATTGTTCATCACCTCCACCTGGATCAAAGCTTCCTTACTCGCTCCCACCTGGTCCTCTGGGACCCTGTGCAAGGCGAAAGCAGTAGCAGGAGCTGATTGTGGCATGGGTGTGGGCTCAGGAGGCGGCACAGTGAGCACCAACGAAGAACTGGCCTGCGTCGGAGGACTTGGACCAGCGGGCTTCCTGGTAGCCTTAGCAGGAGAAACTCGGGTCTTCTGGCCGGGCGAAGCCTCCTGCATCTCGATGTCCGTTCCAGTCAGCACCACATTGTCGACCTCTGGGTTCGGCGGGTTGGCCTTGTCGTCCTCGTCCAGATGGATGACTTCGGTTGGGGCTGTGAGAACATTCGGGAGACAATGTCGAGTTATAAACCACTCAGTCAAGATTCAAGTCGAATGGCAATCAGAAAAACCTTACCCTTGGAAGTAGCAGCGTCGGTAGCATCACCCTCAGTCTAGCCTCGCTTTGGAGCGTCCGGGTCTGGTGAAGTCGTTGACGTCTCATTGCTGCAAGATAGGAGATCACTCGGTAACTCAGACGAATGAAAATTACAGGGGAAAGAGAGCTGGTCCCAAGTACTTACATTGAAGCCAGTGGCACCGCCACTTTGATCTTCGGCACCGCCACCTTTCGGGGCTTGGCAGAGACTTGCTTCGGCTGTTTGGGTTGTTTCTCTGCCGAATCAGCAGCCTCCGCCCTCAGGCGCTTCACTCCGCACGAAGAAGCCGAAGCAGTCGGCCTTGAATCACTCGGCGCCTGAGTGTTCTTTGCTTTGGTACTTGGGTCGTTCTTTTCCTTGGTGCGGCGCTCCCGAGGAACAGTCTCAG
The DNA here is from genome assembly GCA_039707655.1 of Elymus sibiricus. NCBI lineage: Eukaryota > Viridiplantae > Streptophyta > Magnoliopsida > Poales > Poaceae > Elymus > Elymus sibiricus. Next base: position 196,251,472 of record CM077666.1, on the reverse strand, counting down.
ACGGGGAAGACTCAGCTTCCTCACCCTCCTCAGTGTCGCTCGCGTCTTCGTCACTTCCCTCCTCTTCCTCGTCGTTGCCCTCCTCCTCCTCGTCGCTGTCATCCGGGTGCTGGCGCTCGGTGTCGCTCGTCACGTCCTTTGGGTCACGGTCGACGGCGATACCTGCGAAAGCATCTTCTAGAAACTCTGCAAAAAGAAGCCACTCATCGAAACATCGGCATGCGTGAAAGAACTGTCGTATAGAGCACTCGGGTGAAGAGTGAACTTACATCGATCGGCTGATTGTCCAAGTCGTACGGGGGTACCCTCCTGGCTCCGCGCGGGTTGTCTCGCGCTGAGGTGATCTCCTTGATCTTGCCCTCGAGGGCCTTCGCCGACAAGATGCCAGGATGCACTCGAGTGGGATCACTCGGCCCCTGGTACTGCCACATAGGGTGCGCTCTATCCTGCAGCGGCTGGATCCGCCGACTGAGGAATGCCTCCAGCAAGTCCATCCCGTCGACTCCGGCTCGTACCACTCCCACCAAAGCATCCACCAAGATTCCCACGTCCACCTTCTCTTCCTTGACGACTGTGAGCGATGGAGGAGCAGCGACTCTTGCCGCCGAGTACGGAGGCAACCCAATTGGGCTCCCTTCACTCGGGACGTCCTTGCAGTAGAACCAGATGTCCTGCCAGCCCTTGACGGAGTCGGGGAAGCTCATCTTGGGGAAGGCCGAGTGCCCCCTGAGCTGGATCCCTAATCCGCCGCACTGCTGCGTCACACTGGTCTTGGCGCCCCTGGGCGAGTCCTTCTTCACCGTCATCGACCGACAGGTGAAAATATACTTGAACAACCCCCAATGGGGGTAGCAGCCGATGAAGTTCTCACACAGCGAGACGAACGCTGCCAAGTAGACCACCGCATTCGGCGGAAGGTGGTGGAGCTGCGCCCCAAAGAAATCTAAGAACACACGAAGGAAGGGGTGTGGAGGCATCGAAAAACCTCGCTCGACGTGGGTGACGAGGAGGACCCACTCGTCGGCATTCGGGGCAGGCTCAACCTCGTTCGCCTCGGGTAGCCTCCAGTCGCCCACAGGGATCAGTCCCTCATCCTCCAGCTCTTTCAGCCGGCCCTCCGTCACCCGCGAGGGGACCCAGTCCCCCTGGACGCGGCCCGCCGCTGCGCCGCCACTCGAAGACGCACCCTTCCCCGCCTTCTTCGCCCTCTCTAGCCTGGCGGTCGTGTCCTTCACCATGGTTTCAGGCGCTCGGGAGCTCGAGGCGGAAGAGCGAGAGGAAGAGGAGAGTGGAGGACGCGAGGAGAAAAGGGGATCTGAAATTTACCCTAGCCCACGCAGACTTTATACCGCGGGTGAAATTTCGTCAGGCGGAATCCCGGCCATAGATCTCTGGATCGGACGGAGCTCGCGGGGAGTGCGCGCAGACATATCGGGACACGTAGCGGTTGTCAGGGCGAAAATCGAGGCGCCACGCCCCACTTTCCCCACTAGCCGCGACGTAACCGCTTCTGCGCGCGCACGCGCGATTTTGAATCCCAGAAATTCCACAGCGAATCGGCCTGATAGATCGCATCCGCATCGTTTCCTAAGAAACACTCGTCGGCCCGACCGACCGCCTTCCACAGGTCTTCGTGCACTCGGACACGTTAAACACCCGACTGGAGTCACCTCCAGGATTGCGAAAGGACGAGCTCGACGCCCCTCCGCGGGTTAACTTGGCCCTTTCACTAGGCTCCAAGGCGCGTGTCTCGTAAATTTGGACTCGGAGCTGGCCTGCGCTGGCGTTCCTCCGGGATATGGAGTGGCATCTCTCCGGAGATTCAGTCCACGCGCCGGCGTCGTTACTCGAGTTTCATGGCATGCCTTCACTCGGCCCCAAGCCCCTCTCTCCTGAGAGGCGCGCGGATGCCACCAAGTTTTGTCTAGCAATCGGCACCATCCGATCATTCGGAAGTTCTTTAGTCCAGAATCGGTTGCGGCTTCTCCCAAGGATAACCGCGGGATGAGCAGAGGTCGAGCGCCTCCGAAGCACTCGGACCCCTCCGAAAGCTCAGCCCACTCGTCCTGATTAAGCCCCAACTGATTCGGGGGCTAATGATGGGGTCACCTACCACCGGTAGGGACAAGGACCTGACATCTAGGGGCCACCTAAGGCCCACACTATTATTCAGAGACCCCTGGGTCACAAGTGCAACCGGATGCACACTACAAAGGATTCACTCGGACCCTGCACGGACATCACTCGGATGGACGTCTACTCCCTAGTCGGCCAGACATCATCACTCGGACACAGGAGACGCACGGACGGCGTGGAGCTGCAATGGTCGAGTAGTCCTCAATTAGACTTTAAGCATAGTTATGGCTACCGTTACCAGTAACTGCCATAGTCATAGCTGTGTTAAACAGAGTTAAACGCCATTAATCGTTGTACTTATTGTCATTAATGTCCGGCGATGTGGTGGCTGAGAGGCTGCGGCGCACTCCTATATAAGCCACCCTCTCACTCCGTTGCAAGGGTTAAGCACTCATTGTAATCAGATACCCCTAGAGAAAACAAGCCTCAGGGCACGAGACGTAGGGCTTTTACCTCCTCCGAGAGGGGCCTGAACTCGCTAAGTCCGAGTGTCACACCTGTGCTGTAGCTAGGCTCTGCTCCTCATTCGTACCCCCAATACTTACTGTCAGATTAGTAACCACGACAGCATCGGCAAGTGAGAAACATGTTTTTCTTTTCGAAGGAACTTTTTTCACACATCCACATATTCAGATTCACGAATCTGTTCCTTCTGATGATTTACTGACCATGCAATTGTCCAATTCTTTCGAACACACAGATGAATATACTAGGTGTTTCTGAAATCTCTTTGTTTCATACTAATTGTTTATTTATTGATCGTCAAGTCACGTCATCTCAAACTTATTGCTTAAGTTGCATTCGTGGTTGTGTACTGCAGCTTTCATAGTCTTATGCATTGTGGTGTGACTGCTGATTCTCGACCAGACGAAATGTCTTCAATTTGTACTATCAATCCGCATGTACCTTCAACTTCCTCTAGTATAGCTGTCTCAGTCAGGATCGAGTACAATAGATTGTGTGAACATTTTTGTCGGTACACATTTCTTTTGCACTCATCTCTATAGATGTTCATCCCCCTATTTGATGCAGAGCATCCTACGGTCATCCCCATGGACCCACCTACGTCTCCCCAAGCACCAAGAGGACCAATGACACGAGCATGTGCAAGAGCTCTCGAAACCGAGGTGACATCTCTCCTTAGTGAACTTCCATTCGACTCGAGTGAGACATGGCTACTACCTCAAACGGAGACACTTTGCATACTTAGGTACAAAGGAATCGGCCAAGGAGAAGGAATGGAGCAAGATGGACACCAAGGACTTGGAAATTACTGTGCCCAGCCCAGGAACACCGGTACAACCGCCCCACTACCGGTCAACAACCGGTCCACCGGTTTAACCGCTCCACTACCGCCCAAGTACCGGTCAACCTTCTGTATTCGAGCGGAGCAAGGCCGGTACCAGCCCGGTTATTCCCCCAGCGCCAGCCAGCCCGGTACAACCGGTCCCCCAAGCGGTACAACCGGTCCTCCCTTCAGCGAACACCTCCAGGAACCGGTGCCTGAGCCCCAGCGGTACAACCGCCCGCAAGTCCGGTACAACCGGTCAGCCTGCGCGCTGTGAAAGGGCAACGACCCATGTATCCCTCTACTTACCCCTTGGACTATAAATACTCGTCTCCTAGCTCCGAATTAGGGTTAGCAAAGTAGTTGGCTCTTTGAGATAGAGCTTTGCTCATCCATACCTCTCCCATGGAGATCAAGACCTCCATGAGGCCCATGTGAGAAGATCCGCTCCGGATTCAAGACCTCAACTCCTCTACGGATTGGGATGAACTAGCTACCGTGTATCCTCTTGTGTTGACTTTGGATCTTGTATCTCTACTATGTGTATGTGGATCTAGTGCATGTGTGATTTGGATTGTGTCATTTGAGTGTTCTTCTTGTGTTCTTCTCGGATTTGCTCCTTTTCCCCCTCCTAAAGTGTGAAAAGATCGTCATCTAGGGTTCCACCCTACATCATCTTGGATCAGAGCCACGTTGATTCACACTTTGGAGTTCTTCCCCTCCACTTTCTAGCCCCAATTTTGTTGTTTTTGCCCAATTTCGAAAATTCCCCACAAAAATAGCCATACCAAAATTTTTGTGATTTGTTGGTTTGATGATGTTTTGTTGATTTTGATCCATGGATTTGCTGTGTTTCAAGTGGATCTAGCTTTCCCCCACCTTCCCCATCACGAAATTTCCCAAAAAATTTCCTTTCCCCACCAATTTTCCTCTTACATCTCGTGTTCTTCCGCCAGATTTGAAATCTGGAAATTTTTCCCGTGTTTACCGGTTGTACCGCCCAACTACCGGTCAACTACCGGTCGACCGGTACAACCGCCCTACCACCGCCCTACCACCGCCCCACCTGACATCTTCCGCAACATCGACACCATCTACGAGAAGGGCATCTTCCACAACGGTGCAGCGGCATCTTCGCCAACGTACTGAAGACCGTGCACTCCCCTTCCCCGACATCGACAACGACCGTCTCACCATCGTGACACCACAACCGTAAGCAAGGACGGTAACCTCGATGACATCTTGTTCTTTCCCTTGCCATTACATTGTGAACCCTGAGACCATCTTTTGCGTAGCTTTCCTACGAGACTAGCCATTTGAGTATTGCCGGCAACGCTACTTGTGCACTTTAGTGATACCGAGCCGCATAGCTACCATCGCGTGCATACATACTCATATCATCTCTTGTGCCAAAATTTTGTTCCCGCATATACATCATTGCTATCATCGTAAGAGCATTTCGCATAAGTGGCCAACGGAAAATATCGAAAGAAAGAGAAGCTTTTAAGCAAAGAGAAAAGAGTAACAACAAGCTTGTAAGCAATAGCCATAGCATCGCCACATTACATATCATATTTGATCATCTTGGATCATCGTGACCGAGTTCACCGGGAATCATACATACATAGCATAAGTGAGATAGGAAGCGTTACGTTTTGCCTCTTATAGGTTGTGCACAAGTTCGTATCCGCCTATTGAGCAATCGCGCTAGCGTCTCTCTAGTGTTGTGCAACACGAGCGTTTCCGTGGATTCCACATGTTGAGCTCATTCCTTGGTTGCACGACCTCATTTATCTATCCGTGTGTGTGTTTCCGTGTACTCCTTATTGCTATTGGTCTACTTGTTTTCACGTGCGAACTTGTGAATCTTTTTCAACATTATTGATATCTTGCTAACAATTGCAGAAATTTTGTGCCACCATCCTAACCAAACTCCTCCAAAAGCTTTACTTGTGTAGGTGTGAGATTGACACGATCCGGTACCAATTGCACTATTTCCATAATACCATATTGGGTGATATTGATCCATCTTCAACATTGGATAAGGTACATTGGTCTAGTTCATTTCTTTCTTCCACTAACACTTGTTTGAGAATCATGGATAGGCCGAGCACTTCTATCAACCCCCTCTTCGATGAGCAAGAAGAAGCACCGAACGACTACGTCACCAAGGCTCACCTCTTTGGCGTCCAACGAGCATTACATCAAGAGAGCGAAGCATTGGGCGAACGCATCGAACAACTCGCCTCCGACTTTCGACAAACCCTTGATGACAAGCTATCTTCGCAAATGGACGAGTTCCGGACCATGATGCTCAACCATGATTCTTCCACTTCCTCGTCATCAAGATCAAGACGGCGCCATTCGAGCTGACACTCTTCAGACACTTCTTCGGATGCAAGTCTTCCACGAGCACACTCTCATCGTCCTCAAGCACATGACAACCGGCAAGCTTCAAGAAACCCATTCCATGGCAATGGTTTGCAAGACCGCATTCGAGAGCGCGAACGGCAACAACGACAAGCACAAGCCAACGGGAACCAAGATCAAGTTCCACAACGCCAACGTCAAGTGCACCAAGACGACGACGCCCTACACCAAGAACGACAACGTCGTGAGGAGCAAGCGCTTGAAGCTCAACGTGCCCTACGCGAATCAACTCGCAACGTCGCCGAACGCAACCGCCGCGTGTGCGAACAAGAAGAAGCCGCACGACTTGAGGAGCGCCAAGAGATGCGGAACCGTGCACGAATCCCAAGGCCGCCACGTCAAGTCAATCAAGATGAACACGACGAGGATGAGCTAGAAGATCAACCTCCTCGGATCGAGCGTCATCGCAACCGCCGCCAATGCAATGAGGAGCGCTACGGCAAGCTCAAGTTCACCATGCCTAAATTCTCCGGTGGAAATGATCCCGAAGAATACCTTTCATGGGCGTTGAAGGTCGACAAGATATTTTGCCTTCACAACTACGACGAAGAAAAGAAGATCGCCATGGCATCTCTCGAGTTCCAAGACTATGTTCTCATTTGGTGGGAGCAAGTGATCGCAAGACGTCAAGAGAAGGGCGAGCCACCCATCGCGACTTGGGATCAAATGAAAGATGTCATGAGAGCTCGCTTTGTGCCCACACACTATAGCCGCGACCTCTTCAAGAAACTACAACTCCTCAAGCAAGGCACCAAGTCGGTTGAAGCGTACTACCAAGAGATGGAAATTGCATTGATACGAGCCAACGTCAAGGAAGATGATGAACAAACAATGGCGCGTTTCTTGAATGGCCTCAACTATCCAATCAAGAAAATTGCGGACTTCCAACCGTACTCCAACCTCCTCGAGCTAGTGCACCAAGCAACCAAAGCGGAGCGACAAGTACAAGAAGACTACAAGTACTCCAAGTACTCTTCCAAGACCTACGGTTCATACACTCAAGCTTCAACGACTTCCACAACTCCTTCCACGACTCGAGATACACCAAGTACCGGTGACAAGTCAAGCTCCAAGCAACAAACGACATCTTCGAGTCGTCTTCCTCCTACTACAAGCATCTCCAAGCCAAGAGCTTCGTCATCAACAACTCCTTCGGATGCCAACGACAAAACAAGTGACATCAAGTGCTTTACATGCAAAGGACGAGGCCACAAGTCCTTCGAGTGCCCAACAAGACGCACGATGATCATGAACGCCGACGGCACCTACGATTCTATGAGCGAAGATGAAATGGCAGCCATCGAGCAAGTGGCCATGCACCGCCAAGTGAATGAAGAAGAAGATGATCAAGTGTTTTGCGACAATGATTCGAGCCCCGCTCTTGTTGTCTCCAAGGTCTTGACACTTCAACAACATCAAGATGAAGACCAACGTTGCCACATCTTCCATACCAAAGCGGGAATTCAAGGACGCTCCGTCAAGGTCATCATCGACGGCGGAAGTTGCCATAATTTGGCAAGCGAAGAATTATGCTCCAAGCTACAATTGGTCAAGAAGAAGCACCCTTGCCCCTACAAGGTCCAATGGCTTAGCGACTCCGGCACAATACAAGTGGAGCACACCGTCCAAGTATCCTTAAAGATCGGCGCCTATGAAGATACCTTGGAGTGTGATGTGGTTCCAATGTCCGTATGCCACCTCCTACTTGGGCGACCATGGCAATTCGATCGCGGCGTCATCCACAACAGACGGACCAACCACTACAGTTTCAAGATGAAGGGCAAGGAATTCGTTCTTCGACCAATGACACCAAGTCAAGTCATCGCGGACAAGCAAGCATCTACCCATCGTGGAGCGAAAAGTGAGCGAGTGAGCCACCAAAACGAGAGTGAGAGCCACAAGCCAAACATGAGTGACTCCACGATGCGTGACAAAAGAGATCTAGTTCTTTTAGCCACCAAAAGAGACTTGAGGGATGTGAGTGAGAGCCCATCAACTGTTCTTCACTTTGTACTTGTGTGCAAAGATGAAGTGATGCAGACTAATACTTCACAACATCTTCCTTTTGTATTGTCTCATTTATTGCAGGAATTCGCGGACGTGTTTCCCGATGAGCTACCTCCCGGACTTCCTCCACTCCGCGGAATCGAACACCGCATAGACCTCATCCCCGGCGCACCACTACCGAACAAGGCACCATACCGCGTCAACACCGAAGAAACCAAAGAAATCCAAAGGCAAGTGCAACATCTCATGGAGAATGGGTATGTACGCGAAAGCTTGAGCCCTTGTGCCGTTCCGGTCATTCTCGTGCCTAAGAAAGATGGTTCCTATCGCATGTGTTCCGATTGCCGTCCTATCAATGCTATCACCGTTAGATATCGCCATCCCATTCCACGCCTAGATGACATGCTTGATGAACTTAGTGGAGCCACAATTTTCTCTAAAATTGATCTTAAAAGTGGCTATTATCAAATTCGCATGCAAGAAGGTGATGAATGGAAAACCGCTTTCAAAACCAAATTTGGCTTGTATGAATGGTTAGTCATGCCTATGGGTTTATCCCAAGCACCTAGCACTTTTATGCGTGTGATGCACTATGTTCTTCGCAAATTAATTGGCATTTGTGTTGTGGTTTACTTTGATGACATCCTTGTGTTTAGTGAAACCCTCGAAGATCATGTCAAACACCTTAGAGAAGTATTGCAAATTCTTAGAGACGAGCGACTTTATGCGAACATGGAAAAATGCACTTTTGGTGTTGATAAGCTTGTTTTCTTGGGCTTTGTTGTCTCATCTAAGGGTGTTCATGTTGATGAAACTAAAATTGATGCTATTAAGAATTGGCCACAACCAACCAATTTGCTTCAAGTGCGTAGCTTCCTTGGCTTAGCAGGTTTTTATCGTCGCTTTGTGAAGGACTTTAGCACTATTGCATCACCATTGCACGCATTGAGTAAGAAGAATGCACCATTTGTTTGGGGTCCATCTCAAGATGCCGCATTTCATGAGCTTAAAACTTTGCTTACACATGCTCCATTACTTGCATTACCCAATTTTGAGAAAACTTTTGAAGTGCATTGTGACGCTAGTGGTAATGGTATTGGTGGTGTGTTAATGCAAGAGAAACGACCCATTGCATATTTTAGTGAGAAACTCTCCGGCGCGCAACTTAACTACCCCATCTATGACAAAGAGTTATATGCTTTAGTGAGAGTCTTGCATGTGTGGGAACATTATCTCCGTCCACATGAATTTTTCATCCATACGGATCATGAAACGCTTAAGTACCTTAAGGGCCAAACAAAATTGAATAAGCGTCATGCTAAATGGAGTGAGTTCATTGAGTCATTTCCTTATGTTATCAAGTATATCAAAGGTAAGGAAAATGTTGTGGCGGACGCTCTTTCCCGCAAGTGCATGTTGGTTACCAAACTTGAGTTGAATGTTATTGGCTTTGAGCACATTAAAGACTTGTATGAGCATGATTCGTCATTTGCAACTCCTTATGCCAAATGTTTACCTCATAAAACTTGGGAGCAATATTACCTGAAAGATGGTTATCTTATGCGAGCTAACAAACTTTGTATCCCCGAGTCTTCTCTTCGTTTGCTACTTTTGCAAGAAGCTCATGGTGGAGGACTCATGAGACATTTTGGACGTGACAAGACATTCGCTATGCTCTCCAAGAACTACTTTTGGCCCAAGATGTTTCGCGACGTCTCACGCTACACCAACTGGTGCTCTACATGCCGCAAAGCTAAGTCCAAAGCTCAATCTCATGGTTTATATATGCCACTTCCTATTCCATATCACCCATGGGAAGATATTAGCATGGATTTCGTGCTTGGTTTGCCTCGAACTCAACACGGCAAAGATTCCATATTTGTTGTTGTGGACCGTTTCTCTAAGATGGCACATTTCATTCCTTGCAACAAGATAGACGATGCTTCACATGTTGCAAATCTCTTTTGTAGGGAAATCTTGCGTTTGCATGGAGTGCCAAAGACGATCGTGTCGGACCGAGACGTCAAGTTCCTTAGCTACTTTTGGAAGACACTATGCGCCAAGCTCGGAATCAAGCTCCTCTTCTCATCGGCATATCACCCTCAAACCGACGGCCAAACGGAGGTCACGAACCGGACTCTTTCCACACTACTCCGCGTGTTGATCAAGAATAACATAAGGGAGTGGGAGGAATGTTTACCCATCGCCGAGTTCGATCGAGCAAGACACTCTACTACCGGCAAGTCCCCCTTCGAGGTCGTCTACGGTTTCAACCCTTTGTCACCATTGGACATATTACCGCTACCGCTACAAGAGCGAACCGACATGGACGCGAGTGCACGAGCAAGTTACCTCAAGAAGATGCATGAAGATACAAGGAACACGATCGAGCGCCAAGTACAACGCCTCGCGACCAAGGTCAACATCAACAAGCACCGCATGGTGTTCAACCCTGGAGATCTTGTATGGCTACACCTTCGCAAAGACCGCTTCCCCAACGAGCGCAAGTCCAAACTACTTCCCCGAGCCGATGGACCATTCAAGGTGCTAGCACGCTACAACAACAATGCATACAAGATCAACATCCCTCGTGCCAAGTACAACGTGAGCGACATCTTCAACGTCAAGGACTTATCTCCCTTCCATGGTGATGCGGATTCCGATCCGAGGACGGATCTTTCCCAAGGCGGGGGGGGGGGGGAGATGATGCGGAGCATCCTACGGTCATCCCCATGGACCCACCTACGTCTTCCCAAGCACCAAGAGGACCAATGACACGAGCACGTGCAAGAGCTCTCGAAACCGAGGTGACATCTCTCCTTAGTGAACTTCCATTCAACTCGAGTGAGACATGGCTACTATCTCAAACGGAGACACTTTGCATACTTAGGTACAAAGGAATCGGCCAAGGAGAAGGAATGGAGCAAGATGGACACCAAGGACTTGGAAATTACTGTGCCCAGCCCAGGAACACCGGTACAACCGCCCCACTACCGGTCAACAACCGGTCCACCGGTTTAACCGCTCCACTACCGCCCAAGTACCGGTCAACCTTCTGTATTCGAGCGGAGCAAGGCCGGTACCAGCCCGGTTATTCCCCCAGCGCCAGCCAGCCCGGTACAACCGGTCCTCCCTTCAGCGAACACCTCCAGGAACCGGTGCCTGAGCCCCAGCGGTACAACCGCCCGCAAGTCCGGTACAACCGGTCAGCCTGCGCACTGTGAAAGGGCAACGACCCATGTATCCCTCTACTTACCCCTTGGACTATAAATACTCGTCTCCTAGCTCCGAATTAGGGTTAGCAAAGTAGTTGGCTCTTTGAGATAGAGCTTTGCTCATTCATACCTCTCCCATGGAGATCAAGGCCTCCATGAGACCCATGTGAGAAGATCCGCTCCGGATTCAAGACCTCATCTCCTCTACGGATTGGGATGAACTAGCTACCGTGTATCCTCTTGTGTTGACTTTGGATATTGTATCTCTACTATGTGTATGTGAATCTAGTGCATGTGTGATTTGGATTGTGTCATTTGAGTGTTCTTCTTGTGTTCTTCTCGGATTTGCTCCTTTTCCCCCTCCTAAAGTGTGAAAAGATCGTCATCTAGGGTTCCACCCTACATCACTATTCCTTTCATGCATTTTTTTTAATTCTTTCTGACCAATTTTTCCTACTTTTGCAGATGGCAACGAAGTCTCAATTATACCGACATCTCTTCACAGTCCATAGATGATCAACATGATGTCGCATTGTTGACCCATGTTCATCAACTTCAGTCTATCAACACACCATCGTCTTCTGAAGCTTTTGATACTGCTGAGTACAACCGATTGTCAGAACAGTTTAAATAGTACATACTTTCCTGCTACTTCTCTCATACTCCCTACATTCCAGAATATAAGGTGTATTGGTTTCTGTGCAAGTCAAACTTATGTATGTTTGACCAAGATTATAGAATAAAATATCAACATCTATAATACAAAATAAATAAAATATGAAAATACTTTTCATGATGGATCTAATGATACAAATTTGATACTGTAGATGTTGATACTTTTTTCTAAAAACATGGTCAAACAAGCACATGTTTGACTTTTGAAAAAACTAATACACCTTATATTTTGAAATGGAGGGAGTACATGTTTTTCTTACCAACTCTACTTCTACAACGGTTATTTTTTTTTACTACCCATCTTAACTTTCTTTACAGATGGCACAACAGTCTTAATTGTACGAACACGCCATTCGAATCACTTGATGTTCTGTCCGATGATAGAGTTTGCGCTGATGTTCCGCACTTAACTCTCTGACTTCACCACCATCACCTCAATCAGTGTATACTCATGCTTCAGACAATTCCACTATACGTAATCAACACTTGTCATCTTCTATTCCTACGGGTGAATCTAATGAGGTTGATTCCATCCTACGCACACCAACAGCTCACATGTAATTTCTTTCCCTCAAAAAAAAAAACTCACACGTAATTCATCTACCTTCTTACCAGTTTACGGCCAGAAATTTATGAATGTTTGCCTGCGTACTGTTAATTTGAATATTGTTTAGCAGGTCAGATGATAATTCTGTTCCAGTTGTAGCAACAAAATCTGCTACGGAAATTTAGAACAACAATTCATTGCTTTAAAAAAATTGCCATGGCACTGAGATCTATCGCTGTTGTATTGCCATGGTTCAAGGAAAAAATGTCATAGCCTACAAACTACGAATATGCTAACAAATTGCTCCCAAATCAGACGAGCACAGGGAGAAATTCTACACAAACGAGGTATGTACCTCATCGATGTGGAAAGGGCGTGGAAGGAGATGGAGAGGACGCCGGGGACGACGGCGGTGGGTGCCCGACAGGAGCGCGTCATCGGCGAGGACAGGCGGGTCGCTTCCTCTTCCATCTCAGAAATCCAGCCATGCCTGGACCCTGCATCAGGGTGCAGTTCCTGGACAGTTGAGAGATTGAGAGCACTCAGCTGTGTTCCTGTGCCAAAAGGTCCTATGCGAGTAAACATTTGACTTTGGAAGTGATTGTTCTTGAATCACTCTGGGGCGAGTGTTGGGAAGATGGCAAGCGACGGGTCTGGCGACGCGGTGCGGGGGCGCCGCCCCTGCTGCCCCGGCGTCCTCGTGCTCTCTCCCATCCCCGTCGGCGCCCCCTCTGCCCGGGACCCAGCCTCCCCCTCGGCCGCCGCTCGCTCCTGGCGCCCCACCTTCCCCACCGTCCGCCGCGGCTCGTGCCCCGTGCTGGGCAGATTGGGCGGCGGAGGAGGACCGTGCCGAGGCGGCAGCGTTGGCTGCAGGTCTCCGTCCGCGTGCGCGTCGCTTTGGCGACAGTTTGGCTGAGTTGGTGGCCGGCGAGCTTGCCGGTGCCACGTTCGCTCCGCTCCCCCTGGTTCAACCCCGCCCCTCCCATATTCCACCTTCCCCGTCGACCTCCGGTTCTGGCGTGCTGGCTGGACGCCGAGGTCGCGGGGCCCGAGCTCGTGCTTGGGGGGTGATTGGCAGGGCTGACCTCGGTCGTGCGGCGGTTACCTGGCGGCGTGATTCGGTGGTGTCTCCCGGTCTGCCGTCGTTGCTGAGGTCGACGGAGGCCATTGACCGGTCCCTCTTGGAGACGGGGCTCGGTGGTCGGAGGCCGGTGCCAGCGGCTGCTCGCTTTCGCGCTTTCCATCCCTCGTCGGCGGTGGCCGGTGGGGTGGACGCCGATGTCCTGGTGGTGGCGCCGCCGCGAGCCGTACAAGGGGAAACCCTTCCCTCCCTCCGCGGTGACACGCGTGTTGGGCTGGGCCGACGGGTGCGTTGCGGGCTGCACGCGTCGGGGGCTGATCCGGTTTCCTGCCTGGATCCTGTTGCCGGGCCCAGTTCGGGTGCCCCTGGTGGGCCTTTGGGAATGGGAAAACTTTGTTTTTGCCACTCTAGTTTTTGCCCACTTTGCTTATGCCACTCTAGAATTTGACATCTCACTTTTGCCACTCTTAGCTTTTGACAATACATCACAAATGCCATTTTGTGGCAAAAACGATAGTTTTTCATTTCATTTTTGCCACTCTTAGCTTTTGACAATGTATCACAATTGCCACTCTGAAAATTTTGCTTTTGTCACTGAATGGAAAAGTGATATATTGTCAAAAGCTAAGAGTGACAAAAGTAAAATGTCAGATTCTAGAGTGGCATAAGCAAAGTGGGCAAAAACTAGAGTGGCAAAAACAAAGTTTTCTCTTCGGGAATTCCTGTTCTGGATTGTCACGCCCAATATGAATCTCTATCGCAATCTCGTGATGAAGCCGAGATCGCGACAGAACCTCATTTTATATCGCATAGCAAGGTGGTTCTCAAATATATACAACCGAATGAACAGATGAATGTACCAGATAAAGGCTTACACTCGCCACATGCTATAGCATAATATACAATCATCCAAACGAAAGACAGGGTCCGGCTACGGACGAAATCAAATGAGAAACACCACCCTGCTATCATCCCCGGATCAACCGACTAGGGCCCACTATGGATCATCTGGCATCATGACGTACATACGTCCACGCTCATCGTCAATACTCTCAATGGAGCATCTCGGGCTCACCTGTGTCTGTCTCAAGCGTACCTGCAACTGGTGATTATAGTAATCTGTGAGCTACAGGGACTCAGCAATCTCATCACCCAAGGTAACAAAACTATTTAAGCTTATAGGAATGGAAGGGGTAATGTAGTGAGGTTGCAGCAAGCTCTAAGCATGTTTAAGTGGCTAACTTACGAGTACAAGAATAAAGATGAGCATTCTACGCATAACGGTCGCAAGTTTAATATGATCAAGAAGTGATTCTGAACACCTACTTACGGTTCAATCATAACCCCACCGTGTTCTCTTCCCGAACTTACTCGAAAAGAGACCATCACGGTTACGCACACAGTTGGTGTATTTTATTAGAATTAGTGTCAAGTTCTCTACAACCGGAGGTTAAAAATATCCAAGTCGCCACATAACCGCGGGCATGGCTTCGCGTAAGATTTAACCCTGCAGGGGTGTTCCAACCTGGTCCATCACAAACCAACACAAGCAGCGGTGGAATACCTCAACCCCAAGAAAAGACCCGGTCAACCTCGAGTCAGCCCGAAGTATCCTCGGAATTCCGGTGAACAAGACATTTCGACAATGGTAACACAAGTCCAACAAGACCTCCCGGTATACCGACAATCCTGATAGGAGTCGCACGTATCTCGTTCTCAGGGCACACCGGATGGGCAAGACGTTGGGTTGGCTGAGACCCTGGTTGCCCAGGGGGCGCCGGACATCGCCCGGTTTGTACCAACACTCATGAGGAGCACTGGCCCGGGTTGTTGATTAAAGTATCCTCGGGTTAGCTAGACCCTATACAAGTTTTAGTTGTTATTAGGCAAATGTTAACACCAAAGTTGGGTCTTGCTGGAAGCGGTTATTCAAAGCGAATTATCAAGAGGGTCCCATTCCCCTGAGCATGTTAGGAACGCTAATCAAGGATCATAACACCGGTATTATGGAAACTAGGCCGGCATGAGTGGAACAAAACACTAGGCAAAAGGCCGAGCCTTCCACCCAACACCAAGTATATAGATGCATTAATTAAATAAGATATATTGTGATATCACAACAAATCCATGTCCCAACATGGAACAACCTGCACTGCACCTGCAACTAAAACGCTATAAGAGGGGCTGAGCAAAGCGGTAACATAGCCAAACAACGGTTTGCTGGGTAGGGTGGTTAGAAGCTGTATCATGGCATATGAGAGGCTGACATGTATGGTAGGAAGCGTGACATAGCGATAGCAACGAGACACTAGCAAGCAAAGATAGTAGTGTTATCAAGGGTAATGATCATCTTGCCTGAAGTCTCTTCGGTAGGATAGTAATACTGCTCCTCGTACACGTTCTCAACAGGATCCTCGAACTCGGGCTCGTCTCCCGGTACTACCCAAAAGAAAGAACAAGCACCGAAATAAACAAACAATCATGGCATATATGCACAAACAGAGATGATGCATGATAATTTAAAAATGCATGCTATGGCAAAGTGCAACAAACAAATACTACACATTAAGTGAAGCTCAATATGCAACGAGTTGCATCTTGATGAAACTTCACAACGATTATTTAGTTCACTCCCATTTGTGCTACTCATCAATATTAAATGTTGACAATCATGGCAAGAAATGAAGCATAATTAATCTACCTACCTAGTCAATTTAAATGAGGCCGGAAACAACACTAAACAATTCCAAAAACTCCCCATATGTGAATTTGAAATTGGTATTGTTCTGCCCAAACACAATTTTAATGTTGTTAAACAACAAAAGTAAGTGCACCATGTTAATCTACACATTCTTCCACCCCATTTACATATAAAGTTTATTTAATTCGGAGCTACGGTTACTTAGTTATGAAATAAACCATTTTAGAATGTCATTTATGCAACTTAATGCAAACAACAATTTTAGACATTTTAACATGGATGAAAGTTGGATATAGTGAAACTACATGAAATTCTAAGCAATTTACATAGATGACACGTTTTATTTGAATGTATGGTTATTTACTTATTAACATCTTAAAACAGTGGCAGCTCTATAATTATGCAATGCAGTGGAATAATGCTAAATTGCAGTGGAAAAAAAAACATACAAGGGCCGGATTGCAGCACAATGCATCGGCCCAAGTGGTTGCTGTGTGCACAAAAAGAAAAATAAACAGAACAGAGGAACAAAAGGGGAGAGTCTGGATTCAAACCCCAGACCCCCTAGATGGATGTCGGCTGCGCTGGCCAGTAGGGTGGCTCGGTGGTAGTGATGTGAGAGGGACTCGGCTGCAATTGAACGATGACAAGAGCTGATCCACTGGGAGGAAAAATTTGCAAAAAAAGATAATGAGGCTGTGGGGATTTGATCCCTGGACCTCCAGGGTGTGTGCAAGCATGGCTGACCACTGGGATCGCTAGGTGTTTGTGCTAGGCAGGGGCGCTTCATGTAGATGATCAATCACAAGAAACGTGAGCTTTTGGCCATGGCTGTCTGGTGATGCTGGCGGGCGACGACGGTGAGCAAGACGACGGCAACAGCGACTGTAGATCACTGGCGGGGGTGCGGAAATGGCGTGGGAGCGCGTGAGTGAGCAGCTGGTGCTTGCCGGGGCGTGCGAGTACGAGCTCATGCTCGTCTCGGGTACGGCGGTGCAAGGGGCTGGGCGAGGCCGCCTGATATGAACAAGGGTGTCCCGATCTTCCGAAAGGTTCTGATAACTCTCGATTTGGTGGAAACTTGACACAACTCGATCCGGCTCCCGAACAACACGTTCTGAACCCCGCAATCGCAGCACCACGTCTCCTCTGGTTATCGACCGGCGTTGCATGGTCGACCTCGCCAAGAAGGCTAATCCTTGCCTGCGAATCGAAGAACACAAGCAAGAACAAGAAAGAATGCAACCAAATTGCAGATGTATGATTAATCTCACGAAGTTGGGGTCTCACAAACCGACGAACGGCGAAACTGTTCTTGACAGAATAATCTAAGCAAAACCCAACCCTAACCTAAGCACCGGCAGCTGTAAATATGGTCTAGGGTTAACCAAGGACCCTCTGGTCACGCCCCTAATTGGGCTCAAAAAGATACATGGCCCAAAGGCCAAAAACGGTGGCGCAGCACCGAGACAGATTCTGAACGTCTTTTGTTTCGATGATTCCCGTTGATTCAGAAGGAATTTGACCATGGGGCCAGCGCCATTGGAAAGGTTATCTTCTCAGCTATCCGTGCATATATAGAACGTCCAAAACCGAGCCCGTATGCGACCTGGACAACCGTTTTAGTGCAGACTGCTCCTGGACTCCGAAACAGACTCGAAGTTAACTTTGTTTGGGCCTCCACCTTGACTTGGACGCCCTTGCTGGTCCTCTCCACCTCCAAGCCCCTCTCCAAGTATCTCCTGGTGCTCTCCATGGTTCCTAATCATAATATAATCATTAGGTAGCAATCTATTCTCAGGAACATATAAAGAAGTGCTTAGGAACGAGCTCACCTCTAAATTCAATTGTCGCGCTCGAGCTCTAGTGATCGGTCCTTGTATATCCAGTGGAGTTTTGTGTGTATCCGAAGGAGTGATGTCCTCATCATCCTCCCCCTCTTGAATTGGAGTCGTCCTCGACTCAAACTCATCCTCTTCTCCCAAATATGGCCTCAAATCTGAAATGTTAAAGGTGGGACTAACCCCAAACTCGGGAGGCAACTCAAGTTTATATGCGTTATTGATCTTGGCAAGTATTTTGAAAGGACCATCAGCTCTAGGCATCAACTTAGACTTTCTTAAATCTGGAAACCTATCCTTTCTCAAGTGCAACCACTGTTGGAAATATGCCCTAGAGGCAATAATAAATTAGTTATTATTATATTTCCTTGTTCATGATAATCGTTTATTATCCATGCTATAATTGTATTGATTGGAAACTCAAATACATGTGTGGGTACATAGACAACACTGTGTCCCTAGTAAGCCTCTAGTTGACTAGCTCGTTGATCAAAAGATGATGAAGGTTTCCTAGCCATGGACATAAGATGTCATTTGATAACGGGATCACATCATTAGGAGAATGATGTGATGGACAAGACCCAAACTATAAACATAGCATATGATCATGTCAGTTTATTGCTATTGTTTTCTGCATGTCAAGTATCTGTTCCTATGACCATGAGATCATGCAACTCCCTGACATCGGAGGAGTACCTTGTGTGTATCAAACGTCGCAACGTAACTGGGTGACTATAAAGATGCTCTACAGGTATCTCCGAGGGTGTCTGTTGGGTTGGCATGGATCAAGACTGGGATTTGTTACTCCGTGTGACGGAGAGGTATCTCAGGGCCCACTCGGTAATACAACATCACAATGAGCCTTGCAAGCAATGTGACTAAAGTGTTAGCCACGAGATCTTGTATTACGGAACGAGTAAAGAGACTTGCCGGTAACGAGATTGAACTAGGTATAGAGATACCGACGATCGAATCTCGGGCAAGTAACATACCGAAGAACAAAGGGAACAGCATACGGGATTAACTGAATCCTTGACATAGAGGTTCGACCGATAAAGATCTTCGTAGAATATGTAGGAACCAATATGGGCATCCAGGTCCCGCTATTGGTTATTGGCCGTAGAGGTGTCTCGGTCATGTCTACATAGTTCTCGAACCCACAGGGTCTACACACTTAACGTTTGGTGACGATTAGTATAGTTGAGTTATTGTGTTGGTGACCGAAGGTTGTTCGGAGTCCCGGATAAGATCCCGGACATGACAAGGATCTCCGGAAGAGTCCGGAGGTAAAAATTGATATATGTGATAATAGTGTTTTGATCTCCGGAAGGGTTCCGGAATTCACCGGAAGGGGTTCCGAGTGTTTACCGAAGTGTTCGGGTGCAGCAACACTTTATATGGGCCAAAGGGGTAAAGCCCACGAGGTATTGGAAAGTGCAAAAGGAAGTTTTGATGCTGCCTTAAGCGGTACTACCGCTGGTAAGGCAGTACTACCGCGTAAGCGGTACTACCGCTTGTGTGAAGCGGTACTACCGCATAAGCGGTACTACCGCTTGTGTGAAGTGGTACTACCGCTCAAGCGGTACTACCGCTCGTGAGCGGTACTACCGCTTGTACGCGGTACTGCTGGAATCCGAGTTTGACTCTTTCCGTGCGGGCCAAACCGACCTTGTGCGGGCAAAACCGACCTTGTGGAGGCTTTCTCTCCAAGTTTAGACCCCAGGGCTCAACATATAAATAGAGGGGCAGGGCTAGCACACGGGACACATCAAGATTTCCCAAGCCGTGTGTCGGCAACCCTAACCCTCTAGTTCCTCCCGTCATAATCTCCATAGCGCTTGGCGAAGCCCTGCAGAGATTGTTCCTCACCACCATCACCACGCCGTCGTGCTGCCGGAACTCATCCACTACTTCACCATCGCTCGCTGGATCGAGGAGGTGAAGGCGTCATCAAGCCGTACGTGTGTTGAACGCGGAGGTGCCGTCCGTTCGGCGCTAGTTCATGATCGGATCGAGGGACGACTTGCGATTTGGATCGCGGAGACGTTCGACTACATCAACCGCGTTTCTTAACGCTTCCGCTTAGCGATCTACAAGGGTATGTAGATTCACTCTCCCTCTCGTAGATGCTCATCACCATGGATAGATCTTGTGTGTGCGTAGGAAATTTTTTGTTTCCCATGCAACGTTCGCCAACAGTGGTATCAGAGCTAGGTCTATGCGTAGATGAGATCTCGAGTAGAACACAAATGAGTTGTGGGCGTGGGTGTATACATATTGCTTGCCATTACTAGTTGATACTTGATTCGGCGTTATTGTGAGATGAAGCGGCCCGGACCGACATTACGCGTACGCTTACGCGAGACAGGTTTCACCGCTACGTGCACTCGTTGCATAAAGGTGACTGGCGGGTGTCTGTCTCTCTCACTTTAGTTGAATCGATTTCAATGAAGAGGGTTCTTTTAGAAGATCAAAAAGCAATCACTACACCACGTTGTGGTTTTGCGTAGGTAAGAATCGTTCTTGCTAGATACAGCAGCCACGTAAAACTTGCAACAACAATTAGAGGACGTCTAACTTGTTTTTGCAGGGTATGTTGTGATGTGATATGGCCAATTACATGATGAGATACATGTGATGTATGAGATGATCATGTGTTGTATAGAATATCACGACTTGCATGTCGATGAGTACGGCAACTGGCAGGAGCCATAGAGTTGTCTTTAATTATTTTCGCCGTTTTGCTTTACTTTATCGCTATGAGTTAGCAATAGTCGTGGAAGTAACAGTCGGCGCCACAACCTCATAGCGACACGTTGATGGAGATCAAGATGATGGAGATCATGGTGTCATGCCGGTGATGATGGAGATCATGCCGGTGCTTTGGAGATGGAGATCAAAAGCACAAGTTCATGGCCATATCATGTCACTTATGATTTGCATGTGATGTTAATCCTTTTATGCATCTTATTTTGCTTAGGACGACGGTAGCATTATAAGGTGATCCCTCACTTAAATTTCAAGATAAATTGTGTTCTCCCCGAGTGTGCACCGTTGCGAAAGTTCGTCGTTTCGAGACACCACGTGATGATCGGGTGTGATAGACTCTACGTTCACATACAACGGGTGCAAGCCAGTGTTGCACATGCGGAACACTCGGGTTAAACTTGACGAGCCTAGCATGTACAGACATGGCCTCGGAACACAAGAGACCGAAAGGTCGAACATGAGTCATATAGTAGATATGATCAACATGAAGATGTTCACCATTGAAACCACCTCAACTCACGTGATGATCGGACTTGAGTTGGTGGATTTGGATCATGTTACACTCGAATGACCGGAGGGATGTCAATTTGAGTGGGAGTTTTTAAGTAATATGATTAACTAAACTCATTATCTTGAACAATAGTCTAAGTTGTCTTTGCTATATTTATGTTGTAGATCATGGCTCGCGCAGTAGAACCCCTGAATTTTAATGCGTTCCTAGAGAAAGCTAAGTTGAAAGATGATGGAAGTAACTTTGTGGACTGGGCCCGTAATCTAAGGATTATCCTTACGGCTTCCCAGAAGGCTTATGTCCTTGATGCACCGCTTGGTGATCCACCCGCTCCAGTTGAGTCTCTAGACGTTGTGAATGCCTGGCAGGCTTGTTCTGAAGATTACTTAATAGTTCAATGTGCAATAATGTATGGCTTAGAACCGGGACTTCAAAGACGTTTTGAACGTCATGGAGCATATGAGATGTTCCAGGAGTTGAAGTTTATCTTTCAGAAGAATGCCTGGATCGAGAGGTATGAGATCTCCGATAAGTTCTATGCTTGCAAGATGGAGGAGAACGGGTCTATCAGTGATCACATACTCAGAATGTCTGGGTACTCCACCCGTCTGGCTGAATTGGGGATGCCCCTTCCGCCAGAGGCTATCACTGACAGAGTTCTTCAATCATTGCCACCTAGCTACGAGAGCTTCGTGTTGAACTATAACATGCACGGGATGAACAAGTCAGTCGCCGAGCTGTTTGCGATGCTGAAAGCCGCTGAGTCTGAAATTCAGAAGGAGCATCAAGTGTTGATGGTCAATAAAACCACTAGTTTCAAGAAAAATGGCAAGGGTAAGAAGGGTAACTCCAAGAAGAGTGGCAAAGCAGTTGCTCCTCCCGTGAAGAAACCCAAGGCTGGACCCAAACCAGAAACTGTGTGCTTTCATTGCAAGGAACTGGACACTGGAAGCGGAACTGCCCCAAGTATTTGGCTGACAAGAAGGCGGCCAACAGCAAACAAGGTATATATGATATACATGTTATTGATGTGTACCTTACCAACTCTCGTTGTAGTGCCTGGGTATTTGATACCGGTGCGGTTGCTCATATTTGCAACTCAAAACAGGAACTGCGGAATAGACGGAGGCTGGCAAAGGACGAAGTGACGATGCGCGTGGGAAATGGTTCCAAGGTTGATGTGATCGCCGTCGGCACGCTCGCTCTTCGATTACCATCGGGATTAGTGATGAACCTGAATAAATGTTATTTGGTGCATGCGTTAAGCATGAACATTATATCTGGATCTTGTTTATTGCGAGACGGTTACTCATTTAAATCAGAGAATAATGGTTGTTCTATTTATATGAGTAATATCTTTTATGGTCATGCACCCGAAGTGAGGGGTTTATTCTTATTGAATCTCGATAGTAATAATACACATGTTCATAACATTGATGCCAAAAGATGTAGAATTGATAATGATAATACCACTTTCTTGTGGCACTGCCGTTTAGGTCATATTGGCGTAAAACGCATGAGGAAGCTCCATGCTGATGGACTTTTGGAGTCACTTGATTTTGAATCACTTGACACATGCGAGCCATGCCTCATGGGCAAGATGACTAAAACGCCGTTCTCTGGAACAATGGAACGGGCAAGTGACTTATTGGAAATCATACATACTGATGTGTGCGGTCCGATGAGCATTGAGGCGCGCGGTGGTTATCGTTACTTTCTCACCTTCACTGATGACTTAAGTAGATATGGGTATATTTACTTAATAAAACACAAGTCTGAAACATTTGAAAAGTTCAAACAATTTCAGAGTGAAGTTGAGAATCATCGTAACAAGAAGATTAAATTCCTACGATCTGATCGAGGAGGAGAATATCTGAGTTATGAGTTTGGCAGTCACTTAAGACAATGTGGAATTGTTTCACAACTGACACCGCCTGGAACACCACTGCGTAATGGTGTGTCCGAACGTCGTAATCGAACCTTATTGGATATGGTGCGATCTATGATGTCTCTTGCCGATTTGCCACTATCGTTTTGGGGTTATGCATTAGAGACAGCTGCATTCACTTTAAATAGGGCACCATCGAAATCCGTTGAGACAATGCCATATGAACTTTGGTTTGGCAAGAAGCCAAAGCTGTCGTTTCTTAAAGTTTGGGGATGTGATGCTTATGTCAAAAAGCTTCAGCCTGAAAAGCTGGAACCCAAAGCGGAGAAATGCGTCTTCATAGGATACCCAAAAGAGACAGTTGGGTATACCTTCTACCTCAGATCCGAAGGCAAAACGTTTGTCGCTAAAAACAGAACGTTTCTTGAGAAAGAGTTTCTCTCGAAAGAATTGAGTGGGAGGAAGATAGAACTTGATGAGGTTGTTGAACCTTTACTTCAACCTGAAAGTAGCGCAGCGCAGAAAGATGTTTCTGTAGAGCCTACATCAGCTGAAGAGGAAGTTAATGATGATGATCATGAAGCTTTGGATCAAGTTGCTATCGAACCTCGTAGGTCGCAAGGACGCGTACTGCTCCTGAGTGGTACGGCAACCCTGTCTTAGAGGTCATGTTGTTAGACAACGATGAACCTACGAGCTATGGAGAAGCGATGATGGGCCCGGATTCCGAGAAGTGGTTAGAGGCCATGAAATCCGAGATGGGATCCATGTATGAAAACAAAGTGTGGACTTTGGAAGTATTACCTGAAGGGCGTAAGGCCATTCAGAACAAATGGATCTTTAAGAGGAAGACGGACGCGGACGGTAATGTCACCGTCTATAAAGCTCGACTTGTGGCAAAGGGTTTTTCACAAGTTCAAGGAGTTGACTACGATGAGACCTTCTCACCCGTAGCGATGCTTAAGTCCGTCAGAATCATGTTAGCAATAGCTGCCTTTTTCGATTATGAAATTTGGCAGATGGATGTCAAAACAGCGTTCCTTAACGGTTTCCTTAAGGAAGAGTTGTATATGATGCAACCAGAAGGTTTTGTCGAACCAGAGAATGCTGACAAAGTTTGCAAACTCCAGCGATCCATTTATGGACTGGTGCAAGCATCTCGGAGTTGGAATCTTCGCTTTGATGAGGTGATCAAAGCGTTCGAGTTTATACAAGTTTACGGAGAAGCTTGTATTTACAAGAAAGTGAGTGGGAGCTCTATAGCGTTTCTAATATTATATGTGGATGACATATTACTGATTGGAAACAATATAGAAATGTTGGAAAGCGTGAAGGAATATTTGAACAAGAGTTTTTCAATGGACCTAGGAGAAGCTGCTTTCATATTAGGCATCAAGATCTATAGAGATAGATCGAGACGCTTAATAGGACTTTCACAAAGCACATACCTTGACAAAGTTTTGAAGAAGTTCAAAATGGATCAGTCCAAGAAGGGGTTCTTGCCTGTATTGCAAGGTGTGAAGTTGAGTAAAGACTCAATGCCCAGTGACTGCAGAAGATAGAGAAAAGATGAGTGTCATCCCCTATGCTTCAGCCATAGGCTCTATCATGTATGCAATGCTGTGCACAAGACCCGATGTCAGCCATGCCATAAGTATGGTCGGAAGGTTTCAAAGTGATCCAGGAATGGAACACTGGACGGCGGTCAAGAATATCCTAAAGTACCTGAAAAGGACTAAGGACATGTTTCTCGTTTATGGAGGTGATCAAGAGCTCGTCGTAAAGGGTTACATCGATGCAAGCTTTGACACTGATCCGGATGACTCTAAGTCACAAACCGGATACGTATTTATTCTTAATGGGGGTGCGGTTAGCTGGTGCAGTTCCAAGCAAAGCGTGGTAGCTGATTCTACATGCGAAGCGGAGTACATCGCTGCCTCGGAGGCAGCGAAGGAAGGTGTCTGGATGAAGGAGTTCATGACAGATCTTGGAGTAGTGCCTAGTGCGCTTAACCCAATGACTTTGTTTTGTGATAATACTGGTGCCATTGCTCTAGCCAAGGAACCAAGATTTCACAAGAGGACC
The DNA here is from genome assembly GCA_039707655.1 of Elymus sibiricus. Lineage (NCBI taxonomy): Eukaryota > Viridiplantae > Streptophyta > Magnoliopsida > Poales > Poaceae > Elymus > Elymus sibiricus. The sequence goes on along the minus strand of CM077666.1, from coordinate 196,226,298 downwards.
AGACACATAAAGCGACGTTTCAATTTCATCCGCGATTACATCAAGGAGGACGACATAAATATTTGCAAAGTACACACGGATCTAAATGTTGCAGATCCGATGACTAAACCTCTTCAAAGGGCTAAACATGAACAACACCAGAACTGCATGGGTGTTCGATTCATTACAATGTAAATCACATAGTGATGTGAACTAGATTATTGACTCTAGTGCAAGTGGGAGACTGTTGGAAATATGCCCTAGAGGAAATAATAAATTAGTTATTATTATATTTCCTTGTTCATGATAATCATTTATTATCCATGCTATAATTGTATTGATTGGAAACTCAAATACATGTGTGGGTACATAGACAACACTGTGTCCCTAGTAAGCCTCTAGTTGACTAGCTCGTTGATCAAAAGATGATGAAGGTTTCCTAGCCATGGACATAAGATGTCATTTGATAACGGGATCACATCATTAGGAGAATGATGTGATGGACAAGACCCAAACTATAAACATAGCATATGATCGTGTCAGTTTATTGCTATTGTTTTCTGCATGTCAAGTATCTGTTCCTATGACCATGAGATCATGCAACTCCCTGACATCGGAGGAGTACCTTGTGTGTATCAAACGTCGCAACGTAACTGGGTGACTATAAAGATGCTCTACAGGTATCTCCGAGGGTGTCTGTTGGGTTGGCATGGATCAAGACTGGGATTTGTTACTCCGTGTGACGGAGAGGTATCTCAGGGCCCACTCGGTAATACAACATCACAATGAGCCTTGCAAGCAATGTGACTAAAGTGTTAGCCACGAGATCTTGTATTACGGAACGAGTAAAGAGACTTGCCGGTAACGAGATTGAACTAGGTATAGAGATACCGACGATCGAATCTCGGGCAAGTAACATACCGAAGAACAAAGGGAACAGCATACGGGATTAACTGAATCCTTGACATAGAGGTTCGACCGATAAAGATATTCGTAGAATATGTAGGAACCAATATGGGCATCCAGGTTCCGCTATTGGTTATTGGCCGTACAGGTGTCTCGGTCATGTCTACATAGTTCTCGAACCCGCAGGGTCTACACACTTAACGTTTGGTGACGATTAGTATAGTTGAGTTATTGTGTTGGTGACCGAAGGTTGTTCGGAGTCCCGGATAAGATCCCGGACATGACAAGTATCTCCGGAAGAGTCCAGAGGTAAAGATTGATATATGTGATAATAGTGTTTTGATCTCCGGAAGGGTTCCAGAATTCACCGGAAGGGGTTCCGGGTGTTTACCGAAGTGTTCGGGTGCAGCAACACTTTATATGGGCCAAAGGGGGTAAAGCCCACGAGGTATTGGAAAGTGCAAAAGGAAGTTTTGCTGCTGCCTTAAGCGGTACTACCGCTGGTAAGGCAGTACTACCGCGTAAGCGGTACTACCGCTTGTGTGAAGCGGTACTACCGCATAAGCGGTACTACCGCTTGTGTGAAGTGGTACTACCGCTTGTACGCGGTACTGCTGGAATCCGAGTTTGACTCTTTCCGTGCGGGCCAAACCGACCTTGTGCGGGCAAAACCGACCTTGTGGAGGCTTTCTCTCCAAGTTTAGACCCCAGGGCTCAACATATAAATAGAGGGGCAGGGCTAGCACACGGGACACATCAAGATTTCCCAAGCCGTGTGTCGGCAACCCTAACCCTCTAGTTCCTCCCGTCATAATCTCCATAGCGCTTGGCGAAGCCCTGCAGAGATTGTTCCTCACCACCATCACCACGCCGTCGTGCTGCCGGAACTCATCCACTACTTCACCATCGCTCGCTGGATCGAGGAGGTGAAGGCGTCATCAAGCCGTACGTGTGTTGAACGCGGAGGTGCCGTCCGTTCGGCGCTAGTTCGTGATCGGATCGAGGGACGACTTGCGATTTGGATCGCGGAGACGTTCGACTACATCAACCGCGTTTCTTAACGCTTCCGCTTAGCGATCTACAAGGGTATGTAGATTCACTCTCCCTCTCGTAGATGCTCATCACCATGGATAGATCTTGTGTGTGCGTAGGAAATTTTTTGTTTCCCATGCAACGTTCCCCAACAACCAAACCAAATCACCCGGTTCTAGTTTAACTTCTTGTCTACCTTTACTACCAGCAATTCTATACTTTTCATCCATTTTTTCAATATTGTGCTTTGTTGTCTCATGCATTTTCAAGATAAAATCAGCACGTTCTTTGGCATCATTGTGAATCCTCTCACTTGTAGGTAAAGGCAAGATATCAATAGGAGCACGGGGATTGAAACCATACACTACCTGAAAAGGACTTACCTTGGTGGTAGAATGTGTTGCTTGGTTGTATGCAAACTCCACATGAGGCAAACATTCTTCCCACATCTTCAAATTTTTCTTCAAAACAGCCCTCAACATGGTGCCCAAAGTGCGATTCACCACCTCAGTTTGCCCATCAGTTTGTGGGTGACAAGTTGTAGAAAACAACAATTTTGTACCCAACTTGTTCCATAAGGTGCGCCAAAAATGACTCAAGAATTTTGCATCACGATCTGAAACAATAGTAGAAGGCATACCATGCAAACGAACAATCTCTTTGAAAAAGAGGTCAGCAATATAAACAGCATCATCACTCTTATGACATGGTATAAAGTGTGCCATCTTAGAAAAACGATCCACCACAACAAAAATACTATCCCTTCCCCTCTTAGTCCTAGGCAATCCTAACACAAAATCCATAGAAATATCTGCCCAAGGAATAGAAGGAACAGGAAGAGGCATGTATAAACCATGTGGATTCAAGCGAGATTTAGCTTTTTGACATGTGGTGCAGCGAGCCATGAACCTCTCAACATCTCTCCTCATCTTTGGCCAAAAGAAATGTGTGGCCAGAACGTCCTCCGTCTTCTTCACACCGAAATGACCCATCAATCCTCCTCCATGCGCCTCCTGTAACAACAAAAGACGAACGGAACCAACTGGAATGCATAGACGGTTAGCTCTAAACAAAAACCCATCGTTAAGGACAAATTTATTCCATGTACGTCCCTCTCGACATTGCAGCAAAACATCTTTAAAGTCAGAATCAAACGCATATTGTTCTTTTATTGACTCAAGTCCAAAAATCCGACAATCAAGTTGAGACAACAAAGTATATCGTCTAGACAAAGCATCAGCAATCACATTATCCTCCCCTTTCTTGTGTTTGATGATATAAGGAAAAGATTCAATAAATTCAACCCACTTAGCATGCCTACGATTCAAATTATTTTGAGAGCGAAGATACTTAAGCGATTCATGATCAGAATGAATAACAAATTCTTTAGGCCACAAATAATGACTCCACGTTTCTAAAGAACGCACAAGTGCATACAATTCCTTATCATATGTGGAATAATTCAGAACAGGACCATGCAATTTTTCGCTAAAGTATGCAACGGGTTTACCATCTTGCATCAAAACACCACCAATGCCGACTCCACTAGCATCACATTCTAGCTCAAAAGTCTTACCAAAGTTAGGAAGTTGCAACAATGGCGCGTGCGTAAGCTTGTTCTTCAAAGTGCCAAAGGACTCCTCTTGTGCCTTCCCCCAATGGAACGCCACACCCTTCTTCGTCAACTCATGCAGTGGTGCAGCAATGGTGCTAAAATCCTTGACGAAGCGGCGGTAGAAACCTGCAAGACCAAGAAAACTCCTCACCTGTGTGATAGCTTGGGGGTACTGGCCAGCTCTGTATGGCGTCAATCTTCGTCTCATCCACCTCAATTACCTGTGGAGTAACAACGTAACCAAGAAAAGAGACTCGATCCGTGCAGAAAATGCACTTCTCAAGGTTACCAAACAAACGTGCATCCCTTAAAGCATTAAAAACAACACGTAAATGGTCCATATGTTCACCCAAGGACTTGCTGTAAATCAAGATATCATGAAAGTAAACCACCACAAATCTACCAATAAAAGCTCTTAAAACCTCATTCATTAAGCGCATGAAAGTGCTAGGTGCATTTGTCAAGCCAAAAGGCATTACCAGCCACTCATACAACCCAAATTTAGTTTTGAAAGCTGTTTTCCATTCATCTCGAAGTTTCATTCTAATTTGGTGGTAGCCACTACGCAAGTCAATCTTTGTGAAAATTATAGAACCACACAGCTCATCAAGCATGTCGTCTAACCTAGGAATAGGATGACGATACCGAATAGTAATATTATTGATGGCTCTACAATCAGCACACAGACACCAAGTACCATCTTTCTTAGGAACCAAAAGTATAGGAACAGCACAAGGACTAAGGCTTTCATGTACATACCCGCGGTCCAAAAGGTCTTGGACTTGTCGCTGAATTTCCTTGGTCTCCTCGGGGTTGGTTCGATAGGCAGCACGATTTGGCAAAGTTGCACCCGGAATCAAATCAATTTGATGCTCTATACCTCTCATAGGTGGCAGCCCCGGGGGCATCTTAGCTGGAAAAATGTCCTCAAACTCCTGCAAAAGGTTAGTGACAGCAGGAGACAACGAACTAGCAATATCATCAAGCGAAAATAAAAGCTCGTTTGCAAATCAAAGCATAGCAAATATCATCATCAGAAATTTCAGCAAGGTCACATTTTGTTGCAAGCATAACACCACCCTTCAATTTAATTCCCTCGGCCTTAGAAATAGGTGCAGGCTTATCCTTTTTAGGTGGAAAAACAGAATTAGCAACTTGCTGATTTTCAGATTTAGCACCACTCAAACTAGCAGCTCTCTCTCTCTATCAGCTTGTACAATTTCAGCAGGGGTCAAAGGTACCAATGTAATTTTCTGCCCTTTATGCACAAAAGTGTATTTATTACTTCTTCCATGGTGTGTAGCATCATTATCATGTTCCCAAGGCCGACCCAACAAAAGTGAACAAGCTTGCATAGGTACGACATCACAATCAATAGAATCAGCATAGGCACCAATGGAAAAAGGAACTCTGCATGTTTGTGTTACCTTAGCTTTGCCAGAGTCATTTAACCACTGAATATGGTATGGATGTGGATGTGGTCGTGTGGTCAAACAAAGCTTCTTGACCAGATCAGAACTCACCAAATTGTTGCAGCTTCCTCCATCAATGATAACACGTGCTCGTCGGTTCTTGATGACGAAGAAAATCTGAAACAAGTTGTGGCGTTGTAGCTTCTCAGGTTGCTGAATTTGTGTGCTGAGCACACGCTGAACAATAATGTTCATGTAGCCTGAAGTATTGGCGCCCCCAAGGATATGACCCTCATCATCGTCGTCGGCGGCGGCATCATCATCATTAGCATCATCCTCCACATCGGAGGTGCTGATATAACCTCCATCTTCGGTTGCCACATATGCCCGCTGACTTGGGCAATCCTTCTGCATATGGCCACGTCCTTGGCAGTGGTGGCACTGAATGCTGGAAGTGCATCCCGTCGAGGCGACGGACGAAGCACTATTGGCGGGAACCTGCAAAGAATTTTTACCTGAGTATGTAGGACATGCAGCAGGTGGTTTAGGTGCTGTAGTAACACGACTGGCTAAGGCAGAAGCTTGCTGGCCCGCTGTTAGGGGCACACGGAAAGAGGATGGCTTAGGCAGCCCCGAAGGAGCCATCGTGCGTGGCGTGTAGGAGGCGTGGACGTTGCTCCTGTTCCGCTGGTCATGTCCCTGCAATTCCTTCTCTGCAAGCATAGCAAACTGGAACAACTGGTTGACAGTATGAAATTCTTTATAATCAACAATGTCCTGAATCTCACGCCTCAAACCCGAATAAAAATGACAAATGGAATCCTCAAGCCCCTCCACTATACCACAACGCGTCAAACCCTTTTGAAGCTCAGCATAGTAATCTTGTACAGATTTTTCTCCTTGTTCTAAACGCTGCAGTTTGTTACGCAAATCTCTATGATACGAAGGAGGAACAAAGCGATCACGCATAGCTACCTTAAGTCGTTCCCATGTATCAGGTAAAGCACCCTGTCCAGCTAGCCCATTCCACCAAATAATAGCAAAGTCCTTAAACTCACTAGTAGCTAATCGAACTCTATGTTGCTCAGGAACAAGGTGGGCATTAAACTTCTGTTCTACCGTCATCTCCCAATCAAGGTAACCCTTAGCTTCATAACGACCCGAAAAAGATGGTATTGTTAATTTAATCTTAGCATAGGGATCATCGGGAGCATGATTATTATTACCTTGATGACGGTATTGGTTACCTGTACTACCCATACCTTGAGTGTTACGGCAAAGACGTCGCCGCAATCTTGCTTGTCGTGTAGCTGCTTGATCTATGTTCCCATTAGCATCATACACCGTGTCTTCTTGCATGTGTCCACCGGTGTTGCTGCCGAACACGTCGGCGTCATTGGTTGTTAAACAGGTTTCCAACTCGGTAACCCTGTCGGTTAACGTAGATATCCGTTTATCCAACCGCTCAATGTTGTTGCCGAGGTTGAGCTCAATGAGCGCATCCGTGACAGCCTTTTTGATTGCCTCGGTCATCCCATCATGAACCTTCTCTACAACAGCTTGTAGTTGCTCCTGGCTGACACAATCCTTGAAATCCTTGGGAGTGCTATCGCCATTTTCGTCGCCACCTGCCATTGTAAACACCAAAAACATGAACACACAGGAAAGGTTATCCCTATCAACTACTACGCAGTTGCAGTGGTGCCTCTCAACACAACAAATGGAAATGTCTTACCAAGCTCTTACAAGGTTCTTACTAGCAAAGCAAAGGATACCTGGAAGGCGTAATCCGGCGATTGCGAGGGTAAAAAACCAGTGCCTGTTCAGAAGGTTGTATGTGGAGCTTGGAAGGCAATATATGTGAGTGGAACACAATTCAAAATCAGATAGTAATGCTGAATAAATGTCCAAAAATCTTGTCCTAGTTGCTGGCCTACTCGTGTTCTAAACCAAGTGTGATATGGATGACAAGGTAGAAAACAAGTATGAGGCAAAGACAACAACGGACATGAACAAAGGTAAGGACAGTAGCTCAACACAACACTCAATGCGTAAAAAATCGTGCTCCTGCACTTTTTTTTTGATTTTTTTTGCACAAGCAGGAGAGGAAGGTTCAGCTCAATATGATAGACAAGGCGGCCTGCAGAAAATCAGAACCGTGCTGTACAATTCGTGCTGAAACTATATCGCGTGAACAATCGATTTTCTTAGCAGAATTTTGCCAATCAAAATTCGCCAACCCGGCGAATCTGAACACCAACAGATGTGACCTTTTCTTTCTTTCTTTTTTCTTTTTTTTTCTTTTTTTTTCTCTCTCAACTTTTTTTTTCTTTCTCTTTTTCGCAATTCACTCTTTGCCTGATTCCGAGTCTGTAGGCAAAAGGTATGGCTGTTTCAAGGGAAGCGCTCCGAGGTATGTTTTGGTGGCGGCCGAATTAAAATCGATGGTGAGAAAACGGGGGTATGGTGGCAGCGGATTGTGGACTGGACTTATGTTGGTGTGTGGTGATCAAGGACGTGTATGTGATGGAAGTAGAATAGGGTAAAAGGCGATCTGTCGCACAAGATGAAGGAACACGATGGAAAACACTACTTAGACGAAAACACGAACTAAACCAGCAACAAAAACAATACTAGGACACAAACTCAACACTACGGACTCTAAAAAGGAATTATGCAAAAGGCTGAACGTGGTTCTGGGACGGGGAAGAACTATAGCTAATTTGTTTTTGGCTTTTTTTTTGTGGACGATAGGATAAAGGCGAAATCAAACAAACCAGGGTAAGGGCGAACCTGACGGTAACACCTGAGTCTCTGATTACCACTTGATATGAACAAGGGTGTCCCGATCTTCCGAAAGGTTCTGATAACTCTCGATTTGGTGGAAATTTGACACAACTCGATCCGGCTCCCGAACAACACGTTCTGAACCCCGCAATCGCAGCACCACGTCTCCTCTGGTTATCGACCGGCGTTGCACGGTCGACCTCGCCAAGAAGGCTAATCCTTGCCTGCGAATCGAAGAACACAAGCAAGAACAAGAAAGAATGCAACCAAATTGCAGATGTATGATTAATCTCACGAAGTTGGGGTCTCACAAACCGATGAACGGCGAAACTGTTCTTGACAGAATAATCTAAGCAAAACCCAACCCTAACCTAAGCACCGGCGGCTGTAAATATGGTCTAGGGTTAACCAAGGACCCTCTGGTCACGCCCCTAATTGGGCTCAAAAAGATACATGGCCCAAAGGCCAAAAACGGTGGCGCAGCACCGAGACAGATTCTGGACGTCTTTTGTTTCGATGATTCCCGTTGATTCAGAAGGAATTTGACCATGGGGCCAGCGCCATTGGAAAGGTTATCTTCTCAGCTATCCGTGCATATATAGAACGTCCAAAACTGAGCCCGTATGCGACCTGGACAACCGTTTTAGTGCAGACTGCTCCTGGACTCCGAAACAGACTCGAAGTTAACTTTGTTTGGGCCTCCACCTTGACTTGGACGCCCTTGCTGGTCCTCTCGACCTCCAAGCCCCTCTCCAAGTATCTCCTGGTGCTCTCCATGGTTCCTAATCATAATATAATCATTAGGTAGCAATCTATTCTCAGGAACATATAAAGAAGTGCTTAGGAACAAGCTCACCTCTAAATTCAATTGTCGCGCTCGAGCTCTAGTGATCGGTCCTTGTATATCCAGTGGAGTTTTGTGTGTATCCGAAGGAGTGATGTCCTCATCACCGCCGGTCCTCGCGTTCGAGCGTGGGTAGGCGCACGGGCTGCAAAGGGCGCGAGCTGGGCGAGTGTGGGTGCGGAAATAGGAGGTGGTGTGCGCGCGTGCACGAGCGGCGGATCGACGGCGTTAGCAAGGCTCGAGAACGAGTCTGAGCAGAAGCTCGTCTCGACCATGGCAGCGAGGCGTGGCGAGGTGCTGGCTGTGTGCTTGAGCGCGTGCGTGCTCACAGAGGAGCACGGCCTCGGTGGTGCGCGCATGGTGCGGACAAAGGTGGTGCGCAACGAGGTGTACGAGCTCAAGCTCGAGGTCACGGCCATGGCGGCCGAAACCGGAGACGCGCGGAACGCTGGCTACGCGAACAAACGAGACCAGAGAGGGAGATGGGGAGGATCGGAGCTTCACCGTGGGGGTGTTGCTGGAGTCGTACGAGGTCGACGGCGGGAGGATGCGCTGAACGTGGCGGTGGCGCTCGGAGCAGAGGAAGCAGGGGAGGGAGAGGACGGCGTGGGACTTGGCGATCCAGCTCGGGGAGGACGCGAAAACGGAGTCGCGGCGCTGTCCCGGAGCTTGTGGATGAAGGAAGGGAGCCGGTGGGGGCGCGCTACGCCGGCGGCGAGCTCGGACTTGCTCCGGCCGTGGTGTCTGGCAGCGGTACAGCAGGCGCGTGGGTGCCCATTACTTGCGTGGCGTTGGCGGAGAAGGGAGTAGGAGGGAGGAAGAAACCCTAGGGCCGCGGCTGGGGTTAAATAGGGGCGCGGGCGCGGCTGGCTCGGCCACCGTGGGCATGTGCTCGCCCCCTCCTGGGAGTTACTGTGAGAGAGGGATGTGAGGGAGGTGGAAGAAAAAGGTGAGGGGAGAGGATGACTGGTGGGGCCGACCCGGTGCATGTGTGTGATTTTACCAGGAAAGAAAGAGAGGTCCAGGTGGGCTGGGCTGTGGTGGACTGCGCTGAGCTGCTGGGCTCTCTGCCTCTTCTTTCCATCCCATTTCTTTTATTCCTTCAGGCAGGAAATAAAACAAAGAAAGGCACAGGGAGCTAGGAGAGGGTTGAGAGAGGTATGAAAATATATCTAGAGTACATGAATTATGTAGTATTTGAATAAATTGGTTTGGCAATTTTTAGAGAAAGAAAAATATATCAAGTTTGAATTAAATTCAAACTTGAGGCATTTTTGATCCCAACCAAATCAATTCCAAAAATGATGAAATTTGGCAGAGAGCTTGATGACATGATGCAGGATTTATAGGAAAATAGTGAACATTAATTTGGGATAGAAATATTGCATCATGAATAATATTGAAAAGGAGAAGAAGGGGGAGATGATGATAGTAGAGATGTCTTGCATGGGTGAACCCCATGGACTAGAGAGGGAGATGGCAAGGAGGGGATGACCACACACACTATGCATATGTGATGAACACAACAATAACAATGGGTGCAATGCTCACGAGCAACATAAATGAATATGATGATGCAAGCACATGACAAATAATATGAAGATGAAATGCAAAGAGAAGAGAAAGGCAAAAACACAACATGACAATACCACATCCATCAAGATCGTCATGACAATTCCACAAATGGCAAGGTTGGGGAATACTTATAAGGAAGGATTACATCTAGGGTGTTACAACTCTCCCCTACTACAAGAGGATCTCGTCCCAAGATCTAGGAACGAAAGAACTCCGGATATTCAGAACGGAGGTGGTCCTCGCGCTCCCATGTGGCTTCTCGGTCAGAATGGTGAGACCATTTCACTTTCAGGAACTTGATTGACTTGTTGCGAGTCTTGCGCTCAGTTTCTTCGATAATGGCAATGGGATGCTCATGGTAAGACAAATCATCGTGGATCTCAATGTCTTGGAAGTCAATGGTGCGGTCGGGAGTCTTGAAGCACTTGCGAAGTTGTGACACGTGAAACACATCGTGCACATTTGAGAAGTTGGAAGGTAGCTTGAGTTGGTAGGCTAGATCGCCTCTCTTGCCAACTATCTTGAAAGGACCCACATATCTTGGAGCAAGCTTTCCTTTGATACCGAATCGTTTGGTGCCTTTCATAGGAGAAACACGGAGATAGACATGGTCTCCAATCTCGAAAGCCAGGTCACGGTGCTTACTATCATAGTAGCTCTTCTGGCGCGATTGCGTTGCTTTCAGATTTTCACGGATGATACGACACATCTCTTCAGCTTCAAAAATCATATCATTGCCAAGAAGTTGGCGTTCACCGGTTACGGACCAGTTGAGTGGAGTACGACACTTTCTGCCATAGAGAATCTCGAATGGGGCCTTGCCCGAGCTTGCTTGGAAACTATTGTTGTAGGAGAACTCGGCAAACGGGAGACAGTCTTCCCACTTCATGCCGAAAGAGATGACACACGCTCTTGCATAAACTGGAGCAACATCTGAGTATTGGCATTGGTTGCTGCCATCAAACCTTGCCATGCCTCCGGAGGTGGAGGTGGAGGGGGAGGTGGAGGTGGAGGATCTGACTGCTCCCCATCATCATGGGTCGGATTCCCACGGGTTGTGGGAGCCATCCTGAAGATGATGACAACCGTTAGAATCTTCAATGAGACAATTGAAAAGCTGAATCAACGGATAGATATTGCAACATAAGTCTTCACAAGCTAGCATCCGAACAGAAAATGTACGAATGCATTCCGAAAGATAGATGATACACCAAAGATTGAGAAGCCACTTGGAAAAATGTTAGAATAATGCACAAGGTAACGAAGATGGAAACAAGCATATGATAGACCCCATATCGTATCATGTGTCTGTTGGAAAGATATCCTAGGTGATACTTGAATTCCCCTAGGAACTCCCGAAACTTCTTGGTTATGAGATCAGGTTGCGGATCCAGGAACCTACTCAGCAAACAACAACCTAATCAGCTGCAACCGCATCCGCAACCCTCAACACACGACCAAGAAACTTCGCAAATTCGTCTACCTCAGACCTTCGAAAACACAGCGATACTAGTCATAGTGGATCATCCGAGCTATCTCCTCCAGTACTGGGGAAAAGTCACGACACTATTTGCCACCACAAAAAGTATAGAAGCGTTTCGATGTCGGCATCCTCTGGTATTCCCGGAACCAAAACGATAGCGAGTGTGACAAAACCCCTTGGAGCTCAACTCCCCGGGTCCAATCCATACGGTCAGGAGGCACCAAGAACAGAGTCACGTCACACCGATATCGCAACCATTCCAGCAATACCCGCGTGATCCTAAATTTTTTTTGAGTGAGAAGAGGTAGTAGAATAAAACACCTATGCCACAATTCCTCACCAGAGCGGCGAAGGGGATAAGGAGTAAAAAGAATTCCTACTCTCCGATATATATAACTAGGACTCAAAATAGTTTTTCTTCTAGACTCGTCAACGGTTCGATCAAACACGGGGCTCCTATAGTCGGTATGGCTCTGATTACCAAATTGTCACGCCCAATATGAAGCTCTATCGCAATCTCGTGATGAAGCCGAGATCACGACAGAACCTCATTTTGGATCGCATAGCAAGGTGGTTCTCAAATACCTACAACCGAATGAATAGATGAGTGTACCAGATAAAGGCTTAGACTCGCCACATGCTACAGCATAATATATCATAATCTTCATGCAATCATCCAAATGAAAGACAGGGTCCGGCTATGGACGAAATCAAACGAGAAAACACCACCCTGCTATCATCCTTGGATCAACCGACTAGGGCCCACTACGGATCATCTGGCATCGTGACGTACATACGTCCACGCTCATCGTCATACTCCCAATGGAGCATCTCGGGCTCACCTGTGTCTGTCTCAAGCGTACCTGCAACTGGTGTTTATAGTAATCTGTGAGCCACAGGGACTCAACAATCTCATCACCCAAGGTAACAAAACTATTTAAGCTTATAGGAATGGAAGGGGTAATGTAGTGAGGTTGCAGCAAGCTCTAAGCATGTTTAAGTGGCTAACTTACGAGTACAAGAATAAAAATGAGCATTCTACGCATAACGGTCGCAAGTTTAATATGATCAAGAAGTTATCCTGAACACCTACTTACAGTTCAATCATAACCCCATCGTGTTCTCTTCCCGAACTTACTCGAAAAGAGATCATCACGGTTACGCACACAGTTGGTGTATTTTGTTAGAATTAGTGTCAACTTCTCTACAACCGGAGGTTAAAAATATCCAAGTCGCCACATAACCGCGGGCACGGCTTCGCGTAAGATTTAACCCTGCAGGGGTGTTCCAACCTGGTCCATCACAAACCAACACAAGCTGTGGTGGAATACCTCAACCCCAAGAAAAGACCCGATCAACCTCGAGTCAGCCCGAAGTATCCTCGGAATTCCGGTGCACAAGACATTTCGACAATGGTAACACAAGTCCAGCAAGACCTCCCGGTATACCGACAATCCTGATAGGAGTCGCAGGTATCTCGTTCTCAGGGCACACCGGATGGGCAAGACGTCTGGTTGGCTGAGACCCTGGTTGCCCAGGGGACGCCAGACAACACCCAGTTTGTACCAACACTCATGAGGAGCACTGGCCCGTGTTATTGATTAAAGTATCCTCGGGTTAGCTAGACCCTATGCAAGTTTTAGTTGTTATTAGACAAATGTTAACACCAAAGTTGGGTCTTGCTGGAAGCGGTTATTCAAAGCGAACTATCAAGAGGGTCCCATTCCCCTGAGCATGTTAGGAACGCTAATCAATGATCATAACACCGGTATTACGGAAACTAGGGCGGCATGAGTGGAACAAAACACTAGGCAAAAGGCTGAGCCTTCCACCCAACACCAAGTATATAGATGCATTAATTAAATAAGATATATTGTGATATCCCAACAAATCCATGTCCCAACATGGAACAACCTGCACTGCACCTACAACTAAAACGCTATATGAGGGGCTGAGCAAAGCGGTAACATAGCCAAACAACGGTTTGCTGGGTAGGGTGGTTAGAAGCTGTATCATGGCATATGAGAGGTTGACATGTATGGTAGGAAGCATGACATAGCGATTGCAACGAGACACTAGCAAGGAAATATATTAGTGTTATCAAGGGTAATGATCATCTTGGCTGAAGTCTCTTCGGTAGGATAGTAATACTGCACCTCGTACACATTCTCAAAAGGATCCTCGAACTCGGGCTCGTCTCCTGATACGTCTCCAACGTATCTATAATTTTTGATTGTTCCATGCTGTTATATTATCAATCTTGGATGTTTTTATAATCATTTACAGCAATTATATATCATTTTTGGAGACTAACCTATTTACCTTGTGCCCAGTGCCAGTTGCTGTTTTCTGCCCTGTTTTTGTTTTACAGAAAACCAATACCAAACGAAGCCCAAATGCCACGAAACTTTTTGGAGATTTTTTATTGGACAAGATAAACACTAGAAGCTTCGGGAGAGGGCCAGAAGATGAAGGAGTGGGCCACGAGGCACCAGGGCACGCCCCAGCGGGGTGGCACGCCCTGGTACCTCGTGGGGCCCACCCAGCTCCGTTTGACCTAATTCTTCCACTATAAATTCAGAAAAAATCAAAAACCCTCAGGAGAGTCCACGAAATACTTTTTCCGCCGCCGCAAGTTTCTGTTCCAGAGAGATCCCATCTGGGGTCCTTCTCCGGTACTCCGCCGGAGAGGGGATAGATCACGGAGGGGTTCTACACCAACCTTGCTGCCCTTCCGATGATGCGTGAGTAGTTTACCACAGACCTTCGGGTCCATAGGCAGTAGCTAGATGGCTTCTTCTCTCTTTTTGATCTTCAATACAATGTTCTACTCGATGTTCTTGGAGTTCTATCCGATGTAATCACTTTTAGCGGTGTGTTTGTTGGGATTCGATGAATTGTGAGTTTATGATTAGATTATCCATGAAATTATTTGAGTCTTTGCTGCACTCTTTTATGCATGATTATTATAGCCTTGTATTTCTTCTCCGATCTATTGATTTGATTTGGCCAACTAGATTGATTTATCTTGCCATGGGAAGAGGTGCTTTGTAGTGGGTTCTATCTTGCGGTGCTCAATCCCAGTGACAGAAAGGGACATGACACGTATGTATCGTTGCTACTAAGGGTAAAAAGATGGGGTTTATTCATACGTGATTTTATCTTGTCTACATCATGTCATCGTTCTTAAGGCATTACTCCGTTCTTATGGACTTAATACACTAGATGCATGCTGGATAGCGGTCGATGTGTGGAGTAATAGTAGTAGATGCAGGCAGGAGTCGGTCTACTTATTTTGGATGTGATGCCTATATACATGATCATTGCCTTGGATATCGTCATGATTATTTGCTTTTCTATCAATTGCCCAACAGTAATTTGTCTACCCACCGTATGCTAATTTCTTGAGAGAAGCCTCTAGTGAAACCTATGGCCCCCGGGTCTATCTAAATCATATTACTAAAACCCTAAAAATGTTGCTGTCATTTTCTTGTATTTATTTTATTTTGTATTTTTGTTTCAATCTATCTATCTATCACATACAATTTAATCTTGCAATTTACCGCCGAGAGATTGACAACCTCTTGTTTGCGTTGGGTGCAAGGATTTGTTGTTTGTGTGTAGGTGCTGCTAACGAGGTGTTGCATGATTCTCCTACTGGTTCGATAACCTTGGTTTCATAACTGAGGGAAATACTTATCTCTACTGTGCTGCATCATCCCTTCCTCTTCGGGGATAATACCAACGCAAGCTACAAGTAGCATCTCCCGGTACTACCCAAAAGAAAGAACAAGCACCGAAATAAACAAACAATTATGGCATATATGCACAAACAGAGATGATGCATGATCATTTAAAGATGCATGGTTTGGCAAAGTGCAACAAACAAATACTACACATTAAGTGAAGCTCAATATGCAACGAGTTGCATCTTGACGAAACTTCACAACGATTATTTAGTTCACTCCCATTTGTGCTACTCATCAATATTAAATGTTGACAATCATGGCAAGAAATGAAGCATAATTAATCTACCTACCTAGGCAATTTAAATGAGGCCGGAAACAACACTAAACAATTCTGGAAACTCCCCATATGTGAATTTGAAATTGGTACTGTTCTGCCCAAACACAATTTTAATGTTGTTAAACAGCAAAAGTAAGTGCACCAGTTAATCTACACATTCTTCCACCCCATTTACATATAAAGTTTATTTAATTCGGAGCTACGGTTATTTAGTTATGAAATAAACCATTTTAGCATGTCATTTATGCAACTTAATGCAAACAACAATTTTAGACATTTTAACATGGATGAAAGTTGGATATAGTGAAACTACATGAAATTCTAAGCAATTTACATAGATGACACGTTTTATTTTGATGCATGGTTATTTACTCATTAACATCTCAAAACAGTGGCAGCTCTATAAATATGCAATGCAGTGGAATAATGCTAAATTGCAGCGGAAAAAAAACATACATGGGCCGGATTGCAGCACAATGCATCGGCCCAAGTGGCTGCTGTGTGCAAAAAAAGAAAAATAAAAAAACAGAGGGACAAAAGGGGAGAGTCTGGGATTCGAACCCCAGATCCTCAGGATGGATGTCGGCTGCGCTGGCCAGTAGGGTGGCTCGATGGTAGTGATGTGAGATGGACTCGGCTGCAATTGAACAATGACAAGAGCTGATCCACTGGGAGGCAAAATTTGCAGAAAAAGATAATGAGGCCGTGGGGATTTGATCCCTGGACCTCCAAGGTGTGTGAAAGCGTGGCTGACCACTGGGATGGCTAGGTGTTTGTGCTAGGCAGGGGCGCTTCATGTAGATGATCAATCACTAGAAACGTGAGCTTTTGGCCATGGCTGTCTGGTGATGCTGGCGGGCGACAACGGCGAGCAAGACGACGGCAACAGCGGCTGTAGATCACTGGCGAGGGTGCGGAAATGGCATGGGAGCGCGTGAGTGAGCAGCTGGTGCTTGCCGGGGCGTGTGCACGCGATAGCTCGAGTACGAGCTCATGCTTGTCTCGGGTACGGCGGTGGCAGGGGCTGGGCGAGGCCGCCGGTCCTCGCGTTCGAGCGTGGGTAGGCACGCGGGCTACAAAGGGCGCGAGCTGGGCGAGTATGGGTGCGGAAATCGGAGGTGATGTGCGCGCGTGCATGAGCGGCGGATCGACGGCGTGAGCAAGGCTCGAGAACGAGCCTGAGCAGAAGCTCGTCTCGACCGCGGCAGTGAGGCGTGGCGAGGTGCTGGCTGTGTGCTTGAGCGCGTGTGTGCTCACGGAGGA
Organism: Elymus sibiricus; assembly: GCA_039707655.1. Lineage (NCBI taxonomy): Eukaryota > Viridiplantae > Streptophyta > Magnoliopsida > Poales > Poaceae > Elymus > Elymus sibiricus. Next base: position 196,209,376 of record CM077666.1, on the reverse strand, counting down.
GCATGGCCTCGGTGGTGCGCGCATGGTGCGGACAAAAGTGGTGCGCAGCGAGGTGTACGAGCTCGAGCTCGAGGTCACGGCCATGACGGCCGAAACCGGAGACGCGCGGAACGCTAGCTATGCGGACAAACGAGACTAGAGAGGGAGATGGGGAGGATCGGAGCTTCACCGTGGGGGTGCTGCTGGAGTCGTACGAGGTCGACGGCGACCAGAGACGGCGGGAGGATGCGCTGAACGTGGCGGTGGCGCTTGGAGCAGAGGAAGCCGAGGAGGGAGAGGACGGCGTGGGACTTGGCGATCCGGCTCGGGGAGGACGTGAAAACGGAGTCGCGGCGCTGTCCCGGAGCTTGTGGATGAAGGAAGGGAGCCGGTGGGGGCGCGCTACGCCGGCGGCGAGCTCGCCCTTGCTCCGGCCATGGCGTCTGGCAGCGGTACAGCAGGCGCGTGGGTGCCCATTACCTGCGTGGCGGCGGCGGAGAAGGGAGTAGGAGGGAGGAAGAAACCCTAGGACCGCGGCTGGGGTTAAATAGGGGCGCGGGCGCGGCTGGCTCGGTCACCGTGGCCATGTGCTCGCTCCCTCCTGGGAGTTACTATGAGAGAGGGATGTGAGGGAGGTGGAAGAAAAAGGTGAGGGGAGAGGATGACTGGTGGGGCCGACCTGGTGCATGTGTGTGATTTTACCAGGAAAGAGAGAGAGGTCCAGGTGGGCTGGGCTGTGGTGGACTGCACTGAGCTGCTGGGCTCTCTGCCTCTTCTTTCCATCCCATTTCTTTAATTCCTTCAGGCAGGAAATAAAACAAAGAAAGGCACAGGGAGCTAGGATAGGGTTGTGAGAGGTATGAAAATATATCTGGAGTACATGAATTATGTAGTATTTGAATAAATTGGTTTGGCAATTTTAGAGAAAGAAAAATATATCAAGTTTGAGTTAAATTCAAACTTGAGGCATTTTTTATCCCAACCAAATCAATTCCAAAAATGATGAAATTTGTCAGAGAGCTTGATGACATGATGCAGGATTTATAGGAAAATAGTGAACATTAATTTGGGAGAGAAATATTGCATCATGAATAATATTGAAAAGGAGAAGAAGGGGGAGATGATGATAGTAGAGATGTCTTGCATGGGTGAACCAGATGGGCTAGAGAGGGAGATGGCAAGGAGGGGATGACCACACACACTATGCATACATGATGAATACAACAATAACAATGGGTGCAATGCTCACGAGCAACATAAATGAATATGATGATGCAAGCACATGACAAATAATATGAAGATGAAATGCAAAGAGAAGAGAAAGGCAAAAACACAACATGAGAATACCACATCCATCAAGATCATCATGACAATTCCACAAATGGCAAGGTTGGGGAATACTTATAAGGAAGGAGTACATCGGGGGTGTTACAACTCTCCCCTACTACAAGAGGATCTCGTCCCAAGATCTAGGAACGAAAGAACTCCGGATATTCGGAACGGAGGTGGTCCTCGCGCTCCCATGTGGCTTCTCAGTCAGAATGGTGAGACCATTTCACTTTCAGGAACTTGATTGACTTGTTGCGAGTCTTGCGCTCAGTTTCTTCGAGAATGGCAATGGGATGCTCATGGTAAGACAAATCATCTTGGATCTCAATGTCATGGAAGTCAATGGTGCGGTCGGGAATCTTGAAGCACTTGCGAAGTTGTGACACGTGAAACACATCGTGCACATTTGAGAAGTTGGAAGGTAGCTCGAGTTGGTAAGCTAGATCGCCTCTCTTGCAAACTATCTTGAAAGGACCCACATATCTTGGAGCAAACTTTCCTTTGATACCGAATCGTTTGATGCCTTTCATAGGAGAAACACGGAGATAGACATGGTCTCCAATCTCGAAAGCCAAGTCACGGTGCTTACTATCATAGTAGCTCTTCTGGCGCGATTGCGCTGCTTTCAAACTTTCACGGATGATACGACACACCTCTTCAGCTTCAGAAATCATATCATTGCCAAGAAGTTGGCGTTCACCGGTTACGGACCATTTGAGTGGAGTACAACATTTTCTGCCATAGAGAATCTCGAATGGGGCCTTGCCCGAGCTTGCTTGGAAACTATTGTTGTAGGAGAACTCGGCAAACAGGAGACAGTCTTCCCACTTCATGCCGAAAGGGATGACACACGCTCTTGCATAAACTGGAGCAGCATCTAAGTATTGGCATTGGTTGCTGCCATCAAAGCTTGCCATGCCTCCGGAGGCGGAGGTGGAGGATCTGACTGCTCCCCATCATCACGGGTCAGATTCCCATGGGTTGCGAAAGCCATCCTGAAGATGATGACAACCGTTAGAATCTTCAATGAGACAATTGAAAAGCTGAATCAACGGATAGATATTGCAACATAAGTCTTCACAAGCTAGCATCCGAACAGAAAATGTACGAATGCATTCCGAAAGATAGATGATACACCAAAGATTGAGAAGCCACTTGGAAAATGTTAGAATAATGCACAAGGTAACGAAGATGGAAACAAGCATATGATAGACCCCATATCGTATCATGTGTTTGTTGGAAAGATATCCTAGGTGATACTTGAATTCCCCTAGGAACTCCCGAAACTTCTTGGTTATGAGATCAGGTTGCGGATCCAGGAACCTACTCAGCAAACAAAAACCTAATCAGCTGCAACCGCATCCGCAACCCTCAACACGCGACCAAGAAACTTCGCAAATTCGTCTACCTCAGACCTTCGAAACCACAACGATACTAGTCATAGTGGATCATTCGAGCTATCTCCTCCGGTACTGGGGAAAAGTCACGGCACTATTCGCCACCACAAAAAGTATAGAAGCGTTTCGATGTCGGCGTCCTCTGGTATTCCCGGAACCGAAACGATAGCGAGTGTGACAAAACCCCTTGGAGCTCAACTCCCCGGGTCCAATCCATACGGTCAGGAGGCACCAAGAACAGAGTCACGTCACACCGATATCACAACCATACCAATAATACACGCGTGATCCTAAATTTTTTTTGAGTGAGAAGAGGTAGTAGAATAAAACACCTACACCACAATTCCTCACCAGAGCGACGAAGGGGATAAGGAGTAAAAAGAATTCCTACTCTCCGATATATATAACTAGGACTCAAAATAGTTTTTCTTCTAGACTCGTCAACGGTTCGATCAAACAAGGGGCTCCTATAGTTGGTATGGTTCTGATTACCAATTTGTCACGCCAAATATGAAGCTCTATCGCAATCTCGTGATGAAGTCGAGATCGCGACAGAACCTCATTTTGGGTCGCATAGCAAGGTGGTTCTCAAATACATACAACCGAATGAACAGATGAGTGTACCAGATAAAGGCTTACACTCGCCACATGGTACAGCATAATATATCATAATCTTCATACAATCATCCAAATGAAAGACAGGGTCCGGCTACGGACGAAATCAAACGAGAAAACACCACCCTGCTATCATCCCCGGATCAACCGACTAGGGCCCACTATGGATCATCTGGCATCATGACGTACATACGTCCACGCTCATCGTCATACTCCCAATGGAGCATCTCGAGCTCACCTGTGTCTGTCTCAAGCGTACCTGCAACTGGTGTTTATAGTAATCTGTGAGCCACAGGGACTCAGCAATCTCATCACCCATGGTAACAAAACTATTTAAGCTTATAGGAATGGAAGGGGTAATGTAGTGAGGTTGCAGCAAGCTCTAAGCATGTTTAAGTGGCTAACTTACGAGTACAAGAATAAAGATGAGCATTCTACGCATAACGGTCGCAAGTTTAATATGATCAAGAAGTGATCCTGAACACCTACTTATGGTTCAATCATAACCCCACCGTGTTCTCTTCCCGAACTTACTCGAAAAGTGACCATCACGGTTACCCACATAGTTGGTGTATTTTATTAGAATTAGTGTCAAGTTCTCTACAACCGGAGGTTAAAAATATCCAAGTCGCCACATAACCGCGGGCATGGCTTCGCGTAAGATTTAACCCTGCAGGGGTGTTCCAACCTGGTCGATCACAAACCAACACAAGCTGCGGTGGAATACCTCAACCCCAAGAAAAGACCCGATGAACTTCGAGTCACCCGAAGTATCCTCGGAATTCCGGTGCACAAGACATTTCGACAATGGTAACACAAGTCCAGCAAGACCTCCCGGTATACCGACAATCCTGATAGGAGTCGCACGTATCTTGTTCTCAGGGCACACCGGATGGGCAAGACGTCTGGTTGGCTGAGACCCTGGTTGCTCAGGGGGCGCCGGACATCGCCCAGTTTGGACCAACACTCATGAGGAGCACTGGCCCAGGTTGTTGATTAAAGTATCCTCGGGTTAGCTAGACCCTATGCAAGTTTTAGTTGTTATTAGGCAAATGTTAACACCAAATTTGGGTCTTGCTGGAAGCGGTTATTCAAAGCAAACTATCCAGAGGGTCCCATTCCCCTGAGCATGTTAGGGACACCAATCAAGGATCATAACACCGGTATTACGGAAACTAGGGCGGCATGAGTGGAACAAAACACTAGGCAAAAGGCCGAGCCTTCCACCCAACACCAAGTATATAGATGAATTAATTAAATAAGATATATTGTGATATCCCAACAAATCCATGTCCCAACATGGAACAACCTGCACTGTACCTACAACTAAAACGCTATAAGAGGGGCTGAGCAAAGCGGTAACATAGCCAAACAACGGTTTGCTGGGTAGGGTGGTTAGAAGCTGTATGATGGCATATGAGAGGCCGACATGTATGGTAGGAAGCGTGACATAGCGATAGCAACGAGACACTAGCAAGCAAAGATATTAGTGTTATCAAGGGTAATGATCATCTTACCTGAAGTCTCTTCGGCAGGATAGTAATACTGCTCCTCGTACACATTCTCAACTGGATCCTCGAGCTCGGGGTCGTCTCCTGATACGTCTCCAACGTATCTATAATTTTTGATTGTTCCATGCTGTTATATTATCAATCTTGGATGTTTTTATCATCATTTATAGCAATTATATATCATTTTTGGAAACTAACCTATTAACCTAGTGTCCAGTGCCAGTTGCTATTTTCTGCCCTATTTTTGTTTTACAGAAAATCAATACCAAACGAAGTCCAAATGCCACGAAACTTTTTAGAGATTTTTAATTGGACAAGATAAACTCTAGAAGCTTCGGGAGAGGGCCAGAAGATGAAGGAGTGGGCCATGAGGCACCACGGCGCGCCCCAGGGGGGGTGGCGCTCCCTGGTACCTCGTGGGGCCCACCCAGCTCCGTTTGACCTAATTCTTCCACTATAAATTCAGAAAAAATCAGAAACCCTAAGGAGAGTCCACGAAATACTTTTTCCGCCGCCGCAAGTTTCTGTTCCAGAGAGATCCCATCTGGGGTCCTTCTCCGGTACTCCGCCGGAAGGGGGATCGATCATGTAGGGGTTCTACACCAACCTTGCTGCCCTTCCGATGATGCGTGAGTAGTTTACCACAGACCTTCGGGTCCATAGGCAGTAGCTAGATGGCTTCTTCTCTCTTTTTGATCTTCAATACAATGTTCTCCTCGATGTTCTTGGAGTTCTATCCGATGTAATCACTTTTTGCGGTGTGTTTGTTGGGATCCGATGAATTGTGAGTTTATGATCAGATTATCCATGAAATTATTTAAGTCTTTGTTGCACTCTTTTATGCATGATTATTATAGCCTCGTATTTCTTCTCCGATCTATTGATTTGGTTTGGCCAACTAGATTGATTTATCTTGCCATGGGAAGAGGTGCTTTGTAGTGGGTTCGATCTTGCGGTGCTCAATCCGAATGACAGAAAGGGACATGACACGTATGTATCGTTGCTACTAAGGGTAAAAAGATGGGGTTTATTCATACATGAGTTTATCTTGTCTACATCATGTCATCGTTCTTAAGGCATTACTCCGTTCTTATGGACTTAATACACTAGATGCATGCTTGATAGCGGTCGATGTGTGGAGTAATAGTAGTAGATGCATGCAGGAGTCGGTCTACTTGTCTCAGACGTGATGCCTATGTACATGGTCATTGCCTTGGATATCGTCATGATTATTTGCTTTTCTATCAATTGCCCAATAGTAATTTGTCTACCCACCGTATGCTATTTTCTTGAGAGAAGCCTCTAGTGAAATCTATGGCCCCCGGGTCTATCTAAATCATATTACTAAAACCCTAAAAATATTGCTGCCATTTTCTTTTATTTATTTTATTTTGTATTTTTTTTTCAATCTATCTATCACATACAATTTAATCTTGCAATTTACCGCTGAGAGATTGACAACCTCTCATTTGCGTTGGGTGCAAGGATTTGTTGTTTGTGTGCAGGTGCTGCTAACGAGGTGTTGCGTGATTCTCCTACTGGTTTGATAACCTTGGTTTCATAACTGAGGAAAAATACTTATCTCTACTGTGCTGCATCATCCCTTCCTCTTCGGGGATAATACCAAGGCAAGCTACAAGTAGTAGGAAGAATTTCTGGCGCCGTTGCCGGGGAGACATCATCAACATCTATCAAGTACCTTTGCACAAACTCTCATCTCCTTGCATTTACTTTATTTGCCATTTGCCTCTCATTTTCATCTCCCCCACTTCTAAAACGTTTTTCAAAAATACAAAAATATTTTCGTTTGCCTTTTTCTTGTTTGCTTGTTTGCTATTTTGTTTGCGTAGTCACGATGTCTCCAGAAAATACAAAATTGTGTGATTTTCCCAATACTAATAATAATGATTTTATTAGTACTCCGATTGCTCCTCCCGCCGCTAGTGCGGAGACTTGTGATATTAATGCTGCTTTGCTAAATCTTGTCATGAAAGAACAATTTTCCGGTAGTCTTAATGAAGATGCCACATGCCATCTTAACACTTTCGTAGAATTGTGTGACATGCAAAAGAAAAAGGATGTGGATAATGATATTGTGAAATTAAAATTATTCCCATTCTCATTGAGGGATCATGCAAAAATTTGGTTTTCATCTTTACCACGAAATAGTATCGATTCTTGGGATAGGTGTAAAGATGCTTTTATTACTAAGTATTTTCCTCCCGTGAAAATTATTTCTCTTAGAAACGAAATTATGAATTTCAAGCAACTTGATCATGAACATGTTGCCCAATCTTGGGAGAGGATGAAATTAATGATAAGAAATTGCCCTACTCATGGTTTAAATTTATGGATGATCATACAAAAAATTTATGCGGGATTGAATTTTGTCTCTAGAAATCTGTTAGATTCCGCCACGGGTAATACTTTTATGGAAATTACTTTGGGGGAAGTGAATAAATTGCTTGATAATATTATGGAAAATTATTCACAATAGCATACTGAAAGAACTCCTACTAGTAAAAAAGTGAATTCTATTGAAAAAATTAGTACTTTGAGTGATAAAGTCGATGCGCTTATGAAATTGGTTGCTAGTAAAAATACTCATATTGATCCTAATGATGTGTCATTGTCCACTTTGATTGAGCAAAATAATGATCCCGTAGATGTGAATTTTGTCTCGCGAAACAATTTTAATAATAATGCTTATAGAGGTAATTTCAATGCTAGGCCGTTTCCTGGAAATTCCTCTAATAATTATGGCAATCCTTATGGTAATTCTTATAATAATAATAGGATGCCCTCTGATCTTGAAAGTAATATTAAATAATTTATTAATGCTCAAAAAGTTTTCAACACTACGATGGAAGAAAAATTGATGATATGTCTAGGAGCATTGATAGAATTATTCATGATGTGGAAAATCTTAAGACTAAAATTTTGCCACCCAAAATTGATATTAGTGAATCAATTAAAGCTTTATATGTCTCCATGGATGAGAGTAAGAAAAGAACCGCCATGCTAAAAGCTAAACGAGAATTTTTAGAAAAAGCGATTCCACCCGGTTTTTATCGTAGTAATGATGAGGATATTAAAATGATTGGTGTTTCATCTATTGATTCTTTGTTTAGAAATATAAAACTTGATGAAAAGGGGACTGAAGAAGAGTCAACTTTAGCTAAAGAGCGTCCCCATAATTCGGAGGGTGAAAATCTTGATAAGAAAATTGCTAAAAGTGGGTTTGGAGAGGTAAAAACTTTAAATAGCGATGTGCCCACTCTCTTGGATTACAAAGATTTTAATTATGATAATTGTTCTTTGATTGAGTGCATTTATTTGTTACAATCCATGTTAAATTCACCCAACGCTTATGAGCAAAACAAGGCTTTTACTAAACACATCGTAGAAGCAATGATGAAAGCGTTAGAAGAAAAGCTAGAACTAGAAGTTTCAATTCCTAGAAAATTATATGATGAATGGGAACCCACCATTAAAGTTAAAATTAAAAATTATGAGTGCAATGTGTTATGTGATTTGGGTGCTAGCGTTTCCACAATTCCAAAATCTTTATGTGATGTGCTAGGTCTCACCAATATAGATGAATGTTCTCTTAATTTACACTTGGCGGACTCTGCTATTAAAAAGCCTTTGGGTAGAATTAATGATGTTCTTATTCTTGCAAATAGAAACTATGTGCCCCTTGATTTTATTGTTCTTGATATTGAATGCAATTCTTCTTGCCCCATAATACTTGGTAGACCGTTCTTACGAACTATAGGTGCCGTTATTGATATGAAAGAAGGGAATATAAAATTTCAGTTTCCATTAAAGAAGGGTATGGAGCATTTCCCTAGGAAAAGAATTAAAGCACCATATGAATCAATTATGAGGGCCACTTATGGAATCAACTTGAAAGATGACAACACTTGAAATTATGCATTATGCCTAGCTAGGGGCATAAAACAATAGCGCTTGTTGGGAGGCAACCCATTGAATAAAATAAAAAATTTCTGTTATTGTGTGTTTTCACTGTCATGCTACCGGTATGATTGTGTTTTTGTGTTTTTAATTAGTGTTTGTGCCAAGTAAAGCCTTTAGGATGATTTGGAAGATAATATAATTGATGCTGTTTGGAAAACAGAAAGTGTTGTGTCCAGTGCCCGAATTTTGTTTCTGTACTGGAGAGTCAAAAAAATCTGAAATTTTTACACAGTATTGGTATATAAATTTTCCACGTTGTCCTAATTTTTGAGAATTTTTGGAGTTACATAAGTATGGCTTTTAAATAGATTGCTACAGACTATTCTGTTTTTGACAGATTCTGTTTTTGATGCTCTACTTGCTTGTTTTGATAATCTATGGATTGTATCGGGGGGGGGGGGGGTATAAGCCATGGTGAAGTTAGAGTACAGTAGGTATAATACAAAAATAAAATATGAATAGGTTTGCAACAGTACTTATAGTAGTGATTTATTTTGTTATACTAACGGATCTCACGAAGGTTTTGTTGAGTTTTGTGTGATTAAAGTTTTCATGTTTTGGGTGAGGTCACGATGGATGAAGGAATAAGGAGTAGTAAAAGCCTAATCTTGGGGATTCCCGAGGCACCCCAAGGTAATATTCAAGGAAGACTCAAGCGTCTAAGCTTGGGGATGCCCCGGAAGGCATCCCCTCTTTCTTCTACCAACCACCAGTAATTTTACTTGGAGCTATATTTTTATTCGTCACATGATATGAGTTTTGCTTGGAGCGTCTTGTATTATATGAGTATTTGCTTTGTTTGCTTTTTAGTTTGTCACAATCATCTTTGCTTAACAAACCTATCTTGAGAGAGCCACACGTTTATCATCATTTGTTAGAATACTCTATGTGCTTCACTTCAATTTTTTGAGCTAGGCAGTTGCTCTAGTGCTTCACTTAAATCTTTTTGAGCACGGTGGTGGCTATATTTTGAAGAACTAAACTCACATGCTTCACTTATATTATTTTGAGAGTTTATTGAAATTTTGAAGAAATGAATTCTCATGCTTCACTTATATTATTTTGAGAATTGACAAGATTAAAATTTTGAAGAAATGAATTCTCATGCTTCACTTATATTATTTTGAGAATTGATAAGATTGAAATTTTGAAGAAATATTTGCACTCTCATGCTTCACTTAAATCTTTTTGAGAGTTGATGATAGTAACGGTAATTTGCACAAGATATGAAGTTGGTCCCAAAGTGATGAATATTCAAGAGGGATATAAATAAAAACTTTCATATAGATCATTGGATATGATAAGTGTGATTCCTTGCAATAGTTTTGCGATATGGAAATGATAATATGTGAGTCATGTTAGTGAGTAATTGTGATTTAGTAAAAATATTAGTGTTAAGGTTTGTGATTCCCTATGCATGCACGTTAAGTCAATAGTTATGCAATGAAATTATATCCTACTTATGGTGCATTATTCGGTGTTAGTTGTGTTCAATGCATGTTTATGACCGTTTTCGTTTTTTGGTTTGTTGCTTCTCAATCTATTTGCTAGCCTTCATTTGTACTAAGCGGAAATACTGCTTGTGCATCCAAACTCCTTAAACCCAAGTTGTGCCGAATGAGTCCACTATATCTACCTATATGCGGTATTTCAATGCCGTTCCAAGTAAATTTGCGTGTGCCAACTCTAATTTTCAATATAATTTTCCGTTTTGTGTGCCCGTACCGCTCATGAAGCGGCAGGGGGTGGCCATTATTTTCCATGCTAGGTGTGTTATTCTCACGATGAGTGTTTATTCACCTGTCATTGCACGAGAGAATGGTTGGTAATAGGGATGCCCAGCTCCACATGAAATCAAATTAATAACAACAAAATTCCTTGGAAAGTATTGGTATGGAGGGCACCCGTGGATACGGCTAACCATGGATTGTGAAAGAATGGTGGAAAGGAGATAAACTTTACTTTCTGTTTGGGAACCGCCTATGATGTGTCTAGCATGGAAAATATTGGGAATTCTCGGTCGTTTTCATTGACAGGAAAAGCATGCCTCTCAAAATATTTTTATCTCTTTAATTTCAGCTTTGAGCTCTGGCACATTTGACAAATCTCTGCTTCCCTCTGCGAAGGGCCTATCTATTTACTTTTATGCAATTTTTATTTTTTTTGAGTCTCCATCTTCTCTTACAAAAGCACCAACTAGAGAGCACTATTGTCATACTTGTGCATTGGACGTAGCTAATATTTGAGTGTGTTTCATGAATGGATCAATGATTGAGCATAATGGGCTAGGGATAACTTTCTTTAGCATTGATATTTTGAAAGACATGGTTGCTTCTTAGCATGTTTGAGTATTTATATCTTCATGTCAAATTATAGACTATTGCTTTGAATCATTCAAGTCCAATGTCCATGCTACAAAAGAAAAGAATATGTGATGAATATGATAGGCAGCAATCCACATCAAAAATTCTGTTTTTATCATTTACCCACTCGAGGACGAACAGGAATTAAGCTTGGGGATGCTGATACGTCTCCAACGTATCTATAATTTTTGATTGTTCAATGCTGTTATATTATCAATCTTGGATGTTTTTATAATCATTTACAGCAATTATATATCATTTTTGGAGACTAACCTATTAACCTAGTACCCAGTGCCAGTTGCTGTTTTCTGCCCCGTTTTTGTTTTACAGAAAATCAATACCAAACGAAGTCCAAATGCCACGAAACTTTTTGGAGATTTTTTATTGGGCAAGATAAACACTAAAAGCTTCGGGAGAGGGCCAGAAGATGAAGGAGTGGGACACGAGGCACCAGGGCGCGCCCAATGGGGGGTGGCACGCCCTGGTACCTCGTGGGGCCCACCCAGCTCCGTTTGACCTAATTCTTCCACTATAAATTCAGAAAAAATCAGAAACCCTCAGGAGAGTCCACGAAATACTTTTTCCACCGCCGCAAGTTTCTGTTCCAGAGAGATCCCATCTGGGGTCCTTCTCCGGTACTCCGCCGGAGGGGGAATCGATCACGGAGGGGTTCTACACCAACCTTGCTGCCCTTCCGATGATGCGTGAGTAGTTTAGCACAGACCTTCGGGTCCATAGGCAGTAGCTAGATGGCTTCTTCTCTCTTTTTGATCTTCAATACAATGTTCTCCTCGATGTTCTTGGAGTTCTATCCGATGTAATCACTTTTTGCGGTGTGTTTGTTGACAATCATGGCAAGAATTGAAGCATAATTAATCTACCTACCTAGTCAATTTAAATGAGGCCGGAAACAACACTAAACAATTCCAAAAACTCCCCATATGTGAATTTGAAATTGGTACTGTTCTGCCCAAACACAATTTTAATGTTGTTAAACAGCAAAAGTAAGTGCACCATGTTAATCTACACATTCTTCCACCCCATTTACATATAAAGTTTATTTAATTCGGAGCTACGGTTATTTAGTTATGAAATAAACCATTTTAGCATGTCATTTATCCAACTTAATGCAAACAACAATTTTAGACATTTTAACATGGATGAAAGTTAGATATAGTGAAACTACATGAAATTCTAAGCAATTTACATAGATGACACGTTTTATTTGGATGCATGGTTATTTACTCATTAACATCTCAAAACAGTGGCAGCTCTATAATTATGCAATGCAGTGGAATAATGCTAAATTGCTGCGGGAAAAAAAACATACATGGGCCAGATTGCAGCACAATGCATCAGCGCAAGTGGCTGCTGTGTGCACAAAAAGAAAAATAAACAGAACAGAGGGACAAAAGGGGAGAGTCTGGGATTCGAACCCCAGATCCCCTGGATGGATGTCGGCTGCGCTGGCCAGTAGGGTGGCTCGGTGGTAGTGATGTGAGAGGGACTCGGCTGCAATTGAACGATGACAAGAGCTGATCCACTGGGAGGCAAAATTTGCAGAAAAAGATAATGAGGCCATGGGGGTTTGATCCCTGGACCTCCAGGGTGTGTGCAAGTGTGGCTGACCACTGGGATGGCTAGGTGTTTGTGCTAGGCAGGGGCGCTTCATGTAGATGATCAATCACAAGAAACGTGAGCTTTTGGCCATGGCTGTCTGGTGATGCTGGGGGCGACGACGGCGAGCAAGACGACGGCAACAACGGCTGTAGATCACTGGCGAGGGTGCGGAAATGGCGTGGGAGCGCGTGAGTGAGCAGCTGGTGCTTGCCGGGGCGTGTGCACGCGATAGCTCGAGTACGAGCTCATGCTTGTCTCGGGTATGGCGGTGGCAGGGGCTGGGCGAGGCCGCCGGTCCTCGCGTTCGAGCGTGGGTAGGCGCGCGGGCTGCAAAGGGCGCGAGCTGGGCGAGTGTGGGTGCGGAAATAGGATGTGGTGTGTGCGCATGCACGAGCGGCAGATCGACGGCGTGAGCAAGGCTCGAGAACAAGCCTGAGCAGAAGCTCGTCTCGACCGCGGCAGTGAGGCGTGGCGAGGTGCTGGCTGTGTGCTTGAGCTCGTGTGTGCTCACGGAGGAGCACAACCTCGGTGGTGCGCGCATGGTGCAGACAAAGGTGGTGCGCAGCGAGGTGTACGAGCTCGAGCTCGAGGTCACGGCCATGGCGGCCAAAACCGGAGACGCGCGGAACGCTAGCTATGCGGACAAATGAGACCAGAGAGGGAGATGGGGAGGATCGGAGCTTCACCGTGGGGGTGCTGCTGGAGTCGTACGAGGTCGACGGCGACCGGAGACGGCGGGAGGATGCGCTGAACGTGGTGGTGGTGCTCGGAGCAGAGGAAGCAGGGGAGGGAGAGGACGGCGTGGGACTTGGCGATCCGGCTCGGGGAGGACGCGAAAACAGAGTCGCGGCGCTGTCCCGGAGCTTGTGGATGAAGGAAGGGAGCCGGTGGGGGCGCGCTATGCCGGCGGCGAGCTCGGACTTGCTCCGGCCGTGGCGTCTGGCAGCGGTACAGCATGCGCGTGGGTGCCCATTACCTGCGTGGCGGCGGAGGAGAAGGGAGTTGGAGGGAGGAAGAAACCCTAGGGCCGCGGCTGGGGTTAAATAGGGGCGCGGGTGCGGCTGGCTCGGCCACCGTGGCCATGTGCTCGCTCCCTCCTGGGAGTTACTGTGAGAGAGGGATGTGAGGGAGGTGGAAGAAAAAGGTGAGGGGAGAGGATGACTGGTGGGGCTGACCCGGTGCATGTGTGTGATTTTACCAGGAAAGAGAGAGAGGTCCAGGTGGGCTGGGCTGTGGTGGACTGCGCTGAGCTGCTGGGCTCTCTGCCTCTTCTTTCCATCCCATTTCTTTAATTCCTTCAGGCAGGAAATAAAACAAAGAAAGGCACAGGGAGCTAGGAGAGGGTTGAGAGAGGTATGAAAATATATCTGGAGTACATGAATTATGTAGTATTTGAATAAATTGGTTTGGCAATTTTAGAGAAAGAAAAATATATCAAGTTTGAATTAAATTCAAACTTGAGGTATTTTTGATCCCAATCAAATCAATTCCAAAAATGATGAAATTTGGCAGAGAGCTTGTTGACATGATGCAACATTTATAGGAAAATAGTGAACATTAATTTGGGACAGAAATATTGCATCATGAATAATATTGAAAAGGAGAAGAAGGGGGAGATGATGATAGTAGAGATGTCTTGCATGGGTGAACCACATGGGCTAGAGAGGGAGATGGCAAGGAGGGGATGACCACACACACTATGCATACATGATGAACACAACAATAACAATGGGTGCAATGCTCACGAGCAACATAAATGAATATGATGATGCAAGCACATGACAAATAATATGAAGATGAAATGCAAAGAGAAGAGAAAGGCAAAAACACAACATGAGAATACCACATCCATCAAGATCATCATGACAATTCCACAAATGGAAAGGTTGAGGAATACTTATAAGGAAGGATTACATCTGGGGTGTTACATGGATCCTGGTCCGCTGGCGTCCGGTCGGCCATTAGGGCACAGGCAGGCGGCTGGGTCGGCTCCCACCCCTCATTCTCCACCTGCACCGCAACTCCACCCATCTCCTCCCCCTATGACGTCCCAACTGCCCGCTCTGCCGGACTTGATGGCGCGTGAGGCGGGCGACAGTGGCCCTCGACCCAAGCGGCGGGCGGAGGGGCGTGAGGAACGTCCGTCTGCGGAGCCTTGGCGTCCTTCCCCTGATGCCGAATGTCGGGAAGCCGAGCTCTGCTCTGCCATGCTCAAGGGTAAGGGTGCGGCTGCCGAGGACGGCCCTGATAGGCGGGAGATGCGCCCGCGGGACCGGTCGCCTGACAACTGGCGTGGCCGTGACCGCGACCGGGAGCGCCATTCCCCTCCTCGCCGCTCTAGGTCGCCGGCTCGCTCTGGCCGCACCGATCAGTCCCTGACCCGGCGCTACAATCCGCCCCACTGGTAGGCCCAGTTCCCCCCTGCGGGTGCCGGCGATCGCAACAATCGGGGAGCCTTTGCTAAGAAGAAGAAGAAGAAGAAGGGCATTTAGCGCCCGGGTGCTTGTGCTGGGCAGTCCTTCTCGATCACCAATCCCCCTCTGGCCTCGGCAGCGGCGGCGGCTGCTCCTCCGAGGTCGGTAGTTGTGGAATGCTTCAACTGCAGGGAGGAAGGCCACTGCCAAGTCGAATGCAAGCAACCCCTAGCCTGTTACAAGTGCAAGAGAACAGACCATCCGGCGCTGCTTTGCCTAGACCAGTCGGCGGATGGCGAGCTCATGCTCTATGGCTACGCTCTGGATGACCTTGGTTTATTCCAGATGGACTTGACAGAGCCCGAGCCCACGCCTTCCCTGACTACACTCATCTCGGTCTTGGGGGGGCAAGACTGCGTCACCAGTGTTAGGACCGAGAGTATATCGACCAGAGGGGGGGTGAATGGGAGATTCAAAATTTCTTTCGAAGGTTTTGAACCGATCCCAATCACGGCAGCGGAAATAATGTTCGGTAGCAACGCACTTGATTTAGCTCGCTATAGAGGACCAAATCTATCGATGTAGAATGCAGCAATTTTGTCAAGCGATGAATATCACAAGTCTGACATGATTGATGGTAATGCAATGTATCACCAGATGCAAAATCACGAGGGAAAACTAGATATGAGCCGCGATGGAAATGCACAAGAGATGGTGACAGGGGAAATAAAAAAACAGCACAGAATGAATTAACGTAGACAGACTAGATTGTGACGAGTAATAAACCAATCAGAGACGATGAAATTGAACGATGAGAATGCGACAGATATTCGATGAACTGTGATTGATCAGGTACAACTATCGGCACTGAGCACGAATGTAAACTGCTGAAGGAAATGCAGTAATGTAAAGGCAAACCAGTGGTGCTCGATGGCGACAGAGGAATTTGGTAGACCAGTTTGCCCTTCTGCCAAAGGACTACGTCTGGTTGGAGGGGTTGTGATTTAACACAGAGGATAAACTCTCCTCGCCCTGTTCTCCTTCAACTCAGAGCTGATCAGACTGCAGTTGATTTCACTCGTGGTAGATACTTGTCGGCGATCTCCAAACCTTCACTAAAGATAAACTCTCTTCAGCTCTCTTCGCGAACCACAAGACTCTTGGTTGCTGAAGATCTCGCTCGGTGAAGACAATATTCTTCGACACTCGAGCCGATACCTATCCGTCTAGAGAGTGGGCAGCTCTCAAGAGTAATAGGTACAAGAACTCTGACTCAGAACTACTGTGATGCTCAACCACTGTCTAAGTTTCGGCCTTGATTTTTCTCTCGGTGGATTTTAAACTCAAATCACTCGGAGAGGGGATGCTCAATCATTCTTCTCAGAAATCTTAAGCGGAGCAGCCAACGAGCAACGTTGGAGCGGGGTGGCTATTTATAGCCGCAACCTTCCCGGATGGGAAATGACCAAATTGGACATGTGGAGCAGCCAATGGCCGAACGACACGAGTACAACGGTCGGAATTGATCACAACGGTAACATTACGTGCGGAGCAAGTAATGCTAACTCCTCAGTTCGACAGATATCTCCCACAGCAACGAAGAACAACGTCTTCTGCTGGCAGGTAATCATTCGAAGCATAAAGAGATTTCTCTCGGTCTCGCATAGGTTTGGGCTAAGCATCACAGCGGATCTAAGCTTCGAGAACCTATACCCCTCTTAATAGTACGGAGGTCCTATGACTCAAATGAATGAAAGAAGAACGACGAAAAGAATGCTACATCTTCACTTCGTCTTCGTCTTTCATCGCTGCAGTCAATTTCTTCGGACGTGATCACCGAACCAATTGCTTTGCGTCAGCAATAAACTTTCGAGGGGTCAACTCCTTCACTTCATTCTTCTCGGTTGCCCATTCTCTTCTTCGACATAGATAATCTTCGGTGAAGTTCCTCGAACTGTACACCTGAGACAGCATTCTCTTCGGCACTGCATGGACTATTTCTCTCTGTGTGCACTAGCAAACAAATCAGTCCAAGCCTGTTTCTGTCAACAATCTCCAAAACACAGGAGGGCAAGTATTGCACCAACAACCAGCGATCATCACGGACGAGCTCCGACATCTGTCCCATCCTGATTGGGATTGGGAGGTGACCCCGATCTCCGATCATGAGTTCACGGCGGTATTCCCGGACCCGGTCAGCCTCCGCTACGGCACTCACAGTGAGGAGCTTACCTTGGATCTAAACAAGCTCGCCATAAACATCTCCGTGCCTGTCGTTGACCCCCTGGCTGTCGCAACGCTCTCGTCGGTCTGGATTCAAATCCGCGGTCTTCCTCCGATCGCTAAGAATGAGCGCATCATTCGGAACATGTCCCGTCTCCTTGGCAAGATTGTCGAGGTAGACGACCCATCTCTCGTTCGGGGTCCAGCGGTCCATGCTAAGGTCAAGACCTCGGACCCGGCGAAGCTGCAGACTACGCTGCGGATGTTCTTCAACGGCGTGGGATACGACCTTCGCATCTCGGTCGAGGGTGCAGAGCACGGTATCCCTCCTAGCCCTGATGGGGGGACGACATGGACAAGGACTCGGGGCGCGGTGGCGGTGCAGGGGGGGGGGGGAGGAGGACCGTGATAACCCTTCCGGCCGCCACAGCCGCTCCCCGAACTCGGGCGGCTCGGACGACGACTCTACGAAGCAGGACGGGTACCCTAAGCGTACCGGCGACGAGCATCCGCCTCCAGCCAAACATGCGGGGGCGGACGGGACTACAGTGGTGGCCGATGACGGGGAGGAGGATCTGGAGGCCATTGCGGCTATGTTGGATGAGGCGTCGTCCATACCACCGGGCTCGGCGTTGGCACTGTTCCTCTCTTCTCCGGTGGTCTTGACGGAGGACGAAGGTGGTAGCGATGCCAGCAGCGTCGGCCTGGCCGTGTGCCCCCCCTCCTCGCCTCGGCTGGCCTCGCCGCTGCCGATCACCTCTCTGGTCCCCTGCACCGGCCTGGGGGTTGTGGGGCCTCCGGTGAAGATGGCATCTACAGGCGACCCTCCGGACAACTGCTCTGCGCCGCGGCTTCCCAGGACCAAGGGGCACCCACGCTCGGCTTCGTCCCCCACCACCAGTGCGCGGAAGAGCGCGCGCATCGACTCGGCGTCCAGGCTGGTCGGTGAGTCCCCTAACGCTGTGGAGAAGGCTCTGTGTCGTGCTGCGGTGCGGAACCTGGATCCAGGTCCGTCGAATCACCCTGCTGTTTCTTCCAGTACTGATGCAGATTACGATGTCTCATTTTTGGCTCTAGCGGGTGTTCCCCTTGGCCACTTGGCTAAAATTGCGGCAGACTCCACAATAGTTTTCCGTGGTGAGAAGGGACCAGCGTTAGAGCAAATTGAGACCCTCCAGGCTAAAGAAATCTTAGAAGGACGACTAGCGGCAGCTCGAGCTCGCGCGGCCTCCTCAGCCGAGGAGGTGGCGCCCCCACCCCTAGGCCGGTGGGGTAAGCGGGCCCATGTTGAGGTGGCCCCTGAGGAGATTAGAGGAAGGATCCGGTCTCGTACTGCTCAGCTACGACGTGCACTTAGTGCTTCCACCATTGTGGGGTCTAGGGAGGACCCCCTAGGCGAATAAAATGTGTGCTCTCTTTTGGAACCTGCGTGGCTTCGGCACGACGGTCGTCGCAGGCAGCTGATTGAATACATGCGAGAGGAATCCATTGATGTGGTGGCAATTTAGGAGACGATGAGAACCGAGTTCTCCTTAGAAGAATTGGAACGCCTTAGTCGACACTTGTTTGCCTGGCACTGGTTGCCTTCTAGTGGAGTGGCTGGACACTCTGGTGGCATCCTTCTTGGAGTGAAGGATGCCACCTTTGAGGTGGGTTCCATGGACCGTGGGGAGTTCTTCGTCAGTATGGAGGTGTGGGAAAGGGTAGCTAACTTCAAATGGGAAGTGATGGTGGTTTATGGCCCAACAGACCATGCACGATCGGCTGCCTTCATGGAGGAGCTTTGTGTCAAGATTGGGTCAGCCACACTGCCGGTTCTCGTCGGAGGGGACTTTAACCTTCTCCATACAATGTCAGATAAGAATATTTCATGGGTTGATTTATTGGGATGCAGCGGTTCAACGATTGGATTGCAGACCTCGGCCTCAGGGAGCTGGACAGGATAGGGGCTAGGTTTACCTGGACTAATAGACAGGTGGCCCCTACCCAGAGTGTATTGGATCGGGTGTTCATGTCCCCCCAGTGGGAACTTCGGTTCCCCTTAGTCACCTTGCAGGCGATCACGCGTATTGGTTCTGATCATGTCCCCCTCCTTGTATCCTCGAGGAATGAACGCCCACGCCCTCCCCCGCGCTTTCGGTTCGAGACCTTCTGGCTTTGCTAGCCCGGTTTCATTTCGGCAGTGAAGGAGCACTGGGTGGCGGCCAAGGCCGAACCGCACCGCACGATGTCTGTATTGGACGAGTGGCATCACCTTGCCAAGCGTTCCAGACAATTTATGAAGGGTTGGGGTGCGAATATCGGGCGGGATCTTAGGATTCGGAAGGGGGCCCTGCTAGCGGAGATTCAGGCGCTTGACCTGCGAGCGGATATCGGTGGCCTCTCTTTTGATGAGTGGGCTTTGCGATATAATCTCGAGGATGCGCTGAAGGACATCTATTCTAAGGAGGAGGAATATTGGCGACAACGTGGTTCCATGAACTGGATATTATTTGGTGATGCCAACAAGCCTGGGGGGCGCGCCCTACCCCCCTGGGCACACCCCCCGAGCTTGTGGGGCCCCTGGCAGGCCTCCGGCCCCCTCATTCTGCTATATGAAGCCATTTGCCCTATAAAAAATCAGAAGAAGACTTTCAGGACGAAGCGCCGCCGTCTCGAGGCGGAATCTGGGCCGGAGCTATTTTGCTCTCCGGCGGAGCGATTCCGCCGGTGAAACTTCCCTCCGGGAGGGCGAAATCGAAGCCATCGACATCACCAACGATCCTCTCATCATGGGAGGACCAATCTTCATCAACATCTTCAACAGCACCATCTCATCTCAAACCGTAGTTCATCTCTTGTATTCATTCTTTGTCTCAAAACCTCAGATTGGCACCTGTGGGTTGCTAGTAGTGTTGATTACATCTTGTAGTTGATGCTAGTTGGTTTAATTGGTGGAAGATTATATGTTCAGATCCTTAATGCTATTCAATACCCCTCTGATCTCGAACATGAATATGGTTTGTGAGTAGTTACTTTTGTTGTTGAGGACATGGGAGAAGTCTTGTCATGAGTAATCATGTGAATTTGGTATTCGTTCGATATTTTGATGATATGTATGTTGTTGCTTCCTTTAGTGGTGTCGTGTGAACGCCGACTACATGACACTTCACCATCTTTGGGCCTAAGGGAAGGCATTGTGGAGTAGTAATTAGATGATGGGTTGCTAGAGTGACAGAAGCTTAAACCCTAGTTTATGCGCTATTCCGTAAGGGGCTGATTTGGATCCATATGTTTCATGCTATGGTTAGATTTATCTTAATTCTTCTTTCGTAGTTGCGGATGCTTGCGAGAGGGGGTAATCATAAGTGGGAGGCTTGTTCAAGTAAGAACAGTACCCAAGCACCGGTCCACCCACATATCAAATTATCAAAGTAGCGAACGCGAATCAAACAAACATGATGAAAGTGACTAGATGAAATTCCCATGTGTCCTCGAGAACGCTTTGCTTATTATACGAGTTCGTTCCGGCTTGTCCTTTGCTATAAAAAGGATTGGGCCACCTTGTTGCACTTTATCATACTTGTTACTTGTTACGAATTATCTTGCTACCAAAACTATTTGTTACCGCTACTTTCAGTACTTGCAGAGAATACCTTGCTGAAAACCGCTTGTCATTTCCTTCTGCTCCTCATTGGGTTCGACACTCTTACTTATCGAAAGGACTATGATTGATCCCCTATACTTGTGGGTCATCAGTGGGTGGCTCCCAGTTCTGGCAATCGATAATACAGTTGATGCCGGTTCTATGGATAGGATCTTCGGTTTGTGTTGGGACTGGCACTAACACACTTTTCTGGTTGGTTAGGTGGTCAGGCACTAGACCGTTTGCGGAACAGTTCTATTCGCTCTTTAGTATTTGCACACACCCACAACTCATTGTGGGCGCGGCATTGGAGGATCTTGGGTGTGTCGCCTTCCGACGTACCTTTGGTACTCTAGAGCGGGAGCAGTGGGAGGAGTTACTGGAATGCATAGCCCTTCACGCCCCCAACCTTGAGCAGGATGCCATCTCATGGCACCTCGAACCGAGTGGCTTGTTTTCGACCAAGTCCTTGTACCACGCGTTCTTGGCCACTCCGAGTCCAGCCGAACTAACTCTCCCTTGGGACATTAAGTTGCTGATGAAGATTTGTATCTTCCTTTGGCAATGGGTCCATGGCCGTTTACCTTCGGTACGGACGTGCTCAAACGTAACGGGCCCACTGATAGCCTATGCCCTCTGTGTGGAGTTCTGGAAGACTCCAACCACATATTCTTCCATTGCCCTGCAGCGATCTTCCTCTAGAGTTGTTTTTGTAAAGTGGTTGGAGGGAGATGGTGCCACGATAATCTCTCGGACATGTTTCAGGAGATTCTTAGCTTCCCATGCATGGTTTGCCCATCCCTTTGGGTCACGATGGGCACCCTTCCATGGACTTTATGGAATGTGTGCAATAAACTAGTGATTGAACACGTGATTCCATGCCGCGTGACTAATGCGATCTACAAAATGTGTGGCTTCTTACAGCTCTGGAGATCGGTTAGCAAGCGGCACAATCGGAGCAACATCGACATCATCATCGCGGGACTTCGCTCCACCGCCAGCTCCATCGCTCCACCGACACCTATGCCACCTCCAGAGCTGGATTAGCTAGTAGCTTGCTATTTTAGGGGTTTGTTTTGCTGTGCCCCCAGCGGCGGATGCTTGCGAGAGGGGATAATCATAAGTGGGAGGCTTGTTCAAGTAAGAACAACACCCAAACACCGGTCCACTCACATATCAAATTATCAAAGTAGCAAACGCGAATCAAACAAACATGATGAAAGTGACTAGATGAAATTCCCATGTGTCCTCGAGAACGCTTTTCTTATTATACGAGTTCATTCCGGCTTGTCCTTTGCTATAAAAAGGATTGGGCCACCTTGCTACACTTTATCATACTTGTTACTTGTTACTTGTTACGAATTATCTTGCTACCGAAACTATCTGTTACCGCTACTTTCAGTACTTGCAGAGAATACCTTGCTGAAAACCGCTTATCAATTCCTTCTGCTCCTCGTTGGGTTCGACACTCTTACTTATCGAAAGGACTATGATTGATCCCCTATACTTGTGGGTCATCAGGACTCTTTTCTGGCGCCGTTGCCGGGGAGTGAAGCGCCTTTGGTGAGTGGAATTTGGTAAGGAAACATTTATATTACGTGCTGAAATTTACATTACGTGCTGAAATTTACTGTCACTTGTCACTATGGAAATTAATCCTTTGAGGGGCTTGTTCGGGGTATCTTCACCTCGACCGGAAGCATTAAGAGTTACCCCTCAACCTACTGAACCTACTGAAAATATTTATTATGAAATTCCTTCGGGTATGGTAGAGAAACTGCTAGCTAATCCTTATGCAGGAGATGGAACGGTGCATCCTGATGTGCACTTGATATATGTGGATGAAATTTGTGGATTGTTTAAGCTTACAGGTCTATCCGGAGATGGAGTTAAGAAGAAAGTATTCCATTTATCTTTGGAGGGAAAGGCATTGACATGGTATAGGCTATGTGATGATACTGAAACATGGGATTGGAACCGGTTGAAGCTGGAATTTCACCAGAAATTTTATCCTATGCACTTGGTTCATCGTGATCGGAACTATATATATAATTTTTGGCCTCGTGAAGGAGAAAGTATCGCTCAAGCTTGGGGGAGGCTTAAGTATATGTTTCATACATGCCCCAATCATGAGCTCTCAAGAGAAATAATTATTCAAAAACTTTTACGCTCGGCTTTCTCATGATGATCGATCCATGCTCGATACTTCTTCTAATGGTTCCTTTATGAAGAGAACTATTGAATTTAAATGGGATCATCTGGAAAGAATTAAACGCAACTCTGAAGATTGAGAAATCGACAAAGGTAAAGAGTCAGGTATAAATCTTGAGTTTGATTGTGTTAAATCTTTTATGGAAACTGATGCTTTTCATAAGTTTAGTACTGAATATTGACTTGACTCTGAGATAGTAGCTACCTTTTGTGAATCTTTTGCTGCTCATGTTGATCTCCCTAAGGAGAAATCGTTTAAATATCATCCACCTATTGAATTAAGTGAAGAACTCGTTATTGTTAAAGAAGAAACAATTGTTTACAATGTTGATCCAGTTGTGCCCACTGCTTATATTGAGAAACCTCCTTTCCCTGTTAGGATTAAGGAATATGCTAAAGCTTCAACTGTGGTTAACAAAAGTAATATAAGAACACCTAGACCTTCTGAACAAATTAAGGTTGAACCTAATATTGCAATGGTTAAAGATCTTTTGGCTGATGATATTGATGGGCATGTTATTTACTTTTGCGATGATGCTGCTAGAATTGCTAAACCTGTTAGAAATGAACGAGATATGCTAGATAAGAACAAGCCTGTAGTTGGCATGCCTGTTGTTTCTATTAAGATTGGAGATCATTGCTATCATAGTTTATGTGATATGGGTGCTAGTGTGAGTGCTATTCCATTTTCTTTATATCAAGAAGTAATGAATGATATTGCACCTGTTGAGATTGAAGATATTGATGTTACTATTAAGCTTGCAAACAGAGATACTATTACACCACTTGGGATTGTTAGAGATGTTAAAGTCTTGTGTGGTAATATCAAATACCCTACTGATTTCTTAGTACTTGGTTCACAACAAGATAATTTTTGTCCCATTATATTTGGTAGACCTTTCTTGAATACTGTTAATGCTGAAATTGATTGTGTTAAAGAGAAGGTTAGAGTTAAGTTTGGTGATATGTCTCATGAATTTAATTTCTCTAAGTTTTGTAGACAATCTCATGATAAGGAATTACCCAATAAAGATGAAATTATAGGTCTTGCTTCTATTGTTGTGCCTCCTACTGATCCTTTAGAACAATATTTGCTAGACCATGAGAATGATATGCATATGAATGAAAGAAATGAAATAGATGAGTTGTTCTTCAAGCAAGCACCTATTCTTAAACATAATCTGCCTGTTGAAACCTTGAGAAATCCTCTACCACCCAAGGGTGATCCTGTGTTTGAATTAAAGGAATTACCTGATACGCTTAAATATGCTTATCTTGATGAAAAAAAGATATATCCTGTTATTATTAGTGCTAATCTTTCAGAGCATGAAGAAAAGAGATTACTTAAAACTCTGAAGAAACACCGAGCTGCTATTGGATATACTCTTGATGATCTTAAGGGCATTAGTCCCACTTTATGTTAGCATAAAATTCATATGGAGCCAGACGCTAAACCGTTGTTGATCATCAAAGAAGGCTGAATCCTAAAATGAAGGACGTGGTAAGAACTAAAATATTAAAGCTTCTTGAGGCAGGTATAATTTATCCCATAGCTGATAGTAGATGGGTAAGTCATGTTCATTGTGTTCCTAAGAAAGGAGGTATTACCGTTGTTCCTAATGATAAAAATGAACTCATTCCACAAAGAATTGTAACCGGTTATAGGATGGAAATTGATTTCAGGAAATTAAATAAAGCTACTAGGAAAGATCATTACCCTTTGCCTTTTATTGATCAAATGTTAGAAAGATTATCTAAGCATACACACTTTTGCTTCCTAGGTGGTTATTCTGGTTTCTCTCAAATACCTGTTTCACCTGAAGATCAAGAGAAAACCACATTTACTTGTCCTTTTGGAACTTATGCTTATCATCGTATGCCTTTTGGTTTATGTAATGCACCTGCTACCTTTGAAAGATGTATGACTGCTATATTCTCTGACTTCTGTGAAAAGATTGCTGAGGTTTTCATGGATGATTTCCCCGTTTACGGAACTTCTTTTGATGATTGCTTGAGCAACCTTGATCGAGTTTTGCAGAGATGTGAAGAAACTAATCTCGTCTTGAATTAGGAGAACTGCCACTTTATGGTGAATGAAGGTATAGTCCTTGGGCATAAAATTTCTGAAAGAGGTATTGTTGGGGATGTTTACCGGCTTGGAGACCCGGCAGGGTGTTAACCCGGCCATAACGCGAGCTTAGCGGGTCAACTCATTGCGGGGCTGAAGACTCTATGTGGGCCGGCTTAACGAGGCCTGGCAAGGATAAGCCGGCTTAAGCAGTGGGCCGGCTCACGAGAAGATGGATGGCAAGAAGACCGCCTTAGAGGACAAGTAAAAGAGTAGGAGACGGGTCAGAGTACGATCCGGACTCTCATGTAATCTAGGGTTCCACCTGTGTATATAAAGGGGAGCACCTGTACCAAAAAGACTAAGTTGCAATCTCCTCGAGAGCTAGGTTAGCGAATCCGCATCCTTGTAATCAAAATCTACAGCAATATAGTCGAGCAGGACGTAGGCTTTTACCTCCACCGTGAGGGGCCGAACCTGGGTAACCCGACGTCTTCTCGTTCCCGATCAACCCTGTTAAGCTTCCACACTCGTGCGATGGCCTCATCTCTAAGTCCTTTCACAAGGGCATCTGCCGTGTTAAAACCACGACAGTTGGTGCCCACCGTGGGGCCCACGCACAGTGGAGTTGAGTTCTTAGCGAGATCTCTTCCAGGGTTCGGGAAGTACGCGGTTGGCATGATGACCAAGAGCCGCAGCGGGAAGTTCTACATCGACGATTCATACTGGGCCCCGACGCCGACTCGATCGAGTACGGGTACCGGGTCCCCTTCGGCAAGATTCATACCTTCAACGGCGTGGTCGGCGAGCCGGCCGCCGGGTTGGAGAGCATCACCGGAGTTGAGTCGGCATGCCGCGCTGGCCAGTACCAGGCGAGTCCCGGCCCGTGTCAAGCCGGCCCAAACCGTGCCTTTGTCGATTTCACCCAAGGGGTGGCCTTATCGGAGAGCTCCCTGTCTCAGGATGACACGCTCGTTCAATCTGACGGCGAGTCCTTGACGGGGGAAACCGAGTCAATTCTTCCGCTGCATGATGGAGGGCTCGGGCACACGGACGACGTCTTTCCGGAAAGCCCTGATCCGCCTCACTTCGCGACGGTTTACATGGCGGGTAGGCAAGATCCAGTGCGTGAGCTGGCCAATCCGACGGCGGGGCAGAACAACCTCCTGGCCGGCTCAGGAGGAGCCGGCACCTTGGCCTCCGGCTCTCAGAAGACCGGGGTTCAAGCACTTGCGGACTTGATGACTACGCTGACAACCCTGTTGACCGAGCCGGTTACTGCAGAGAACGCAGCGGCGTGCAACGTGGAGATCACCAAGTGTCGCGAGCAGATGGCCAAGATCCAAGAGGACATCAATGCAGAGAACGCCCGCATGGCGCAGGAGTAGGCACAGATTGCTGCGGAAAGGCAGCGCTTGGACGAAGAGACACATTACCTGAGCCGCCGGCAGGCCGAGTCAGAGCTCGTCCACAGGAGGCGTCATCAGAGCCGTCTTCCGGCTAACCTCGAGCCGACTCAGCTGTTCACCACACCTCCGGCTCTGACTAACCCGGGGGCTGGGGTCACCCCCATGGCAAAGCCGCCTGTTTAGCAGCGAGAGCCGGCCCGGCATCGCACTCTGGATCAGCAACAGCTGCAGCCGTCTCACCGGTTCCAGACCCCAATTGGACACTACTCCAACCCAGTCGATAACGTGCTGGCTGCAACCCACAACTTGGCGGCTATTCCAATCGAGGGAGACGGCCCGATTCAGAACGAGGCCAGGAACGCCATTGCAATGCTCAAGACAGTAGTGGTGCAGCAAGCCAACTACTCGCATAGCCAGCATCGGCTTCACTCAACCCCTCATCAGAGCCGCACCAGGAGTCAGTGCCCTGAATCTCCTGCGGTCTCCAGCAGCGCACACCGCAGGAGAGCCGCCCAGCCACTGGCGGAGCAGCACCAACCTAGGATCCCGCAAGACGTCGCGGAGGCAGCTCGAGTTCTTCAGGCATGGCAGGAAGAAAACACGCGTGCGGGGAGTGACCCGCCGGCGCACGTCAACACGCCGGTGCGAGTCAACCCGCCGCCGGATATCAACCCGCTGCCGAATGTCAACTCGCCCGTCGCGACCCAGCCAGACGGCCGACTTGGGGGCTCTTCAAGCCGCATGATTGGAACTCCATGTTTAATACCAACGCTGCGAGAGGCGTGCATACCCCCCGATTTGAAAGGTCCTTGCAAGGTTCCTAATTACACAACGAATCTGGAGCCTACCGAGTGGATCGAGAGTTATGAGCTGGCAATGGACTTGTTGGGCTCAACTGAGTCAGTGTGTGCGTGTTACCTCCCTTTGATGTTGGAAGGCCCTGCACGCACCTGGATGAAAAACCTACCGGCGAATTCTGTCAATACATGGTAGGAACTGAAGGAGCGCTTCATCAAAAATTTCCGGGGGACCTGTAAAAGGCCAACCACAATTGTTGACCTTGAACGTTGTGTCCAGCGCGAGGATGAGTCGGCGCATCACTGGGCGTGCCGGGTTGCGGAAGTCATACACAGCTCTGACAGCATCTCGGCGGCTCAGGCAATGCTCGTTCTGGAACGAACATGCAAGTTCCAGCCCCTGGTCCAGAAGCTTGGGCGGCTCAAGCGAAAGGTTCAGGACATGGGTGACCTCATGGATGTCTTAACCCGGTATGCGGAGTCGGATAACACCAAGGATCCGCTGTCAGACGAGGATAGGTCTGACAAAGGGAAGAAGGCTGGCGGCAAGGGTCAGCAGCAGAACAACAGTAATGGTCAGAGCAACAACGGCGGCAAACGCAAGGGTTACGATGGTAGCTCTGATCTAGTGGCGAACACAAACGCAGATAACAAGGGTCAACGTCAGAACGACGGTTCTAGGAGGCAGTCCTCTAGTAGTCGCCCTCTTACTTACGAGGAAGCTCTCAAGGCTCCTTGTCCGATGCACAGTTACAATGGTAAGCCGTCCAGTCACTCCTGGGAAAATTGCTATGTCATGCAAGAGTTTGGCAAGCGGGTCTTCCAGAATAATCATAATGGGGGCGGCAATGGCGGTCAACCCGCCCAACAGGGACCCGGCTTCTCAGGTGCCGGCTTACAGGGGCCCTTCACAGCACCCGGCTTCCAAGGGAACAGTGGTCAAGGCGGCGGGTTCCAGGGGGCTGGTAACACTGGAGGCGGCAATCAGCGGAACAACCAGGGGAATCAGCACCAAGCCGATGCGGCAGGGTTTCAGAGTAACCCGAAACAGCTAAATAGTGGGCAGTATCATGTTTTCACCACCAGCACCTGCAAACGAGATCGGAAGGTGCAGCGACGAGCCGCCCACATGGTTGAGCCGACAACTCCTTACTATCTCAACTGGTCTGAGCAGCCAGTTACCTGGAGCAGGGCGGATCATCCAGTCCTACTTGATCATCCTGGCGACCTAGCTCTGGTGGTTGCGCCACAAGTCGGCGGTTACACCCTGACTAAGGTACTTATGGATGGAGGCAGCAGCATCAACATTCTGTACTACGACACTTTCATGCGGATGAATCTGTCCGATAAGCAGTTAACTCCGTCCTCTACAGTCTTTCACGGCATCGTTCCTGGCAAGTCAGCCTTTCCCATGGGAAGAATTTCCCTTGAGGTGGCCTTTGGCTCAGAGGATAACTGGCGTTCTGAGTTCCTGTCCTTTGAGGTGGTTAAGCTTAAGAGCCCATACCACGCCCTGTTTGGCTGGCCGGCTTACGCGCGGTTCATAGCGTGGCCATGTTACGTCTACCTGAAGATGAAGATGCCAGGACCGAGGGGAACCATCACAGTGGAAGGAAACTGCAAGATTGCACTCGAGTGCGAGGAAGGAGATGCAGCTTATGCTGAGATGGCTTGCGCCGCAGAGGAGTTGCGGTATTATAAGGACAATGTTGACCCGTCTGACAGGACATCCCTAAAGAAGCCCACCACGGAGTCTGGCCCTCTGCTCAAGTTTAAGTCGTCCAGAGACACAAAGCAAGTTGATTTCACCCCAGGCAATTCTTCTGAGCAGTTCACCATTGGGGCAAATATGGATCCCAAATAGGAAAGCGCGCTCATCGAGTTCATCTGTGAGAACCGGGACATTTTTGCATGGAAGCCTTCTAACATGCCAGGTGTACCGAGAGAACTCGCTGAGCACTCGCTTAATGTGGACCCCAAGTTTAAGCCAATTCGCCAGTATCTCCGTCGCTTTAATGAGGAAAGGCGGAAAGCTATTGGTGAGGAGGTGGCCCGACTCCTAGCTGCCGGGTTCATCATCGAAGTCTTCCATCCTGAATGGTTAGCTAACCCAGTGCTTGTTCTGAAGAAAAACAGGACTTGGCGGATGTGTGTTGATTACACAGACCTGAACAAGGCTTGTCCTAGTGACCCCTTTGCCTTGCCCCGTATTGACCAGATCATCGATGCTACAGCTGGTTGTGAGAGTTTATGCTTCCTGGATGCTTACTCTGGCTATCATCAGATTAAAATGAAGTTGGAAGACCAAGAAAAGACGGCTTTCATCACGCCCTTTGGGGCCTTCTGCTATACAACCAGGTCGTTGTGTCTGAAGTGTGCACAGGCGACTTACCAGCATTGTGTCCAGAGCTGCTTTCACAAACAGATCGGGCGGAACGTTCATGCTTATGTTGATGACATTGTGGTCAAGTCCCGGAAGAAAGAAACTCTGTTGGAGGATCTCAAGGAAACATTTGACAACCTTCACATCTACCAGATGAATCTTAACCCGGAGAAGTGTGTTTTTGGTGTCCCTGCAGGAAAACTTTTGGGATTTCTTGTTTTTGAGCGTGGCATTGAAGCTAACCCAGAAAAGATTAAGGCAATCACAACTCTGGCTAAGCCAGCCAGACTGGATGATGTGCAAAGGCTGGCTGGGCGGGTCGCGGTGTTAAGCCGGTTCATCAGCTGGCTTGGAGAAAAGGCCATTCCGTTATACCAGTTGCTCAAGAAGCAGTTGTCTGAGCCGCCGGTCCTTGCCGTCCCTCGTGAGAAGGAACCAATGTTGCTATATATTGTTGCTAATAACAAGGCTGTCAGCGTGGCAGTCGTGGTGGAACGCAAGGAAGATGGCAAGGAGTATCCAGTCCAGCACCCTGTGTATTATATCAGTGAGGTATTAACCGAGTCCAAGCAGCGGTATCCACATTGGCAGAAACTGGTCTACGGAGTATTTATGGCTAGCCGTAAGCTGAAGCATTACTTCCACGAGCATCCGATCACTGTGGTCAGCTCATCACCTCTTGGGGATATAATCCAGAACCGGGAGGCGACAGGCCGGGTTGCTAAGTGGGCTATCGAGCTCGGTCGGCATCATCTCAAATACGTGCCTCGCACAACAATCAAATCTCAGGTGTTGGTGGACTTTATTAATGATTGGACAGAGTTGCAGGCTCCCGAAGAGAAGCCCGACACAACATACTGGTCCATACACTTCGACGGCTCAAGACAGCTTGAAGGCTCGGGGGTTGGGGTTGTGATTACTTCCCCATGAGGAGACAAGTTTTGTTATGTTTTGAGGCTTATGTTCCCCTGTACTAACAATGCAGCAGAATATGAGGCCTTGCTTCATGGGCTCCGGATGGCCAAGGAGATGAACCTGAGCCGGGTCAGGTGTTTGGGCGACTCAGACTTGGTGGCCCAACAGGTTTCTGGTACTTGGGATTCCAAGGATCCCCTTATGGCGGCTTATCGGCACGCGGTCACAAATATTGCTGGACACTTCAAAGGTTACCAGGTTGACCATATTGATCGCCGGCAGAACGAGGCGGCAGATGCACTCTCTCGCTTGGGTTCTCAGCGCAAGCCAGTGCCACGCAATGTGTTCCTGGACGTTTTGCACAACCCGTCTGTCAAGTTACCAACATAAGAGGACTTGGCTATTCCTGACCCGGAGGCGGCTCTAGTGGCTGCTATCCATGCGATCCCTGATTGGACGGTCCCCTATTTGGCTTGTCTAAGCCGGGGAGAACTGCCAACAGAGGAACTCCTTGCTCGGCAGATCATTAGACGATCCAAGTCTATGACTATTGTCAACGGCGAGTTGCACCGACGAAGCGTCACTGGTGTTTTTCAACGTTGTGTTTCACCTGAAGAAGGCCGCGCAATTCTCAATGAGATTCACTCTGGCGATTGTGGACAACATGCCGGCTCTAGATCACTGGTCGCGAAAGCCTTCCGGCATGGTTTTTACTGGCTCACGGCTCATGCTGACGCAGAGGACATTGTCCGTAAGTGTGATGGTTGCCAGAAATATGCTCGCCAGGCCCATGTGCCGGCTCAAGAGTTGAGGATGATCCCGATTACTTGTCCGTTCATGGTCTGGGGGCTTGACATGGTGGGGCCCTTCAAACGTTCTAAGAACAAGCATACGCATCTACTAGTGGTTGTGGACAAGTTTACCAAGTGGATAGAGGCAGAGCCGGTCAGCAACTGCGACGCGGCTACAGCTGTCAAGTTTCTGAAAAAGCTGATATTCCGATTTGGCTACCCGCACAGTTTCATCACAGACAATGGGACCAATCTTTCCAAGGGAGACATGGAACAGTTCTGTCATCAGGAGCACATCCGGCTTGATCTAGCATCGGTTGCGCACCCTCAGTCCAATGGACAGGCCGAACGGGCCAATCAGGAATTGTTGCGTGGTATCAAACCCCGGCTCATGGTGCCTCTGCAGCGCACGCCGGGTTGCTGGGAAGAAGAGTTACCTTCGGTGCTTTGGAGCATACGGACTACTCCCAACAGGTCAACATGCTATACGTCGTTTTTCCTCGTCTATGGTGCAGAAGCTGTACTTCCGAGCGATATTCGTCATGACTCCCCTCGAGTGGCAGCTTATGTGGAATCAGATAATGAGCTGGCTCGCCAAGACGCTCTTGATGCTCTGGAGGAAGAGCGTGACCTTGCCGCATCCAGATCAACAATCTATCAGCAAGACCTACGTCGCTATCACAGCCGTAGAGTTCGAAGCCGCACCTTTCAGGAATGTGACTTAGTGCTCCGTCTGATACAAGACCAGACAGGCATGCATAAGCTTTCACCACCTTGGGAAGGGCCCTTTGTGGTCAGCAAGAATCTCAACAACGGGTCATATTACCTGATTGATATACGTGAGTCAGATAAATCACGTACCTCCGAGGAGGAAACAAGCCGGCCCTGGAACATTGCCCAGCTCCGGCCATACTACACCTAAGCATCGCCTGGGTCATATTTTTGTACATACCTTTCATCATGTATATACATGTTTTTTGATCAAATAAAATAACGACCAGCAGCATTGTGTAAAGGTGTTGCTTTGCCTCAAAATTTGTGTGCTGGATCTTTATTTGTTGATCTTGGTTACTTGGGGGCTTCCAACTCAATTGGGTTTAGCTTACAAAACCCTTTTAACCCGGCGAGATGCCACGAAGTTGGTTAAACCTGCCTGTTAGCAAGATGCTACTCCCTTAAAAATGACCCGGCGTACTTCTGATGAGTCAATCACATAGGTGACCCTGAATTCATCAGAGTTAAAACAGCTAATTGGTTGTGTGAGAGACGGCTTTTAGAGAGCGAGGATAAACCAACAGGCCAAAGTGCCAGCTTCATGAAGGCAAATTCTGGCTTGTGCTTTATGAGCCGGCCGTTTCAAGTTGTGTTTAGCAGCCGGCTTGCGCTTTATAAGCCGGCCGTTTCAAGCATATTCTGACTTATGATTATATTCTGTTATTACACTCATCTTTGCATTCATGCATACATCCATGCATAGCATATCTTTTAGTTCACTTTGATAAATCTTGATTCATTGCAAACAGTAACAAAGATTACTCGTTTCTATGATTTCATCAATAACCATTACATATAATTGTTATTGTTTCAGCTGAATCAGTTTATTGCAAAAAACCGGCTCTCCACGCCCAAAAGAGGATTCACAGAAGCATCAACTATTTTTACAGGCAGTAAGCAAGCACAGTACACGATGGCACTGACATCAGTAACAAGTGTTTCATACTATCCTATTACAAGCCACCCATCAACTGCGGCCACAATAGAGATCTTTACAAAGTTTGGCCTACAAAAGGATAAGCCGGCGTTCTACGTTGCCGGGTCAGAGCTGGCGCCAGCGCCCGATGAAGCATCGTGAGCCGGCTCTTCGCGGCCGTCGTCATCCTCCGCTTCTTGGCTTGAGTCACCGGTCGACCACTGAATTGAGCTCAACGCTTCAAATAGGGCATCGTCGGTTATCAGAGTGGAAGGGTTGACTTCAGGAGCGAAAGTTGGCTTATGCATGTGGGTGAGGGCCACCGGCTCATGGTTAGGCAGCTCAATCCGCTCATTCTCTGCTGAGTAGGGCGCCTGGTATCTAGTCAGATCTGCCTCTTCTGCCATCGCGGTGGCTGCAACCCGGGTTGCCTTGATGTAGCGTTGAAACTCCTTCTTGGTGAATGGCGAGTCATCCACGTTGAACTTTGGGTACCCGCCTACGATCTGAGCCGGATCGAGCTCTGGCACGTATGCCTTGGCTCGGGCAAGTGCTGTTAGAGCTCCAGAGCGACAACATGCTTTCTTCCAGTCCTCAAACCACCTGGGCACAATAGATAGCTCTTTCAACATATCTGCAATAAGTTGTGGTGGTGACTTGGTGTTTTTTGCAGCCATGATGCATCGTGAGCCGCCTATGTACAGTTGTTCCACGAAGGTGTATACTGCCTTCAATTTCACCACTGGTTGCTGCAGCAGAGTTTGATTCTTCCGACCTGAGAGAGCAAGTATACATGATCAGTCAAAGCCGGCATGGCATACTTAAGTCAGACCTATTGGTGCATAGCGGTCTGTTGGCTTACCGAAGATGGCCCGGCACATGGCGGTGATGTGGCCCTTCAGAGTCGCCAGCTCTTGTGTTACCGGCTCTAGCTTGGCTTCCGCTTCTTCAGCACGCGTGGCTAGGGCGGCTCTTGCGGCCTCCGTCTCTTGCAAGGTGTCTCTTACAATGGCCAGCGACTTATTGGCCTCAGCAGCGGATTCTTCCGCCTCTTTGCGCAATTTCTTCTCCTTCCTTGCTTCCTTTCAGAAGAAGGAAGCCTGGGTCTCCACTTGCTCTAGCATTTCCTGCAAGGCAGATTGTTATACATCATACACGTATGCCCCGGGCCGCCCTAAAGGACAACCCGGCTCATGGGGGTTACATGCTTTTGAGCTTACAACAAACAGTAAGGCAAGTTCCATGCATCTGCAGGCACTCTACATGGCACTTGGGGGCTAATGCATAAATTGATCTATCTTGTTAAGTTATGAAGACCCGCCCGTCCTTAATGGCGAGCCGGCCTTTTGGGGTTGCCGGTTGAAGATCTACTTACGAGTTCCATTTTGAAGTCCCGGGTTATCATTGTATAATGACCCGGCCCTTGGGGGCTACATATATATATGGTACAAGATGAAGGGCGCAAATTACCTCATACTTCCGCTTCAATGAAGAGATCATGGCGATCTCTGTGTCCCGGCTTTCAGACAGCCGGGTCAGCACGGCTTGGTGCAAGGTACTGGCATCTTGATCTTCAAATATAGGAAGGTTCAGAGCCGCCTTTCCCTTGTCCTTCGAGGCCGGCTC
The DNA here is from genome assembly GCA_039707655.1 of Elymus sibiricus. Lineage (NCBI taxonomy): Eukaryota > Viridiplantae > Streptophyta > Magnoliopsida > Poales > Poaceae > Elymus > Elymus sibiricus. The sequence goes on along the minus strand of CM077666.1, from coordinate 196,174,429 downwards.
AAGCTTGGCAGGGATTTTGGTAAGAGCGGTGGAAGCCTCCGGAGTTGTTTGTTGTTCTCCGGTCACCACCACGTCTTCCTGAGCCGGTGCTACGGGTGGTTCTTTGGGCTGTTCCTCAGCTGGATTCTCTCTTTCCTGGATAACAGGCGAAGGAGGACGAGCCGGGCTGGCGGTGCCTTGAGCCGGTGGGCTATTCTGGACTGTCGGCTCGTCTTGGTTGACCAAGGTGGCCTCTTTTTCCCCTTGAGTGCCTGGTTGAATGACCGGGTCAGATGACCCGGCAGGTGCTTTCTTTTTGATAGCCTTGGCCCTGTACAAAAAACAAAGGAGTTATTCATTTGAAGAGGGAAAGAATAAGGAACTGCTATATGTCACACGTGTTTGCTTACCCAAGGTTGATGTTGAAAGCCGGCGCCTGTGTAGCGCTTGACTCGCCTGAGGAGTGGGACGTCTGATATGCTGAGTCATTTAAACATAAGGGCTCTTTGAAACGACCAGCTAGAGGAAAAGAGGGAGTTGGACTGAGAAGCACCTCTGCCCGTGCTCTGCGGGATGGCGGCTCATATGGGAGCCCGCCACTTAACTCGCCTTCGCTACTTCGGGTCTTCCTTTTGGAGGTGCCGGCTTGACGAGTTTTCTTCAAAACAAATTTGGGATCCAAATGAGCATCCTGGTGGGAAAAAGGCACCTTACGGACGGCAACCCGGGGCTTCCTTCAAACCTTGCGGATCACAGCCCGGGTTTTCTTCCTAATAGGTATTGGAGAGTCAGAATCAGAAGAGATCAAGGTTACCTACGGCTCATTGGTGTGGCTGATTTCAGCTTCATCCTGAAGAGAAGGGGCGTCAGCAAGTTGAATAAAAAGACGACCAAGCGAGTCGAGTTCTACCTCAGCCTCATTTTCTGCAGCCGGCTCATCCTGTTGCTCCGCTGGAACAGGGGCGGTTTGTCGCGGCTTCTTCTTTTTCCAAAACTTGTCATCGGCCTGCATTAGTTATGAGTCGGCGTTCAAGGTTGAGTTGAAACAAGTAAATCAAAGACAGAGTAAGAAGGTGCAAGCACTTACTGAAGGCACTGGGTTGGTCAAGCAGAAGGGTGCTAACCCGGTTTTGTTGCATTTGTCTTGGGGCTCTCCCAGTAATCTCTTGGTGGTCTTATTGATGTCACTCACAAATAAACTGACTTGGCTGAAGCGTTGAACGTCAGCCGGCTCACCAGTGTAATTACACATCAAGTCGCCCCTCTGGCTAAGGGGTTGGATTCGCCAGCTTACCCAGCACCGGGTCAGATCGACCCCGGTAAGGCCGTTGGCAACCAAGGCCCTTATCTTAGAATAAATGGGGGCAATTTGCTTGCGTTCCTCTATTGATGGCCAACCCGGAAGGCCGCCGTGGCATTGAGCCGGTCCAGTCTGTAACCCGGCAGGGGGTTTTCATTTTGAGGAGCAGTGTTTTTGCAGTAGAACCAAGTCTTGTTCCATCCCTTGGGATGACTCGCCAGCTTGGCCTCAGGAAAAGGAGTGTTTCTTCGCCTTTGAATGGACACACCACCAAGTTCTATGCTAGGGCCATCGGTGAACTCGGTTTGATGGTTAATGTAGAAAAACTCTCGGAAGAGAAGGACAGTTGGTGCTGTTTGAAGATATACTTCGCAGAAGACTTGAAATTAGCAGAGGTTGGTGATTGAGTTGGGACCAAGATCCTGAGGTCGGAGGTCGAAGAAATTGAGAACGTCACATAATTTTTTTGACCCGGGCGGACGAAACCCCTTATGAAGATGATCTGCGAAGACCACTACTTCGTCTTGCCTGGGCTGGGGGTGCTTTCTTCTTCAGGCGCCCGCCAGCTGATTGTTGCTTGAGCCGGCAAGAGGCCTTGCCCCACGAGCTCGTTCAACATCAGGGTTGAGACCTGGGACCTAACCCAGTTGCAGGATTTGTCGGTCTTGGGGGCCATGGCGACTTCAAATTTTAACTGCAAAGGCAATAATGATAAGCCGGCGTGTTAAGCTCATGAGGTGTAACCCGGTAAAATGATAAGACGGATATGATGGTTAAACTCATGACCTGGATTTATGCAAGCTATGGACAGCAGTGATAAGCTGGTGAAGCTATGAGCCGGTGCCAGTATTTCAGTGGTGTTGGATATTTGCTAAGTGTTGAGCTAGCGGCGAACAAGAATCTGACAGGGCAGCTATTTTTACGGATCTAAAAAGCTTTGAAAAATAAATTTTAAAAGACCTGAAAACATGGATAAAGGCGGGCGCCCTACTATCAATGAGGGTCCGATCGAAAGCAGTGCAGGAATCTATACGAGAAAAACGGCATTGTCACAATAGCTAAAGTGCCTATGCAGATCATTCAATCGATTCTCGATCTACTGATAAGATAAGAAGGATGAGCACGGATGAACGCCGACGAACTGCAATGGAAATGAGGTGCTTACAGATCTAGAGCTCAGGTCTTGAAACTTTTACGGCACATGCGATGGCGGCCGCACAACGATGGAGGATTCCGGCGACGACTGGGCGGCGGAGAGGTCGCAACCGAGATGGTCAAAGTGCTCGAGGGCGGCGGCGCTTCAGGTCTGAGGAAGAGTAGGCGCGAGGAAGACGAAGGAGGGGTGAAAAGTGACGGTGAGGGTGAGCGGGCCCATTTATAGGCACGGTAAAAAATTAAAACGGCAGGGGCGAAACCCCAGGCGGAGCAGTAATTTTCGGCTGTGGGCTCCTCGATTTTTGCGCCTGACAAGACAAGACATACCCGCTCAAAGATTTGATATGATGACATCCCAGATTTTGCGGAAGTGGGTTGTGACGTCATGAGGGGGAAGGAGCTAAAAATGCGAAGTCTGAATTTGAAGGAATGACCCGTCAATCTATTTAACCCGGCCGGTTGAGCCGGCCCAAGACGGCGATTTAAGGGACCGGCTTGGGAGGCACTTGGAGAGTGTATTACTGACGTTGTGCTTTTTCAGGATGCAGTTTAACGTGAATAAATTCAAGTCAAACTGAGGGCTAATGTTGGGGATGTTTACAAGCATGGAGACCCGGCAGGGTGTTAACCCGGCCATAATGCGAGCTTAGCGGGTCAACTCATTGCGGGGCTGAAGACTCTATGTGGGCCGGCTTAACGAGGCCTGGCAAGGATAAGCCGGCTTAAGCAGTGGGCCGGCTCACGAGAAGATGGATGGCAATAAGACCGCCTTAGAGGACAAGTAAAAGAGTAGGAGACGGGTCAGAGTACGATCCGGACTCTCATGTAATCTAGGGTTCCACCTGTGTATATAAAGGGGAGCACCTGTACGAAAAAGACTAAGTTGCAATCTCCTCGAGAGCTAGGTTAGCGAATCCGCATCCTTGTAATCGAAATCTACAGCAATATAGTCGAGCAGGACGTAGGCTTTTACCTCCACCGTGAGGGGCCGAACCTGGGTAACCCGGCGTCTTCTCGTTCCCGATCAACCCCGTTAAGCTTCCACACTCATGCGATGGCCTCATCTCTAAGTCCTTTCACAAGGGCATGTGCCGTGTTAAAGCCACGACAGGTATTGAAGTTGATAAAGCTAAAGTTGATGCTATTGAGAAAATGCCATGTCCTAAAGATATCTAAGGTATAAGAAGTTTCCTTGGTCATGCTGGTTTCTATAGAAGGTTTATAAAAGACTTCTCTAAAATTTCTAGGCCTCTTACTAATCTTTTGCAAGAAGATGTTCCATTTGTTTTTGATGATGATTATGTAGAAGCCTTTGAAATACTTAAGAAAGCCTTAATCTCTGCACCTATTGTTCAACCACCTGATTGGAACCTACCCTTTGAAATTATGTGTGATGCTAGTGATTATGTTGTTGGTGCTGTTCTAGGCCAAAGAGTTGATAAGAAATTGAATGTTATTCATTAAGCTAGTAGAACTCTAGACAGTGCTCAAAGAAATAATGCTACTACTGAGAAAGAATTTTTAGCAGTTGTGTTTGCATGTGATAAATTCAGATCTTACATTGTTGATTCCAAAGTAACTATTCATACTGATCATGCTGCTATTAAATATCTTATGAAAAAGAAAGATGCTAAACCTAGACTCATTAGGTGGGTTCTTTTGCTACAAGAATTTGATTTGCATATTGTTGATAGAAAGGGAGCTGAGAATCCCGTAACTGATAATTTGTCTAGAATGGAAAATGTTCTTGATGACCCACTTCCTATTAATGATGATTTCCCTGATGAACAATTAGCTGTGATAAATGCTTCTCGTAATACTCCTTGGTATGCAGACTATTCTAATTACATTGTTGCTAAATATATACCACCTAGTTTCACATATCAACAAAAGAAAAAGTTCTTCTTTGATGTAAGACATTACTTTTGGGATGACCCACATTTATATAAATAAGGAGTAGATGGTGTTATTATACGTTGTGTACCTAAGCATGAACAGGAACAAATCCTACGAAAGTGTCACTCCGAGGCATATGGAGGACACCATGCGGGAGACAGAACTGCACACAAGGTACAACAATCTGGTTTTTATTGGCCTACACTTTTCAAAGATGCACGTAAGTTTGTCCTCTCTTGTGATGAATGTCAAAGAATTGGTAATGTTGGTAGACGTCAGGAAATGCCTATGAATTATTCACTTGTTATTGAACCATTTGATGTTTGGGGTTTTGATTATATGGGACCGTTTCCTAAATCCAATGGGTATACTCATATCTTAGTTGCTGTTGATTACGTTACTAAGTGGGTAGAAGCTATTCCAACTAGTAGTGCTGATCATAACACTTCTATTAATATGCTTAAAGAAGTTATATTCCCGAGGTTTGGAGTCCCTAGATATTTAATGACTGATGGTGGTTCACATTTTATTCATGGTGCTTTCCGTAAATTGCTTGCTAAATATGATGTTAATCATAGAATTGCATCTCCTTATCATCCTCAGTCTAGTGGTCAAGTTGAATTAACAAATAGAGAAATAATATTAATTTTGCAAAAGACTGTTAATAGATCTAGAAAGAATTGGTCTAAGAAACTTGATGATGCACTATGGGCTTACAGAACTGCTTATAAAAAATCTATGGGTATGTCTCCATATAAAATGGTCTATGGAAAAGCATGTCATTTACCTCTTGAACTAGAACATAAAGCATATTGGGCAATTAAAGAACTTAACTATGATTTTAAACTTGCCAGTGAAAAGAGGTTATTTGACATTAGTTCACTAGATGAATGGAGAACCCACGCTTTTGAAAATGCCAAGTTGTTTAAAGAAAAAGTTAAAAGATGGCATGATAAGAGAATTCAAAAATGGGAATTCAAAGTAGGTGATCATGTTCTATTATACAATTCTCGTTTAAGATTTTTTGCAGGAAAACTTCTCTCTGAATGGGAAGGGCCATATATCACCGAAGAAGTTTATCGCTCCGGAGCCATCAAAATAAACAACTCCGAAGGCAATAATCCGAGGGTGGTTAATGGGCAAAGAATTAAACATTATATCTCAGGTACGCCCATTAATGTTGAAACTAATATTATTCAAACAATGACACCGGAAGAGCACATAGAAGAAACCTTTCGGAACGCTCCACAATCCTGAAAAGGAGTAGGTATGTGGTACGGTAAGTAAACCGACTCCAAAACTTCCATAAAAGTACTTTCTGTTCGTTTTGGAATATATATAAAATTAGGAAAATAATAAACAGTCCGAAAAGTGCACGAGGAGGCGACAAGCCTGGGGGGCGTGCCCTACCCCCCAGGGCGCGCCTACCAGGCTTGTGGCTCCCTCATGGACTTTCCCAACTCCGTTTTTCTTCCATATTACTTGTCCTGCACGGGAAAAATTCATTATATATACTTATGAGTGTTTTGACCACCGCACCGCAAGTTTCTCCTCTGTTCTTGTTTCGGGTTGTTTTTCTGACAGATCTAGATCGCCATGGCATCTCCAAGCTCATCCAAGGACAAGTTCTACGAGAAGGTCATCAACCCGTACCTACCGGAGGTGATGAAGCACCCTCAAGCCATTGAGATGCGTGAGGGGGTGCTCCACATCCGGGACGTTCAAGGACCTAAGAAGACTGGGAGCGAGAAGGCTAGGCTGGAAGCGGTGGAACATGAGATCTTGAAGTGCCAGGGGATGGTGGAGCGCGGACTTAGTGCTAACCACTCCATGATCACGGAGTTCATCCGTGAGCACAAGGTGGATGGCAAGAATATTGGGGACGTCATCTTCAAGCTCAATGACCGGATTGATTATCTTCAGGCTCAAATCTATGATCTACAAAACCAAAATTTTGAGTATGAGGCCAAGTTCAAAGGTATGAGTTTAGCTGCAAATTTGAGGACTCTGGAAACACGTTCGTCCTTTTATGATGGAGAACCTATGCCTTGGAAGACAGAGGACAAGCCAATCACTTCATCACCGCCATCACCGAAGGAGATTTGAGTACACGGGTATGGGCACCACCCTTGGCTTGTGCCAAGCTTGGGGGAGGTGCCCCGGTATCATATCACCATCACTTTTTATCATCATTATCTATCCTAGTTCGATCCTTAGTTATTTCGTGATTAAGAAGAATAAAGTTTTAGTCTGATTTAGTTTCGAGTACTTGCTTTGTGATCTATCTATCTATGTAATCGTGTGTGAAAGTTATATAATAAAGAGTAGTTGAGTTGAGTGTTTTGCTTTTATTGATCCAATCTTAGAAATAAAATAAAGAGAATAGAAAATAAAATCATATGCTAATCCCATGGGGAGTGATGACTTCACATAAAAGAAGTATAATTGATAAAACTTGTTGGAAGTTGACAAACATAGTATTGGTCATTGTTGCAATTCATGAAAAAGTAATAAAGGAAGAGAGGTCTCACATATAAATACACTATCTTGGACATCTTTTATGATTGTGAGCCCCCATTAAATATTCTATGTCAAATAGTCGACGTTGGACAAGGAAGACAACGTAATGAGTTATGTTTGCTTATATTCACATAGAAGTTATATTGTTTTGGATCCTCTAACATGTGGTGCTTTCTCCCTATCTTTTGCCAGCCAAAATTCCGCACTAAGTAGCGATACTACTTGTGCATCCAAAAACCATAAACCCAGTTTCATGCCATGAGAGTCCATTATATCTACCTATGGATTGAATAAGATCCTTCAAGTAAGTTGTCATCGGTGCAAAGCAAAAAAAATTGCTCCTAAATATGTATGATCTTTTATTGTAAGGGAAAATAAGCTTTGTACGATCTTGTGATGGTGAAGAAATAAAAGCAACATACTGCATAATAAAGGTCGCTATCACAAGGGGCAATATAAAGTAACGTTCCTTTACATTAAGAGCTTGCACATCCCAAAAACAAAAAGCGCATGACAACCTCTACTTCCCTCTGCGAAGGGCCTATCTTTTATTTTATGTATTTACTTTCATGCAAGAGTCAACAGCATTCTCCTCTATTCCGTTTTTATTTTCTCTCTTGGCAAGCATCATGTGGTGGGGATTGATCCAGGCATATATATCCAGTTGGATGTAGGTGATCATGAGTTATTATTGTTGACATTACCCTTGAGGTAAATACGTTGGGAGGCGAAATTATAAGCCCCTATCTTTCTATGTGCCTGACTGAAACTTTTGCTCCATAAGTATGCCGTGAGTGTCAGCAATCATAAAAGACTAAATGATAGTTGAGTATGTGAACTTGCTAAACAAAGCTCTTACATAGACTCTTTCTGATAATATGATGAATTGCAATTGCTTCAGTGACTGAGACCATAGTTTGTTAGTTTTCAATTTGGTTTATGGTTCATACTTTAACTTGTGATTGAATTGTCACTTTTTCATGAGAAGTTTTATGATGATATATTGCTGTTATAATAAATATCATGATGCTCCATGTCCGTACTTTATTTTTATCGACGCCTCTCTCTCTAAACATGTGGTCATGATTATCGATTCCGGCTTTTGCTTGAGGACAAGCAAGGTCTAAGCTTGGGGGAGTTGATACGTCCAATTTGCATCATGATTTCCTACTGTTAATTAATATGTTTTTAATCATTATTTCACTTCATGGTACAATTCTTATGCCTTTTCTCTCTTATTTTGCAAGATTCACATGAAGAGGGAGATTGCCGGCAGCTGGAATTCTGGACCGGAAAGGGGTGAAACAGAGATAGCTATTCTGCACAACTCCAAATGACCTGAAAATTTACGGAGAATTATTTTAGAATATGTAAAAAATACTGGCGAAAGAATTACCAGGAGGGGTGATGACCCACATGTTGGAAATATGCCCTAGAGGCAATAATAAATTAGTTATTATTTTATTTCCTTGTTCATGATAATCGTTTATTATCCATGCTATAATTGTATTGATTGGAAACTCAAATACATGTGTGGGTACATAGACAACACTGTGTCCCTAGTAAGCCTCTAGTTGACTAGCTCGTTGATCAAAAGATGGTGAAGGTTTCCTAGCCATGGACATGAGATGTCATTTGATAATAGGGATCACATCATTAGGAGAATGATGTGATGGACAAGACCCAAACTATAAACGTAGCATTTGATCGTGTCAGTTTATTGCTATTGTTTTCTGCATGTCAAGTATCTGTTCCTATGACCATGAGATCATGCAACTCCCTGACACCGGAGGAGTACCTTGTGTGTATCAAACGTCACAACGTAACTGGGTGACTATAAAGGTACTCTACAGGTATCTCCGAGGGTGTCTGTTGGGTTGGCATGGATCAAGACTGGGATTTGTTACTCTGTGTGACGGAGAGGTATCTCAGGGCCCACTCGGTAATACAACATCACAATGAGCCTTGCAAGCAATGTGACTAAAGTGTTAGCCACGAGATCTTGTATTACGGAACGAGTAAAGAGACTTGCCGGTAACGAGATTGAACTAGGTATAGAGATACCGACGATCGAATCTCGGGCAAGTAACATACCGAAGAACAAAGGGAACAGCATACGGGATTAACTGAATCCTTGACATAGAGGTTCAACCGATAAAAGATCTTCGTAGAATATGTAGGAGCCAATATGGGCATCCAGGTCCCGCTATTGGTTATTGGCCGTAGAGGTGTCTCGGTCATGTCTACATAGTTCTCTAACCCGCAGGGTCTACACACTTAAACGTTGCCTCTAGGGCATATTTCCAATAGTCTCCCACTTGCACTAGAGTCAATAATCTAGTTCACATTACTATGTGATTTACATTGTAATGAATCGAACACCCATACTTATGGCAAGGCTGACATCGGGTCTTGTGCACAGCATTGCATACATAATAGAGCCTATGGCTGAAGCATAGGGGATGACACTCATCTTTTCTCTATCTTCTGTAGTCAATGGTCATTGAGTCTTACTCAACTTCACACCTTGCAAAACAGGCAAGAACCCCTTCTTGGACTGATCCATTTTGAACTTCTTCAAAATCTTATCAAGGTATGTGCTTTGTGAAAGTCCTATTAAGCGTCTTGATCTATCTCTATAGATCTTGATGCCTAATATGAAAGCAGCTTCTCCTAGGTCCTTCATTGAAAAACTCTTGTTCAAATATTCCTTCACGCCTTCCAACATTTCTATATTGTTTCCAATCAGCAATATGTCATCCACATATAATATTAGAAACGCTATAGAGCTCCCACTCACTTTCTTGTAAATACAAGCTTCTCCGTAAACTTGTATAAACTCGAACGCTTTGATCACCTCATCAAAGCGAAGATTCCAACTCCGAGATGCTTGCACCAGTCCATAAATGGATCGCTGGAGTTTGCAAACTTTGTCAGCATTCTCTGGATCGACAAAACCTTCTGGTTGCATCATATACAACTCTTCCTTAAGGAAACCGTTAAGGAACGCTGTTTTGACATCCATCTGCCAAATTTCATAATCGAAAAAGGCAGCTATTGCTAACATGATTCTGACGGACTTAAGCATCACTACGGGTGAGAAGGTCTCATCGTAGTCAACTCCTTGAACTTGCGAAAAACCCTTTGCCACAAGTCGAGCTTTATAGACGGTGACATTACCGTCCGCGTCCGTCTTCCTCTTAAAGATCCATTTGTTCTGAATGGCCTTACGCCCTTCAGGTAATACTTCCAAAGTCCATACTTTGTTTTCATACATGGATCCCATCTCGGATTTCATGGCCTCTAACCACTTCTCGGAATCCGGGCCCATCATCGCTTCTCCATAGCTCGTAGGTTCATCGTTGTCTAACAACATGACCTCTAAGACAGGGTTGCCGTACCACTCAGGAGCAGTACGCGTCCTTGTCGACCTACGAGGTTCGATAGCAACTTGATCCAAAGCTTCATGATCATCATCATTAACTTCCTCTTCAGCTGATGTAGGCTCTACAGAAACATCTTTCTGCGCTGCGCTACTTTCAGGTTGAAGTAAAGGTTCAACAACCTCATCAAGTTCTATCTTCCTCCCACTCAATTCTTTCGAGAGAAACTCTTTCTCAAGAAATGTTCCGTTTTTAGCGACAAGCACTTTGCCTTCGGATCTGAGGTAGAAGGTATACCCAACTGTCTCTTTTGGGTATCCTATGAAGACGCATTTCTCCGCTTTGGGTTCCAGCTTTTCAGGCTGAAGCTTTTTGACATAAGCATCACATCCCCAAACTTTAAGAAACGACAACTTTGGCTTCTTGCCAATCCAAAGTTCATATGGCGTCGTCTCAACGGATTTCGATGGTGCCCTATTTAAAGTGAATGCAGCTGTCTCTAATGCATAACCCCAAAACGATAGTGGCAAATCGGCAAGAGACATCATAGATCGCACCATATCCAATAAAGTTCGATTACGACGTTCGGACACACCATTACGCTGTGGTGTTCCAGGCGGTGTCAGTTGTGAAACAATTCCACATTGTCTTAAGTGACTGCCAAACTCATAACTCAGATATTCTCCTCCTCGATCAGATCGTAGGAATTTAATCTTCTTGTTACGATGATTCTCAACTTCACTCTGAAATTGTTTGAACTTTTCAAATGTTTCAGACTTGTGTTTCATTAAGTAAATATACCCATATCTACTTAAGTCATCAGTGAAGGTGAGAAAGTAACGATAACCACCGCGCGCTTCAATGCTCATCGGACCGCACACATCAGTATGTATGATTTCCAGCAAGTCACTTGCCCGTTCCATTGTTCCAGAGAACGGCGTTTTAGTCATCTTGCCCAAGAGGCATGGCTCACATGTGTCAAGTGATTCAAAATAAAGTGACTCCAAAAGTCCATCAGCATGGAGCTTCCTCATGCGTTTTACGCCAATATGACCTAAACGGCAGTGCCACAAGAAAGTGGTATTATCATTATCAATCCTACATCTTTTGGCATCAATGTTATGAACATGTGTATCATTACTATCGAGATTCAATAAGAATAAACCCCTCACATTGGGTGCATGACCATAAAAGATATTACTCATATAAATAGAACAACCATTATTCTCTGATTTAAATGAGTAACCGTCTCGCAATAAACAAGATCCAGATATAATGTTCATGCTTAACGCAGGCACTAAATAACAATTATTCAGGTTCATCACTAATCCCGATGGTAATCGAAGAGCGAGCGTGCCGACGGCGATCACATCAACCTTGGAACCATTTCCCACGCGCATCATCACTTCGTCCTTCGCCAGCCTCCGTCTATTCCGCAGTTCCTGTTTAGAGTTGCAAATATGAGCAACCGCACCGGTATCAAATACCCAGGCACTACAACGAGGGTTGGTAAGGAACATATCAATAACATGTATATCATATATACCTTGTTTGTTGTTGGCCGCCTTCTTGTCAGCCAAATACTTGGGGCAGTTCCGCTTCCAGTGTCCAGTTCCCTTGCAATGAAAGCACTCAGTTTCTGGTTTGGGTCCAGCCTTGGGTTTCTTCACAGGAGTAGCAACTGCTTTGCCACCCTTCTTAGATTTACCCTTCTTACCCTTGCCATTTTTCTTGAAACTAGTGGTTTTATTGACCATCAACACTTGATGCTCCTTCTGAATTTCAGACTCAGCGGCTTTCAGCATCGCAAACAGCTCGGCGACTGACTTGTTCATCCCGTGCATGTTATAGTTCAACACGAAGCTCTTGTAGCTAGGTGGCAATGATTGAAGAACTCTGTCAGTGATAGCCTCTGGCGGAAGGGGCATCCCCAATTCAGCCAGACGGGTGGAGTACCCAGACATTCTGAGCACGTGATCACTGATAGACCCGTTCTCCTCCATCTTGCAAGTATAGAACTTATCGGAGATCTCATATCTCTCGATCCGGGCATTCTTCTGAAAGATAAACTTCAACTCCTGGAACATCTCATATGCTCCATGACGTTCAAAACGTCTTTGAAGTCCCGGTTCTAAGCCATACAACATTGCACATTGAACTATTGAGTAATCATCAGAACGAGCCTGCCAGGCGTTCACAACGTCTAGAGACTCAACTGGAGCGGGTGGATCACCAAGCGGTGCATCAAGGACATAAGCCTTCTGGGAAGCCGTAAGGATAATCCTTAGATTACGGGCCCAGTCCACAAAGTTACTTCCATCATCTTTCAACTTAGCTTTCTCTAGGAACGCATTAAAATTCAGGGGTGCTACTGCGCGAGCCATGATCTACAACATAAATATAGCAAAGACAACTTAGACTATTGTTCAAGATAATGAGTTTAATTAATCATATTACTTAAAAAAACTCCCACTCAAATTGACATCCCTCCGGTCATTCGAGTGTAACATGATCCAAATCCACCAACTCAAGTCCGATCATCACGTGAGTTGAGGTGGTTTCAATGGTGAACATCTTCATGTTGATCATATCTACTATATGACTCATGTTCGACCTTTCGGTCTCTTGTGTTCCGAGGCCATGTCTGTACATGCTAGGCTCGTCAAGTTTAACCTGAGTGTTCCGCGTGTGCAACATGGCTTGCACCCGTTGTATGTGAACGTGGAGTCTATCACACCCGATCATCACGGTGTGTCTCGAAACGACGAACTTTCGCAACGGTGCACACTCGGGGAGAACACAATCTATCTTGAAATTTAAGTGAGGGATCACCTTATAATGCTACCGTCGTCCTAAGCAAAATAAGATGCATAAAAGGATTAACATCACATGCAAATCATAAGTGACATGATATGGCCATGAACTTGTGCTTTTGATCTCCATCTCCAAAGCACCGGCATGATCTCCATCGTCACCGGCATGACACCATGATCTCCATCATCTTGATCTCCATCAACGTGTCGCCATGAGGTTGTCGCGCCGACTGATGCTTCCACGACTATAGCTAACGTTTAGCGATAAAGTAAAGCATTACATAGCGCTTAATGATTGACACGCAGGTCATACAATAATTAAAGACAACTCTATGGCTCCTGCTAGTTGCCGTACTCATCGACATGCAAGTCGTGATATTCTATACAACACATGATCATCTCATACATCACATATATCTCATCATGTAATTGGCCATATCACATCACAACATACCCTGCAAAAACAAGTTAGACGTCCTCTAATTGCTGTTGCAAATTTTACGTGGCTGCTACGGGTTTGCAAGAACCGTTCTTACCTACGCAAAACCACAACGTGGTGTAGTGATTGCTTTTTGATCTTCTAAAAGAACCCTCTTCATTGAAATCGATTCAACTAAAGTGAGAGAGACAGACACCCGCTAGCCATCTTTATGCAACGAAGTTACATGTTAGTTGAAGGAACCTGTCTCGCGTAAGCGTATGCGTAAAGTCGGTCCGGGCCGCTTCATCTCACAGTACCGCCGAATCAAATATCAACTAGTAACGGCAAGCAATATGTATACACCCACGCCCACAACTCGTTTGTGTTCTACTCGAGATCTCATCTACGCATAGACCTAGCTCATGATGCCACTGTTGGGGAACGTTGCATGGGAAACAAAAATTTTCCTACGCACACACAAGATCTATCCATGGTGATGAGCAGACACGAGAGGGAGAGTAAATCTACATACCCTTGTAGATCGCTAAGCGGAAGCGTTTAAGAAACGCGGTTGATGTAGTCGAACGTCTCCGCGATCCAAATCGCAAGTCGTCCCTCGATCCGATCACGAACTAGCGCCGAACGGACGGCACCTCCGCGTTCAACACACGTACGGCTTGATGACGCCTTCACCTCCTCGATCCAGCGAGCGATGGTGAAGTAGTGGTTGAGTTCCAGCAGCACAACGGCGTGGTGATGGTGGTGAGGAACAATCTCTGCAGGGCTTCGCCAAGCGCTACGGAGATTATGACGGAGGAACTAGAGGGTTAGGGTTGCCGCACACGGCTTGGGGAAATCTTGATGTATCCCGTGTGCTAGCCCTGCCCCTCTATTTATATGTTGAGCCTTGGGGTCTAAACTTGGAGTAAAAGCCTCCTCCAGGTCGGTTTTGCCCGCACAAGGTCGGTTTGGCCCGCAGGGAAAGAGTCCAACTCGGATCCCTGCAGTACCGCGCACAAGTGGTAGTACCGCTTTACACAAGCGGTAGTACCGCTTGGGCGGTAGTACCGCTTCACACAAGCGGTAGTACCGCTTGGGCGGTAGTACCGCTTCACAAAACGGTAGTACCGCTTACGCGGCAGCAAAACTACTTTTTGCACTTTCCAATACCTCGTGGGCTTTATCCCTTTGGCCCATATAAAGTGTTGCTGCACCCGAACACTTCGGTAAACATTCGGAACCCATTCCGGTGTTCCTAGCCATGGACATGAGATGTCATTTGATAACAGGGATCACATCATTAGGAGAATGATGTGATGGACAAGACCCAAACTATAAACGTAGCATTTGATCGTGTCAGTTTATTGCTATTGTTTTCTGCATGTCAAGTATCTGTTCCTATGACCATGAGATCATGCAACTCCCTGACACCGGAGGAGTACCTTGTGTGTATCAAACGTCACAACGTAACTGGGTGACTATAAAGGTACTCTACAGGTATCTCCGAGGGTGTCTGTTGGGTTGGCATGGATCAAGACTGGGATTTGTTACTCTGTGTGACGGAGAGGTATCTCAGGGCCCACTCGGTAATACAACATCACAATGAGCCTTGCAAGCAATGTGACTAAAGTGTTAGCCACGAGATCTTGTATTACGGAACGAGTAAAGAGACTTGCCGGTAACGAGATTGAACTAGGTATAGAGATACCGACGATCGAATCTCGGGCAAGTAACATACCGAAGAACAAAGGGAACAACATACGGGATTAACTGAATCCTTGACATAGAGGTTCGACCGATAAAAGATCTTCGTAGAATATGTAGGAGCCAATATGGGCATCCAGGTCCCGCTATTGGTTATTGGCCGTAGAGGTGTCTCGGTCATGTCTACATAGTTCTCGAACCCGCAGGGTCTACACACTTAAACGTTTGGTGACGATTAGTATAGTTGAGTTATTATGTTGGTGACCGAAGGTTGTTCGGAGTCCCGGATAAGATCCCGGACATGACGAGGATCTCCGGAATAGTCCGGAGGTAAAGATTGATATATGTGATAATAGTGTTTTGATCTCCGGAAGAGTTCCGGAGTTCATCGGAATGGGTTCCGGATGTTTACCGAAGTGTTCGGGTGCAGCAACACTTTATATGGGCCAAAGGGATAAAGCCCACGAGGTATTGGAAAGGGCAAAAAGTAGTTTTGCTGCCGCGTAAGCGGTACTACCGTTTTGTGAAGCGGTACTACCGCCCAAGCGGTACTACCGCTTGTGTAAAGCGGTACTACCGCTTGTGCGCGGTACTGCAGGGATCCGAGTTGGACTCTTTCCCTGCGGGCCAAACCGACCTTGTGCGGGCAAAACCGACCTGGAGGAGGCGTTTACTCCAAGTTTAGACCCCAAGGCTCAACATATAAATAGAGGGGCAGGGCTAGCACACGGGATACATCAAGATTTCCCCAAGCCGTGTGCGGCAACCCTAACCCTCTAGTTCCTCCGTCATAATCTCCGTAGCGCTTGGCGAAGCCCTGCAGAGATTGTTCCTCACCACCATCACCACGCCGTTGTGCTGCTGGAACTCAACCACTACTTCACCATCGCTCGCTGGATCGAGGAGGTGAAGGCGTCATCAAGCCGTACGTGTGTTGAACGCGGAGGTGCCGTCCGTTCGGCGCTAGTTCGTGATCGGATCGAGGGACGACTTGCGATTTGGATCGCGGAGACGTTCGACTACATCAACCGCGTTTCTTAAACGCTTCCGCTTAGCGATCTACAAGGGTATGTAGATTTACTCTCCCTCTCGTAGATGCTCATCACCATGGATAGATCTTGTGTGTGCGTAGGAAAATTTTTGTTTCCCAAGCAACGTTCCCCAACACCACAAGTATAGGGGATCAATCGTAGTCCTTTCGATAAGTAAGAGTGTCGAACCCAACGAGGAGCAGAAGGAAATGACAAGCGGTTTTCAGCAAGGTATTTTCTGCAAGCACTGAAATTATCGGTAACGAGTAGTTTGATAGCAAGATGATTTGTAACAAGTGACAAGTAGTAATAGTAACAAAGAGTGCAGCAAGGTGGCCCAATCCTTTTTTAAGCAAAGGACAAGCCGGAACGATCTCTTATAATAAGCAAAGCGTTCTCGAGGACACATGGGAATTTCATCTAGTGACTTTCATCATGTTTGTTTGATTCGCGTTCGCTACTTTGATAATTTGATATGTGGGTGGACCGGTGCTTGGGTGCTGTTCTTACTTGAACAAGCCTCCCACTTATGATTAACCCATCTCGCAAGCATCCGCAACTATGAAAGAAGAATTAAGATAAATCTAACCATAGCATTAAACATATGGATCCAAATCAGCCCCTTACGGAATAGCGCATAAACTAGGGTTTAAGCTTCTGTCACTCTAGCAACCCATCATCTAATTACTACTCCACAATGCATTCCCTTAGGCCCAAAGATGAAGTGTCATGTAGTCGACGTTCACATGACACCACTAAGAGAATCAACAACATACATATCATCAAAATATCGAACGAATACCAAATTCACATGATTACTTATGACAAGACTTCCCCCATGTCCTCAAGAACAAAAGTAACTACTCACAAACCATATTCATGTTCAAGATCAGAGGGGTATTGAATAGCATATTGGATCTGAACATATAATCTTCCACCAAATAAACCAACTAGCATCAACTACAAGATGTAATCAACACTACTAGCAACCCACCGGTACCAATCTGAGGTTTTGAGACAAAGATTGAATACAAGAGATGAACTAGGGTTTGAGATGAGATGGTGATGTTGAAGATGTTGATGAAGATTGGTCCTCCCACGATGAGAGGATCATTGGTGATGTCGATGGCTTCGATTTCCCCCTCCTGGAGGGAAGTCTCCCCGGCGGAATCGCTCCGCCGGAGAGCAAAAGTGCTCCTGCCCAAGTTCCGCCTCGAGACGGCGGCGCACCATCCCAAAAGTATTCTCCTTATTTTTTCTAGGGCAAATGGGCTTATATACCAGAAAATGGGCACCGGAGGCTGGCCAGGGGCCCCACAAGCCACCAGGGCGCGCCTGGGGGGGGGGGGTGGCGCGCCCTGGTGCCTCGTGGGCACCTGGGTGGCCCCCTCTGGAACTTCTTTCTTCCAATATTTTTTATTTATTCCAAAATAAATCTCCGTGAAATTTCAGCTCTGTGCAGAATAGGTATCTCTGACATAGCTTTTTCAGGTCCAGAATTCCAGCTGCCGGCAATCTCCCTCCTTATGTAAATCTTGCATATTAAGAGAGAAAAGGCATTAGAATTGCTCCACAAAGTGTTATATTGATTAAAAATACTATAAATAACAGCAGGAAAACATGATGCAAAATGGACGTATCAAGGGGCCCCACCAGGAAGCCACAAGCCTGGGGGGCGCACCCTACCCCCTGGGCGCGCCCCCCGAGCTTGTGGGGCCCCTGGCAGGCCTCCGGCTCCCTCCTTCTATTATATGAAGCCATTTTCCCTAGAAAAACTCTGAAGAAGACTTTCGGGATGAAGCGCCGCGTCTCGAGGCGGAACCTGGGCAGGAGCTATTTTGCACTCCGACGGAGCGATTCCGCCGGGGAAACTTCCCTCCGGGAGGGGGAAATTGAAGCCATCGACATCACCAATGATCCTCTCATCGTGGGAGGACCAATCTTCATCAACATCTTCACCCGCACCATCTCATCTCAAACCCTAGTTCATCTCTTGTATTCAATCTTTGTCTCAAAACCCCAGATTGGTACCTGTGGGTTGCTAGTAGTGTTGATTACATCTTGTAGTTGATGCTAGTTGGTTTAATTGGTGGAAGATTATATGTTCAGATCCTTAATGCTATTCAATACCCCTCTGATCTTGAACATGAATATGATTTGTGAGTAGTTACTTTTGTTCTTGAGGACATGGAGAAGTCCTGTCAAAAGTAATCATGTGAATTTGGTATTCGTTCGATATTTTGATGATATGTATGTTGTTGCTTCCTTTAGTGGTGTCATGTGAACGTCGACTACATGACACTTCACCATCTTTGAGCCTAAGGGAAGGCATTGTGGAGTAGTAATTAGATGATGGGTTGCTAGAGTGACAGAAGCTTAAACCCTAGTTTATGCGCTATTCCGTAAGGGGCTGATTTGGATCCATATGTTTCATGCTATGGTTAGATTTATCTTAATTCTTCTTTCGTAGTTGCGGATGCTTGAGAGAGGGGGTAATCATAAGTGGGAGGCTTGTTCAAGTAAGAACAGCACCCAAGCACCGGTCCACCCACATATCAAATTATCAAAGTAGCGAATGCGAATCAAATAAACATGATGAAAGTGACTAGATGAAATTCCCATGTGTCCTCGAGAACGCTTTGCTTATTATACGAGTTCGTTCCGGCTTGTCCTTTGCTATAAAAAGGATTGGGCCACCTTGTTGCACCTTTGTTACCATTACTACTTGTTACTTGTTACGAATTATCTTGCTACCAAAACTATCTGTTACCGCTACTTTCAGTACTTGAAGAGAATACCTTGATGAAAACCGCTTGTCATTTCCTTCTGCTCCTCGTTGGGTTCGACACTCTTACTTATCGAAAGGACTATGATTGATCCCCTATACTTGTGGGTCATCAGTGGGTGACTCCCAGTTCTGTCAATCGATAATACAGTTGATGTCGGTTCTGCGGATAGGATCTTCGGTTTGTGTTGGGACTGGCACTAACATACTGTTCTGGTTGGATAGGTGGTCAGGCACTAGACCGTTTGCGGAACGGTTCTATTCGCTCTTTAGTATTTGCACACGCCCACAACTCATTGTGGGCGCGGCGTTGGAGGATCTTGGGTGTGTCGCCTTCCGACGTACCTTTGGTACTCTAGAGCAGGAGTAGTGGGAGGAGTTACTGGAATGCATAGCCCTTCACGCCCCAACCTTGAGCAGGACGCCATCTCGTGGCCCCTCGAACCGAGTGGCTTGTTTTCAACCAAGTCCTTGTACCACGCGTTCTTGGCCACTCCGAGTCCAGCCGAACTAACTCTCCTTTGGGAGATTAAGTTGCCGATGAAGATTCGTATCTTCCTTTGGCAATGGGTCCGTGGCCGTTTACCTTCGGGTACGGAAGTGCTCAAACGTAACTGGCCCACTGATGGCCTATGACCTCTGTGTGGAGTTCCGGAAGACTCCAACCACATATTCTTCCGTTGCCCTGCAACGATCTTCCTCTGGAGTTGTTTCCGGGAAGTGGTTGGAGGGAGATGGTGCAACGATAATCTCCCGAACATGTTTCAGGAGATTCTTAGCTTCCCATGCATGGTTCGCCCATCCCTTTGGGTCGCGATGGGCACCCTTGCATGGACTTTATGGAATGTGCGCAATAAACTAGTGATTGAACACGTGATTCCATGCCGCGTGACCGATGCGATCTACAAAATGTGTGGCTTCTTACAGCTCTGGAGATCGCTTAGCAAGCGGCGCGATCGGAGCAACATCGACGTCATCATCGCAGGACTTCGCTCCACCGCCAGCTCCATCGCTCCACCGACACCTCCGCCACCTCCGGAGCCGGATTAGCTAGTAGCTTGCTATTTTAGGGGTTTGTTTTGCTGTGCCCCAGCGGACCTATTTCATTTCGACACCTTGTTGCTCTCTTTACTTTCGTTTGAACATTGAATTCTGCTTGTGGTCGGATGTTGGTGCGGTTGCTTAATTTATAAAGCGGGGGAAACCCTTTTTCGTCTCTTCCATCTCAAGCTCCCCGCGGGAGCCACCCCCGAGCAGCTGGCGTTGGAGCGCCACCGCAACGACGTCCGCTGGAGCCGCACCACCGTCGCCTCCCGCCACGCATGCCGGCGAGAGAAACCCATCCGCAGTCGCCAGCGAGGAGATGTGTGGCCGCGTGCGCCTCCGTCAGGACCTCCTCGCGGGAGCCACCCCAAGCGGCTGGTGGTGCAGCGCCACCGCGACAATTTCCACTGGATCCGCGCCACCGTCGCCTCCGGCCGCGCGTGAGCTACCCCTGCCGCGGTGGCCAGCGAGGAGGAAAAGTGGAAGGTGACGGATGAAGTGGAGAGGAGTGGCTACGCTGGGTGAGGGTGGAAAGGATAAGGTCGTGGGGAGGAGGTCGTTCGCGGTAGGACTTGAACCAACGAACGATTGCTTCGGGTTGACGTGGCGATGCTCTCTGCTTTAAGATTCGGCTTGGTCATCCGACGACCAGTTCGTGGTTCGCTGTGAAATGCTTCATATCTCACGAACACGAGTTAATACTAGCGGGCAGTGCGTGGCGGCACGCCGCGCCACATGGACTAATTAACTATTTAGTTTTTTTGTAATATTTGGTGGGTCGGCCCAAGACTTTTTTTTGGCAAAGTAGTTCATATAAGGGGATGGTACATCTAGTTGGTACATAGGTGAGAGATCGTGACAAAATAGTGCATAGATAACGGTTCATCTAGTTGGTACATACATAGAAGATTCAAGACACGTAGTAATATAGTGGGTCCCGAGCTCAAATGAGCTCGGGTGAACAGTAAATTGAGAATTTTTTTTGAAAAAAATCAAAAAATTCTGAATTTTTTTCTGATAAAATTTAACAAATGTTTTAAGAGCCTACAAATTTTCACTTTGAAATGACATTCGTGGAAGTCGCAGCAAAAAAACAAAATCAGCACTTCAAAATGCTTTTGAAAATGACATTTTTGGAGCATCGATTTTGTTTTTTTTGCCACCAATTCCACAAACGTGATTTCATGATGAAGTTTTGCAAAGCACTCAGAAATTTTGTCAATGTTTCGCACAAAAAAATTTCAGTTTTTTTTTAATTTTTTTTAATTTTACTGTTCATACAGGCTCATTTGAGCTCGAGCTCAGAATAGCTGCGTCCGGTTGTGGGCACCTGTTCACCAATAGACAAGTACACAAGTCTGAAATGGATACTGTCAAACCAGGCATGTAGTTGAAATTAAAAAGGCAACAGATTGCCAGATGAGTCCTCTGAAAATTATGCAGCAAGTGATTCCTTCTGACTTCCAGACATCAAATTATTTTTTCCCATTTCATTCAGAAGTAGAAAATGACTAGATGCATACGCGCGCCTTGCCGCGCCGATTCCTCTACTAAGATTATCCATTGGTTATTTCATGTGGTCCGTGTGTTGTTTCTTTTTTCCCCTTTAGTCCCTACCTGTGATTTTAACAGTGGAGATCACTGCAACAGGGGTGAAAATGGATTGACAAAAATTTCTTGAACAAACCGCTACTTGAATCTCCAAATAAAGAGATCTGCGTGCGTGGCAACATTGTTATTCCAAGTCGATGGTTGTGGGTCGTATGAAACATCATGTAATGACGCAAGGCAGGCAGACTCCAAGTCGATGGTATACTGATATAGGTTAGATCCTCAGCAGATCTTCGTCTGCATGTAACCTTGTTTGTCCGCATCCTCCTATTCAATATGCTAGTTGCATCAACAAATTGACCGTAAGTCCTCAGACGATGTGAAAGTTCATCGTGGCATGAAAATCGTTCACAACTCAGAACAAAACAAAGACTGGAGAACAACACTACTTGGGAAAAAATATGGATAATATATTCGTACTCACAACTCAAATGTCACAAGATTTTGAGAAAAATATCGTAAGTCGGGACGAAGTGAATATTACCTACCAAGAGACTAAACTCGGAGGAGCCACAATCGCTATGCTCAAATTATTACCCAACGTAACATACCTACAAAATGAGGACCTCATAAACAAAGTGTCATCCAAGGAGTGGATAATAATTTCTTTTTTTTTTGAAGTAGAGTGGATAATAATTTCTAGAACCAATAACTCACTCTTTCGCATTAGCTTCCCAACTTCACATCATAGAGAGAAGGTAGGAACTAAAAACACTTAACTCTTGTCTGAGGCAAAATAATACAAATTAATGACTTGAAAAATAAATGAATACCACATTCTATGAACCATAGACAACAGAAGGATTTAAACATATAGCAAACTAAGTGTACTTCTCGAGAGTTGAAAACCCCTAGACCCAACTTATTTAGTGAAAACATTTCAGGTTCTCTTTTGGAACTGGTTTAAGGTTCTACAATTTGAACAACATTATCACAAGTAAGGAGTCATGAAAATTAAGAGGTAACACCAGAGGGAGAGTGGTGTAACAGATTGAAGACCGGAACTAAAGACAGGCAAAAGACTGTTACAGAAGGCCTTACTTTGGATGTAGCAGCAGGGAACATGTGCCCTTCGCATAGCAACAATAAATAAACACCCTTTAGATTCAGGGTATACAATATGGAATCAGTGCTACTCCAAGTATGTTGATTCTGACCTTACAGTAAAAGTTGATACACTGTTTCAAGTCAACACTATTGCTTCAGATTGGAGTCATACATAGTACAATTTATATAAATCAAATAGTTGGACAAAAGAAATGGTCAATACATGAGAGGTACCATCACCTTCCTATGGATCCAAGTGCTAAAATAACAAATTCTGACTTGAAACAGTGTATCAACTTTTACTGTAAAATGTGCAAATCAAAATAACAAATACCGAAAATAGAAAATAAAAATGTGCAAAGAAAAATTCAGATCTAAGCAAGACAACAATAGTTTATGTAAGATTCGCCGTACCTAACAAAACCAGAAGTAACAAATAAAAGCAATAACCGATCAGTACATCATCAGGATCAAAATTCAGGCTTCAGTAATAGCTTAATTCAGGGAGTGCAAATTTTTGTGCCTTTTCCTTTCTCAGAGAAGAACTTCATGGTCAGCATTTGCCAACTTGTGTTCCCAACTATTTATCCAGTATCTGTTACTCTTTCTTTCATATGCACTTCCCAGTCCAAGGCTAATGCATTTTGGCCAGCATGCATTAGTTCATGTATTTCAAATACTCCCTCCGTCCGGAAATACTTTTCAGAGAAATGAATAAAAATGGACGTATCTAGAACTATTTCCGGACGGAGGGAGTATGCAGTATGGAAAATCAGTGAGTTCTAATAAGACCCCACTTATTTAAGACCCATTGTGCTGTAGTATTTGGTTTTCCTTCTCCGGTTCTTGTGTTCTGAAAACTTTACATATTTATTAATAATTGTTTCATTCAACACAAAATTTACTTAGGCATGATACGCAATCACACAAATGAGCTTAATCTGAAGCATGTTCATTCATAAAACAGCAGCAGGAAAGTAAGGAAACAAAGATGCACACATATAAATTTGCTTGGAAGGGATACAGTGGGCTTTGCTGCAGGGTATACAGGTGTTCATTGGCAGTCAAGCCCAGCCCAGAAGTATGTATTTTAGTAGAGAATGTGCAAGAGATATGCACATCTTTTCATTAAGCAGGAAGCAAGCAAATTTAACAAAAGTTTTGCCCATAAAGGGGCATTTCCCTCCAAAGGAAAGAGAAACTTAACCAAATAACCTAGCACAAATGCACGCACGCACACCCAATGAATAACTACGTTCAGTTCATGCATACATTTCCTTGAAAATTTAATCCAGCTCAAATTATTTTTGTAAATACAGAAGTAATAAAATTTAGGCATCAGCCTTCCCAACGTGTGGCTCAGAGCAGGCCTGGCCATGCATTTGATCCAACACCTCTAGTCCGGTTCTGATAATGTTGATCGGATATATGCCACATTTTAAATTTGATGATATTACTTCCAATAAAAATCACATCTTTTCAGGTTACTCCTAATATCTATAATAGTTTCAGTGATAATCTCCTCAATCACTTATACTTATCCCCGATAAATCTCTGTCAAAGAAGAGCACCGAGGTCCATAATTGAACGCATAGGAGACAAACATACCACAACGCTTCTGCTTCTGCTAAAGACGCCCTCGCTCGACAACAGAATCACCCATCTATAGGAAGCGAACAACAATGCAAGCATGAACACACAGCAACACAGCAGAATACAACGACCCAAGAACATACTGTAATAAATTAGGAATCACTACCCATCGATGCCACAGCCCAGAAAAAATGCCATAAACTATCGCAGCGGCGATATGGAGTCCTGGGCGCAGCTGCACAGCGAAGGTAGCAGCCTCGGTCAGGTCCGGACGACACCGTGGCCGTAGCAGCTAGCAGGCAGCTGCAACACGATAGACGGCGCCGCAGCAGATGTTGGGCTCGCACCTTCGCGTGCAGTACAGCGAGGCCGGGGGCACGTGCGCGGGGAACGACGGTGAGGCCGGGAGCGCAGGCGCGGGGAACGATGGCGTACGCGAGCGTGGGTGCGTCTGGCGGCAGACGCGGGACTGGCGTGCTCTGGACGATTGAATGAGCCAGCCCTAAGACAGCTTTGGGCCTCTGTGTGTGGGCTGTGTTGGACAACCACGTGAGACCAGCCCATGGGAACATGCTCCACACCGACTGACACGGTGGGACACCAGCGACGTAGGAGGTCAAAGCTATAGCTGGCCAAACGGGCCGTGCTTTTCGGGCCGGCCCAGCAGCACGGCGGCACGGCACGCGACGGGCCAGGCCCGGCACGGGCTAATCGGGCCGTGCCTGGGCCGCCACCCTCAGCCCGCGTGCCAGCCCGGCACGGCACGACTAGTCGCGGGCCGGCACGTGGCACGGCACGGCACGCGGCACGGCCCGATAGGCCCGCATGGCACGGTTCGGCATGGCACGGTTCGATCGATGGGGGGCAGGGGGAGCGGGACTGCGGGACAGCTGGACGTGCTGGAGCGGGGGGGGGGGGGGGGGGGCTCGGTCGGTCGATGGCGATGGCTCGATGCCTCGATCGATGGGGGAGCGGGAGCGTGGGGCAGGGATCTGGCGCCTGGCGGCCGACAGGGGGGAGGGGGAGCGGGGCCCAGGCGCTGGGAGGCCGGCGCGGGTGCTGGGTAGCCGTTGGGAGGGCTTTAGGGGGAGGTTAGGGTGGGTTTAGAGAGGTTTAGGAGAGGGTTTGGGTAGTTTTTTTAAGAAAATTCATATATTCGAAATTTTGACCGTTAGAGGGTCAAATTTGTCTGAAAAATGTCAAAATTTTGCTATAAATAGGGCTGCCCAGCCCACATATTTCTCACACTCAAACATGGATGACCATGACAATACTAGCTTCCCACTCTCCGATTTCGGTCTTGGGGATATGGAGTATAACATCTACCATCCTAGCTCCGACCCACTACCATGCCCCCACCCGAGCAACATGCCTATACCGATCATCCCACTCTCGAACCCCTTACCGATCCCACTTCCGAAGCCGAAGGTCACACCAATTCTAGTAGTGGGACGGGTTCCTCCACCACCATGGGTGTAAAGCAAAGAGGTCGTCGTAGAACCTCCGCGGTGTGGGAATATTTCGATGAAGAAATATCCATGGTGGCCGGTGTCCGGAAGGTGAGTGCAAGGTGCAAAAGGTGCAAGAAGGAATATACTGGAGAAGCCAAGGGAGGAACCGGCCACCTGAAGAGGCATGTGGATGGCCACGCCAAGGCGGATGCAACGAGCGCGTCGAGCTCGGCAGTTGTGCAAACTCAGCTCTCCTTCAACCCTGATGGTACGGTACGCAATTTCACCTACGATGCTAATGTTCAGCGAGAAGGTCTATGCCGTCTTATTGCTTCTAATGATTTATTACTAGGCTTTGGTGAATCTGACGGTTTCGTAGAATATATTCAAACTTGTCATAATCCTAATTATAGACCAGTTTCTAGACAAACTACAAGTAGGGATATTAAAAAGCTATACAAAACTGGTAAAGAGAAAATAAAAGAAGAATTTTCTACGTGCACTTTTTCAGTGTCGTTAACATCTGATATCTGGACTGGTCGGGCAAAGCAAGACTACATTAGTGTGGTAGCTCATTATGTTAACGAACATTGGCATCTACAAAAAAGAGTCATAGGATTTGAATTAATTGATGTATCACATAGTGGTCCAAACATTGCTGAAGCTATACTCAAAGTTGTGAATGATTTTAATCTTGCCGACAAGGTTTTCACAGTAACTTTGGATAATGCTTCAGCAAACACCAGTGCAATGAATACCCTGACTCCTATATTCTCCGTATATGCTGCATCTTTTTTAATGCATCAACGTTGTGCTTGCCATATCATTAATCTTATTGCTAAAGGTGCGTTACATTTATGTGAACCACACGTTGAAGTCATACACACTGCAATATCTTATTTTTCGCATTCAACTCAACGAATTACAAACTATAAGAGATATTGCCTTGCTCTAGGCTGCGTTCCTCATAAGTATAATTCAGACATGCCTGTTAGATGGAACTCTACATATCTGATGCTTAAGGCAGTTATCCGAGACAGAGTTCCGTTCAATGGTTTTATTAATGCAAATTATGGGGTTGAACCTCTAATTAGCAATGAAACTTGGCATGTTATTACATCATTGACTGCATTTCTTGAGTTGTTCTATGATGCAACAATTACTTTGTCTGGGGTTTATTACCCGACATCTCCTTTGATGGTGCATACCCTATTAGACATTGCTGGTCATTTGAAAGCATATGAAGGCGATGGATTATTACTTAATGTTGTTGCTGACATGAAAACCAAGTATTTAAAATATTGGCAACAAATTCCACTGTTGTATGCATTTGCATTTATCTTGGATCCTAGAGCTAAACTTGAAGGGTATCGTAGTGCACTCAATGTACTATCTGCATCCCTAAGTTTAGATTATACTGATGACTTCAATAAGGCTCGTGAGAAGCTTTTTGAAGTTTTTGCTAAGTATGAGGAAAAATATGCCGGAGTTCGAATGCAACGACCTCCACCAGCACCTACTGCCGGTAAAAAGAGAGGAGCATGGAGCAAGATCTTTGGTTCTTCGTCCTCCTCGACCGCCGGAAGCTCTTCCACATCAACATCTGTGCTTCAAGGTGGCGGGGAGTTAGCGAAGTTCCTCAACAGTGACAAAGTCATGTACGATTTAGATAGTGAGGAAGACTTCAACATACTGCAGTGGTGGCAAGAACACAAGCTTACATTTCCGGTGCTTTCCATATTAGCACGTGATGTGTTATCGGTGCCTGTCTCTACGGTGTCATCGGAGTCTGCTTTCAGCCTTGCTGGAAGAATAATTGAGGAGAGAAGAACTAGTCTCACCCCTGATATGGTGAGAACACTGATGTCCGTGAAAGATGGGGAGCTATCAAGAAGGAGAGCGCAACACACTGTAGAAAACACAGAACTACTAGCCATGTTTGAAGAAATGAACATTGAAGAAGAAGACCCGGAAGAATAGTTGAAGACTTGTAGTGTAGTCCTTTTCTTTTTATTTTGTAATTTTCTTATCTTTTTGTAATTTTCCTTCCCTTTTGTAATTCTAGAGCGTGGCTTTGTACTCTTTTACTTCCCAGGGATGGAAGGTTTTAATGAGGCAACCACTAATAAAGCTCAATATTTATCCCAGATGATACATTGCCTCAATTTTTATTTTATGCATTATTGTTGCGGTGCCTAACTTGCCTTACGTGCCTAACGTGCCTAACGTGCCAATTTTTTGCTATAAAAAGGGATGCCCACTTTCTCATTTCTCACACTCAAACTCTATCTCATTTTCCACACACAAACATGGCTGATCCAAATCAAAACGCTCTTGTGAGACGCGCTCCCATCTGGAGGTACTACGATGAAGAATTAGTTACAGATGACCATGGTCTCACCCAGCTTTTTGCAAAGTGCAAACAATGCGGTAAGAAGTTGCTCGTGCCAAAGCATGGTGACAGGTATGCTGGAACCGGTCACCTGATGAGGCACAAGACGGCACACGTCAAGGCAGACGAGGCGGCAGCTATGGCTTCGGCTGCGGGGCAAGGTTGAAAGGATCCCATTAGTCAGTTGTAGTATTTGTAATTTTTTTCCCTTTCTCTATCTTTTAATCTTTTAGTATTTCTAGAGCATGGCTTGTACTCTTTTACTTCTTTGGGATGGAAGGTTTTAATGAGGCAAGCGCTAATAAAACTTAGATTTATCCCACATAATACTCTAACGTGCCTAACATGCCTAGCGTGCCTAACGTGCCTAACATGCCTAACATGCCATTTTTTTGCTATAAAAAGGGATGCCCACCCTTCTCATTTCTCACACTCAAACTGCATCTCATTTTACACACACAATACAAACATGGATGGGAGAGGCTCCAGAATATGGGAGTACTACGATTCTGAAGTAGTTATGGACGGTACAGTCTCCCAGCTAAAAGCACGGTGCAAAAGATGCGGTAAGCTACTGCGCATTGCCTGCCACGGCCCAGTAAACATCCTTACTAGGCACAGAGCAGCACACATCAAGAGAGACGAGCTGGCCGCGGCTGCCGGACAAGGATGAACGATTCAAATTAGTTCAGTTGTAGTCTTTGTAAAAAAATTCTTTCTATTTCTTTTAATCTTTTAGTATTTCTAGAGCATAGCTTGTACTCTTTTACTTCTTTGGGATGGAAGGTTTTAATGAGGCAAGCTCTAATAAAACTCTAGATTTATCCCACATGATACTCTACATTTTTTTTTGCAATTTTCTACATTTTTTGGACAAATTTTCTTTCTATTTCTTTTAATCTTTTAGTATTTTAGAGCATAGCTTCTACTCTTTTACTTCTTTGGGATGGAAGTTTTAATGAGGCAAGTGCTAATAAAACTCTAGATTTATCCCACATAATACTATACATTTTTTTTTGCAATTTTCTACATTTTGTTGACAAATTTTCTTTCTATTTCTTTTAATCTTTTAGTATTTTAGACCATAGCTTCTACTATTTTACTTCTTTGGGATGGAAGTTTTAACGAGGCAAGTGCTAATAAAACTCTAGATTTATCCCACATAATACTCTACATTTTTTTTTGCAATTTTCTACATTTTTTGGACATTTTTTGGACATTTTTTCGCTGTACAGAGGGGTAATCGCGCCAGGCGGGCCAGCGTGCCACAACGGGCCGACGTGCCTGAGCGTGCCACGTGCCGGCCCAGCTAGAGGTCGTGCCGTGCCTGGGCTGCAGCCTCCCTCCCGTGGGCCGGCACGGCACGGCCCGGCTATTATTCGTGCCGTGGCGGGCCGTGCCGTGCCAGGCACGTTTACCGCGGGCCGGGCCGGGCCGGGCCGTGCCGGCCCGTTTGGCCAGGTATGGTCAAAGCTCTCTGGGCGTCCCAGCGCATCTACAGCCGGGTGCCTCAAACCCGCCTCATACCCCCGGGCGGGCCGCCCGGTCTGCCCGGTCACTGACCGGTCACGAAATTTTGATCCAGCCGGACGTCTCAAACGGGCCTCAAATGCCCGGGCTGACCGACACCCCTCATATCTAGCCAAAATATGGGGCGGATATGGGGGCGCCCGGGCACGCTCGCCACGTCGGACTGACGGCGGGGTCCCACGCGGAAACGCCCGGAAACCCGGCGGTCCGAAGCTCGTATCCTCCGTTGGACCGGTGGCGCCGCTCCGGCGGGCCGCGTAGTGCCTAACCCGCCTATTTAAGTCGACCGGCGGCACCGAAACCCTACCATCCACATTTTCCTTCGCCTGTCCGCCACCGCTGCCACTTTCCACTCCACCCGTCCGCCTAGTAGCCATGCCCCCACGCCGCCAGGTGAGGAGCGAGCCATTTCTGACGCCCGAGCGCCGGCTCGAGCTCCTTGAGCAGATCCGGGCAAGGCGCGAAGCCCGGATCGCTGCAGGGCTACCTCCGGATGCAGTGGATCCGGAGAAGGAGTTGAAGGAGGAGGAGGACGAGGAGGAGGAGGATGAGCCGGAGGAGGGGGATGTGGGGGACGCTGGCGACGCGGATCTGCAGGCGGAGCAGTAGGCCATCCTCTATTCCCTCCGGTCAGAGTCGGCTGCGGAGGCCAGACGCCGTCGCCGGCAGGAGATGGAGGCGCAGCAGGCCGCGGAGGAGGCGGAGATGCTCGCCTACATGGATGAGGTCGAGCAGGAGGAGGATGAGCTGGAGCCCTCCTACCCGCCCGTCCAGCCGGCGCCCGGCACCGTCGTCGTGGACATCTCCGATGACGAAGAGTAGCTAGGGTAGTACGTACTACGTAGTATGTAGTACGTAGGATTTCTTTTGCATGCTTTGTATGAATCTAGGGGTTGAAATATGAGAGAGTCGAATGCAGAGTGGCTAATTTGAGGCGTGACCGGTCACTGTCCGCGGACGTGCCAGGTCGCGTCCGCGGGCATTTGAGGGGCCGGATTTGCAAAGTCCGGCTGTAGATGCTCTTATTTCCAGGGAGCTTAGAAACTGTACTGATATATCTGCATATCCATTAATTCATGTCTGTTTTTTTAATTTTTTTAAAAGCTCAGTTTGCTGGGAGTTGATCTATCTGATAGTAAAACTGTTGTCGCTAAGCCATTGTTGTCATACTTACAGTTGGGTTCCTTAGTAGAGTCTTTTAAATAACAGAATTTCGTACTCATGCATAAATCAATGTGTTATGTTCAATTGATGATTATGAATTAGGGCATGAATTTCAGCGCTTTGAAAAAAGGGTACAAATAATCAACGTTGACAAAGCAACAAAAGGTGTTGTATTTGTATCTGTATGAAGGTAAGAATCTTC
The DNA here is from genome assembly GCA_039707655.1 of Elymus sibiricus. Classification (NCBI taxonomy): domain Eukaryota; kingdom Viridiplantae; phylum Streptophyta; class Magnoliopsida; order Poales; family Poaceae; genus Elymus; species Elymus sibiricus. The sequence continues at coordinate 196,143,408 of CM077666.1, read as the reverse complement.
GTCTAAAGATCCAACCGAACAATAATGTAACAACCAGTACAATATTTATCTTCTGGCACCATGCCAACATCATTCAGAAGTTCAGCATCTCCATTTTTTCCTTACAACGTAAAAATAAAATACGTCTAGTGAAGATAAACAGGAAGGACTAAATAGAACAGAGGAGTCGCTTCTGTCAACCCATCCTATCTTGAATCAGACAAACATGCATGGCTCAATCAAGCACTGAAATTTGAAAACTTGCACAGATCCATTTCTCTTGTGATTAATGCTAAACATGGATATTCTAAGTTCCAACAGCTTGACCAACATGGATATTCGAAGTAATGGCAAAAATAAATTTTTGTAGAACAAAGAGGTAGCTTATCCTTCATTTAGAAGCAAGGTTAACCAAATACAACGCATGCTTGGCTGTGAGATTTGGAAAACCTGAGCGTGTCTGCTGAATTATTACTTTTAACATAGTTCTACCAGAACACTTGCACAGATGGGAAATACCAAGAATCTATATGCCTTGCTTAGCAAAAATAACCGTTTCTGTTTCCCTAGGTCATGTGACAGATTTCATGAATTTTAGAGATGAACTGGTAGACTATATCACCTTAAAAAAATTCATGACACTTCTCCTTTGGAGAACATACTGCAAAATCAGTCGAATCTGCCAACAAATTGATGAAGCGATCAAGGGACAAATGCCTCGCCGGCAACACGAATCTAAGCCAGAACACCCAAAATAAGGAAACAACAGTAGAATTCCAAAACAACCGAATGGCCACCCAGCAAACACCCTCGGCAGGAAGCAAAATGTCAGAACCGACGGCGGCCAATCCGGACGAAGCCCACGATCAAACAGAGCACAAATGACCGAATAAACAACAACAACCCATCTATATACCCGGAAATCCATTTTAGAGATGAGTCTCCTACAGAACCAAGGACCAATTAAGTCGTAGAATAATGTTTAAACAAAGGAAACATGATGTTAACCATCGATATGCCTGATTCAATTTACACTTGTTTTTTCATTTTGAGAAATTTTAATTTACTCTTGTACACCAACAGTTCATGTTTACTTTAAAATAATGAGAAGAGTTCAAGTTCACTGAAAGTTCAGTGTAGAGTAATGCATTGTCCATATGACATATATGTCGAATGCAAGAAATAACTAACCACTAACTGGACCATGTTCAGATCTATATTTTGCTGGGATACCACTTCTCACTAAAAGTACCACTGAGGAAAAAATGCAGTTCAAGCTCTGATCTGAACTACATCACCACACATCGGAACATTGTAGGAGAAGAATCTTATGCAAGCAATCTATTAAGCAATCCAACTACGAGAAACTGGACATTGATACCCCTAGTTCATGAGAGAAGGCATAGTAGTAACATAAAAAAGTAAAGTAACATGATTATTTGTACTGCTTGCAGAGTAGAAATTCCAGTCACAAACTACAATTGCAGATTGCTAGTTTTGCATGTGCTTACATTTCTTCGCATTAGAGTAGTACTATCTTACAATCTCACCCTTCTTCATCTTTGATGGGTAAGATACTATGAATCTGAGAAGAACAACTGAATGTTGATTAGATTAGATTACCATTTGTGACCGCCGAAACATCCCAGCGATATCAATAAGTCCTCTCTTGTATGACTGATCCTTCTTGGGCATTCTCTTTTTGAACATACCAAGGTTATCAATCTGAAACAAAAGACAATAGTATAAAACCATAGCACTATTGCCTGGTCTGAAATTGAAACAAAGAGATCAATCAGGTACATAAAAGCATAAAAGATAAGAGTATTTAACTACACAGAGTACTATATATAGGAGAGAAGAGAAGAGATACAACATTCCCGTGCACGACCTTTATCGAAAGAAAAAATGCCTGCGCACGACTGCACGTTCCCTCGGTTCCTTCACTTCCTCGCGCCTGGATTTATCGATCCATTGACTTTTTTTTAGTAAAAGGGTTTCTCCATTGACTTGGTTCATGACAACTCTCAAGTCTGAGCTGTGAGCTGTGAGCTGGGCCAGCCATCTGCACATAACTGAATTTCCCTTTCGAGATTCCCCGGGACCTCACCTCAGTCGGCGACACGTACGAGAGCAAGCGAGCGCGGGTGCGTGACCATGGAGAGGACAACGGCCGCGCACGGCGTCGGCGGCCGCTGGCTGCCTTGCCTCGTCTTGCTCGCCGTCCTGTCGGCCACGCCGTGGCTACTCATCATCCACTGCCACCGGGCGGCGTCCGTCAGCACGCCGCACCCGTCGCTCGTCACCGCCGCCCCCGGGTCCGGTCGCGAGGACGGCTCCCAGCCGCGCTTTCCCTCCGTCCAGGAGCAGCAGGTCAAGAAGCTCCTGATCGCCTCCGCTGCAGGGGGCGAGGTGCGCCGGAGCAGTAACGTTGGCGTCAGCGGGGAGGACGCGTGCCGGGGGCGATACCTGTACGTCCACGACCTGCCCCCGCGGTTCAACGCCGACATCCTCGCCGACTGCCGCCACTGGTACCCGTGGACGGACATGTGCCCGTACCTCGTTAACGGCGGCCTCGGCGCGCCCCTGGACAACGCGGACGGCGTGTTCGCCGACGAGGGCTGGTACGCCACCGACCACTTCGGCCTCGACGTCATCTTCCACGCTCGCGTCCGGCAGTACGAGTGCCTCACCAACGACTCCTCCCTCGCCGCCGCCGTTTTCGTGCCGTACTACGCTGGATTTGACGTCGTGCGGCACCTGTGGAGCAACAACGCCACAGCCAAGGACGCCGCACCGGTCGAGCTCGTCGACTGGCTGATGCGGCGGCCCGAGTGGCGCGCCATGGGCGGACGCGACCACTTCGTCATGTCCGGGAGGACGGCGTGGGACCATCAACGGCAGACGGACAGGGACTCGGAGTGGGGCAACAAGCTGTTCCGTTTGCCGGCTGTGCGGAACATGACGGTGCTGTTGGTCGAGAAGCTGCCGTGGACGGACTTCGACTTCGCCGTGCCGTACCCGACCTACTTCCACCCGGCGAAAGACGCGGACGTCCTCCAGTGGCAGCAGCGGATGCAAGGCATGAAGCGGGACTTCCTCTTCTCCTTCGCCGGTGGCGAGCGGCCCGGAGACCCGAACTCCATCCGGCACCACCTCATCCGGGAGTGCGGCGCCTCCAGCTTCTGCAACCTGGTGCAGTGCCACAAGAGCGAGAATAACTGCCTCGTGCCCAGCACCTTCATGCGCGTCTTCCAGGGGGCGCGCTTCTGCCTGCAGCCGCCTGGCGACACGTACACGCGGCGGTCGGCGTTCGACGCCATCCTCGCCGGCTGCGTGCCGGTGTTCTTCCACCCAGAGTCCGCGTACAGGCAGTACAGGTGGCACCTCCCCGACGATCGCGACACCTACTCCGTGTTCATTTCCGAGGAGGACGTGCGCAGCGGCAACGCCAGCAGCGTGGAGGAGACGCTCCGGCAGATCCCTTCGGAGGTGGCGGAGCGGATGACGGAGACGGTGATCGGGCTGATACCGAGGCTGGTGTACGCGGACCCGAGGTCGAAGCTGGAGACGCTCAGGGACGCCGTGGATTTCACGGTGGAGGCCGTCATCGACAGGGTCAGCAAGCTCAGGAAGGAGATGGACCATGGCGCGTCGGCGCGAGGGCATCTGACGCAAACAGCGACGAAGGTTTCTAGCAAAGTCAAGACAGATACTAAGTAGGGAGGATAATCGATGGTGCAACGCAGCGATACATGTTGACTTGTTGAGGTTGTTTGTACTAAAAGTCTAGAAATCATTGTGTTCCAGTGGTTGAAATAAAATTTTGGTCCCTGGTTTTCGTAGTTTCAGCTTTCAAGTTCAGGTTAACACCGTGATGTACGAACTTTAGTGATACTCCTTTTCGGTGTAGGAAGATAAGATTCATCATTTATGCAGTCAATGTTGAGTATATTAGCAATTTTTCGATTGAATTAATCCCGAAATAAATCATGAGCATAATATTGACAAGATTAAACACATACTAAAATTTGATCACGTAAACATGTACTACACACGTAGCAAAAATATCTACGCAAATAGCTAGTACGGCCAATAGAGAAATAAACACGAGCGGTGTAAACAAGTTATACCCACCAGTCGGTCAGGTCGAAGCCACGGCAGTGGCAGCGGCGTTGTCCTCGGCAGCGAGCTTCTCGGCGTCAGTAGACATGTTGATGACGAAAATGACAAGAACATAGACGAAGTTGTGGACGAAGACGAACAACGGCAAGCAGTCGCGTAGGGGACGCTCCCAAAAACCTATTCGCCTTTCACCCAGTGCAGGATTGCAAAGGGCGGGCTTCCGGAGGCCTACTTTCCCGTACAACCGTGCACACGATGGACGGGATGGGATCGTGATACGTCTCCAACGTATCTATAATTTTTAATTGTTCCATGCTATTATAGTATCAATCTTGGATGTTTTATATGCAATTATATGCCATTATATATCATTTTTTGGGACTAACCTATTAACCCAGTGCTGTTTTCTGCTTGTTTTTGCCTTTTCAGAAAATCATTATCAAAAAGTGTCCAAACGAGAAAAAAAACTTTAGATTAATTTTTTCTAGACCAGAAGAGACCCACGAAGCTTCGGGAGAAGACCAGAAGAGCCATGAGGAGGCGACAAGCCTGGAGGGCGCGCCCTACCCCCCTAACCTAATTCCAGCGCTATAAATTCCCAAATATTCCCAATATATCAGAAAGACAGAAGAGAAAAACCTTTCCGCCGCCGCAAGCCTCTGTTCTTCCGCGATCCCATCTGGAGGCCTTTTCCGGTGCTCTGCCGGAGGGGGAATCGATCACGGAGGGCTTCTTCATCAACCTTGCTGCCCTTCCGATGATGTGTGAATAGTTTACCACAGACCTACGGGTCCATAGCTAGTAGCTAGATGGCTTCTTCTCTCTCTTTGATCTTCAATACCATGTTCTCCTCGATGTTCTTGGAGTTCTATCCGATGTAATCTTCTTTTGCGGTGTGTTTGTTGGGATCCGATGAATTGTGAGTTTATGATCAGATTATTCATGAGAAATATTTGAGTCTTCTCTAAACTCTTTTATGCATGATTATTATAGCTTTGTATTTCTCTCCGATCTATCGATTTGGTTTGGCCTACTAGATTGATTTGTCTTGAAATGGGAGAGGTGCTTTGTGATGGGTTCAATGTTACGGTGCTCAATCCCAGTGACAAAAAGGGACATGACATGTATTTGTATTGTTGCCATTAAGGATAAAAAGATGGGGTTTAATCATATTGCTTGAGTTGTCTACATCATGTCATCTCGCTTAAGGCGTTACTCTGTTTCATACTTAATACCCTAGATGCATGCTGGATAGCGGTCGATGGGTGGAGTAATAGTAGTAGATGCAGGCAGGAGTCGGTCTACTTGTCTCGGACGTGATGCCTATATACATGATCATTGCCATGAATCCGTCATAATTATTTGCTTTTCTATCAATTGCCCAACAGTAATTTGTTTACCCACCATATGCTATGTGTTCGAGAGTGAAGCCTCTAGTGAATACTATGGCCCCCGGGTCTACTTTATCATATATAAAAAACCTAAAAATACCTTGCTGCAATTTATTTATTTTTATTTGAATTAGTATTTTAGTTTATCTATTTACCTCTATAAGATTTAATCCTTGCAAATAACCGCTAAGAGGATTGACAACCCTCTTATTTGCGTTGGGTGCAAGTGTTTGCTCTTGTGTGTGCAGGTGCGCTCGGAATTTTGCTTGGTTCTTCTACTGGATTGATAACCTTGGTTCTTAACTGAGGGAAATACTTATCTCTACTATACTGCATCATCCTCTCCTCTTCGGCAAAATACCAACGCAGTATACAAGTAGCAGGAAGAATTTCTGGCGCCGTTGCCGGGGAGACATCATCAAAATTACCAAGTACCTTCGCACAAACTATCATCCACCTGCATTTATTTTATTTGCTTTTTATTTGCATTTGCCTCTAGTTTTCATCTCCCCCACTTCTATTTTTTTTTACAAAAACACAAAAATATTTATTTGCTTATTTGCTAGTTTGCTTGCTTTGTCACGATGTCTCAAGAAAATACAAAATTATGTGACTTTTCCAATACTAATAATAATTATTTTATTAGTACTCCTATTGCTCCCCCCGCCACTAGTGCGGAGTCGTGTGACATTAATGCTGCTTTGCTTAATCTTGTTATGAAAGAATAATTTTCCGGTAGTCCTAATGAAGATGCTGCATCCCATTTAAATACTTTCGTTGAGCTTTGTGATATGCAAAAGAAAAAAGATGTGGATATTGATATTGTCAAATTAAAATTATTTCCGTTCTCACTACGAGACCGTGCTAAAACTTGGTTTTCATCCTTGCCTAGAAATAGTATTGATTCTTGGGATAAGTGTAAGGACGCTTTTATTACCAAGTATTTTCCTCCCGCTAAGATTATTTCTCTAAGAAATCAAATTATGAATTTTAAGCAACTTGAGCATGAACATGTTGCACAATCTTGGGAGAGAATGAAATTAATGATAAGAAATTGCCCAACTCATGGCTTAAATTTATGGATGATCATACAAATTTTTTATGCGGGATTAAACTTTGTCTCTAGAAATTTGCTAGACTCTGCCGCAGGTGGTACTTTTATGGAAATTACATTGGGAGAAGCTACAAAATTTCTTGATAATATCATGAAAAATTATTCTCAATGGCACACTGAACGAACTCCAACTGGTAAGAAGGTAAATTCTGTTGAAGAAACTAATGCTTTGAGTGATAAAATGGATGCTTTATTGAAATTGGTTGCTAGTAAAAATGCTCATATTGATCCTAATGATGTGCCATTGTCTACCTTGATTGAGCAAAATAATGATGCTATTGATGTGAATTTTGTCTCTGGAAATAATTTGAACAACAATGCTTATAGGGGTAATTTCAATCCTAGACCGTTTCCTGGAAATTCCTCTAATAATTATGGCAATCTTTATGGTAATTCTTATAATAATAATAATAGGATGCCCTCTGATCTTGAAAGTAATATTAAAGAATTTATTAATTCGCAAAAGAATTTCAATGCTATAATAGAAGAAAAATCTAATAGAGTTGATGAATTGGCTAGGAACATGGATAGAATTGCTCATGATGTGGAAAATCTCAAAACTAAAATTTTGCCACCCAAGCATGATATAAATGAGTATATTAAAGCTATCTATGTCTCCATTAATGAAAGTAAAGAAAGGACCGCTGGGTTGAGAGCTAAGCGAGAATTTCTAGAAAAAGCGATTCCACCCGGTTTCTATCGTAGTAATGATGAAGATATTAAAATGATTAGTGTCACACCTATTGAATCATTATTTAGTAACATAAAACTTGATGAAAAAGGGACTGAAGAAGAGTCAACTTTATATAGAAGGAGTCCCAATTGCTTGGAGGGTGATAATCTTGATGAAAAAAATGAAAAAAGTGGGTTTGGAGAGGTCAAAACTTTAAATAGTAATGCACCCACTACTTTGGATTACAAGGACTTTAATTATGATAGTTGTTCTTTAATTGAGTGTATTTACTTGTTGCAATCCATGATTAATTCACCAAATGCATATGAACAAAATAAAGCTTTCACTAAACATATTGTAGAAGCCATGATGAAAGCGCATGAAGAAAAACTTGAGTTGGAAGTTTCAATTCCTAGAAAATTACAAGATGAATGGGAACCTACTATTAAAGTCGAAATTAAGGATTATGAATGTAATGCCCTTTGTGATCTTGGTGCTAGCGTTTCCACTATACCAAAGTCTTTGTGTGATGTGCTAGGTCTCACCGACATGGATCCTTGTTCCCTTAATTTGCATCTTGCGAATTCCACTATTAAAAAGCCATTGGGTAGAATAAATGATGTGATTATTCTTGCAAATAGAAATTATGTGCCCGTGGACTTTATTGTTCTTGATATTGAATGCAATCATTCTTGCCCCATAATACTTGGTAGGCCTTTTGTACGAACAATAGGTGCTATTATTGATATGAAAGAAGGTAATATAAGATTTCAATTTCCACTAAAGAAAGTGATGGAACACTTCCCTAGAAAGAGAATTAAAGCACCTTATGAATCTATTATGAGGGCCACCTATGGAATTAACTTGAAGGATGACAACACTTGAAACTATGCATTATGCCTAGCTAGGGGCATAAAACAATAGTGCTTGTTGGGAGGCAACCCAATGAATAAATAAATTTTTGCTTTTACTTTCTGTTCTTGAGTGTTTACACAATTATAGCCTCTGTTATGATTGTATTTTTATGTTTTAATTAGTGTTTGTGCCAAGTAATGCCTTTGGGATGATTTGGAAGATAGTATGATTGATGCTGTTGGAAAACAGAAACTTTTGCGTCCAGTTCTGGATTTTTTTTTCTAGAGCGTGATAAAATTCTGAATTTTTTACACAGTATTGATATATGAATTTCCCACGTTGTCCTAATTTTTCATAAGTTTTGGAGTTACAGAAGTATGACGTTAATTCAGATCTTTACAGACTGTTCTGTTTTAGACAGATTCTTTTTTTGTTGCATAGTTTGCTTATTTTGATGAATCTATGGATCGTATCGGGGGGTATGACTCATCGAGAAGTTGGAGTACAGTATCATTATGCCAATATTAAATATGAATCAATTTACAACAGTACCTAAAGTTTAAGATTTGTTTGTTACACTAACGGATCTCACGAGGTTTCTGTTGAGTTTTGTGTGCTGAAGTTTTCAAGTTTTGGGTGAGACTACGTTGGACAAAGGAATAAGGAGCGGCAAGAGCCTAAGCTTGGGGATGCCCAAGGCACCCCAAGGTAATTTTCAAGGAAGACTCAAGCGTCTAAGCTTGGGGATGCCCCGGAAGGCATCCCCTCTTTTGTTTACAATCTATCGGTAACTCACTTGGAGCTATATTTTTATTCATCACATGATATGTGTTTTACTTGGAGAGTCTTGTGATATAGTTTGTTTGCTTTTGTTTGATTTTTAGTTTTTCACAATAATCTTTGCTGGACACACCTTTTTGAGAGGGACACACATTATTCATGATTTGTTAGAATACTCTATGTGTTTCACTTATATCTTTTGAGCTAGGCAGTTGCTCTAGTGCTTCACTTATATCTTTTAGAGCACGGCGGTGGTTGTATTTTAAAGAAATAGTTGCACTCTCATGCTTTACTTATATCTTTTTGAGAGTCTAATGAATAGCAATAGTAATATGCATGGGTTATGAATTTGGTCCTGATATGATAGGTATTCAAGAGGGATATAATAATAAACTTTCATGTAGATCACTGAATATGATAAGTTTGATTCCTTGCAATAGTTTTGCGATATTAAGATGGTAATATGTGGGAGGTATTAGTAGATAATTGTGGTTTAGTAAGAATATTGGTGTTAAGGTTTGTGATTCCCGGCATGCACGTATGATCTGTCGTTATGCTAAGAAGTTGGAGCATGATTTTTTTCTTGATTGCCTTCCTTTGTGTGGCGGTCGGGGGCGCGCGATGGTTAACTCCTACCAACCTCCCCCCTAGGGGCATGCGTAGTAGTACTTTGCTTCAAGGGCTAATAAACTTTCGCAATAAGTATGTGAGTTCTTTATGACTAATGTGAGTCCATGGATTATATGCACTCTCACCTTTCCGCAATTTGCTAGCCTCTTCGGTACCGTGCATTGCCCTTTCTCACACCGAGAGTTGGTGCACACTTCGCCGGTGCATCCAAACCCCGTGATATGATACACTCTATCTCACATAAGCCTCTTTATATCTTCCTCAAAACAGCTACCATACCTACCTATCATGGCATTTCCATAGCCATTCCGAGATATATTGACATGCAACTTCCACCGTTCCATTTTTATGACACACATCGTCATTGTCATATTGCTTTGCATGATCATATAGCTGACATAGTATTTGTGGATCAGCCACCGTTCATCATTTTTATACATGTTACGCTAGCATCATTGCACATCCTGGTACACTGCCAGAGGCATTCATATAGAGTCATATTTTTGTTCTAGTATCGAGTTGTAATATTGAGTTGTAAGTAAATAAAAGTGTGATGATCATCATTATTAGAGCATTGTCCCAGTGAATAAAGGATGATGGAGACCATGATTCCCCCACAAGTCGGGATGAGACTCCGGACAAAAAATAAAAAGAAAAGAGAAAATAAAAAATAAAGAGGCCAAAAAGAGCCATGAAAAAAAATTAAAATGAGAGAAAAAGAGAGAAGGGGCAATGTTACTATCCTTTTTCCACACTTGTGCTTCAGAGTAGCACCATGTTATTCATATAGAGAGTCTCCTATTTCGTCACTTTCATATACTAGTGGGAATTTTTCATTATAGAACTTGGCTTGTATATTCCGATGATGGGCTTCCTCAAATGCCCGAGGTCTTTATGAGCAAGCAAGTTGGATGCAACCCCACTTAGTTTTCATGTTGAGCATTCATACACTTATAGCTCTTAGTGCATCCGTTGCATGGCAATCCCTACTCCTCACATTGACATCAATTGATGGGCATCTCCATAGCCCGTTGATTAGCCTCGTTGATGTGAGACTATCTTCTTATTTTTGAATTCTCCTTATTTATCTCTACCACCACACTCTATTCCACCCATAGTGCTATATCCATGGCTCGCGCTCATGTATTGCGTGGGGGTTGAAAAAGCTAAAGCGCGTTAAAAAGTATGAACCAATTGCTTGGCTAAAATCGGGGTTGTTCATGATAAATATTTTGTGTTAAGAAGATGGAGCATGACAGGATTATATGATTTTGTAGGGATAACGTTCTTTAGAATTTTTATTTTGAAAGACATGATTGTTTATTAGTATGCCTGAGTATTGATGTCTTTATATCAAATTATAGACTATTGGCTTGAATCATTCGGATCTTATTATTCATACCGTAAGAGAGAGATTACATGATGAAACATGATAGGTAGCATTCCACATCAATTTTTTTGTTTTTATCATTTACCTACTCGAGGACGAGCAGGAATTAAGCTTCGGGATGCTTGATACATCTCCAACGTATCTATAATTTTTGATCGTTCCATGCTATTATAGTATCAATCTTGGATGTTTTATATGCAATTATATGCCATTATATATCATTTTTAGGGACTAACCTATTAACCCAGTGCCCAGTGCCAGTTGCTGTTTTCTGCTTGTTTTTGCCTTTTCAGAAAATCATTATCAAAAAGTGTCGAAACGAGAAAAAAACTTTGGATTAATTTTTTCTGGACTAGAAGAGACCCACGAAGCTTCGGGGGAAGACCAGAAGAGCCACGAGGAGGCGACAAGCCTGGAGCGCGTGCCCAGGGGGGTAGGGCGCGCCCCCCAGGCTTGTGGGCCCCTCGTTGCCCCTCCTGACCTAATTCCAGCGCTATAAATTCCCAAATATTCCCAATATATCAGAAAGACAGAAGAGAAAAACCTTTCCGCCGCCGCAAGCCTCTGTTCTTCCGCGATCCCATCTGGAGGCCTTTTCCGGTACTCTGCCAGAGGGGGAATCGATCACGGAGGGCTTCTTCATCAACCTTGCTGCCCTTCCGATGATGTGTGAGTAGTTTACCACAGACCTACGGGTCCATAGCTAGTAGCTAGATGGCTTCTTCTCTCTCTTTGATCTTCAATACCATGTTCTCCTCGATGTTCTTGGAGTTCTATCCGATGTAATCTTCTTTTGCGGTGTGTTTGTTGGGATCCGATGAATTGTGAGTTTATGATCAGATTATTCATGAGAAATATTTGAGTCTTCTCTAAACTCTTTTATGCATGATTATTATAGCTTTGTATTTCTCTCCGATCTATCGATTTGGTTTGGCCTACTAGATTGATTTGTCTTGCAATGGGAGAGGTGCTTTGTGATGGGTTCAATGTTACGGTGCTCAATCCCAGTGACAGAAAGGCACATGACATGTATTTGTATTGTTGCCATTAAGGATAAAAATATGGGGTTTAATCATATTGCTTGAGTTGTCTACATCATGTCATCTCGCTTAAGGCGTTACTCTGTTTCATACTTAATACCCTAGATGCATGCTGGATAGCGGTCGATGGGTGGAGTAATAGTAGTAGATGCAGGTAGGAGTCGGTCTACTTGTCTCGGACGTGATGCCTATATACATGATCATTGCCATGAATCCGTCATAATTATTTGCTTTTCTATCAATTGCCCAAAAGTAATTTGTTTACCCACCATATGCTATGTGTTCGAGAGTGAAGCCTCTAGTGAATACTATGGCCCCCGGGTCTACTTTATCATATATAAAAAACCTAAAAATACCTTGCTGCAATTTATTTACTTTTATTTGAATTAGTATTTTAGTTTATCTATTTACCTCTATAAGATTTAATCCTTGCAAATAACCGCTAAGAGGATTGACAACCCTCTTATTTGCGTTGGGTGCAAGTGTTTGCTCTTGTGTGTGCAGGTGCGCTTAACGGAATTTCGCTTGGTTCTCCTACTGGATTGATAACCTTGGTTCTTAACTGAAGGAAATACTTATCTCTACTATACTACATCATGCTCTCCTCTTCGGGGAAATACCAACGCAGTCTACAAGTAGCAGATCGCGGGAAGCAGCAGCGACAGCAAGAGGAATGATGGTGGGCGGTGTGCGAGAGGAGGCAGATCTGATCTGATCTAGGTGACAGCTAGGGTTGTCGACACCTCCAATATAGAAGCGTGGCCAGGTAGGGAGACGTGGGCTGGACCCACGTCCGAGTCTGTAACAACCCATAATCTCATGGCTCAGATTTGTTTCGCATCCGTTAATGATTCGTAATTAATGGCCAATTAATTATTCATTCTTGACTGGCAAAAATTAAGCGCATGCATGACATAGTTCTGAGCTCGGCTCAGCTCGGCTCGATCACGACGGGCGGGCGGGTGGGAATGGCGAGGCGGGCAGCGGAGGAGGAGCACGTGAGAACCACTCCTCTTCTTAAGCTCCAATAGCATGTGGAAAAGAATCCCTTTTAAGGAGGTCTGAAACTTCTTCCACTTTCGAGGTGGTAATAACTTCCCGCCACCTAGTCATGACACTCACATGGGCCCTTAGAGATTTTTTTTCTGAAATTGTTATATGGGCCTAGAGCCCATCCTATATTTTAACAATCCCCTACCAGATCTCGAAGGCCCATTGTGTTGTCCTCCGATCCAAACACTGTTTTGATACACCGGTATTTTCACTGGAGACCAGTTAAGGTTGAACATCCACCTAGAGCAAAGTGCTACACTCCTTCACAACTGAATAATGAATTGTGCCTTGAATAGTCAGTTTGGCGTATAGAAGTTTCACCAATTGTCTTACCAGTACTGGGGTGCCGAAGGCTGACCGCGCGGGTGAAGCATATTAGTCACACTCCTGGCCTATTCAGAAGCTTACTAGAGATCACCATATCTCATAGACTGTGACCAGCAGTCGGGTTATATGTGTGTTCTTCCAAAGATTGCTCTGTAGGATAACATCTTGCTTATATAACCCTCATAACACATTAAGACAAAAGTCAACTTGTCATACAGTTTGCAAGAGTACTACATCTCCAACGGACTGGGTTATTATGTTACTCTCCTCAGTTACAATAGCCTTCTTTCCCAGGTCCTACTTCACGAGATGTCCGATCACATAGGTTGGGTAACCACTATGGCAACTCATGCGGGTCTCATACCCATCTCCCTCGATGCATTGTCTATCACAACACGTGATAGTGCTTCTGTGACGGAATCTGCCAGATTCTTAGCCGTCTAGATATAATCCAACACTATTACTCCAGAGTCTCTTAAATGTCTGACAGATTTTAATATCCTTTTTATGTGATTTCTGGATTGTATGTTGTCCTTTTCACTCTTTGCCCTGAAAATAACTGTTTGATTGTCACAGTTCATAAGGATAGTTGGAATTGGCTTTTCAGCCACTGGCAAGTCCATCAAAACATTGGTGCAGCGATGTCCTATACAAACGGTTTTTACCCCCTTTCCGTGACAGAGTTTTAAACCGTCGCCTTGCCTGTGTGTGCGATAGGGGGGGGGGGTCCATCCCACACGACCCAGAAATCGTCTACGATAGGGAGTAAGAATGCATACGTTTGGCAGAACTAAACATATGTGATGCCTGCATCTATCCCAAACGTGAGTCGTCACACAACTGTTTGCGATATATCAAATCTCCCAAACGCTCCATCCTTGCTACTCGTGTGGGATGGCATTACCATCGCACGCGTTATTCTGTGGTGCAATGTTTACGATGCGCACCCCATCACAAACAGTTCATGATTGTAAAGCATGTATGATAAGAAGACTATCACACACATTTACTTCTACAATACCGTCTGTGATAGGATGTAAGAGTGCATACAGTTGTCAATATAAAACTGTATGCGAAGCTTGAATCTATCCCACATGTTGCTATGTGGACAAAAATTTGCAATATAGAAAATTTCCCAAACGATTCACACGTAGTACCCGTGTCGGATGAAGGCCTATCGCACACGTTCTTCTATGACCAACGTTTATGATGCGCACGATATCATAAACAGTTTAGGACTGCAATGCGTGTGTGATAAGGAGACTATCACAAACAATTAATAAGAAGGAACTGTGTGCGCTGCTATTGTTAATATCACACATTTTTTCTTGGCTGATCGTGTGTGTAGAAGAGATTCATCGCACACGTTGTGATCTGAGAAACGTGTCTGATGTTGACGTTGATCACAAACATTTTGCTTTCGCACACTGTGTGCAGTGTAATGGCCTGCCGAGCATAATTTATCCCTAATTTAATCCCTGCATTTAAAATTCATAGAATTTGAATTTGAAACAGATTTTGAATTTGAAAGTAGGCAATCACTTATTTCATATCGAATCATGCTTATTACAAATATAGGTTCAAGAACGAATGCATAATTCGATTCACAGGTACATATACTAAAGAACTACAGAAGCACCAAGTAAAGAATGATGAACCATAGTTGTATTAAAGACAGTAAAGAGAGAGGCGAAAGACATTCTGGTTGCTGGAGAAGGTGAAGTGGAATGCCCGTATTGTGCCCTCCTCCATGCCTAATGCGCGCACGACTCTAGGCCAACCCCTTGTGATGGCCGCCCGCTGTTGGGGTCACCTACTAAGGGTAGGGTCATAGACCTGACATCTAGGGCCCACCTAGGACCCCACACCATCAATGAAGGGTCACCGGACCACGGGCGCATTCGGATGCGCAATCTTGATTATCCACCCGGATGCATCAACGGCACTCGGACGTCTCCCACCAGTCGGCCGGACCGGAGTCACTCGGATAAGAGAAGGCGTACAGGCGACGTGGGAGCCATAACGGTCGAGTAGCTTAATGTTGGTCATTAAGTGTAGTTATAGCTGCCGTTACAAATAACTGCTGTAGTTATGCTCATTCAACTCCCTTGTAACGTGGCATTGAAGGGCCGAGGCGCACTCTATATAAGCCCCCTCAGCTCCATAGCAAGGGTTCAGCACCATTGTAAACATATACCCTAAGAGAAAACACAAGCCCCTGGGCACGAGACGTAGGGTTTTTACCTCTCCGAGGCGATGGCGACAGATGTGAAGAGCATTAATGGATGCGGGGCCGAAGTATTTATAAGGGAAGAGTCGGCCCATGTGGAATGACTGTTTTGCCCCTGGCTATACGCATTTGCTCGACGCATGGCATGGATGTGCTGTTTTGACAGCCACGCACGGACCCCACTACTTAGCAGTTTTGGCAGGAGGTCGTTCCGGCTTCTGCGGCGGCCGGTAAAATGGATAAGGATATAAAAACATTTTAAATTTTGGTCTCAAAATCTTTGACTGACAAGGACACAGTGAAGACAATCGACACGTGTCAAATAGAATGCATATGAAGATTTAGAGAGATTGGAAGAGACAAGCATAGAGTGGGTAAGGGTCCGATCACATTCACTTAGTTCAGAAAAATCCAACTTGAAGACATAGCTATAAGTGAATGCTATTGAGGACAAACTCATACATATAGTATAGGCAAATAGATTAACAAAGTGAGAAGATAAAACCATTTATGAAGACAAATCAAATCAAGAAGATATTGTAGTAGATGTGACGCCAAATGAAAATCTTCAAGAAAATTTGGTGGTGGCGTTACCCACCGTATAGGAAGTATTAAACCCAGACACGGTGCACAATTATCATGGCGCTCTGAAGTCAAATTCCGCATTAATATCTTCACACTTAGATTGTACATCTTCATGAATTGAAGACATACGTTACTTCGTGTGTGGTACATCATAGTCATCAACAATGCATAAGCGTTAGGATGTGTGTCCATTCACTGGACATTCGAGAATTCTAAGATATTTAGCTCACACCGCAACTTGCAAAACCTCTTCTCATCCAAAGGCTTCATGAAGATATCTGCCAGCTGATCTTCAGTGTTGACGTGAATGATGTCAATGTCTTCCTTGAGCACATGATCATGAAGGAAATGGTCCCTGATCTCAATATGCTTCGTCTTGGAGTGCTGGACAGGATTGTGTGAAATCTTGATGGCACTCTCATTGTCACAGAATAGGGGTACTTTCTTCTTGTTGATGCCATAGTCCTTCAGGGTTTGCTTCATCCAGAGAAGCTGAGCACAGCAGGATCCAGCAGCAATGTATTCGGCTCCAGCAGTGGAGAGTGATACACAGTTCTGCTTCTTTGAAGACCAACATACAAGTGAACGTCCAAGAAAGTGACAAGTGCCTGATGTGGATTTGCGATCCACCCTATCTCCAGCATAGTCAGAATTGGAGAATCCAACCAAATCAAACTCTGAGCCCTTTGGATACCATAACCCTAGCGTTGGGGTGTGAGCCAAATATCAAAGTATTCGCTTCACCGCGAGGTGATCCAATTCCTTTGGTGCCGTTTGGAATCGGGCACACATGCAAACGCTAAGCATTATATCTGGCCTAGATGCACATAAGTACAATAAAGAACCAATCATGGAGTGGTATACTTTTTGATCAAACTCTTTACCATTGTCGTTAGAACTCAGATGACCATTGGTCGGCATTGGCGTATTATAGCCCTTGCAATCTTGCATACCAAACTTCTTCAAGCAGTCCTTGAGATACTTCTCTTGTGATATGAAGATGCCATTGCGTTGTTGACGAATTTGAAGACCAAGAAAGAATTTCAGCTCTCCCATCATGTACATTTGATATTGCTCTTGCATCATATGACTGAACTCATCACTATATCGTTTGTTAGTGTTGGAGGTATGCCCTAGAGGCAATCATGTATGATGATATTTCCGATGTGTTTATGAACCGATGTAGTCCTCGGATGTTATCAATGATACTTGTTGACAAGTACGTGACTTGTCTGTGAGATCTTGTGTTGTATGATACGTCCTAAAATGGTCCCTAGTCATAAGTGACGTATGGGCACACGTCGGACTAGACTAGCATGCAATACGGTGGATGGTTTTGTCTCACTAGCCATGAAGCATGTGATGCTGCCGAACTACATGGATCTGATCGGATCCGAGATAGGATACGGGTGACCGGATCCAAGCACGGATGGATATCGGATTGGACAGACCCAACTATGAGACACAGCGATAGGTCATTTGTGAGTCTCTAGTACACATACGTTCTGGGTCCTCGGACCTGAGCTGACGTATGTGCTTGGGATGGTGACCGACCTGCTTTGGGCCGACCAAATGCTACTCCGTAACTGGGTAGTTATAAAGGTATGTTTCGAGCTTGTCCAGACCCATGCTGCGAGACATGGTTAAGCAAGATGGGATTTGCCCCTCCGATGAGGCGAGATATACTCTGGGCCCCTCGTGTGATCCGACTTGTATAAGCATGGCCATGCGACGAGGATTATGAGATAATCCGAGGTGTTGGTCGAATTCACTGAAACGAGAGAGAGGTCGGGCTGTAACAGGGATGGCCACATCGCCTTGAGCCCGACAACATATATCGTGTGGCAAAGGGAACGGAAGTGTGACGTACAGGTTCGCCAACTGGCTTCATAGTCTACTTGGTGGTCGGCACGCCTTGCTAGAGGCCGCTACCTGCCGAGCAGTTCAGAGGTGATCCGAACTGCGACCAAGACGACTTGAACCTAAGGGGTCACGCGCTTAAGGGAAGGAACCTACGAGGTCGGATCCGAGCACACTTCGGATGAGATCCGAGCCGAACATGGATCGTGACCGAGTAGACTTTGGGCTTTAGGATCTGTGTGAGCCCCAAGTGTTGAGCCCACGACGGATGCCTATATATAGTGGAGGTACAGCACGCTTATGAATGATGATCGCTTTGGCGCTGTCATTAGGGTTTTGCATGTGTTTTAACTAGCCACCTCCACGTGCCGCAGGCTGTGTGATTGGACCTAGCAGTCCGCCGCATAGCGTTCCTCCCGCACGCGCGGATACCATTAGAGGTGGTGCAATTGTGCCACTCCGGTGAACCTGTTCGTGGGACTTGGTGATCAGCTGTACGTGGGAGATCGGTGAGGAGGAGACGACTCCGGAGATGCGCTGCCACGACTTTACTTCCGCTGCATGGCACTGCGCGTCTAGTGGTAATGATCTGTGATCCATCTCTGTTAGCATGTTCCTGGTTGTTCTGCGGGTAGGAAATTTTAATTTGCAGTCGACGCACCCTACCGCAGATCCCAAAAGTGGTATCAGAGCCTCTGTTATAGGATTTGGATTCAGATCGTATGCATATTAGATATGTGGAGGCAGCAGATGAGATCTGTTGTCATTTAAGAGATCGGCTATGTGCACGGTTGATGAGATCAATTGCACAAGGGATCGTTGAGGCTATGTTTTCTGACGATCGGAATCTATGAGGTCGTGACACAACCTACCCCTACCGATCGGTTTCCGCCATCGGGGTTAATAGTGAAACGTAAATCCGATTCGGATTCGTAATGATCGATGAGATCGGTCTGATCGGAAAATTCGGCGTGATCGGAAGTGCAGATCCGATCTGTGATTTCCGAAAACGTCGGGCGCTGCCCGCACCCGCGAGGGGCGCTTCCCCTTCGAACCCCACCCGCTAACCGGCTAGCGGGACCGCCGTTTGCGTAGCGCCACAGATTTCGTACATGTTCACTCAAACCGGTAGAATGCGATTCTATGCATAACTTTGTTTTGCAGGTTTGATGTGAATAGTATGGCTCATGTGTATGTGATGCATGTGTGTAAATTATACATGGCTTGCGCGTCATGATTTGTCAGCCGACAGGAGCCAAAGTGCTGTCATTATAATGTATAACGACCTGCGTGTCGACTTGTGATTCTCTGTAAATTCATTACTAGTTGTTGTAGTTGGAGGACAGAGATCAAGTCACTGCTCAGATAGAGATCCGAGGTGGTGTTCTGGTATGACAAGATGGAGCCGACCTGGTCCTCGGAGTTGGAGCCGACCTGGTCCTCGGACGTCCATGAAGGAGCCATACTATTTCACAGTATTTATTTATTTGTGATTGATATTGCTTCTTGTCTTCTACACATGTTAAAAATGGTAGAAAATCCCTCGTTAATATCAAGCAAATTGCCATCCCCGATGTTGCACCTTCGCACATCCAGTACGTCTAGTAGTGGGCTCATAAAATTGGGGTGCCGCTAGGTGTCCTTGAACTGAAGGGTTCGTGTCGGACACGGACATGCACTGCATCTAGTTAACTTGACAAGGCTATCAAAACGGTTTTGGGCCTTGTGGCAAAAGAGGTCGGGAGCCGTGGTATGAGATACCAACCCAGCCGACAGGAGTCGTATAGAGATACAATTAGCAAAGAGTTGCTTACCGGATAGCCACTTCGGCTAGCAGTGATGCTAAAGCTCACTAGTCGGATTGTACTACTCGGATCCTGGATCACTGGAAGTTGTAGAGGGATGCCAACTTCAGTGGGAGTATATCTGTTTAGGCTTGATTTACTCTACATAAACACAGTGCTTAGTGTTTGCATATTTTTCTATTGTAGATCAATGGCACCACCTGCTCAACCCAACTTTGCATTGAAATCAATCTTGGAAAAGGATAAACTTAATGGAACAAATTTTACCACCTGGTATAGATATTTGAGAATTGTTCTCAAGCATGATAAGAAGGAACATGTTCTAGAGAATCCACTTCCAGATGAATCTGCCGAGAATGCTAATGCCACAATAAGGAATGCCTACCAGAAACTCGTTGATGATTCAACGGAGATCAGCTGTCTGATGCTGGCTTGTATGGAGTCCGATTTGCAACAGCATTTCGAAAACGTTGAGGCTTTCGATATGATCGAGAATCTCAAGAGCATGTTTCAGATGCAGGCTAGGACCGAAAGGTTCAACGTCTGGCGATCCTTGATGGATTGTAAGCTGAAGGAGGGTGATCCACTGAGCCCGCATGTGATCAAGATGATCGGATACGTGCAAGCTTTGGAACGCTTAGGCTTCCCGCTCTTGGATGAGCTGGCTACCGATGCAGTTCTGGGTTCTCTTCCAGCTAGCTATGGGACGTTCATTTCGAACTATCATATGCATGGCATGGATAAGAAGCTCACTGAACTGCATGGGATGCTTAAGGTGGCAGAGCAGGATATTAAGAAAGGCACGCATCAAGTGTTGATGGTGCAGAATTCGGTCAAGTTCAAGAAAAGTTGGTCCAAGAAAAAGGCTAAGGCAAAGGGCAAGGAGAAGGAATCTGTTCCGAGCTCTACCACTACGCCGAAGTTTGGACCGGACTCGGGAACTGTTTGCTATCACTGCAAGGAGACCGGTCACTGAAAGAGGAACTGTAGCAAGTGGCTTGCCGAGCATGGCAAGAAGGCCGAAAGTGCGACTTCGGGCAAAGGTACACTTGTTACATATGTTATAGACATTTACCTTGCCGACATACCTAGTAGCTCTTGGGTATTTGATACCGGATCGGTTGTTCATATTTGCAACTCAATGCAGGGGCTGGTAAGAACTAGGCGTGTGTCACAAGGGGAGATTGACATCAGGGTCGGCAACAAAGCAAGAGTTGCTGCGTCGGAGGTCGGCACGATGCAACTCTAGCTACCTTCCGGATTCATTTTGGAATTGAATAATTGTTATTATATTCCTACGCTTAGTCGGAACATTATTTCTGCCTCATGCTTGATGAGTCAGGGTTATGAATTCAATTTAAAGGACAATGGTTGTTCAATATCTTTGAATGGAATGTTCCACGGCTATGCACCCATAGTTGATGGGTTATTTATTTTGAATCTGGAATCTGAACCTGGCTATAATATGAATGTCAAGAGGCATAAGCCTAATGAGATAAATCCAACATACTTCTGGCATTGCAGGCTTGGACACATTAGTCTGAAACGCATGAAGAAGCTCCATGATGATGGGCTTCTAACTTCGTCTGACTTCGGGTCGTTCGAGACATGTGAATCATGCCTCCTCAGCAAGATGACTAAGTCACCTTTTGCAAAGAGTTGCGAAAGGGCGTCCGAGCTGTTGGAACTGATACACAGTGATGTGTGTGGTCCGATGAGCACAACTGCCAGAGGTGGCTATCAGTACTTCGTGACTTTTACCGACGACTTGAGTAGATATGGATATATCTATTTGATGAGGCACAAGTCAGAAACTATTGAAAAGTTCAAGGAGTTTCAGAACGAGGTTGAAAATCAGCTCGGCAAGACTATAAAGCTTCTACGATCTGATCGTGGAGGTGAGTACATGAGCCAGGAGTTTGATAATCATCTGAAAGGCCGAGGTATAGTACCTCAGCTCACACCTCCGGGTACACCACAGAGAAATGACGTATCAGAACGGAGGAATCATACCTTGTTAGACATGGTCCAATCTATGATGAGCAAATCGGATTTACCCTTGTCATTCTGGGGATACGCTCTAGAAACTGCAGCTTTTACACTCAACAGAGTACCATCAAAATCCGTAGACAAGACACCACATGAGATGTGGACTGGGAAGAGTCCCAAACTGTCTTTTCTAAAGATTTGGGGTTGTGAAGCATTTGTCAAGGGACTCATGTCAGACAAGGTTACACCCAAGTCGGATAAATGCATATTTGTGGGATATCTGAGGGAAACCTTGGGATATAGCTTCTACAACTGCGAAGAGAACAAAGTGTTTGTTGCTCGGAACAGGGTCTTCCTTGAGAAAGAGTTTCTCGGACGGGAAGCCAGTGGGAGGCAGGTGCAACTCGAAGAAATTCAAGAACCACTTGGGGATAGCTCGGCTGGTGATGTGATCATACCGGAGTCTGTCAAGGAACCCGAGGTGGAAGCAGCACCCCAACCACGGAGGTCAGAAAGATTGCGCAGAGTGCGCGATGTGCTGTTGCTGGAAAGCAACGAGCTGGCTACGTATGCGGAAGCGATGGTGAGCCCGAATTCCGAGGAGTGGCTGGAAGCCATGAGATCTGAGTTAAAGTCCATGGATCACAATCAAGTCTGGGACTTGGTTGATCTGCCGCCTGGCGTCACTACCATTGGTTGCAAATGGGTCTTTAAGAAGAAAACCGATGTGGATGGAAATGTTCAGATCCACAAAGCTCGGCTTGTCGCAAAAGGATATGCACAAGTTCAAGGGATTGACTACGACGAGACCTACTTGCCAGTAGCGATGCTGAAGTCGGTGAGGATTGTACTAGCTATAGCTGCATATTTTGATTACGAGATATGGCAGATGGATGTCAAAACAGCTTTCCTTCACGGAAATTTAATCGAGGACGTGTATATGATACAGCCCGAGGGTTTTGTCGATCCGAATAGAGCTGGTAAGGTATGCAAGCTCAAGAGATCCATTTATGGATTTAGACAAGCATCTCGGAGCTGGAACAGTCGTTTTGATGAGGTTGTTACAGACCTCGGATTTATCAAACGCGAAGAGGACGCTTGTTTATACAAGAAGTTGAGTGGGAGCTCGGTAGTGTTTTTGATCCTGTATGTGGATGACATACTACTGATCGGAAACAATGTTTCGAGGCTGAACTCGGTTAAAGAATCATTGAATGAAAAGTTTTCAATGAAGGACCTCGGTGAAGCAGTTTACATATTGGGCATTAAGATCTATAGAGATAGATCGAGGAGACTGCTCGGCTTAAGCCAGTGCACATACATAGATAAAGTGTTGAAACGGTTCAACATGAGTGAGGCCAAGAAAGGGTTCTTGCCACTCTCACATGGTATAAGGCTGAGCGAGACTCAGAGTCCTTCGACATCTGATGAGCAAAGCAGGATGAGCCGGATACCGTATGCCTCGGCAATCGAATCCATCATGTATGCCATGATATGTACCCGGCCTGATGTTGCTTTTGCAATAAGCTTAACGAGCAGATACCAGGCAAACCCCGGTGAGGCTCACTGGGCGGCGGTAAAGAATATTCTAAAGTACCTGAAAAGGACTAAAGAAATGTTTCTAGTTTATGGAGGTGAGGAGGAGCTCGTCGTAAAGGGTTACACTGATGCTAGTTTCCAAACCGATCGAGATGATTGTCGATCACAGTCCGGATTTGTGTACATCATGAATGGAGGAGCAGTGAGCTGGACCAGTTCCAAGCAAGATACGGTGGCCGATTCCACAACGGAAGCCGAATACATTGCGGCTTGTGAAGCTGCAAAGGAAGGTGTTTGGATTCGGAACTTTCTGGATGATCTTGGTGTTTTCCCAACCTCGGTAAAACCGTTGGACCTTTATTGTGATAATTCTAGTGCCATCGCACAAGCCAAGGAGCCAAGGAACCACCACAAGACCAGACACATAGATCGGAAATATCACCTGATACGTAAGATCGTAAAGAGTGTTGATATAGAGTTATGCAAAATTCACACGGATGCAAATGTTGCAGATCCGTTGACTAAGCCGCTTTCACAACCCAAGCATGAGGGGCATATTAGAGCCATGGGCAAACGATGCATGTTTGATTGACTCTAGTGCAAGTGGGAGACTGTTAGAGGTATGCCCTAGAGGTAATCATGTATGATGATATTTCCGATGTGTTTATGAACCGATGTAGTCCTCGGATGTTATCAATGATACTTGTTGACAAGTACGTGACTTGTCTGTGAGATCTTGTGTTGTATGATACGCCCTAAAATGGTCCCTAGTCATAAGTGACGTGTGGGCACACGTCGGACTAGACTAGCATGCAATACGGTGGATGGTTTTGTCTCACTAGCCATGAAGCATGTGATGCTGCCGAACTACATGGATCTGATCGGATCCGAGATAGGATACGGGTGACCGGATCCAAGCACGGATGGATATCGGATTGGACAGACCCAACTATGAGACACAGCGATAGGTCATCTGTGAGTCTCTAGTACACATACGTTCTGGGTCCTCGGACCTGAGCTGACGTATGTGCTCGGGATGGTGACCGACCTGCTTTGGGCCGACCAAATGCTACTCCGTAACTGGGTAGTTATAAAAGTATGTTTCGAGCTTGTCCAGACCCATGCTGCGAGACATGGTTAAGCAAGATGGGATTTGGTCGGATTCACTGAAATGAGAGAGAGGTCAGGCTGTAACAGGGATGGCCACATCGCCTTGAGCCCGACAACATATATCGTGTGGCAAAGGGAACGGAAGTGTGACGTACAGGTTCGCTAGCCGGCTTCATAGTCTACTTGGTGGTCGGCACGCCTTGCTAGAGGCCGCTACCTGCCGAGCAGTTCGGAGGTGATCCGAACTGCGACCAAGACGACTTGAACCTAAGGGGTCACGCGCTTAAGGGAAGGAACCTACGAGGTCGGATCTGAGCACACTTCGGATGAGATCCGAGCCGAACTTGGATCGTGACCGAGTAGACTTTGGGCTTTAGGATCTGTGTGAGGCCCAAGTGTTGAGCCCACGACGGATGCCTATATATAGTGGAGCTACAGCACGCTAATGAATGATGATCACTTTGGCACTGTCATTAGGGTTTTGCATGTGTTGCAACTAGCCACCTCCACGTGCCGCGGGCTGTGTGATTGGACCTAGCAGTCCGCCGCATAGCGTTCCTCCCGCATGCGCGGATACCATTAGAGGTGGTGCAATTGTGCCACTCCGACGAACCTGTTCGTGGGACTTGGTGATCAGCTGTACGTGGGAGATCGACGAGGAGGAGACGGCTCCGGAGACGCGCTGCCACGACTTTACTTCCGCTGCATGGCACTGCGCGTCTAGTGGTAATGATCTGTGATCCATCTCTGTTAGCATGTTCCTGGTTGTTCTGCGGGTAGGAAATTTTAATTTGCAGTCAACGCACCCTACCACAGAGCCCAACAGTTAGTGCAGCCGAAGATAATGTCATCCACATAGATTTGGGATACAAACAATTCACCATCATATGATTTGGTGAAGAGAATGGGATAAAGTGAACCAGGTTTGAAGCCTTTGCTTTTTAGAAATTCCTTGAGTGTGTCATACCAGGCTCGTGGAGCTTGTTTGAGGCCATACAGTGCCTTGTTGAGCCTATAGACCTTGTCAGGATGCTTTGTATCTTCAAACCCAGGTGGTTGAGCAACATAGACTTCTTCTTCAATTTTTTAATTCAGAAAGGCACTCTTCACATCCATTTGATTTGCATGATGATTTGCATAAGCAAGAAGTATGCGGATGGCTTCAAGTCTGGCCACAGGAGCAAAGGTTTCATCGAAGTCAATTCCTTCCACTTGTGTGTAACCTTGAGCAATGAGACGGGCTTTGTTTCTGACAACTTGACCATGTTCATCTTGCTTGTTGCGGTAGATCCATTTGGTTCCAATTATGTTGTGCTTGCGAGGGTCAGGACGCTTGACGAGTTCCCACACATTATTGAGCTCAAATTGCTGAAGCTCTTCTTGCATAGCTTGAATCCATTCTGGTTCCATGAAAGCTTCAGTGACTTTGGTGGGTTCAGTGATGGAGATGAAAGCAAAGTGTCCACAGAAGTTTGCTAGCTGGGTGGCTCTCGAGCGAGTGAGAGGACCAGGTGCATTTATGTTGTCAATTATCTTCTCGATCTGAACTTCATTGGCTACTCGAGGATGTACAGGGTGAAGACTTTGCTGTTGCTGAGCATTGTCTTCAGGCTCAGCATTATCTTCAGGCTGATCATTGTCTTCACGCTGGACAGGAGCAGGTATCTCTACCTCTTCATCTCCGGGTTCCTCAGTGGGTATTATTTCTCCAGTACCCATTAGCTTGATGGATTCACTTGGAGGGAGTTCATCTATCACATCTTTGCGATCCGTTAGTCTCATCGAACCGCACATCTACAGTTTCAACCACTTTGTGGTGAAAGAGGTTGAAGACCCTGTAGGTGTGCGAATCCTTTCCATAGCCAAGCATAAAACCCTCATGTGCTTTCGGTGCAAATTTGGAAGTGTGATGTGGATCCCGTATCCAACACTAGCACCTAATACTTTGAAACAACTTACATTTGGCTTCTTACCAGTGATAAGTTCGTAAGATGTCTTCTTGAAGAATTTGTGAAGATATACTCTGTTGATGATATGGCATGCAGTATCAATGGCTTCAGGCCACCACTTGCGTGGTGTCTTGTATTCGTCAAACATAGTGCGAGCCATCTCAATGAGAGTTCTCTTCTTGCGCTCCACAACGCCATTTTGCTGTGGAGTGTATGGAGCTGATAACTCATGAGTGATGCCAAGAACGTCAAGATAGGTGTCGAGCCCAGTGTTCTTGAACTCAGTGACATTGTCACTTCTGATGTGCTTGATCTTGACACCATAGTTGGTCATGGCCCAGTTGGCGAACCGCCTGAAGACATCCTGCACTTCATTCTTATACAGGATTATGTGCACCCAGGTATATCGAGAATAATCATCAACAATCACGAAGCCATATAGATGTGCAGAAGTAGTAAGAGTGGATTAATGAGTAGGGCCAAATAAGTCCATGTGTAGCAGCTCGAAGGGACGAGTGGTCGTCATGATAGTCTTCGAGTGGTGTTTTTTCCTAGTCATCTTCCCAGCTTCACAGGCTCCACATAGGTGATCCTTGTTGAACTTGACGCCCTCGATCCCAATGATGTGCTTCTTCTTCACAAGGGTGTGCAAGTTCCTCATGCCAGCATGTCCTAGCCATCGATGCCAAAGCCAGCATTCTGAAGCTTTTGCTAGAAGACATGTGGCCAGCTGTGGTCCTGTGGAGAAATCTACCATGTACAAGTCACCGCTTTGATAACCTTCGAAGACTTGAGTTTTGTCAGAAGCCATAATCACAAGACAGCAAAATTTGCCAAGGATGACAATCATGTCAAGATCACAAAGCATTGAGACGGAGATGAGGTTGAATCCAAGGAATTTGACAAGCATCACTTTATCCATGTGCCGATCCTTCGAGATTGCAACCCTACCTAGACCCAATACCTTGCTTTTCCCAGTGTCAGCAAAAGTAATATGATTTTGAGTAGATGGACGAAGTGTAGAGTCCAGTAGCAAGCTTCGGTCACCAGTCATATGGTTGGTGCAGCCACTGTCCAGGATCCATTCAGTAGCTTTCGGAAGTGTACCCTACAGAGCAGTTAGTAGGATAGGCTTCACCAAGACAATTGTGAAGTGCAAACATTTGACGATGAAGACTTTCAGAGAATGTAAGTTTCTTGGAGGATATAGTAGGATGATCATCAACAAATCCATGGACGAAATAAATGGTAAGACCATTTGAACATCTTATCTTGCGTCCGACAAGATTTTTCAGGTCCCCAGCATTGTCTTCAGAACCCAATGCTTTTTGGCTGGAGACCTAACCTTGCAAGAAAGATCAGTTCTTCTTAACCACCCACATCTGAAGGGGTGGCTTAGAAGCAATGAGTCTAAGTGCAGCATCTGAGAACTTTGGCTTTGAAGCCCTAGCAAATAGCTTCACAGGGGGGGTTAGAGTACTCAAATGAATAAGCAGAGAAATTCTTTGATTTGTGAACATAATGGTTTGAGGAACGTCTCTCATATTCATGAGTCTGATCATTGTAACCCTGCGAAACATAAGTGTTAGCACGATCATACGAAGACCTTCGTCTGTATGAAGACTTTGGCCCATATGAAGCTTTTGCTCTAGGGTTTGTCTTCTTCCCAGGTGGTGTCATGATGACATTCACGGGAAGCCTTTCCTGAAGACTTTTGGGAACCCAGATTTTCTTCATAGGCGAACCATTCCTATAGTTAGTTCCAATAAACCTGGCAAACACTTCACCATTCTGGTTTTTGAACAATTTATTGTTTGAGTCAAAGGACTCATCAATGATGATGGGGTTAGCACAGGTATAGCCAGATAATGTGGATGGGTCTACTGGGGGGCCTGTTGCAGCAACCCAAGTGGTTTTGGGGTACTGCTCAGGCTTCCAATATGTACCATCAACATTTATGTTTCTCTCGAAGCCAATGCCCTCTTTCCTAGGGTTCCTGTTCAGGATCTGTTTCTTGAGGACATCACACAAAGTCTGATGCCCTTTGAGACTCTTATACATATACCAGTCTCAAGCAATGTCTTCAACCTGGCATTCTCATCAGTAAGAGCAGTGGCTTCCTCAAATGAGGGGTTAGTGGCCGCATCAACAGTTGAAGATATTGTAGATTCAGAAACAGTGGAATATTCTGCAGAAGAGTTAGCGTTTTCACGCTCAAGGCATTTCAAGCAAGGTGGCATAAATTCATCCTGAGCGGTACTGATCTGTTGAGCGAGTAGTGAATCGTTTTCAGTTCGAAGATCATCATGAGACGCTCTCAGCTTCTCAAGCTCTTGCTTCCTTTGAAGATATTCATAGGAGAGCTTCTCGTGATCAGATGAGAGGGTATCATGACGACTTAGGAGCTCGTCATACTTAACTTGAAGATTTTTTATGTCTTCAATTAAGGATTGACTTCGATTCATCTCCTCGTCCAACAGATCATCGCTTTTGTCTAGCAGTTTTTGAATCTTTTCCATAGCAGTTTGTTGCTCAGTTGCATTTTTAGCAAGTGTCTTATAGCTAGGTTTGGATTCACATTCAGTGTCATCTTCACTTGAGGTCTCAAAGTAGGCAGCGCGAGAGGTTACCTTAGCGCCTCTTGCCATGAAGCAGTAGGCAGGAGCAGATTCGTCGTCGTCGTCATCCTTAGTGTCGGTGACGTGACCATTATCTTCAGTGCTGAAGATGGACTTGGCGACGAATGCTAAGCCAAAGCCAGGCTTGCCACGCCTGAGTCTGACTCCTCCTTTGACTCCTCCACCACCTCCTCTGAAGCAGACTCCTCCTCTAAATACATTTCCTTGCCGATGAATGCACGAGCTTTGCTGGAGGAACTTATTTTGTGCGATGAAGACTTTGATGAAGATTTTGAGGGTTTCTTCTTCTTCTCATCAGAGTCGTAGTCCTTGCTATTCTTCTTCTTCTTTGATTCCTTTTCCCATTGAGGACATTCTGCCATGTAGTGGCCAGGCTTCTTGCATTTGTGGCAAGTTCTCTTCTTGTAGTCACGAGTGGAAGCTTCAGCCGTCTTCGAATCATACTTTGAAGACTTTCTGAAGCGGTTTTTCTTGGTGAACTTCTGGAACTTTCTCATGAGCATTGCAAGATCTCTACCAATGTCTTCAGCACCATCGGAAGAGCTGTCAGAGTCTTCAGATGAAGATACAGCCTTTGCTTTCAAAGCGCGAGAACGTCCATAGCTAGGACCTGATACGTCTCCGTCGTACCTACTTTTCCAAAACCTTTTGCTCTTGTTTTGGACTCTAATTTGCATGATTTGAATGAAACTAACCCGGACTGACGCTGTTTTCAGCAGAACTACCATGGTGTTGTTTTTTTGTGCAGAAATAAAAGTTCTTGGAATTGGATAAATTTTTTTAGAGATTTTTTATGGAATATATAAAAAATACTGGAGCCAAAACCTACTGGAGGGGGGCCACTGGCTGCCCACGAGGCCCCAGGGTGCGCCACCCCCGAGGCGCGCCCTGGTACCTCGTGGGGCCCACGTGGCTCCGTCTGACCTAATTCCAATGCTATAAATTCACAATTCTAGAGAAAAAAATAAGATAGGAAGTTTTATTGCGTTTTACGATACGGAGCCGCCGCCACCTCCTGTTCTTCATCGGGAGGCCAGATCTGGAGTCCGTTTGGGGCTCCGGAGAGGGGGATCTTCCGGCATCGTCATCATCAACCATCCTTCATCACCAATTTCATGATGCTCACCGCCGGGAGTGAGTAATTCCTTCAAAGGCTTGCTGGACGGTGATGAGTTGGATGAGATTTATTATGTAATCAAGTTAGTTTTGTTAGGGCTTGATCCCTAGTATCCACTATGTTCTGAGATTGATGTTGCTATGACTTTGCTATGCTTAATGCTTGTCACTAGGGCCCGAGTGCCATGATTTCAGATCTGAACCCTTTATGTTTTCATGAATATATTTGTGTTCTTGATCCGATCTTGCAAGTTGTATGCACCTGCTATGTGTTATGATCCGTATACCCCAAGGTGACAATAATTGGGATTCTTTCCGGTGATTGCCGTAGTTTGAGGAGTTCATGTATTCACTAAGTGCTAATGCTTTGTTCCGGTTCTCTATTAAAAGGAGGCCTTAATATCCCTTAGTTTCCTTATGGACCCCGCTTCCACGGGAGGGTAGGACAAAAGATGCCATGCAAGTTCTTATCGCAAGCACGTATGACTATATACAGAATACATGCCTACATTATATTGATGAATTGGAGCTAGTTCTGTGTCGCCCTAGGTTATGACTGTTACATGAAGAATGTTATCCAACAATATCACCGATCTAATGCCTACGAGTTCTTCACATATTGTTCTTTGCTAAGTTACTACTGTTGCTACTGCTGTCACAATTGCTATTACTATTGCTACTACCGTTACTGCTACTGTTACTCTTGTTGCTACTGCTATCAAACTATCATACTACTGTGCTACTGATCACTCTGCTGTAGATATTTAATCTCCAGGTGTGGTTGAATTGACAACTCAACTGCTAATTCTTGCAAATATTCTTTGGCTCCCCTTGTATCGAATCAATAAATTTGGGTTGAATACTCTACCCTCAAAAACTGTTGCGATCCCCTATACTTGTGGGTTATCAAGACCTTTTTTCTGGCGCTGTTGCCGGGGAGCATAGCTTTATTTGCTGAGTCACTTGGGATTTATATCTGTTGATCACTATGAAGAATCTGAAAGATGCTAAGACCAAGATCGTTCCCTCTAAGACGAGGGGGGGGGGCGGTAAGGAACTGCCATCTAGCTCTGCACTTGATTCACCTTCTATTTTGAGCAAACTTGCAACACCACCACATGCTATTAATTCTGATATGTCGTAAGTTATTGATGATACCACTTCTACTATGAATGATTCTCATGATGATGCTAGTACTATGCTTGATAATGCTGTGCCACTTGGTGAATTTCTTAGTGAACAAATTGCTAAAGCTAAGGAAATTGAAAATGCGGTAACTCTTGAGAATTGTGATTCACCTATTATGCCTAGCTCTCCTACTAGAGTTGAAACACATGATGAACATTGCTTTGATAGGGAGACGGCTAGAGCCATACTTGCTTGTAATGATAGAGATGAAGTTATAAAACTGCTTGCTGAAATGAAATAAAAATCTATGAGGGAGAAAATGAAATATGATCCTAAGTTTTCTACCTCTCCCATATTTGTTTCTGATAAGGATTATGAATTCTCTGTCGATCCTGAGTTAATTCCCTTGGTTGAATCTGATCCTTTTCATGGTTATGAAACTGAAACCGTTGTGGCACATCTTACTAAATTAAACGATATAGTCACCCTATTTGCTCATGAGGAAAAAATTCTCTATTACTATATTCTTAAGTTGTTTCCTTTCTCATTAAAGGGTGATGCTAAGGAATGGTATAATACTCTTGCTCCTGGTTGTGTGCGTAGTCCCCAAGATATGATTTATTACTTCTCTGAAAAATATTTTCCTGCTCATAAGAAACAAGCTGCTCTACAGGAAATATTTAACTTTGTGCAAATCAAAGAAGAGAATCTCCCTCAAGCTTGGGGGAGGCTTCTCCAATTACTTAATGCTTTGCCTAATCATCCTCTTAAGAAAAATGAAATACTTGATATCTTTTATAATGGGCTAACCGATGCTTCTAGGGAGTACCTAGATAGTTGTGCGAGTTGTGTTTTCAGGGAATGGACTATTGAACAAGTTGAGGAATTATTGAATAATATATTGAAGAATGATAATGATTGGATACTTCGTGAACCACCGCCTAAACACACTCCGAAGAAGAGGGGTATTTTATATCCCAGTCCTGAAGATATGCAAGAAGCAAAGAAATGCCAGAAGGAAAAAGGTATTAAAGCTGAAGATGTTAAGAATTTGCCACCTATTCAAGAGATACATGGTCTTGACAAAGCGACACAGGTAGTAGAGGTAAATTCTCTTATAAAGTTTGATGAAAGTGATATTCCTTATAAAAAACCTCCTAGTCAATGCTTGTATGAATTTGACAATTATATTATCAAGCAAGATCATTTCAATGCAAATGTTATGAAACAATTGAAACGAAATGCCTACATGATTGATCACTTGAGCGACTTGTTATTCAGAATTGCTAATGATGTTAAGGGTGTAAGTAAACATGCATCTATGGTTCAAACCTAGTTAGAACAAGTGGCTAAATCTCAAAGTGAATTGCTCAATGAAATGAATAGCAATATGAATGATCATGCTGTTAGAGTAATGACTAGAGGAGGTAGAATGACTCAGGAGCCACTTTATCCTGAAGGTCATCCTAAAAGAATTGAACAAGACTCTCAAAGAATTAATGTTGATGCACCTAGTCCATCTAAAAAGAAAAAGAAAAAGAAAAATGATAGGACTTTGCATAATTCTAGTGAACCTGAAGTAGAAAAACCCTTGGAGGATAGTAATGATGTTTCTATTTCTGATGTTGAAACACAATCTGGTAATGAACATTTACCTGATGATAATAATAATGATGATGCTCATGTGGATACCCAACCAGATAATGATAAAGAACCTGATAATGATGTTGAAATAGAACCTGCTGTTGATCTTGATAACCCACCTCCTAAAAATAAACGTTATGATAAAAGAGACTTCGTTGCTAGAAAACATGGTAAAGAAAGAGAACCATGGGTTCAAAAACCCATGCCCTTTCCTCCTAAACCATCTAAGAAAAAGGATGAGGAAGAATTTGAATGCTTTGCTGAAATGCTTAGGCCAGTCTTTTTGCGTACTCGTTTGACTGATATTTTAAAGATGGCCCCTTATGCTAAATACACGAAAGATATTGTCACAAATAAAACAAAGATACCTGAAGCTGAAATTTCCACCATGCTTGCAAATTATTCTTTTAAGGATGGAGTACCTAAGAAACTAGGAGATCCAGGAATACCTACTATACCATGCTCCATTAAACAAAATTATGTCAAAACTGCTTTGTGTGATTTGGGAGCCGGTGTTAGTGTTATGCCTTTCTCTTTATATAAAAGACTTGATTTGAATAAACTCACTCCCACTGAAATATCATTGCAAATGGCCGACAAATCAACTACCATACCTATCGGTGTTTGTGAGGATGTGCCCGTTGTAGTTGCAAATGTTACTATCCTAACAGACTTTGTTATACTTGATATGCCTGAGGATGACAATATGTCAATTATCCTTGGTAGACCCTTTTTGAATACTGCAGGGGCTGTTATTGATTGCAACAAAAGCAAGGTCACTTTTCATATCAATGGTAATGAACATACGGTGCACTTTCCGAAGAAACAATTGCAAGTAAATGGTATTCGAGTTATTGGAAAGACTCCAACAATTACTATTGGAAGTTTTCAACTCCCTCTTCCTACTGTTAAAAAGAAATATGAAACTCTTATTATTGGGGAGATGCATATCCCCGTTGAGGTAACTTAGTGTTCTACGAAAATTCTTCGGTTTCATGTCACTCGGAAATGGTTTGTTAATAAGACTTGATCAACCTTATTAATGGATTCGTTTTGAGAGGCATGTGGTTGATGAATTTAGTAAGCACAACCTTCTGTACCCACTTTTTGTTTTCTGTTATTGTTAGTTAAATAAATAAAATGCCATGATTATCCTATTTTCTGATTTATTCGTGCGATAAAAAATGTCCAGAAATGAAAGTGCTCAGAATGCAGTAAAATTTTGATATGAATTTTTATATAATATTTAAGAATTTTTGGCACTGGAAACATACCAGGGGGTGCCCCAGGTGCCCACGAGGCACCAGGGCGCGCCACCCCCCTGGCGCGCCCAGGTGGCTCGTGGGCCCCACAGGGACCCCCTAACTTATTCCTTCATCCCACTTCGTCTCTTACCTCTATAAAAAAATTCTTGGTAGCTCTCTCTCTCGTGTTCTTGCTCACAAACCTGAAATTTTTGATGTCTTTTCTCGGAGCTCCGTTTTCGAAACTTTTTTGAGGAATTGCTCCTTGGTATGTGACTCCTCCATTGCTCCAATTAGTTTTTGCTCTAGTGGATTATATTTTGCATAATTAGCTACTCTTGGTGCTACTGAAAATGAGCTTGCATGTTGCATTCTTTGAGTTCCAAGTAGTTTGAATGCTTGATATAGCCTCTAGGCATCCATATGAGTAGTTACTATCAATCTTGTGAAGTTTTATTGATATCATTTTGTGGCCCAATTTTTTTTCAGAAAATTGTTCTTAGGAAAATGAATATCTTCCGGAGGAGTTCTTCGAGGAGGAGGTCCTCTGAAACGTCATCAAGTGAAAGCTCAGCATGCCAATCATATGAGGAACCAAGGGCAAGTTCGGTGCGGGGTGCCGAAGCAAAATCATGTCGATGGCCTTGCAACGAGTTCATGCTAGGTGCATGCATCAAGGAAGAATTTGACCAATATATTCACAACACCGAGCTCTCCACCTTCATCGCAGATAAGCCACCACAGCATTACTACCTCACTCATTCATTCACTCAACACTTTGAATATCACCCACGCACTTCTAGAGTTTCATTTCACCTCTATAACAGATCCTATAGTATGTCTCTAGAAGAATTTTGTGATCCATGCAAAATTCCATATTGGGGTTCGCTAGATGAGCCACAAAAATCCGATTATGAGTCATTTCTTAATAGCCTTTGCAACGGTGAGGATAGAGGAGTCACGCAGGCCAGAATAGTTAGCATCCACTTTCCTGCTATTCGGTATTTTGCACTCTTTAATGGTAAATGCATTGTTGGTAAGCAAGACTGCAGTACGCTTTGTGCCCCTGATCTGAGTCTTATTCATACGGCTTTGACCGGCAGCAAGTTTTATAATCTTGGGGCTATTGTCGCATGTAGGCTGCAGCGTAACGCGGGTAATGGTGATTTGTATGGAGGAATTTATGCCTCCCGCGTAGCTGGAAGGTTAGGAGTCTCGCCTAATTTCGATGATCCCCTCTTACCCTACAAATATTTAAATTTCGAAACAAAGTGAGAACATAAGTTTTTAAAACGCAATGCACAGGGATATGAATATAACTTAGTTTTTAATAAATCTCGATCTGTGTATGTTGTTTTGCCTGCTCCTGCCCTCTTTGATTTTCAGAACAAACAGAGATATTGCCTATTGGAGAGCGAGGTGCACGAGTACAAGGCGGCGGTCGAGGCCGCCCATCTAGCTGAGGAGGCGGCTCAGAACGCCTCTACGAGCTACCACTTCGATTATTACCCAGACCAGGGATGGCGATGACCAAGCTAGGCTAAAAGCCTAAGCTTGGGGGAGTACGTATCTCTCACCGACATTTCATTCATGTCCACACATTTCATTCTAGTTGTCGGTGTTCATACTTTTTCATTGTATAATCCATGTTAATTTTATTTTTCTCGCTTTCTTCTTGTGTGTTTGAAAAACTTTGAGAAAATCCAAAAATATTTGTCGTTTCTTTTCGGTTTTTCTTTCTAGCTTAACTAGTTGTAGAATTAAAGAAAACCCAAAAAGATTTCCCGTTTCTTCTTTTGCTTGTTGGGAGTTCCCCGTGTAAATAGTTTTCTTTTCTCGTTTTTATTTTTCTTCTTCAATTTGCTTTCTTCAGAAAAACTAAAAACTCCAAAAATATTTCAGTGTGTTTCTCTGAAATTCTTTTCTTTGGTTGAATCATTGTAAGGAGAAGACCACGATGAAAATGCTGATCTAACAAAGAGCCCATATTACCTTGTCTTCTCCTTTAAATAAAATGCTTGCAGATTCCAGCTTAGTCCACGGCACACTTGCACTATTTTTATTTTCATATCATTCGGTCGTGCAAGTGAAAGGCAATAATGACGATGATTTGATGAAGTGACTGTGGCAAGGAAAAGCGGGTATGAACTCAACTTGTTCTTTGTTTTCGTAAATATGTTTAACTCAGTATCCATGATTCAACATATTATGATTAAACATGTTTATGATGACAATTAGAGATTATAGTTGCTCATGCCATGCTTAAATAGCTAGGAGTGGATAATGATTTATCTTGAGTGTCAACATGCATTAAAATGATTGTGATGTATGATGATATGGTATCCTCCTCTGAATGTTTCAAGTGGCTTGACTTGGCACATGTTCACACATGTAGTTGATTCAAAACCAACAAAGCCTCCATGATATTTATGTTCATGGTTCTTATATCCTACTCATGCTAGTATTCAATGTTGATTATTCATAATGCATGATTATGACCATTTTCGCTCTCTAGTTGGTCGCTTCTCAACCTATTTGCTAGCCTTCACCTGTACTAAGCGGGAATACTGCTTGTGCATCAAAATCCTTAAACCAAAGTTATTCCAGATGAGTCCACTATATCTACCTATATGCGGTATTACTCTGCCGTTCTAAGTAAATTTGCATGTGCCACCTCTAAATATTCAAATGAACATCTGTTTTGTGTGCCCGTACCGCTCATGGAGCGACAGGGGGCGGTCAGTATCTTCCATGCTAAGCAGGTTATTCTCATGACGAGTGTTTATTCACTTGTCCTTGCACGAGAGGGGCTGGTAATTGGGATGCCCAGTCCCATTATTAAAACTGCAAAATAATAAAACAAACTCCCCCGGAAAGTTATTGGTATGGAGGGCATCCGAGGATTCGGCTAGCCATGGCTTGTGACTGTTGGTGGAGGGGGAGTAAACTTTACTTTACCGCTTGGGTACCGCCACTAATGTGTTTAGCATGGAAGATATTGAAAACTCTCGGTCGTGACGTTGACAGGAAAGGCATACCTGCCAAAATTATATTTATCTCTGATTTAAGCTTTGCGCTCTGGCACCTCTGCAAATCCATGCTTCCCTCTGCGAAGGGCCTATCTATTTACTTTTATGTTATTTTAGTTTTATTATTGAGTCATCACCTTCTCAAATAAGCACCAGTCCTGAGAGCACTATTGTCATTCTCATGCATTGTGTATAGTTAATGTTGTGTGCATCATGACTGGATCTCTTCTACCATGAATTACAATGTTTAGTCGCTGCTTGAACTTTGGAGGTGCTCTACATTTATGTTTTGCGGTCTCAGAAAGGGCTAGCGAGATACCATGTTGCCATATTATATCATGATTGTTTTGACAAAGTGTTGGAATTTAAGATATCTTATTATTGCTCACTAGTTGATTATGCCATTGATATGAGTGAATATAATTTCTAAGAGTTATCATTTGAATGGTTAGTTATAATCTTTGCTGAAAACTTGGGTACTATTTAAGCATATATATAGATACAAGAACAAAAGAGTTTGTAAAAGTTTTTCTTTATCACTTTCAGTTTGTCAACTGAATTGCTTGAGGACAAGCAATGAGTTAAGCTTGGGGGAGTTGATACGTCTCCATCGTATCTACTTTTCCAAACACTTTTGCTCTTGTTTTGGACTCTAATTTGCATGATTTGAATGAAACTAACTCGGACTGACGCTATTTTCAGCAGAACTACCATAGTGTTGTTTTTTTTTGCAGAAATAAAAGTTCTTGGAATTGGATGAAACTTTTTAGAGATTTTTTATGGAATATATAAAAAATACTGGAGCCAAAACCTACTAGAGGGGCGGCCACTGGCTGCCCACGAGGCACCAGGGTGCGCCACCCCCCAGGCGCGACCTGGTACCTCATGGGGCCCACGTGGCTCCGTCTGACCTAATTCCAATGCTATAAATTCACAATTCCAGAGAAAAAAATAAAAGAGGAAGTTTTATTGCGTTTCACAATACGAAGCCGCCACCACCTCCTGTTCTTCATCGGGAGGCCAGATCTGGAGTCCGTTTGGGGCTCCGGAGAGGGGGATCTTCCGGCATCGTCATCATCAACCATCCTTCATCACCAATTTCATGATGCTCACCGCCGGGAGTGAGTAATTCCTTCGTAGGCTTGCTGGACGGTGATGAGTTGGATGAGATTTATCATGTAATCGAGTTAGTTTTGTTAGGGCTTGTTCCCTAGTATCCACTATGTTCTGAGATTGATGTTGCTATGACTTTGCTATGCTTAATGCTTGTCACTAGGGCCCGAGTGCCATGATTTCAGATCTGAACCCTTTATGTTTTCGTGAATATATTTGTGTTCTTGATCCGATCTTGCAAGTTGTATGCACCTGCTATGTGTTATGATCCGCATACCCCAAGGTGACAATAATTGGGATTCTTTCCGGTGATTGCCGTAGTTTGAGGAGTTCATGTATTCACTAAGTGCTAATGCTTTGTTCTGGTTCTCTATTAAAAGGAGGCCTTAATATCCCTTAGTTTCCTTATGGACCCTGCTGCCACGGGAGGGTAGGACAAAAGATGTCATGCAAGTTCTTATCGCAAGCACGTATGACTATATACGGAATACATGCCTACATTATATTGATGAATTGGAGCTAGTTCTGTGTCGCCCTAGGTTATGACTATTACATGAAGAATGTTATCCAACAATATCACCGATCCAATGCCTACAAGTTCTTCACATATTGTTCTTTGCTAAGTTACTACTGTTGCTACTGCTGTCACAATTGCTATTACTATTGCTGCTACCGTTACTGCTACTGTTAGTCTTGTTGCTATTGCTATCAAACTATCATACTACTGTGCTACTGATCACTCTGCTGCAGATATTTAGTCTCCAGGTGTGGTTGAATTGACAACTCAACTGCTAATACTTGCAAATATTCTTTGGCTCCCCTTGTGTCGAATCAATAAATTTGGGTTGAATACTCTACCCTCGAAAACTGTTGCGATCCCCTATACTTGTGGGTTATCAAGAGGACCATAGATATCTCTCTTCTCAGATAGCTGGAATTCATGAGTATTGAGCCTCTCAAGTATATCGGCAGGATCCAATTGCTTGAAATCAGGGCGCTCTTTAATCATCAGTGATAAGGTGTCAAACAAACTGTCAAGAGACCTCAATAGCTTCTTCACAACTTCATGCTTGGTGATGTCAGTGATGCCAAGAGCATGAAGCTCATTGGTGATATCAGTGAGACGATCGAAGGTGAGCTGAACATTTTCATTCTCGAGTGTCTTGAAGCGGTTGAAGAGATTTCGAAGTACATCGATTCAGGAGTCTTGTTGAGATGAGACGCCCTCGTTGACCATGGAGAGCCAATCCCAGACTAGCTTCGCAGACTCTAGTGCACTCACACGACCATACTATCCTTTGGTCAGATGACCACAGATGATGTTCTTGGTGGTCGAGTCCAGTTGCGCGAACCTCTTCACATCAGCAGCGGTGATGCCTTCACTGACCTTGGGAACACCAATCTTGATGACATACCAGAGGTCGTTGTCAATGGCTTCAAGATGCATGCGCATCTTATTCTTCCAGTAGGGATAGTCAGTGCCATCAAAGACGGGGCACGCATCGGAAACCTTGATTATCCCTACGGTCGACATAGCTAAAACTCCAAGTGGTTAAACCGAATCACACAGAACAATGGAGCACCTTGCTCTAATACCAATTGAAAGTGCTAGTTATCGACTAGATGGGGGGGGTGAATAGGCAATTTTTATGAAAGGCTTCGAAAACAAGCAATGTCTTCGAAGTAAGCGGAAGCAAGATGAGAACTAGCAAAGCCTATGAATAAGATGAATAGATATGACAAGCATAGACATCATACATACAAGCATGAGTTGAGCATAAACACAAAAAGCATGAAGATAAATGAGTAAACAGATGAATGGCTTCAAGGAATATCTTCAAACACAGACAAGCATGCAAAGGCTTCACAGTTCAAAACAGTAAGTAAGGAAGTGAAAGGATAGAACCAGTAGCTCGGGGAAGATAGCGATTTGTTTGACTAGTTCCAACTGCTGTGACAGTTGTATGTCTGGTTAGGGAGGCTGAAATTGAACTCA
Source organism: Elymus sibiricus (assembly GCA_039707655.1). Classification (NCBI taxonomy): domain Eukaryota; kingdom Viridiplantae; phylum Streptophyta; class Magnoliopsida; order Poales; family Poaceae; genus Elymus; species Elymus sibiricus. The sequence continues at coordinate 196,103,075 of CM077666.1, read as the reverse complement.
GAAGACCATGTCTTCACCTTATTCCCCTTGAGCTAAGACCCGCAGATCTCGCCCAATCACTCTGGTAAGTCTTCCAGGTAGACTTCCAAACCTTCATACACTACTGGAATCAGAGAATTTGCCATCAGCCAGTTCTTTGCCGTCTGCTTGCGGATGGCACAGAAGGTATTTGCCGTCCGCTTACAAAAAGCAGACGGCAAAGAGCGGACTCATGGAAAAAATATAGTTTGCCATCAGTGCATTCTTTGTCGTCTGCCAGCAGACAGCAAAGGGCTTAAAGGCAGACGGCAAAGAGACCAGCTGGGTCCCACTGGACCGTGGAGCTGGCTAGGTCAGATGAACGGGCTGGATGCCGTCCGCTTGCTCTTTGCCGTCCGCTTTTTTGCTCTGGCAAAGAGGATGCCTATCTAACGGTCGTAACCCCCCTCTCTCTCTCCCCCCCACCTCACCCACCCCACCCGCCGCCCCAGCCCTGCCGTTCCCGACGCCGCCCAGCACCGCCGCCAGCCCCGGCCCCTGCGCCCGCCCCGGGGACCCTCGCACATGCCGGCCGCCGCCCGCGCCGCCCGCCCTGCCGCCCGCGCTAGTTGCCCCCCTTGCACGCGTCGGCCGCCCTGCCCGCCGCCCGTGGCTGCCTCCCTGCTCGCCATCCGCGCCGTCGCCCGCGCCACCTGCCCTGCCGCCCGCCCTCGCACACACCGCCCGCCCCACCGCCGGAGCCAGGCCGCGGTGAGCCCCGCGACGCCCCACCGCCGGAGCCAGGCCGCGGCGCCGCCCCCCTCCCCGCGGCCCTTCTCCACCACCGCGGCGCCGCCTTCCTCCCTGCGCCGGCCCTCCTCCACCACCGCGGCCCTCCTCCAAGGTGAGCTTTTTTTTTCTGTTTTTTGTTTCTGTTTTTTGCTGTTTAGGTTTAGGTTAATTAGTGCTAGGTTTAGGTTAGTGCTAGGTTTAGGTTTAGGTTTAGGTTTAGATAATTAGAAGAAGAAGAAGAAAGATGAAAAAAAAACGAAGGAAGAAGAAGAAGAAGAAGAAGAAGAAGAGGAGGAGGAGGAGAAAAGAAGAAGAAGAAGAAGAAGAAGAAGAAGAAGAAGAAGAAGAAGAAGAAGAAGAAGAAGAAGAAGAAGAAGAGGAGGAGGAGAAGAAAAGAACAAGAAGAAGAAGGAGAAGAAGAAGAGGAGGAGGAGAAGAAAAGAAGAAGAAGAAGAAGGAGAAGAAGAAGAGGAGAAGTATAGGAAGAAGAAGAAAAAGAGGAGAAGAGGAGAAGAAGAGGAAAAACAGAAGATGGTCTGAAGAAGAAGAAAAAGAGGAGAAGAAGAAGGAATAGAGGAGAATAGAAAAAAAAAATAGAAAAGTAGTTATATATATATATATATATATATATATATATATATATATATATATATATATAGATTTTTTATCGGGATTGAATATTCGTGTTGATCGGGGGGATTTAAATGTGCAGTTGTTTCGTCGCTGCGAGGGTCTGGTGTTCGATGACCTCCCCGTGCGTTTGACGAGCTCCCCTGCGTTCGTGGGTGAGCAAAAATGACATCTCCTCCTCCCCCCTTAATTTGCTCTGTTCCGGTTTTCGTGCCGATGAAACTTGCTAGCTATAGGTGTCTTCAATCATCAGTATGCGTGACCAGTATGCGTCTCCCGTTCGAAAGGGCGGCATCTATAAATATGCATGTCTTTGCATATTTATAACCGCCATCCTTTCGAATTGTCCACGTTATCCATGGACAGCCCAAGTATGTGTAGATTGGGTTCGTTTTCCCATGCTCTGCTCCGGATCCGATGCAGAATTTCGTCAGTGCCTCCCTGTTGTTCTCCGGGTACACATCCTCTCTGTTTATTGCCGAGACGTGTATTAGGAGAACAGTGGGGAGGTGCTGCCGAAATTTTGCGTCGGATCCGGAGCAGAGCATGGGAAAACGAAGCCAATCTACACATACTCGGGTGGGATTAGGACCTATCTTTACCTATTAGCGTGTAGGTTGCATGGACGTAATAAAAATTGACAAACTTCATTAACTGATGAATATATATGATGAATTATATATATATTTCTTGGGTGTTTAGTAGGTAGGCAAGATGAGTGATCGTGCGTGGATGTACACCGGTCACACTAGCAGGAAGACATGAGCAATGAATGGTTAACAAAAACCAAGGGGTTTGTGAAAGCCGCATTTGCAAATGGCCAGAGAAAAACCTGGTGCCCCTGTGTTAGGTGCGACAACTTTTCTCAGAGAAAAGAGGATGAAATGGGTAAACACCTGCAGAAGTGGGGGTTTACGCCCGATTATATGGTGTGGAAATTTCATGGAGAGTCTGCCCAACGTACCAGAGCTGAGGTGGTTCGTCGTCGCACCGACGAGCATGGTACCGGGATCGAAGACATGGTGCAAGACTTTGATGACGCTCGGGATTCGGACGATGAGATGGAGGAATCTGCAAAGGCCTTCAATGAAATGTTGGAGTCTTCAAAACGTCCTCTCCACGAGCACACTGAGCTTTGTCAGCTGGATGCCATCGCACAAGTAATGGCTCTGAAGGCTCAATTCAACTTGGGCAGAGAATGCTATGACGCGATGATGACACTATTTGGACACTTTCTACCCAAAGGCCATGTAATGCCTGCAAACCTATACCAGTCGGACAAAATCCTTCGTGCACTTAAGATGCCCTATGAGAAGATAGATGCCTATGAGAAAGGATGTGCCTTATTTAGGCTTGAGTATGCGGACTTGAACTATTGTCCCATTTGCAACTCTTCCAGGTATGTTGTGGTAGACAACGTGATATGGGGTGTCCCGATCTTCTCAGTAAGCGGCGATGGTGATGATGACGGTGTAGGATAACTTGTATGTCGCCGATGAACTCTCCCTGGCTTGATCCCTGATGCCAATGCAAAAGGTCTCAACCCTTTGGATATTCACAACGTCACACACTTGCGCATGCAGCCGTCGACCACGAACGGTATAATTGCAATATACTAATTCCCAATGGAACAGCAGATCACACTTGACTTGCAGTATATAATCACCAGATCGATACGAATTGGTGATGAGGATTCAAGATGAATGCTTACAAGCAATCTCATGAACTAGGGTTTATCTTAAACGTGGTCTGCCTCTAACTAACCCTAAGGAAGAGTATTTATATCCTAAGATAGATCGAAGGGGTACACGGGCCGTCAGCCCCAAAGTCTGCGCGCAGGCAGCACGGTAGTACCGCTCACAGCAAGCGGTACTACCGCTAGAAGCGGTATTACCGCTCTGAGAATTCTAACTGCCACTTTAGTACCGCTTGGGTCGCTTTGATTCCAGAATAAAATTACTAAGCGGTACTTGGGCGGTAGTGCTGGGCCGGTAGTACCGCCTAAGCGGTACTACCGCTCAGACAGGCGGTACTGCCGCCTGAGAACTGCAGAATCCTCTTGCTCCCTTGTGCCATGCCTTCCTCCTTGCTCCCTTGTGCCATGCCTTCCTCTCCATTGTACCTAATGACACATACACACAAGGATTTAGGCAGTATAAAGCTCTCATTAAAATAAATAGCATTATCAACTAAGAGAGAATTCACCTGTTGATCTAGTAACTTAGCACGAGCTCTTGTAGTTGGTCCAATCCTGATTTCATCATTGGATGTCTTCTTTGCAGCAACAGGTTGTTCATCTTCAAGGGATGGAACCATAGTAGGGATGTCCTCATCATCCTCCCCCCCCTTCAAAAGGCGTCGACCCCGACGCTCCAAGGTCATCGACGTCACATGGGGACAAATCAGCAACGTTGAAACTGTTGCTAACGCCACCAAAGTCAGCAATAGGAATATCAATCGAGTAGGCATTGTCATTTATCTTGGCTAACACCTTGTAAGGACCAGCACCACGCGGCCGAAGTTTAGAACGTCGCAACTGTGGAAACCTGTCCTTGCGAAGATGCACCCATACCATATCGCCAGGCTGAAACAAAACTTTCTTTCGTGATTGGTTTCGTGCAGCAGCAATGTTCTTGCCTTGCTTCTCAATAGCCTCTCGTGTCTTCTCATGAATCTGCTTCACATAATCTGCTCTGTTTGATGCCTCCATATGAACCCTCTCAGGCAATGGAAGAGGTAGCAAATCTAGTGGTGTAATTGGTTTGAAGCCATACACCACCTCAAAAGGACAAAACTGGGTGGTAGTGTGCACAGCCCTGTTATAGGCGAACTCAACATGTGGCAAACACTCCTCCCACTCACGCAAATTTTTCTTGATCATAACTCGCAGCAATTGGGACAATGTTCGATTCACCACCTCTGTTTGACCATCAGTTTGTGGGTGACAGGTAGTACTGAACAGCAACTTCGTTCCTAGCTTTCCCCACAATGTCTTCCAGAAGTTGCTCATAAACTTCACGTCCCTGTCAGAAACAATTGTTTTTGGCACTCCATGCAAGCGTACAATGTCCCTGAAAAACAGGTTAGAAATATGCGACGCGTCGTCGCTTTTGTGGCATGCAATAAAATGTGCCATCTTAGAAAATCTATCCACTACCACAAATATAGAATCATGACCTCTTTTAGTGCGTGGCAAACCTAACACAAAATCCATACTTATATCTTTCCATGGTGTGGTAGGTGTAGGTAGTGGCGTATACAAACCGTGAGGCTTCAGTTTGGACTTGGACTTGTTACATGTAATGCAGCGCCGAACAAACCTGTCCACGTCGCGCCTCATCTTGGGCCAATAAAAGTGATCAGCCAGCATGAGCAACGTCTTCTCACGCCCAAAGTGACCCATCAATCCGCCTGCATGTGATTCCTGCAACAATAGCAAACGGACGGACGATTCTGGAACACAAAGTTTGTTAGCTCGAAACAAGTATCTATCATGGATGTGGTATTTCTCCCATGCATTTCGAAGCAAACATAAACGATATGGTCCAGCAAAATCATGATCAGTTGCATACAAATCACACAAACTCTCTAAACCAGGAATTTGAATATCGAGACGTGTCAAAAGCATGTTCTTCCTAGAGAGAGCATCAGCAACAATGTTATCTTTTCCCTTCTTATGCTTAATGATATATGGAAAAGACTCAATAAACTCAACCCATTTAGCTAAGCGTCGATGCAGATTGGATTGAGCTTTCAAATACTTCAATGCTTCATGATCAGAATGTATGATAAATTCTTTTGGCCACAAATAATGTTGCCAAACCTCAAGAACTCTAACAAGCGCATACAATTCTTTATCATAAACAGGATAATTCAGTCGAGCACCAGAAAGTTTCTCGCTAAAATAAGCAATAGGTCTACCTTCTTGCATCAACACACCACCAATACCGATACCACTAGCATCACATTCAACTTCAAATTGTTTGGAAAAATCTGGTAGTGCAAGTAATGGTGCAGAAGTAAGCAAACATTTCAGCTCGTCAAAAGCATTATCTTGGGCTGCGCCCCACACAAAAGGCACACCTTTCTTCGTTAATTCATTCAATGGTGCAGCAATAGTACTAAAGTCTTTCACAAAACGGCGATAGAAACCAGCAAGACCGTGAAAACTTCGTACTTGACTAACATTCATGGGAGTAGGCCAATCTTGAATTGCTTCAATCTTAGATGAATCTACGTCTACCCCATGCTTAGATACAACGTATCCCAGAAATATCACTTTATCTTTTGCAAATGTGCACTTCTCAAGATTAGCATACAATTTATTATCACGCAACACTTGCAAAACCTGTCTAATATGATCACAATGTTCAGATTCATTGCGCCTGTAAATAAGTATATCATCAAAATATACAACCACAAAACGACCAATAAACTTTCTCAAAACATGATTCATTAATCGCATGAAGGTACTTGGTGCATTAGTAAGACCAAAAGGCATAACTAACCACTCATATAAACCAAATTTAGTTTTGAAAGCAGTTTTCCATTCATCCCCTTCCTTCATCCGAATTTTATGGTAACCACTACGCAAATCAATCTTAGAGAAAATAGCAGCACCACTCAATTCATCTAGCATATCCTCTAAGCGTGGAATAGGATGACGATATCGAATAGTGATGTTGTTAATAGCTCTACAATCTACGCACATGCGCCATGTACCATCTTTCTTAGGCACCAAAATAACAGGAACAGCACAAGGACTAAGAGAAACACGAATATACCCTTTGTCTAGTAGCGCTTGCACTTGCCTCTGTATTTCCTTCGTTTCTTCGGGATTGGTCCTGTATGGCGCTCGGTTGGGGAGGGTGGCGCCGGGTATGAGATCAATTTGGTGCTCAATTCCACGCAATGGTGGCAGCCCCGATGGTACCTCCTCCGGAAACACATCGCCATATTCCTGCAAAACAGTAGACACACCAAGAGAAACAGATTGCGTATCATTAGAAACTAGAACCTCGCCTTTGTACATAAGCACAAGAGGCAGGGCTGTAGGATCCTCTCGAAATTCTTCCATGTCTTCTTTGGTGGCTAATATAAGCAAACTAGGCTCTCTCGCACTTTTCGTTATATTATCACTCACGGCTTTTACATTGTGCTCTCGTGCAGGTGGCTGTTCGATATTCACTTCTGTTTTCTGACGAGACTCATTGACAATTTGCTGTGGTGACATAGGCTGCAGATTGATTTTCCTGCCCTTGAACTCCAAGTGATAAGTATTGGCACGGCCATTGTGTTGCACATGGCGGTCATAGAGCCATGGCCGACCCAATAAAAGATGGCAAACTGTCATAGGTACCACATCAAATTCAATGGAATCCTTGTATGGTCCTATCTCAAAATTTACGCGCACCATATGATTCACCTTCATCTCACCATTGTCACTCAACCATTGTACGTAATATGGATTGGGGTGAGGGAAATATTTCAGATTCAGCTTGGCACATAACTCCTTGCTTGCAAGATTGTGGCAGCTACCTCCATCAATGATCACTTTGCAAGCTTTGTTGGGGCCAACTAGTGCTTTTGTTTGGAACAAATTGCAGCGCTGTGAATCAACATGTGGCTGCACACTAAGAGCACGCTGCGAGACAACAATAGTAGGTGCTGGAGAGGCGAAAGCATCTATGCCGTCGTCACGTGTGTACCCATCGTCATCTGAAGCATATGGATTAGCATCATCGCCAGTCTCATACTCATTGTCATCGTTTACAATCATCACTTTTCTATTGGGGCACTCTCTCTTGAAGTGTCCCTTGCCTCCACATGTATGACATAACATATCTCTATTACGGGCTGTAGACATATGGGAACTTGAGCTAGCAGTAGGAGCAGCAGGTTGCTTTGATTGTGGAACTGTGAAGGCTGGTTTGGTTGCAGAAGAAGAGGGGCGGCTGGCAGCGCCCTCAATAGGGGGCGGCGGTGTTCTGTTAGAGAACCGCCCAGCTGTAGTATAACGTCCTTTAATTTGAGCTTCTTCGGCCAACTGGGACTCAGCTTCTCTTGCATGATGGAGTAGCTCATTCATGGTATTGTATTGGTGATGCCGAACAATACCCTTAATGTTATATTTCAGCCCATGGAGAAAACGTTGCATAGTCATCTCAACAGATTCTCGCACTCGAGCACGCTGCATCAACATCTCCATCTCCATGTAATATGCATCAACCGCCAGGGAACCTTGCTTCAATTGTGTCAATTTATCATAAACTGTGCGCAAGTAATTAGTGGGAACAAAACGAGCTTTCATAACCGCCTTCATCTCACGCCATGTACGAACAGGAAGCTCATTGTCATCGCGACGGGTACTCACAACGCTATCCCACCAACGCAATGCATAGCCATCAAATTCAGAAGAAGCAAGATTGACCTTCCTATCTTCAGTATAATCATGCAAACGCCATAATTTCTCCATCTTAAGCTCCCAAGTGAGATACTCTTCGACATCAGTGGAGCCTTCAAATCTAGGAATCGTGAACTTGGGCTTGCCCAAAACATCATCCTCCGGAAGCGGTACACGCCGAGCACCAAGTGGTGGTGGTAGGCAACCATGCCCTTGAAAGCCACGCCCACGGCCATGATTGCCCACCATGTTGTCATTGTCATCATGGACACTATCAGCATCGTCATGGTCGTCATGTTGGCGTTGCTCAATCGCGACACGTAACCCATTGACTGAAGTTGTCAACTGCTGTATACTTGTTTGGAGAGCATTGACTTGTGTTTGCATAGCATTGACGGTAGTGTCAGTTGCGTCCACTTTCATTTGTATAACTTGAATATCAGCTTCAATTTTTTCAGCGGATCGATCAATAACCCCTGTCAAATGAACGCGGAGAGCTTCATGGTCCTTCCATGAAACACACTCGTCATCAGCCTTTTTCTGCAGCACATCAACATCACTAGAAGGCATGATTAGTAGGTTAGTGCAAAAATCAAAATCTGTGTGGTGGCACACTCACAACTCACTCAAAACTGACAAGAAAAGGAAATCTTACCGTTCCAAAGTGAATAGTAATGCTTACCCGTTCAGATGGATGACTAATGCACGGATGTGATGAAGTGAATACCCGGGTATGAGAACAATCACATGACAGAGCAGGATTATATGGTGGAGCTAGGTATGGTATCCTATCTACACCGAAGACAAGTCCTAGTGCTGATCGTGTGAGCCAACAACCAAGGAAAACACACACGGTGGAGAAAAATGTGGCAGAGCAACTAGCAAAACAGGATGTGTTGCAATGCACTCGAGAGACACTAGCAATGCTCAATGTAAACAGGCACAAGATTGCTCAATTCTACTAGTGCACAATCGCAAGAATCCAATAGTGCAATAGATAGCAACAACGTCCAGCCACTGTTTCTCTCTTTTCTTTCTTTCTCTCTGTTTTTTTTTCAACTGTCACGTGAACAGTACGTGAACAGTAAATTGCAAAGCGGCAACTGTTCTTGGATCACGTCCAGAAATTGCAAAGCACCAAAACCTATATGAGCAGCCTGTAGAGCGGAAACTAGTCTCGTGGGTAAGTTCCTAACACCTTTGTGTAGACAGGCTGTGGCTATGGATTGGAATTTCAAAATAGGATAGCTGATCGAAACAACAATCCAATCTACGATGCAATCTACGATGGAAACTAAAAATCAACGGCTTCGAAGGAAAAAGCTACGCAAAAAGAAAGACACAACGACCAGCAACTAAAACCAATCTACGATGCAATCTAGGCTATGGCAAAAACCCTAACCCGAATCTTTTTGTGAGGCTTTTTCTGGATAGGATGAAAAACACAACTAATCTACGGAGGATTTGGTGGATGCTTACTGAGGCAACGCTGGATATCTGATACCAAGATGATATGGGGTGTCCCGATCTTCTCAGTAAGCGGCGGTGGTGATGATGACGGTGTAGGATAACTTGTATGTCGCCGATGAACTCTCCCTCGCTTGATCCCTGATGCCAATGCAAAAGTTCTCAACCCTTTGGATATTCACAACGTCACACACTTGCGCACGCAGCCGTCGACCACGAACGGTATAATTGCAATATACTAATTCCCAATGGAACAGCAGATCACACTTGACTTGCAGTATATAATCACCAGATCGATACGAATTGGTGATGAGGATTCAAGATGAATGCTTACAAGCAATCTCATGAACTAGGGTTTATCTTAAACGTGGTCTGCCTCTAACTAACCCTAAGGAAGAGTATTTATATCCTAAGATAGATCGAAGGGGTACACGGGCCGTCAGCCCCAAAGTCTGCGCGCAGGCAGCACGGTAGTACCGCTCACAGCAAGCGGTACTACCGCTAGAAGCGGTATTACCGCTCTGAGAATTCTAACTGCCGGTTTAGTACCGCTTGGGTCGCTTTGATTCCAGAAGAAAATTGCTAAGCGATACTTGGGCGGTAGTGCTGGGCCGGTAGTACCGCCTAAGCGGTACTACCGCTCGGACAGGCGGTACTGCCGCCTGAGAACTGCAGAATCCTCTTGCTCCCTTGTGCCATGCCTTCCTCCTTGCTCCCTTGTGCCATGCCTTCCTCTCCATTGTACCTAATGACACATACACACAAGGATTTAGGCAGTATAAAGCTCTCATTAAAAGAAATAGCATTATCAACTAAGAGAGAATTCACCTGTTGTTCTAGTAACGTAGCACGAGCTCTTGTAGTTGGTCCAATCCTGATTTCATCATTGGACGTCTTCTTTGCAGCAACAGGTTGTTCATCTTCAAGGGATGGAACCATAGTAGGGATGTCCTCATCACAACGGTATGGGTGAGAAGAGGCAGACCAAAATCCCTGTTAATGTTTTTCGGTATCTGCCAATCGTACCAAGACTTCAACGTATTTTCATGGTCGAAGAGATGGCCAGACAGATGACATGGCACAAAACGGGCAAAAGAACCGAACTAGATGCAGATGGGAATCAGATGATGGTACACACATCGGATGGTTCTGCGTGGAAGCACTTCGATGCATTACATGAGCAAAAAGCGGCAGATCCAAGGCATCCTCGAGTCTGCATCGGCATGGATGGGTTCAATCCGTTTGGTATGATGGCAACCCAATATAGTTGTTGGCCTGTATTTGTCATTCCACTCAATCTCCCCCCGGACAGATTATGCAAAGAAAGAACATTTTCCTGACATTGATAATTCCAGGGCCCAACGATCCGGGGAAGAATATGAATGTGTACATGCAACCGCTTAAGGATTAATTGCAAGAAGCTTGGGATAATGGGTTCAAGACATACGACGCCGCTAACAAACGAAACTTCATAATGCGTGTCTGGTTCATGTACTCGATGCATGACTTGCCGGCGTATGCGCTATTCATTGGTTGGTGTATGCATGGAAGGTTCCCGTGCCCCACATGCAAGGCAGCTCTTCAGTTTCATTGGCTGCAGGCGGGTCGCAAGTATTCTTGCTTCGACTTGCATAGAAAGTTCTGAATCCTCGCCATAAGTTCAGAAAAGACAAGAAGAACTTCACCAAAGGTAGAGTTGTCAAAAACTCTGCACCACCTGCGTTGACTGGCCAACAGATCCTGGATCAGTTAAATGCTCTCGAGCCTGATCCAGAGCATCCAGGGTATTTCAAGGGGTATAATTCGGAACACGCCTGGACTCACAAGACATGCTTGTGGGATCTGCCTTACTTCAAAGACCTCCTTCTTCCACACAACATCGACGTGATGCACACTGAAAAGAATATTGGCGAGGCCCTTTTTGGTACATTGTTCGGCATAGATGGGAAGTCAAAGGATAATACTAAGGCTAGAGTCGATCTGCAGACTCTATGTGATAGACCGTTACAAAACATGCGACAACCGAAAGGAAAGCAGAACTGGACGAAGCCAAAGGCCTGGTTCAATCTTGGAAGGCAAGCTATGAGGGAAATTATCTTGTGGGTGAAAATGCAGTTGATGTTCCCCGATGGGTATGCAGCGAATCTAAAGAGGGTAGCGAGTCTTGAAAAATTGAAAATATTTGGTCTCAAGAGTCATGATTGGCACATATGGCTTGAGCGGGTAATTCCGGTGATGTTGCGTGGCTTTATCCCTGACGATGAATGGCTAGTACTGGCAGAGCTGAGCTATTTCTTCCGTGTTCTTTGTGCGAAAGAACTATCGCCTGCCGTGATAGATGACATGGAAAAGTTGGCACCGGAGTTGCTCTGCAAGTTAGAGAAGATCTTTCCACCGGGCTTCTTTAATCCAATGCAGCATTTGATTTTACATCTCCCGACCGAGGCAAGATTGGGGGGGCCCATGCAAAATCGTTGGTGCTATGTAACTGAGAGGATGCAGAAGACGCTTCGAGCAAAATGTAAAAATAAACATAGAATTGAAGCATCGATGGCCGAGGCATTCATTACTGAGGAGGCGGCAAACTTCGTGACAGCACACTACGAAGCCAAAAATCGTCATTTGCATAATCCGAAGCCTCGGTACAATGGTGACCCTAAAAAAGGTGGATCCAACCTCAGCCTATTCAAAGGGAAGCTCGCACCAGCCGGTGCTTTGAATGCAATGATGTTGGATGTCGAAGAATGGCGGACCATTTCGTTGTATATCTTCAACAACCTAACAGAAGTGCGGCCGTACATCGAGTAAGTTCTCGGTACATTGTTTCGCAACTTCTAATTCCTTTGAACTGCTCTTATTCCAGGATATTTGATACAGTCGATACGTCGCCAAATTCTCGGATGGAGCGGTGATCCAAAAGGATTCCATCGAAGAGTATGAGCTTCTGGCAAAGCATGGAGGCGGCTATCCCGGTTTCATCTCTAGGTTCAAACAAACGGTAATTACCATTAATAGATCATTTCATTTCTTGGTCTAATTTGCGGCTAATGCAACAATCCTTTCGTATTAAACTTTTGTAGGCTAATTCAGAGTGTATGGATGCCGAATTGAGACAAGCTGCTAATGGTTTTGACTATAAGGTCCGTTCATTTGAGAAATACGACATCAACGGGTATCGCTTTCGTACCTTCGGCAAAGAGCTATCTATGGCCGACCAAAAATCTACAAATTGTGGTGTCTCTGCTATCGACGAAGGAGGTACCGAGTATTATGGAAGAGTTGAAGCAATTTATGAACTTCTATTCTATGGTGAAAACCCACCGAACGTCGTAGTCTTCAAATGTTATTGGTTCCAGCCGAAGGAGACTAGAAGGACTCATGAACATATAGGGCTAGTCGAAATCAAACAAAGCACCCATTTAGATGTTCCCGATGTCTATATTACGGCTCAACAGGCGACCCAAGTTTTCTATCTACCGTGGGCCTGCCAAACTAATGCAAATCTGAATGGTTGGGATGTCGTTTATGAAGTGCCGCCACATGTTAGACCACCTCCCCCCAATGAAGAGGATTATGAACCTCACATTAACCCAGACACATATGAAGGAGAATTCTTCCAAGAAACACGTCTTTCCAAAAAACGTTTCAAGAACCACTCTACTTCACCCCAGAACATGGAAGTAGACAGCGACAGTGAATCTGACTTCACCCCTGAGACGGAACAAGAAGAGCCGGAACAAGAAGAGGTTACTGCTGCGGATGACCTGTCAATGCTTGACCGATTACAGAAAGGCCTTCCACATGTTGATGCCGCTGAACCCGATGAGCACGTCATTCATGACGACACGCGTCATAGTGATGATGATGATGCATCTATTGATCCCGAAGCATATATAGACGATCCAGACTATTAGTTTGTATGCATCCCAACTTAAATTATATACATATTATTATTCATGTCATGTATTCAATTTTTTATGCTGTACTAATTTCGTTTACTCTTTGTCATGGCAGGTGTTGAAAGATGGTGGGCGCGGGTCCAGAGCGCTCCGCGGGTACTTCGTCGGCGGCCCGCGGGAGGGGTATTTCCATTCCACCCGTACTTCCATCCCATAATCCAATTTGAATGGTCATTAGTTACTAGTCTTAACATTTGAGTGTCATCATTCTAACGAGACATTGCAAATGATCTTTGGTGCAGCATAACTCCCGAGCCGCATCGCACACCCCTTCTCCAGGGCAACCTTCTCCAGGTGATCGCGACTGCCAGAGCAACCCCGGTGCTTGACCTCTGTGATGACGACAACGGTAAGTTTTCTCTAATGTTTTTCTTAACAAATTGTTGGGGAACGTTGCATGGGAAACAAAAATTTTCCTACGCACACACAAGATCTATCCATGGTGATGAGCATCTACGAGAGGGAGAGTGAATCTACATACCCTTGTAGATCGCTAAGCGGAAGCGTTAAGAAACGCGGTTGATGTAGTCGAACGTCTCCGCGATCCAAATCGCAAGTCGTCCCTCGATCCGATCACGAACTAGCGCCGAACGGACGGCACCTCCGCGTTCAACACACGTACGGCTTGATGACGCCTTCACCTCCTCGATCCAGCGAGCGATGGTGAAGTAGTGAATGAGTTCCGGCAGCACGACGGCGTGGTGATGGTGGTGAGGAACAATCTCTGCAGGGCTTCGCCAAGCACTACGGAGATTATGACGGGAGGAACTAGAGGGTTAGGGTTGCCGACACACGGCTTGGGAAATCTTGATGTGTCCCGTGTGCTAGCCTTGCCCCTCTATTTATATGTTGAGCCCTAGGGTCTAAACTTGGAGAGAAAGCCTCCACAAGGTCGGTTTTGCCCGCACAAGGTCGGTTTGGCCCGCACAGAAAGAGTCAAACTCGGATTCCAGCAGTACCGCGTACAAGCGGTAGTACCGCTCACGAGCGGTAGTACCGCTTGAGCGGTAGTACCACTTTACACAAGCGGTAGTACCGCTTATGCGGTAGTACCGCTTCACACAATCGGTAGTACCGCTTACGCGGTAGTACTGCCTTACCAGCGGTAGTACCGCTTAAGGCAGCAACAAAACTTCCTTTTGCACTTTCCAATACCTCGTGGGCTTTACCCCTTTGGCCCATATAAAGTGTTGCTGCACCCGAACACTTCGGTAAACACCCGGAACCCCTTCCGGTGAATTCCGGAACCCTTCCGGAGATCAAAACACTATTATCACATATATCAATCTTTACCTCCGGACTCTTCCGGAGATCCTTTTCATGTCCGGGATCTTATCCGGGACTCCGAACAACCTTCGGTCACCAACACAATAACTCAACTATACTAATCGTCACCAAACGTTAAGTGTGTAGACCCTGCGGGTTCGAGAACTATGTAGACATGACCGAGACACCTCTACGGCCAATAACCAATAGCGGGACCTGGATGCCCATATTGGTTCCTACATATTCTACGAAGATCTTTATCGGTCGAACCTCTATGTCAAGGATTCAGTTAATCCCGTATGCTGTTCCCTTTGTTCTTCGGTATGTTACTTGCCCGAGATTCGATCGTCGGTATCTCTATACCTAGTTCAATCTCGTTACCGGCAAGTCTCTTTACTCGTTCCGTAATACAAGATCTCGTGGCTAACACTTTAGTCACATTGCTTGCAAGGCTCAATGTGATGTTGTATTACCGAGTGGGCCCTGAGATACCTCTCCGTCACACGGAGTAACAAACCCCAGTCTTGATCCATGCCAACCCAACAAACACCCTCGGAGATACCTGTAGAGCATCTTTATAGTCACCCAGTTATGTTGCGACGTTTGATACACACAAGGTACTCCTCCGATGTCAGGGAGTTGCATGATCTCATGGTCATAGGAACAGATACTTGATATGCAGAAAACAATAGCAATAAACTGACACGATCATATGCTATGTTTATAGTTTGGGTCTTGTCCATCACATCATTCTCCTAATGATGTGATCCTGTTATCAAATGACATCTTATGTCCATGGCTAGGAAACCTTCATCATCTTTTGATCAACGAGCTAGTCAACTAGAGGCTTACTAGGGACACAGTGTTGTCTATGTACCCACACATGTATTTGAGTTTCCAATCAATACAATTATAGCATGGATAATAAACGATTATCATGAACAAGGAAATATAATAATAACTAATTTATTATTGCCTCTAGGGCATATTTCCAATAGTCTCCCACTTGCACTAGAGTCAATAATCTAGTTCACATCACTATGTGATTTACATTGTAATGAATCGAACACCCATGCAGTTCTGGTGTTGTTCATGTTTATCCCTTGGAAGAGGTTTAGTCATCGGATCTGCAACATTTAGATCCGTGTGTACTTTGCAAATATTTATGTCGTCCTCCTTGATGTAATCGCGGATGGAATTGAAACGTCGCTTTATGTGTCTGGTCCTCTTGTGAAATCTTGGTTCCTTGGCTAGAGCAATGGCACCAGTATTATCACAAAACAGAGTCATTAGGTTAAGCGCACTAGGCACTACTCCAAGATCTGTCATGAACTCCTTCATCCAGACACCTTCCTTCGCTGCCTCCGAGGCAGCGATGTACTCCGCTTCGCATGTAGAATCAGCTACCACGCTTTGCTTGGAACTGCACCAGCTAACCGCACCCCCATTAAGAATAAATACGTATCCGGTTTGTGACTTAGAGTCATCCGGACCAGTGTCAAAGCTTGCATCGATGTAACCCTTTACGACGAGCTCTTGATCACCTCCATAAACGAGAAACATGTCCTTAGTCCTTTTCAGGTACTTTAGGATATTCTTGACCGCCTTCCAGTGTTCCATTCCTGGATCACTTTGAAACCTTCCGACCATACTTATGGCAAGGCTGACATCGGGTCTTGTGCACAGCATTGCATACATGATAGAGCCTATGGCTGAAGCATAGGGGATGACACTCATCTTTTCTCTATCTTCTGCAGTCACTGAGCATTGAGTCTTTACTCAACTTCACACCTTGCAATACAGGCAAGAACCCCTTCTTGGACTGATCCATTTTGAACTTCTTCAAAACTTTGTCAAGGTATGTGCTTTGTGAAAGTCCTATTAAGCGTCTCGATCTATCTCTATAGATCTTGATGCCTAATATGAAAGCAGCTTCTCC
The DNA here is from genome assembly GCA_039707655.1 of Elymus sibiricus. Taxonomy (NCBI): domain Eukaryota; kingdom Viridiplantae; phylum Streptophyta; class Magnoliopsida; order Poales; family Poaceae; genus Elymus; species Elymus sibiricus. The sequence goes on along the minus strand of CM077666.1, from coordinate 196,086,661 downwards.
TAGGTCCTTCATTGAAAAACTCTTGTTCAAATATTCCTTCACGCTTTCCAACATTTCTATATTGTTTCCAATCAGTAATATGTCATCCACATATAATATTAGAAACGCTATAGAGCTCCTACTCACTTTCTTGTAAATACAAGCTTCTCCGTAAACTTGTATAAACTCGAACGCTTTGATCACCTCATCAAAGCGAAGATTCCAACTCCGAGATGCTTGCACCAGTCCATAAATGGATCGCTGGAGTTTGCAAACTTTGTCAGCATTCTCTGGATCGACAAAACCTTCTGGTTGCATCATATACAACTCTTCCTTAAGGAAACCGTTAAGGAACGCTGTTTTGACATCCATCTGCCAAATTTCATAATCGAAAAAGGCAGCTATTGCTAACATGATTCTGACGGACTTAAGCATCGCTACGGGTGAGAAGGTCTCATCGTAGTCAACTCCTTGAACTTGTGAAAAACCCTTTGCCACAAGTCGAGCTTTATAGACGGTGACATTACCGTCCGCGTCCGTCTTCCTCTTAAAGATCCATTTGTTCTGAATGGCGTTACGCCCTTCAGGTAATACTTCCAAAGTCCACACTTTGTTTTCATACATGGATCCCATCTTGGATTTCATGGCCTCGAACCACTTCTCGGAATCCGGGCCCATCATCGCTTCTCCATAGCTCGTAGGTTCATCATTGTCCAACAACATGACCTCTAAGACAAGGTTGCCGTACCACTCAGGAGCAGTACACGTCCTTGTCGACCTATGAGGTTCGATAGCAACTTGATCCAAAGCTTCATGATCATCATCATTAACTTCCTCTTCAGCTGATGTAGGCTCTACAGAAACATCTTTCTGCGCTGCGCTACTTTCAGGTTGAAGTAAAGGTTCAACAACCTCATCAAGTTCTATCTTCCTCCCACTCAATTCTTTCGAGAGAAACTCTTTCTCAAGAAACGTTCTGTTTTTAGCGACAAACATTTTGCCTTCGGATCTGAGGTAGAAGGTATACCCAACTGTCTCTTTTGGGTATCCTATGAAGACGCATTTCTCCGCTTTGGGTTCCAGCTTTCAGGCTGAAGCTTTTTGACATAAGCATCACATCCCCAAACTTTAAGAAACGACAACTTTGGCTTCTTGCCAAACCAAAGTTCATATGGCGTTGTCTCAACGGATTTCGATGGTGCCCTATTTAAAGTGAATGCAGCGGAGTCTAATGCATAACCCCAAAACGATAGTGGCAAATCGGCAAGAGACATCATAGATCGCACCATATCCAATAAGGTTCGATTACGACGTTCGGACACACCATTACGCAGTGGTGTTTCAGGCGGTGTCAGTTGTGAAACAATTCCACATTGTCTTAAGTGACTGCCAAACTCATAACTCAGATATTCTCCTCCTCGATCAGATCGTAGAATTTAATCTTCTTGTTACGATGATTCTCAACTTCACTCTGAAATTGTTTGAACTTTTCAAATGTTTCAGACTTGTGTTTTATTAAGTAAATATACCCATATCTACTTAAGTCATCAGTGAAGGTGAGAAAGTATCGATAACCACCGCGCGCCTCAATGCTCATCGGACCGCACACATCAGTATGTATGATTTCCAATAAGTCACTTGCCCGTTCCATTGTTCCAGAGAACGGCGTTTTAGTCATCTTGCCCATGAGGCATGGCTCGCATGTGTCAAGTGATTCAAAATCAAGTGACTCCAAAAGTCCATCAGCATGGAGCTTCCTTATGCGTTTTACGCCAATATGACCTAAACGGCAGTGCCACAAGAAAGTGGTATTATCATTATCAATTCTACATCTTTTGGCGTCAATGTTATGAACATGTGTATTATTACTATCGAGATTCAATAAGAATAAACCCCTCACTTCGGGTGCATGACCATAAAAGATATTACTCATATAAATAGAACAACAATTATTCTCTGATTTAAATGAGTAACCATCTCGCAATAAACAAGATCCAGATATAATGTTCATGCTTAACGCAGGCACCAAATAACATTTATTTAGGTTCATCACTAATCCCGATGGTAATCGAAGAGCGAGCGTGCCGACGGCGATCACATCAACCTTGGAACCATTTCCCACGCGCATCGTCACTTCGTCCTTTGCAAGCCTCCGTCTATTCCGCAGTTCCTGTTTTGAGTTGCAAATATGAGCAATCGCACCGGTATCAAATACTCAGGCACTACAACGAGAGTTGGTAAGGTACACATCAATAACATGTATATCATATATACCTTGTTTGTTGTTGGCCGCCTTCTTGTCAGCCAAATACTTGGGGCAGTTCCACTTCCAGTGTCCAGTTCCTTGCAATGAAAGCACACAGTTTCTGGTTTGGGTCCAGCCTTGAGTTTCTTCACGGGAGGAGCAACTGCTTTGCCACTCTTCTTGGAGTTACCCTTCTTACCCTTGCCATTTTTCTTGAAACTAGTGGTTTTATTGACCATCAACACTTGATGCTCCTTCTGAATTTCAGACTCAGCGGCTTTCAGCATCTCAAATAGCTCGGCGACTGACTTGTTCATCCCGTGCATGTTATAGTTCAACACGAAGCTCTTGTAGCTAGGTGGCAATGATTGAAGAACTCTGTCAATGATAGCCTCTGGCGGAAGGGGCATCCCCAATTCAGCCAGACGGGTGGAGTACCCAGACATTCTGAGTATGTGATCACTGATAGACCCGTTCTCCTCCATCTTGCAAGCATAGAACTTATCGGAGATCTCATACCTCTCGATCCGGGCATTCTTTCTGAAAGATAAACTTCAACTCCTGGAACATCTCATATGCTCCATGACGTTCAAAACGTCTTTGAAGTCCCGGTTCTAAGCCATACAATATTGCACATTGAACTATTGAGTAATCTTCAGAACGAGCCTGCCAGGCGTTCACAACGTCTAGAGACTCAACTGGAGCGGGTGGATCACCAAGCGGTGCATCAAGGACATAAGCCTTCTGGGAAGCCGTAAGGATAATCCTTAGATTACGGGCCCAGTCCACAAAGTTACTTCCATCATCTTTCAACTTAGCTTTCTCTAGGAACGCATTAAAATTCAGGGGTGCTACTGCGCGAGCCATGATCTACAACATAAATATAGCAAAGACAACTTAGACTATTGTTCAAGATAATGAGTTTAGTTAATCATATTACTTAAAAACTCCCACTCAAATTGACATCCCTCCGGTCATTCGAGTGTAACATGATCCAAATCCACCAACTCAAGTCCGATCATCACGTGAGTTGAGGTGGTTTCAATGGTGAACATCTTCATGTTGATCATATCTACTATATGACTCATGTTCGACCTTTCGGTCTCTTGTGTTCCGAGGCCATGTCTGTACATGCTAGGCTCGTCAAGTTTAACCCGAGTGTTCCGCACGTGCAACATGGCTTACACCCGTTGTATGTGAACGTAGAGTCTATCACACCCGATCATCACGGCGTGTCTCGAAACGACGAACTTTCGCAACGGTGCACACTCGGGGAGAACACAATTTATCTTGAAATTTAAGTGAGGGATCACCTTATAATGCTACCGTCGTCCTAAGCAAAACAAGATGCATAAAAGGATTAACATCACATGCAAATCATAAGTGACATGATATGGCCATGAACTTGTGCTTTTGATCTCCATCTCCAAAGCACCGGCATGATCTCCATCGTCACCGGCATGACACCATGATCTCCATCAACGTGTTGCCATGAGGTTGTCGCGCCAACTGTTGCTTCCACGACTATTGCTAACTCATAGCGATAAAGTAAAGCAAAATGGCGAAAATAATTAAAGACAACTCTATGGCTCCTGCCAGTTACCGTACTCATCGACATGCAAGTCGTGATATTCTATACAACACATGATCATCTCATACATCACATATATCTCATCATGTAATTGGCCATATCACATCACAACATACCCTGCAAAAACAAGTTAGACGTCCTCTAATTGTTGTTGCAAGTTTTACGTGGCTGCTACGGGTATCTAGCAAGAACGATTCTTACCTACGCAAAACCACAACGTGGTGTAGTGATTGCTTTTTGATCTTCTAAAAGAACCCTCTTCATTGAAATCGATTCAACTAAAGTGAGAGAGACAGACACCCGCCAGTCACCTTTATGCAACGAGTGCACGTAGCGCTGAAACCTGTCTCGCGTAAGCGCACGCGTAATGTAGGTCCGGGCCGCTTCATCTCACAATACCGCCGAATCAAGTATCAACTAGTAACGGCAAGCAATATGTATACACCCACGCCCACAACTCGTTTGTGTTCTACTCGAGATCTCATCTATACATAGACCTAGCTCTGATACCACTGTTGGGGAATGTTGCATGGGAAACACAAATTTTCCTACGCACACACAAGATCTATCCATGGTGATGAGCATCTACGAGAGGGAGAGTGAATCTACATACCCTTGTAGATCGCTAAGCGGAAGCGTTAAGAAACGCGGTTGATGTAGTCGAACGTCTCCGCGATCCAAATCGCAAGTCGTCCCTCGATCCGATCATGAACTAGCGCCGAACGGACGGCACCTTCGCGTTCAACACACGTACGGCTTGATGACGCCTTCACCTCCTCAATCCAGCGAGCGATGGTGAAGTAGTGGATGAGTTCCGGCAGCACGACGGCGTGGTGATGGTGGTGAGGAACAATCTCGGCAGGGCTTCGCCAAGCACTACGGAGATTATGACGAGAGGAACTAGAGGGTTAGGGTTGCCGACACACGGCTTGGGAAATCTTGATGTGTCCCGTGTGCTAGCCCTGCCCCTCTATTTATATGTTGAGCCCTGGGGTCTAAACTTGGAGAGAAAGCCTCCACAAGGTCGGTTTTGCCCGCACAAGGTCGGTTTGGCCCGCACGGAAAGAGTCAAACTCGGATTCCAGTAGTACCGCGTACAAGCGGTAGTACCGCTCACGAGCGGTAGTACCGCTTGAGCGGTAGTACCACTTTACACAAGCGGTAGTACCGCTTATGCGGTAGTACCGCTTCACACAATCGGTAGTACCGCTTACGCGGTAGTACTGCCTTACCAGCGGTAGTACCGCTTAAGGCAGCAACAAAACTTCCTTTTGCACTTTCCAATACCTCGTGGGCTTTACCCCTTTGGCCCATATAAAGTGTTGCTGCACCCGAACACTTCGGTAAACACCCGGAACCCCTTCCGGTGAATTCCGGAACCCTTCCGGAGATCAAAACACTATTATCACATATATCAATCTTTACCTCCGGACTCTTCCGGAGATCCTTGTCATGTCCGGGATCTTATCCGGGACTCCGAACAACCTTCGGTCACCAACACAATAACTCAACTATACTAATCGTCACCAAACGTTAAGTGTGTAGACCCTGCGGGTTCGAGAACTATGTAGACATGACCGAGACACCTCTACGGCCAATAACCAATAGCGGGACCTGGATGCCCATATTGGTTCCTACATATTCTACGAAGATCTTTATCGGTCGAACCTCTATGTCAAGGATTCAGTTAATCCCGTATGCTGTTCCCTTTGTTCTTCGGTATGTTACTTGCCCGAGATTCGATCGTCGGTATCTCTATACCTAGTTCAATCTCGTTACCGGCAAGTCTCTTTACTCGTTCCGTAATACAAGATCTCGTGGCTAACACTTTAGTCACATTGCTTGCAAGGCTCATTGTGATGTTGTATTACCGAGTGGGCCCTGAGATACCTCTCCGTCACACGGAGTAACAAATCCCAGTCTTGATCCATGCCAACCCAACAGACACCCTCAGAGATACCTGTAGAGCATCTTTATAGTCACCCAGTTACGTTGCGACGTTTGATACACACAAGGTACTCCTCCGATGTCAGGGAGTTGCATGATCTCATGGTCATAGGAACAGATACTTGACATGCAGAAAACAATAGCAATAAACTGACACGATCATATGCTATGTTTATAGTTTGGGTCTTGTCCATCACATCATTCTCCTAATGATGTGATCCCTTTATCAAATGACATCTTATGTCCATGGCTAGGAAACCATCATCATCTTTTGATCAATGAGCTAGTCAACTAGAGGCTTACTAGGGACACAGTGTTGTCTATGTACCCACACATGTATTTGAGTTTCCAATCAATACTATTATAGCATGGATAATAAACGATTATCATGAACAAGGAAATATAATAATAACTAATTTATTATTGCCTCTAGGGCATATTTCCAACACAAATGCATACTTAGCTTCGTACATGCTAGTTAGCCCTAATATGCCACATATTTAGCTTATTTTCCCCAAAAAAGACATACTTAGCTAATTATCCTCCAAAATTACATAAATAGCTTATTTAGTTCATTTATGACATAATTAGCTTAGTTAGGTCAAAAATGGCATAATAATAACCTTGGTTAGCTCATAAATGTCATATACTTACCTTATTTTCCTCCAAAATTGACATAATAAGCTTAGTTAGCTCTAAAATGGCATAATTACCTAAGTTAGCTCTAAAATGACACAAATAAGGAATAAGAAGAATAAAAACAAGGAAGAGGAGAAAAAGAAAGAATAGAAGAAGAAAGAGAAGAAAAAGAAGTAATAAAAGAAGAAGAATGAGAAGGAAAAGGATAAAAAGATAGAAGAGAAGAAAGATGAGAAACAGAGAGAGAAGAAGAAAATATATTCTTATTCTTCCTTTTTCTCTTCTTTCTTTTTCTCCATCTTATATTCCTTCTTATTCTTCTTCTTCTTCTTCTTCTTCTTCTTCTTCTCTTTCTTCTTCTTCTTCTTCTTCTTCTTCTTCTTCTTCTTCTTCTAACTTTCTTACTCCCATTTTTGCTTAACAAATGCATACTTAGCTTCCTACGTGCTTGTTAGCCCTATTGTGCCACATACTTAGCTTATTTTCCCCGAAAAAGACATACTTAGCTAATTATCCTCCAAAATGAGATCATTAGCTTATTTAGTTCATTTATGACATAATTAGCTTATTCATTTCAAAAATGGCATAATAACCTTGGTTAGCTCATAAATGTCATATACTTAGCTTATTTTCCTCCAAAATGACATAATTACCTAAGTTAGCTCTAAAATGACCTATACTTACCTAAGTTAGCTAAAAAATGGCATAATTACATAGGTTAGCACAAAAATGACCTATACTTACCTTATTTTCCTCCAAATTGACATAATAAGCTTAGTTAGCTCAAAAATGGCATAATTACCTAAGTTAGCTCTAAAATGACACAAATAAGGAATAAGAAGAAGAAAGACAAGGAAGATGAGAAAAAGAAAGAATAGAAGAAGAAAGAGAAGAAAAAAAAGAGTAAAAGAAGAAGAATGAGAAGGAAAAGGATAAAAAGATAGAAGAGAAGAAGAAAGATGAGAAAAGGAGAGAAGAAGAAGAACAAAATATATTCTTATTCTTCCTTTTTCTCTTCATTCTTTTTCTCCATCTTCTACTCCTTTTTCTTATTCTTATTCTTCTTCTTCTTCTAGTCTTCTTCTTCTTCTTCTTCTTCTTCTTCTTTTTCTTCTTCTTCTTCTAGTCTTCTTCTAACTTTCTTACTCCCATTTTTGCAGGTTTGATTCACTTCATGGAAGCAGGCATTGATGGACTGCTAGTGTTTAGTTTTTGTTTTGATTTGTATTGATGAACAATGTGAAACTATGTATGTATATATGGATGAACTCCGTGAAACTATGTATGTATTGGATCTTTTAATACCCTATGTGTTCTCTTGCATTCGATGGACTGCTAGATGTTGGATACATGGGCTATGCTTGAGGTTGAAACTATATATATCATATATGTCTTTTGAAAATGCAGGGATATAACAGAAAACAGACAAAACAGTAACAATACAGGCACTTTGCCGTCTGCCAGCAGACGGCAAAGACCTTTGCCGTCGGTAGGCGGACGACAAAGGTGCCACGTGGCAGCAACCTGTTCAATCTGGGAGCATCAGGTCTGACCATTTGGTCATCTGCCGTCCGCCAGCAGACGGCAAAGACCAGCCTGGCAGACGGCAAAGTCTAAGGGCCAGTTCTTTTGCTAGCTTCTAGAATAAGCTGGAATAAGCTACCCCCTACCCAGCTTATTCTAGAAGCCCAACCAAATTTATTTTTTTAGAAGCCTACTAATTAAGAATTGACTAGTAGGCTTCTAAAAAAATATTTTTGGTTAGGCTTCTAGAATAAGCTGGGTAGGGGGCAGCTTATTCTGGAAGTCCAAAAAAGCCATCAAAAGAAGTGGCCCTAAGCAGAAGTGACGGTTAGCCACGGGTCTGCTGACGTCATATGGCTGACGGCAAAGTTTGATGTCCGCCGGCAGACGGCAAAGTCTGCCGTTAGCCACCTAACGGGGCTAACCGCTATTCTTTGCCGTCCATGATCTTTGCCGTCAGCTTGGCCAGGAAAGCGGACGGCAAACTTCTTTGCCGTCAGCTGTTTTTACGCAGACGGCAAACAATGTCATTACCATGACTTTCAGTGCCGGCAGTGTTTGCCGTCCATGGCAGACGGCAAAGACGTTTACCGTCAGTGTCCTGGTCCTTTGCCGTCTACTATGGCAGACGGCAAATTAGCCGATTCCTGTAGTGATAGACTTCGTTCACCGGCAATCCACAATGACTCTTGGATGCTCAGAACGTGACGCCTAATCGGCTGGAAGATCACAGTCTTCAAGTGTAATAAGTCTTCGGTTCACTCGGAACAGAATTTCTTCAGTGATGCTCAATCACTTTGGGCTCTGGGTGTTTTGGGTTTTGTCCTCGCAAGGATTCTCTCTCAAAGGCTTCGAGGTGGGTTGCTCTCAAACGACAAAAGCCGTACACTAACTCGGAGCAGCCGCCAATTTATGGTGGTAGGGGGTGGCTATTTATAGCTAGGAGGCAACCCGACATGATATGTCCGAAATGACCTTGGGTAATAGGGAAGCTGACACGTGTCCAATGGTCGGATCCCAACACACGCGGCAACTTTACTTGGGCTCCAAGTAAAGCTGACTCAACTAACTCTGGAAGAGGTTTTCTCTCATTTGTCTTCGCTCGAAGACATAGGATTTGGGTTGAGCATCATGTCAGTTTCTGACTTTGTTTACCTCGACCCCACTTAACAGTACGGTGGTTTCTATGACTCAAGAAAGAAGAAAATGAAACTACCAAAAGACTAAGTCTTCACGTTCCATTGGCTTCAAGTGAATGTCTTCGTGAGTCATTATCTTCAACATGAATGTCTTCGTGAACCACCATTGTCTTCAATGTCTTCATACATTTTTAGGGGTCATCTTCGAAGGGTAAACCGAATCAATAGGGACTTCTACCTGTGTTCTCCTGTGAATCTCACAAACACATTAGTCCCTTCAACAAAGTTTGTCTTCAATACTCCAAAACCAACAAGGGTTGGCACTAGATGCACTTACACAGGCGCTGGTGGTTGATCCGGCTGTTAGTGGCGTCCGATTGCGCAAAGTCCTCATGGACGGCGGCAGCGGACTGAATATCCTTTACGCCGACACTTTGAAGGCAATGGGCATCCCGATATCCTGACTGAGCAAGATCAACATGCAGTTCCAGAGGGTAATCCCTGGAAAGAAAGCAGAGTCACTCGGACAGATAGCCCTGGGCGTCGTGTTCGGCGACGAGAAAAATTTCAGGAAAGAAAAGCTGGCCTTTGAGGTAGTAGACCTTCATCGGATCCCAACAAACACACCGCAAAAGAAGATTACATCGGATCGATCTCCGAAGAGAACATTGTATTGATGATCAAAGAGAGAGAAATCCATCTAGCTAATCACTATGGACCCGTAGGTCTGTGGTGGACTACTCACATATCATCGGAGGTGCAGCAAGGTTGATGTAGAAGACCTCCGTGATCGATTCCCCCTCCGGCAGAGTACCGGAAAAGGCCTCCAGATGGGATCGTGGAAGTACAGAGACTTGCGGCGGCGGAAAAATTGTTTCGGGTGGCTCTCTGGGGGTTTTGGAATATTTTAGAATTTATAGCACTAGAATTAGGTCAAACGGAGCCACGAGGAGCCCACAAGACATCAGGGCGTGCCCTGTTGTCTTGCTGTCTCCTCGTAGGTCTTCTGGTCCACCCCCGAAGCTTCTAGGGTCTCTTATGTCTAGAAAAAAATCATCAAAAAGTTTCATAGCGTTTGGACTCCGTTTGTTATAGATTTTCTATAAAACGAAAAACAAGCAGAAAACAACAACTCGCACTGGACACTGAGTTAATAGGTTAGTCCCCAAAAATGATATAAAATTGCATAAAAAGTATCTAAGAATGATAATATAATAGCATGAAACAATCAAAAATTATAGATACGTCGGAGACGTATCAGTGACCATCTGTTACCTGTTAGTTTCCTAAATTATGATGCCATGGTTCGCCACCAGTTTCTCATGAGAGAACATCCACCATATTGGTATAGGCTAATATTTAACAAAAAGCATGTTGTCCATGTTACTTTGCCTGCCCCCTCTTTGTTTAACTTTCAGGACAAACAAATATATTATATACACATGGAGGAGGCTGAGGCATATAGGGCAGCCGAGGAGGCCACTCGTCGGCGCAAGGCCGCTCACCAGGCAGTGGCCGCTGCACTGGAGTATGACCCGAACTATCGCTATTATTTCGAGTAGTGGCCGTAGATCAAGTTAGGCTAAAAGCCTAAGCTTGGGGGAGTACATATTCTCACCGACATTATATTCATGCATCACACTTTCATTCCATTTGTCGGTGGTCATCATTTCCTTTGTGTATTCATCTTTGCTTTCGTTTGTTTCTTTTGTGTGTTCGAAAAACTTTTAAAAATCCAAAAATATTTCTCGCTTCTTTTCGGTTTTTCTTTCTTGTTTAGTTAGTTCGTAGTATTAAAAGAAAACCCAAAAAGATTTCTCGTTTCTTCTTTTGTTGTTTGTTGGGAGCTCTTCGGTGTAAATAGTTTTCCTCACTTTTGTTTTCTTTCTTTTATTTGCTTTCTTCAGAAAACTAAAAAACCCCAAAAATATTTTAGTGTGTTTCTCTGAATTTCTTTTCTTTCCTTTGAGTCGTCGTAAGGAGAAGGCCTATTAAGAATTGTTGAGTGGCTCTTATATGCTTTAATGTTGATCTAATGAAAGGGCCAATATTTCCTTGTCTTCTCCTTTGAATAAATTGTTTGCTGATTTCAGCTTTGTCCACAACACCCTTGCACTATTAGTATTTTCACCTCATTCGGTCGTGCAAGTGAAAGGCAATAATGATGATGATTTGATGAAGTGACCGTGCTGAAGAAAAGCTGGTATGAACTCCTCTTGTTTCTGTTTTTGTAAATATGTTTAACTCAGTAGTCCTGATTCAGCATATCATGAGTGAACATGTTTGTGATGACAATTAGAGATTATAGTTTTCATGCCATGCTTAAGTAGCTAGGAGTGGATAATGATTTATCTTGAGTGTCAACATGCATTAAAATGGTTATGATGTAGTATGTTAGGATGGTATCCTCCTATGAAAATTTCAATTGGCTTGACTTGGCACATGTTCACACATGTAGTTGATTCAAAACCAATGCAGCCTTCATGATATTTATATTCAGGGGGCTTAGATCCTACTCATCCTCATGTTCAATGTTAATTATTCGCAATGCATGAATATGACCATTATCGCTCTCTAGTTGGTCGCTTCTCAATCTATTTGCTAGCCTTTGCCTATACTAAGTGAGAATACTGCTTGTGCATCCAAATTCATGAAACCTAAAGTTGTGCCATAAGAGTCCACCATATCTGCCTATATACGGTATTACCCTGCCGTTCCAAGTAAATTTGCATGTGCCACCCCTAATTATTCAAATAAACATCTGTTTTGTGTGCCCGTACTGCTCATGGAGTGACGGGGCGGTCAATATCTTCCATGCTAAGTGGGTTATTCTCACGACGAGAGTTTATTCACTCGTCTTGCATGAGAGAGGCTAGTAACTGGGATGCCCAGTCCTGTTAAACAAAAACAAAGAAAAATATAATAAAACAAACTCCCCCCGGAAGGTTGATTGGTGGAGGGCACCCGAGGATTCGGCTATCCATGGATTGTGTTTGCACGGTTGTGGGGGAGTAAACTTTTACCTTTCCGCTTGGGAACCACCAATAATGTGTTTAGCATGGAAGATGTTGAAATCCTTTGTCGTGACGTTGACAGAAAAAGCACACCTCTCAAAATGTATTCATCTCTGTTTTAGCTCTGAGTTCTGGCACCTCTGCAAATCCCGGCTTCCCTCTGCAAAGGCCCTTTCTATTTACTTTCATGTCATTTACTTATATTTTTGAGTCACCACCTTCTCATTCAAGCACCAACTTTGAGAGCACAATTGTCATTCTTAGCTTAACATGCATTGAGTCTAGTTAATGTTGAATGTGTACATGACTGGATCTCTTCTATCGTGAATTACAATGTTTAGTCACTGCTTGAACTCTAGAGGTGCTCTGTATTTATGTTTTGCGGTCTCAGAAAGGGCTAGAGAGATACCAAACTATCATATTATATCATGGTTATTTTGACAAATTGTTGGCACCTGAGATATGTTATTATTGCTCACTAGTTGATTATGCCATTGTCGAGTAAATATAATATCTAAGTGTTATCATTCATATGGTTAGTTCATGATCTCTGCTGAAAACTTGATTACTCGTTAAGCTTATATATGGCAACAGAAACAAAAGAGTTTGTAAAAGGTTTTGTTTGTCACTTTCAGTTTGTCAACTGAATTGCTTGAGGACAAGCAGTGAGTTAAGCTTGCAGGAGTTGATACGTCTCCAACGTATTGACTTTTCCAAACACTTTTGCTCTTGTTTTGGACTCTAATTTGCATGATTTGAATGAAACTAACCCGGGCTGACACTGTTTTCAGTAGAACTACCATGGTGTTGTTTTGTGTAGAAATAAAAGTTCTTAGAATTGGCTGAAAATTTACCGAGAATTTTTCTAGAATTAATAAAAAAATATTGACGAAAAGATCTACTGGAGGGGGGCCACCAGAGAGCCACAAGCTCAGGTGGCGCCCCCCTAGGGCGCGCCGTCTGAGCTTGTGGGCCCCTCGAGCCTTCGTTTGCCCTAACTCCGGTCCTATAAGTTCTGTCTCGCGGAGAAAAAATAAAGGAGAAAGAATCATCACGTTTTACAATACGGATCCACCGCCACCTCCTGTTCTTCATCGGGAGGGCTGATCTGGAGTCCGTTCGGCGCTCTAGAGAGGGGGATTCATCGCCATCATCATCAACAACCCTTCTCCATCAACAATTCCATGATGCTCACCACCGAGAGTGAGTAATTCCTTCGTAGGCTTGTTGAACGATGATGGAGATGGATGAGATTTGTCATGTAATCGAGTCAATTTGTTAGGGCTTGATCCCTAGTATCCACTATGTTCTGAGGTTGATGTTGCTATGACTTTGCTATGCTTAATGCTTGTCACTAGGGCCCGAGTGCCATGATTTCAGATCTGAACCCTATATGTTTTCATGAATATATATGAGTTCTTGATCCTATCTGCTAGTTGTATACACTTGTTATTGTTCTAAACGGTAGACCCCAAGGTGACAATAATTGGGATACTCTCCGGGGTTGACTGTAGTTCGAGGAGTTCATGTGTTCATCATATGTTAATGCTTAGTTCTGGTTCTCTATTAAAAGGAGGCCTTAATTACCCTTAGATTTCCTTATGGACCCCGCTGCCACGGGAGGGTTGGACAAAAGTTGTCATACAAGTTCTTATTATAAGCACGTATGAATATATACGGAATACATGCCTACATTGAATTGAAGAATTGGAGCTATTGTGTATCGCTCTAGGTTGTGGCTGTTGCATGATGAATGTCATCCATCACCAAATATACATCGCTGATCCAATGCCTATTCTTTGCTCATATTGTCTTTGCTAAGTTACTACTGTTGCTACTACTGTTACAATCACTATAAAACTACTACTGTTACTGTTATTGTTACTATTGCTACCGCTACCGTTACTATCAAAACTATCAAACTACTGTGCTACTAAACACTTTGCTCCAGATAAACAACTTTCAGGTGTGGTTGAATAGACAACTCAATTGCTAAGGCTTATAAATATTCTTTGGCTCCCCTTGTGTCTAATCAATAAATTTGGGTGAAATACTTCCCTCGAAGACTGTTACGATCCCCTATAGTTGTGGGTCATCAATGGATCACTAATATCAAGAAATTAAATAACATACATGTGCCCAAATTCAAATGAATATGCATGTTCGATAGATCAATTTTGGTTCGAGTATGAATTACATGTATCATCATCTCTAATTCAAATATTTGAATCCCTTTTATATTGACATCTTTTATACACACAACTAAATATTTGATTCTCCTTTCATGCCCATCTCTCTCTAGGTCTCTCTTGCGTGCTCCTTCATATATATATCTCTCTCTTTTCTCCATCTCACCCGCACACTCACTACATGTTTCACTCTAGCTACCTAGCATTCTTTTTCCCCGCCACACACACTCTCTCACTCGGCTTTCACTTTGTATTTATCTCTAGGGATCTCTCTCTAGGGATCTCTCACGCACCCTATATCTTTCTAGATATGACTCCGACCACTAAAATCTCTCTCTCACACACACACACAGTCTATCGGGGTCTCCTTTCCCTCTTCATCTCCGTTCCAAAATTGACACTATTCCTTTCTTTACTGATCATACAAACTCTCTCTCTCTCTCTCACACACACACAACTCTCGCATTCGCCCCCCCTCCCGACTCCCATCTCTCTCACACACACAACTCTCGCTTTTGCACCCCCCGACTCCTGTCTCTCTCATAGACACTAATCGACCGGCCTCTAGCACTACAAAAAAACACTTCCGTGATGATATGTGTTTGTCACAGTAGGTCACGTTTTCTGTCATGCATGTACATCCGTGACGTTTTATGACAGAATCAAGATAGTCATACATGTGCTGTCGTAGAAGTGTTCCATGACAATACTCAAATTATCATCATGGAAGTGTCCACTTCCATGACGATAAATGGCGCGTCATGGAAGTGTTTTTGTCAAGGGTAACTAACACGTGGCATCCACCGTAACGGGTCACCGTTAAGCTATCGGGTGTGGGTTTGGATCCGGTAACCTGTTAACAGCCCGGACCAATGGCGATTTTCCATGTGTCAAATTCTCCTTCGCCAACAGAACCACGTGTCAGCTCGGCGTTGTGACAGATGTCATCCGTCCAATGGACGGGAGACACCAATGAAACGTCGACACGTGGAATGGCCCAGCAGTGGTCCATTTAGTTTAAAAAGGCCGGCCCGTTTGACTTGGTCAAAAGTTAGCGAGCCGGCCCATGGAAAGCCTGTTAATGGCATGTTCGCATATAGCCCATTTATGGCCCGGGTACTCAAGGCCCATTATGGCCTTTCCGAGTAGTGTCGTGTGGGCTGTCCAATATGATTCCAGCCCGTTGTCACTTTTGGCCCATGTATGGCCCGTGACGTCTTTCGGCCCATATGTGGCCTTCTGTATCTCTGGGCCCTTTAACGGCCTGTGGTGATTCTGGTCCATAATGAATAGTAACTTGCTTTGGACCCATTAACGACCCATGATTCAGTTGGGCCGTTTCCAGCCCATGTTA
This sequence comes from Elymus sibiricus, assembly GCA_039707655.1. Lineage (NCBI taxonomy): Eukaryota > Viridiplantae > Streptophyta > Magnoliopsida > Poales > Poaceae > Elymus > Elymus sibiricus. Next base: position 196,071,040 of record CM077666.1, on the reverse strand, counting down.
TCTTTCGGCCTTCTAAGGGCCCATAAATTCTTGGGCTCATTTCTGGCCCTCGATTACTTACGGTCCGTTACTGGCCTGTTCTGCTAATGGGCCAAATTCAGCCCGTGGTTACAATCGGCTCGTTTGTGGCGTGTTAACCCATTGGGCCGTTTTCATCCCGTGATGTATTCCGGCCCATTAACGACCCATTATGCCTGTCGATAGAATTAAGCATGTGCTGTCTTCCGTCCTGCTAACGACTCGTTATGGTCTAGGCCCATAAATAGACGGTTCCGATTTTGGCCCGTATACGGCCCATATTGCGGTCCGGTTTTGGCCCACAAATAGTACATCCCATGTGTGGCCCATGGATCCTACGGCCCGTAGGAGGCCCATGGATGCGACGACCCGTTGGACGCCCATGGTCACTACGGCAGGTAGCAGGCCCATGGTTACCATGGTCCGTATGTGGCGCATGGTTATAGCGGCCACTAGTAAACCGAGGAAAAAGAATTGTAGTGACTATAAGCAAATAAATAAACAAAGATTATAAGGAAATAAATAAGCAAGCAACTAACACTAGGCTATTACGGCAATTACACATATTACATTCACTAGGCATCGAAGTTCGCCAGCAGTGCAAATATAGGGAACAACAAAGGAGCATAGTACATACACTGGGCGTCTAAGTTGGCCACCAGTGCAAATAAATGCGGTAGCAAAACAAGTCCAGAACTGAAACCACTTCAGAAGAGCTCAAGAAACGTTATCCTGGGTACCCACCATGCTGGCAAGAATCTTATCAACCTTATTAGCTTTCTCTTGTTTGGTGCTAAAATCCTCCAACTCTTGCTATTGCACCAGAAAGTATGCATTTGAATTCTACAGGGACTTCCTCAGTCCTTTGGCTTCTTGTCGCAACACAGCTGATCGATGTCTTTTAGCTTGTAGTTGAGACTCAAGAAGCCAAACTGATTCAGGCAGCGAGTTTGAAGAGCTTGTGCCAGCGGTAGTGGCCAGTAACTCGAACACTACATCAAGAAAGGACTTTGGGGTTGTCTCATTATCTTGAAGATAGTTTTTATTAGCTTTCTTGGAGACCAACAGGGTTGTATCACTATATTGAACCTTATCTGCATTATTTCCTTTACCATTGCATAATGGGGTACTCTTCTCCAATATTCTGTCAGCATTCTAAAAGAGGAACAAGCAGACACATCACAGGTTTAGCATGTAGTATATGAAACTCATTTTGGTAAACCAGTTCAGTAGTAAGGTGGACATGATTATACTAACATGTCTTCTATTGCAAGGTAGTACATGATAACATCATGAAACAAACATATATCTATGTCATATGGTCACATTATTGTCTATATCATCCTATTTTATGTTGCCAAGTCAAGATAGAGACACAGTTCAAATCATATTTGTTTAAGACAAAGTAGCATAGACAGAATATAAGTGTGGGAAACAGCACAACACTAACAACACTTGTAATGTGCATGATATGAGAAGATAACTATTTATACAATTGAAACGGAAATCAACATGGAGAAAGAAGTTACAACAGCAAACCAGTTAAAGAAACAGGTTTAAAACATACCTGTTGCGTCATTGGAGTTTCGATTGGATCCTTCAAATTTGAAATTAGTTGGTATGAGTAAATACAGTGATGCAAGAGCAAAGGAGTATGCACCATAGCTATGGAATCTGACCTGAGAACAATTGTTCTTCTACTTTAAGTGTTGAGTTGGGGTTCACAGTGGTGGTCCTCGTGCTTTGGGCATTGCAGTTTCCTTACTAACTGCTCATGTTTGGGTGCTCTGTGGTGGAGATGGTGTTGTGTTAACTGGAACTGGGTTACTATTTGCTGGGGTTGGGGTTAGATGCGGTGTAGCTGGTTCTCTGTCCAACGAGGTAGGGGTACAATCTGCGAGAGTCTGGGTTATGCGTGGTGGGGCTGGTTCTTGGGCAAGTACAACCGTGGTTCTGTCTACATCGACGGGTAGCACTGTCTTTTCTGAAGACCGTGCTTTTACTCCCTTATATACTGCCATCACCCCCTCCAATTCAAATGGCTGATAAACAAGAAAAGTAATTGAATGTACAGACATTGTATGATAGACAGGTGCAATGGATAGTGGGGAATAAAAGAGGGCATGAAACAATTCACATATATGTTGTCTAACCAAACATGATAGCATGACACAATTTCACATATATGATGACTAACTAAACAGGATAGCATGACATTTCACATATATGATGGCTATCTAAACATGATAGAATGACATAATTCAAAATATGATGACTATGTAAATAGGATGACATGATATAACTATATGATGTCTTTATTAAATAGGTTGGCATGCCATAATTCACATACATGATGTCTATGTAAACATGATGGCATGATATAATTCACATATATGATTTATATACTAAGCAAGTAAGAAGATGGCATTCACATATATGATGTCTAAACTAAGCAGATGGCATTCAATATTGTGTATATGATGTCTAAACTAATCAATGCAAGACACCATATGCGTGATATGAGTAATATAACCCTGCCAAGTTTGAGCATACACCTCAGGGAGAAAATAGGACTGGTCATCTGTCCCTGAATCCTCCTCTGAGGAGCTATCTGTAACCAGCAAGATATATGCTTCAGCAGGTAGCATTGTCTGCTCTAAAGACCTTGTTTTCACTCCAGATTTTTCCATCACCGACTCAAATGAATGATGCATAGCAAGAGTAGTTGAATATACAAACATTGTCGACAAATGGAATATGTAATGCAAAAAAAGGATGGCATGATATAATTCACATATATGATGCATGGCTAAACAACAAGGCATTACATAATTCAATATATGATGCCTGGCTAAACAAGATGGCAATGCATAATTCACATATATGATATAGAAACTAAACAGGTGGCATTCACACAAAGCATGTCTAAACCAAGCAGATGACATAGCAATACAAGACACCGTATGCATGATATGAGCAATATAACCCTACCAACTTAGAGCATACACCTCGAGGGGGGGGACTGGTCATCTGTCTCTGTATCATCCTCTGAGGAGCTATCTGTAACCGGCAAGATATGTGCTTTGTCAGATAGCACTGTGTGCTCTGAAGTCCTTGTTTTCACTCCAGATTTTTTCCATCACCGAATCAAATTGCTGATGCACAGGAAGAGAAGTTGAATGTACGAACATTGTTGACAAATGTAATATGTAATGAAAAAAAATGGATGGCATGATATAATTCACATATATGATGACTGGCTAAACAGGATGACATTGCATAATTCACATATATGATTCCTGGCTAAACAACATGGCATTGCATAATTCACATATATGATATAGAAATTAAACAGATGGCATTCACACAAAGCATGTCTAAACTAAGCAGATGACATATATGATGTATAAAGTAAGTAATGCAAGGCGCCATATGCATGATATGACCAAAATCAGCATGCCAAGTTAGAGCAAAGACCGCAGGGGGTAAATAGGAGTGGTTTGCTCCCTCTGAATCCCCCTCTGAACAGTTATCTTACTCTGGATTACAATCTGGAATAGGGGGAGGCGGGCTGCCATTGCGCCCACCATGGAGCGACCTCTGCATGCCATTATATTGCCACACAAGGCTCTTATCTTTTTCTCTACATGTTCAGTAACATTTTGTACAATAACTGACATGCATAGGAATAAAACATAGTGAGATTATTTAAGGAGTGCATGCAGAAATCCCGAGCGATGGTAGCAACCAGTGGATAGACCCAAAACCAATGATAGCAGGCAGATAATAGCTTCAGTTAAAAAAGATAGATAATGGCTACTTTACTGTTTGTTGCCCACCCAACATGAACCACATAGTAGACACCAGAGATTAACCAGACAGTAGACAGAGATACTATTCATTGCTGCCCCGATATGTACCCCACAACCATTTAAAAACTCAAGTTTGAGCATTACTTTGGACATGACTCGAAGTCTAAGAGGTGAACATGACGATAAAGTAGCAGGTAATATTAAGCGATGCATAACGTAAGCAGACACGAAAGAGTGCGACCTCTCTTGCGGACCCGTGTAGTCCCCAAGGTCATCTACTTAGTTGATGATGGCAATGCAGTTGTGGTGGCTGCCGGCGGCGGGGAAGAAGATCTGAGGCGGCGAAAGATGGTTTGGAGGGGGGATCTCTGCTGCGGTGGACGCTTCTATCATTGGAGCAGCTCGGCTAGGGTGGACGATGGCGCGGCAAAAGCGGGACAAACCACACAAAGTTTTCTTTGACACCTATCTGTAACAGAAGTAATTCTGTAAGGGCTCCTTTGAATTGGAAGATTCTAAAAACGCAGCAATAGGAAAAACACAGGAATGGGATAGGAATGCACGTGCAAAACAGAGCATTTGCAAACACTGTATTTCTGTCAACCTGGGTGTTTGGTTCACAGGAATTGGAAGATCACAGGAATGCAAAGAAGCATGGTCAAATTAAAGTTAGACCACATGAAAATGGACAGTTAGAATGCTATTATGCCACTATCGCTTAGTCTTGTTCTTCATGAATAGGAATTTGAAAAGGAGGGCCAAGTGGATATTAAAATTCCTATGTTTTTTTGCTTTGAAAGAGACACTAAAGGAAAAAAAATCCTGTTTCTCATTACTATGTGTGCTTAGTGGGTCTTGTTGTCCTGCATGAACTGGTTATTTTTTTGAAAAGAAACCTAATGTTTTTCAATATATACTACATGTGTTGTGTTGTACTCTGAAAAAATAGCTTATATGGACAATATGTACTACATGTAGAGTAAAAAAGCGATGCGACAAGTGTACAACTTCTTTGGTGAAGCCATGCCGACCTCAGCATTATTGGGTTGGTTGCTGAGGATGCTGCGGCTGGTGTGGCTGTCGGAGGCGGGGAAGAAGATCTTAGGCGTCTAGAGATGGCGCCGTGGGTACTGCTCCGCTGTGATGGATGGTTCTGTCATTGGAGCAGCTCCGTTGAGGTGTACGACGGTGAGGCTGAAGCAGGACAAGACAGATAACGTTAACCTGAAGTGGGATTCTAATAGCATCTCCAATAGATGATGTAAAATACATCACCAAAAAGTGCTAGATGTAAAATACATCAGCTACGCCATGGGGGAGAGCCGTCGTGGAGGAACTGAATTTTACTGTCGAAACTTAATTTTACTATCGAAACTGAACGCACTAGTAGCAGAGAAATAGTGCACTAATAGTTTTGGCCGCTCGAGCACTAGAGGCAGAGAAGCAGTGATCTAAATCGGCAGCCGCTCCAGCATGGAATGTACTACCAAAGAGCAGCCGGAGCAGCTGGTCGTGCAGCAGCAGCAACAACGCCCGGAGCAGCAGCGTGTGCAAGAGCCACAGCAGCAGCTCGGGTATCAGTAGCAGCTCGTGTAGCAGCAGGAGCACGAGCGAGAGCCGAAGCTGCTGCTCGTGCAGCAACAGCAAGAGCAGAGCAGCAGTGCGAGTGACGGTGTCCTGGACTAGGGGGTCCCGGCCTAGTTGATCTAGTCCATGGGCCGGACTGATGGCCCGTTGAAGAATAAGGACTCTGGAGGCCTTTTGACCTGTAGTGCAATCATATCGGGCCACACCGAGGACTTGGCGTGTACTCCAAGAACATCTGTTAGATTCGGCATGTAACCCCTAGATGGCGACCAACCATGTGTAACCCTAGATACCCTTGGTGCCTATATAAATCAGTGGGTTTAGTCCGTAGAGGCATTCACATTCATCATCACCCCTAGGGTTTAGTCCACAACTTACGATCTCGAGGTAGATCAACTCAGTACTTTGATACACCCATCATATAAACAAGAGCATGACGTAGGGTTTTACCTCCTTAAAGAGGGCCCGAACCTGGATAAAACATCGTGTCCCTTGTCTCTTGTTACCCATCGATCCGATCTCACAGCTCGGACCCCCCTACCTGAGATCTGCCGGTTTTGACACCGACATTGGTGCTTTCATTGAGAGCTCGTTGTGTGATCGCCTCGGATTGATGGCTCGCTTGCAGATCGACAACAGTATTGGTTGTGGTGACATCTTCGTCCCCGGCCAACTTTTTGCATTCGGCAGCATTGTGCTGCACGCCGATCCGACCGGCCGCCTAGGCCGCGTCGAGAAGTTCCCCCCAAGCCAAATCATCAAGTTCAGAAGCCTGGAGTACATCGCGGACGCCCGAGGTGACCTGATCCTTTCGGGATGTACTCGGATCAGCTTCAGCATCCCTCCGATGTCGCAATCCCGGAACTGGCTCCCGATCTGATCCTCGGGTCCGACCTTTCAGCAGAACCGATCCCGGAGATAGATCCGGTGGTCGCCGAGCCCGGCCCAATCGCCGCATCCTCGGACGCTGGCCTTGAGCCAAGCTCTTCAATGGGCCCGGCAGTAACAGCCTCGCCACCAATGACCGACGATATTTCTTCTCCCGCAGACCAGGGGTCAGCCCTGGATGAGTAGGATGACAGAGCTGCGTCAGGCAGCCCGAACAAACTACTTCAGATCGGCTCGACCTACAGCCAGGTCCTGAACATGGAGGAGCTTTCGCAAATAAATGAGGTGCTGGACCGGATCCAAAACCTAGCGATCTCATCCGCCGTCTACAACCAGATCGGATATAAAGCCGACGATCGGGAAATTTTCACCCCACCCACCACCCACTTAGTCGCCACGGTCGAGGACTTGACCGATGCGCTTGACTACGGCTCCGATGAAGCCACTGACATGGATGAAGATGTCTGTGGCGATACCGGAGGAAATCTACCCGTCGCCAAACCCCGTACAGGGGATTGGGCGGCAACGTCTACTTACGACGTCTACATGGTTGACACTCCCAAAAACAGTCCTCAAGAGAAGCCTAAGGAAAACCCTAAGCGTCGTCGTTCGAAGAGGCGATTGATAACCCACAAGTATAGGGGATCGCAACAGTTTTCACGGGTAGTATTTCACCCAGATTTATTGATTCGACACAAGGGAAGCCAAAGAATATTTGCAAGTATTAGCAGTTGAGTTGTCAATTCAACCACACCCGGAGATAAAATATCTGCATCAGAATATTTAGTAGCACAGTAATATGATAGTTTTGATAGCAGTAGCAATAGTAACAATAGTAACGGCAACACTAATAGTAGCAGTTAGTAGCAAGTGTAAAGCAGTAGCAACAAAGTAACTTAGCAGAAACCAATATGAGAAAGTCATAGGCATTGGATCGGTGATGATAATTATGTTGGATGATATTCATCATATAACAGTTACAACCTAAGGCGACACACAATAGCTCCAATTCATCAATGAAATGTCGGCATGTATTCCGTATATAGTCATACGTGCTTATAATAAGAACTTGCATGACATCTTTTGTCCTAGCCTCCCATGGCAGCGGGGTCCTGTGACTTCCCCGACTCAATCGTGCACTAATCATACACGCAAATGCACACGATCAAGCCCAGGGACTCACGGGAAGATATCACAACACAACTCTAGACACAAAATAAAATAATACAAGCTTTATATTATAAGCCAGGGGCCTCGAGGGCTCGAGTACATAAGCTCGAACACAAGAGTCAGCGGAAGCATCAGTATCTGAGTACAGACATAATTAGACAAAGGTTGCCTTAAGAAGGCTGAGCAAAAAAATGACAACTAGATCGAAAAGGTGCAGGCCTCCTACCTGGGAGCCTCCTATCTACTCATGGTCGGTGGTCTCCATGTAGTAGTAGGCTCCATCGGGGTAGTAGTAGTCATCGGCGGGATCAACTGACTCTGGGGCTCCGTCATCTGATCGCAGCAACCGGGTAGAGGGAAAAAAGGTAGCAAAGCAACCGTGAGTACTCATCCAAAGTACTCGCAAGACTTACATCAGATCTATGCTAAGTATGCATCGGTATCAAAGGGAAGGGGCTGTATCTGTGGACTATACTGCAGAAGTGCCAGAATAGAGGGGAAGGCCTAGCCTATCGAAGACTAGCATCTTGCAGTGTCTTGCAGCAACAGAAGAGAGTAGAATAACATATAATATAGTAACAAGTATATATTAGCAACGCCCAGAGATCCTTCCTCGACTCCCTGCGAGAAACAGATCCCGGAGCCATCATATCAATTTAACAACACAAGTATCCAGTTCAAGTTGTAGTAGATCGGGATACAACTCCGAGCATCCTGTTACCGTGGACACGGCTATTCGAATAGATAACTTCCCTGCAGGGGTGCACCAACTTACCCAACACGCTCGATTAACTCTGGCCGGACACACTTTTCCTGGTCATGCCCGGCCTCGGCTGATCGACACGCCGTAGTCCTACCTAGGCTCCGCAGAGAGGTCCCCATCGGTCTACATCCTAAGCGCGAGGGGTCTTGGGCCCATCGCCCTTTGCACTCCGGGTCGTTGTGCGCAGGGCGAATCCAGGCACCACCTCTGTCCTAGATGGTGCCGGCCCAGCCATGCCGCAATGCTGAACTGGACGTCTGATAGAGCTTTCGGGAGAATCGTACGATGCCGAGTGCCCATAACTTATCCCGCGTGGTGGTTAGTGCGAAAAGGACAGAGGCCTACTCAGCTCATATATCCAAACCCATTAGTGTGTTGAGAGCGCGTGGTGACGATCAGTGCTCCTGTCGCCCCGTCTCGCAGACTTACGGCAAGGGCCAGGCCCATCCCTCTCTAGGGCGGTCTCTGCCTGCCCGGCCGTGCCGCGTAGTTATCTCGCGGGTACCCTCCTGGTCAACCCGACTTATCCAGAGACTGTCGGGAACTTAGGTCCCCCTCTATCGGGGTGGTACCGCCTGTCCCTTCAGTTCTGCAGTAACAGAAAAAGGGGCAAAAGTGAAATGTAACAGTGTGTCCGTAACACCAAGCGGAAATCCGAGGAATCACCCTCGATGGATTCCCACTCGATGTAACAGTCAAGGTGAACTTGGAGGAATCACCCTCGATGGGTTCACACTTGAGGGGCTGCACGACAGAGGCATCATCGGAGGTGGTGAAATAGGAATCACCCTCGTTAACCCACAACCGACTAGCTACGCTACAGAGATATCATCAGGAGTGAGGTAGGAGGTATCACCCTCGGCACTCGACAGTAGCTCTGCAGAGTCGTACAACTAAGGGGGGTGCTGGTGGTGTGATCGGTCACATTGATCGAATCTTCCGGTAGTAAAGCCTGGCAACACGGACAAGGGTGTAGGGCCTCTGATGGATCACTAACCAGCCTATACTAGGCATATAGGACAACAGGTAAAGTATCAACAGCAGGTTACAAAATCAGGCTATGCATTCGAATAGGAGCTATCGAATACAGTAGCGAAATCTAATGCAAGCACGTGATAAAAAGAATGGGTGATATAGGAATGATCAAGGGGGTTTTACTTGCCTGGAAGCTCTGCTGAGAAGGACGGGTTGTCGACGATGTAGTCGTACTCGGGGTCAACAACAATCTCGGGGTCTACCGGAGAGAAGAGGGGGAAGAAACAGTAAATATAAAGCAAACAAATGCATCACAAGGCATGACATGGCAATATGCAATGCATGGGTGACCTAATGCATCTTTAAACAATTTTAGACAATTTAGGAATTAATTTGGAATTATTTACCGGAGGTCATGCACTATTCATCTGCCAGAAACAAGCCTAAAGTTACAGGTTCACCTACTTAGAGGATTCTAACATGAATGCAGATGACATATTCAGATTTGTTAGATTTTTTTGATCATTTTTCATATGGAAAACATTTTCATCCGAGCTACGGTTGAATTTATATGAATTTACAAAGTTTTATAAGATTTCTGGAATTTCTGGAATTAATCTAAATTCGAAAATAAATGGGAAATTTCTAGGTGCACCTGGTGCAGTGCACCTAGCTGTGCACACAGAGGCTGACTGGTGGGGCCAGTTGACTGGTTCAAGAGCCCAGTCAGCAGAGGCTGACAGTGGGCCAGGGGTGCTGAGTCAGCGGGTTAGCGTTCACCGTCGACTGGTCAACTATGATAGGTGGGCCCTGGTGAACAGTGCCTTAGTTAAAATAACAGCGCTTAAATTAGTGTGCGGGTCCCACTGTCATAGACTCTAGGGGTTAGTTAGGGGAGTAATTAGAGGGTAATTAACCCCTTAACGACGGTGCCACATCATCATCACCGGCGGTTAGCCGCCGGCAACCAAAATCGTGGTGTAGGCCTTCGGGTTTCGCCCACAGGCGATCATTCGAAGCGCCGGAGGCTGCGTTCGACTCGTGGGAGTGTGCCACATCCAACGGTGCAAACGGGAGGCCAAGAGGTGGTCGGAGGTGGCCGAACGGTGAAGCTACGCGGCGGCCGGAGCTAGGGCATGCAGGAAAGGTAGCTACGGCGCACTAGGGGAAGCAAGGAGAAGTCGGGGCGGGCCGGAGGCTTACAGCGGGGCAGCAAAGTAGACTAGCGGGCTCGGGGAACCATCGGAGACGAGGAAACGACGGCGGCGATCTCAGTTGCCCGAGGTAGAAGATGAGAACGCCGGCGACGATGGAGCGGCTCCCAGCTCTGATCCAAGGTTGCAGGTGACGAGGTGGAGCACGACGCACCTCCCAGACAAGGTTTCGGCGCTCAGGGGTGCCGGTGGCCGCGGGAACGCAACGGGCACGGTGGCGGCAACGTCGGGCGAGCGCCAAATCGAGAGTGGGAGTGAGCGAGAGTGGCCAGGGGAGGCTAGGGTTCGCGGAGGGGAACGAGGGGCGTCAGGGGGTGATCTTATCCCCTCCGGCTAACCACTCCGTCGCTGTGGCGGCGTGTGGACGGAGCGGCGTGCTCTCGGCCATGGCGAGCGCGATAGCGGTGCGGGAGTAGGTAGGCGATGGGGGTAGCGGGCTGGGCCGGCTCGGGCCTTAGGCCAGCGGCCAGGTAAGCCTTTGCCCTTTTTCCAGTTTATGTTTTCCCTTTTATTTAAAACAGAAACTGTGTAGAAATATTTTGAGCTGCCAAAACATTTTTGTAAAATATGGGGCTAGGCCACATAATTACTTTGTGAATTTTGGCACTGCCACAAAAAGTTTGAGGAGCAACTGAACCCAAATGAATTTTTCACAAATGAAATGACATTTTAAATGCTGAAATGACACTGTTTTTATTTGCTATAGTCCATCTTAGCTAAGAGGTGATGTTGTTTTCCTTAACAAACAATTGTTATGAAATTTTTACTAAATGATGAACTATTTTGCAGCAACTTTTGTGCAAATTCATATTTCACTTGCAAATTTAATTTGAATTCAGTGAAGGAGTTTGAAATGAGATATGATTCCACTGTGATCATTCTTTGCAAAACAAAGTAGCTTAGCATTAACATGAAGATCACTGTAGCTCATTTACACAGGGGTGTTACAATTCTCCTCCTCTAAAGAAATTCTCGCCCGAGAATTCAGGAGGTAGAAGGGAAAAGGTCGGGGTATTCTTCCCGTAGGCGATCTTCACGTTCCCATGTGGCTTCATCTTCAGTGTGATTCAACAATTGCACTTTAAGGAACTTGGTTGCCTTCTGACGGGTCCGACATTCAGCTTGATCCAAAATATGAATTGGATGCTCTTTATAAGATAGATCATCTTGCAATTCGAGCATCTCATTATCCACTGCACGGTGCGGATCCTTGAAGCATCGACGAAGTTGCGACACATGGAAGACATCGTGGATGTGAGAGAATTGTGGTGGCAACTCCAGTTTATAAGCCACCCATCCATGTCTGGCGAAAATGCGGAAGGGACCAATGTAGCGAGGAGCTAACTTGCCCTTGATTCCAAAGTGATGAGTGCCCTTCATAGGAGTGACACGCGGATAGGCTTGCTCACCAGGATGATAGATCGATCCCCAATGTTTACGATCATAATTGCTCTTCTGGCGAGACTGAGCCGCCTTGAGATTTTCCCGGACAATATGGACTTGCTCTTCAGCTTGTTGGATAATATCTGGACCAATGAGTGGTCGTTCCCCAGTTTCTGACCAATTCAGAGGGGTTTGACACTTACGTCCATATAGTACCTCAAAGGGTGCCATCTTCAAACTAGCTTGATAGCTGTTGTTGTACGAGAATTCAGCATACGGGAGAGATTCTTCCCATTTCTTACCAAATGAGATGACACAAGCACATAGCATATCTTCAAGCACTTGATTAACCTGTTCAACCTGACCTTGGGACTGGGGGTGATAAGCGGTGCTCCAGGTTATACGAGTTCCCATAGCTTCTTGGAAACTTTCCCAGAACTTTGAGGTGAAGAGGCTGCCACGGTCTGAACTGATCTCCTTCGGAATACCGTGGAGTGATACAATTCTGGAGATATACAAATCTGCTAACTGACTAGCAGTGATCGCCTCCTTGACTGGCAGAAAGTGTGCAACTTTGGAGAACTGATCAACGACGACAAGAATAGCACCGTGGCCCTTCTGCGACTTGGGAAGGTCAGTAATGAGGTCCATCTGAACCTTATCCCATTTCCATTCAGGAATAGGAAGCAGTTGCAGAAGTCCAGCAGGCTTCTGATGTTCTGCCTTGACGCGACGGCAAATGTCACATTCGGCAACATAACGAGCAATATCTTGTTTCATATTGGACCACCAGTACCTTTGACGGATGTCGTGATACATCTTGGTACTACCCGGATGAATTTATAGTGGTGTATCATGTGCCTCCTTCATAACTTTGTCATAAGTTCGAACCGGGGTACCACAAGGCGATCTCTAAAGTACAAGGTTCCATCTTTAGCAAGCGAGAAATCTCTGGCCTTTTCAAAGGCAAGATCCCTTTTCATCTGATCAACTTCAGCGTCTTTTGCTTGCGCAGACTTAATAGCTTTCTCGAGAGTTGGTTCCAACACAAGGGTATTGAGAGAACCCTGTGGAACAATATGGAGGTTCATTTCGCGAAGTTCTTCTTAAGAAGGGGTTGAGCTCCCTGAACCATGAGATTGTTGCAATAAGACTTGCGACTCAAAGCATCGGCCATTACATTTGCCTTACCCGGGGTATATGTAATACCGCAGTCATAGTCTGTAATTGTTTCCATCCATCTTTGTTGGCGGAGATTCAAGTCTGGCTGGGTAAACAGATATTTCAGACTTTGATGATCAGTGTAGATCTCGCAACGATTACCGAGAAGGTAATGTCGCCATAACTTCAGTGCATATATAACTGCAGCAAGTTCGAGATCATGAGCTGGGTAGTTCTCTTCATGAGGACGCAACTGTCAAGGGGCATAAGCAATCACTTTGCATTCTTGCATTAGGACATTGCCTAATCCTTGACGGGATGCGTCACAATAAATGACGAATTCCTTGCGAGAATCTGGAGGAGCAAGCACTGGTGCAGATGTCAACTTATCTTTGAGTGTCTGGAACCTTTCCTGGCATTTTTCTGTCCACTCAAACTTAACGCGTTTGTGAAGCAGATCAGTCAGAGGCTTGGCAACCTTTGAGAAGTTCTCGACAAAACGGCGGCAATAGCTTGCGAGTCCGAGAAAACTTCTGACTTGCTTGACATTCTTCGGAGGAGTCCAGTCAAGAATAGCCTGAACTCATTCTGGGTTGATAGCAATACCATCCTTGGAAATCACATGACCAAGGTAGGTCACTTCAGATAACCAGAATTCACACTTGGAATATTTGGCATATAGCTGATGCTCTCGAAGCTTTTCCAATACAAGACGAAGATGTTCGGCATGTTCTTCTTTATTCTTGGAATACACCAGGATATCATCCAGATAAACCATGACAAACTTGTCGAGGTAATCCATGAAGATATAATTCATCAATCGGGAGAACGTAGCTGGAGCATTGGCTAACACAAAGGACATGACGGTGTACTCGTATGAACCATAGCGAGTAACAAAAGCGGTCTTGGGAATATCCTCTTCATGAACTCGGATCTGGTGGTAACCCAACCTCAGATCGAGTTTAGAGAATACTGAGGAACCAGCTAGTTGATCATATACAGATCGTTGATCCGAGGAAGCGGATACTTGTTTTGAATTGTTGTCTGGTTGATAGGTCAGTAATCTTGGACCAACCGGTTCGTACCATCATTCTTCTTAACAAAGAGAGAAGGTGCTCCCCAAGCAGAGGAACTTGGACGAATGAAATCCTTGCGAAGTGATTTGTCGATTTACTCCTTAAGCTCAAGGAGTTCAAAGATGTCAAAGGACAATATGTGTATGATGTGTCCGACATTTAATGAAGTAGTTGCAGGTAATCCAGCTCTCCGGGTGGATGTGAACACGAGAACCTAATGTTAGAGTTAGCAAAATCTTTAACCCGAATAGAAGAGAGATCAGAGTCCCAGAGTAAAGGAGAGGAATAAAAGATCCTAATCCCATCCAGTGGTGATGTGGGCCCGTAAGCCACACAACAATGTTACTAAAATAGTTTTTCAAAGACTAGACTCAACTTCGGCCAAGGAGTTGGAAAGGGGCTTCCTACAGGCAGTCGGCTCTGATACCAACTTGTGACGCCCCCGACTCGACCGTGCACTAATCATACACGCAAATGCGCACGATCAAGCCCAGGGACTCACAGGAAGATATCACAACACAACTCTAGAAATAAAATAAAATAATACAAGCTTTATATTACAAGCTAGGGGCCTCGAGGGCTCGAATACATAAGCTCGAACACAAGAGTCAGCGGAAGCATCAGTATCTGAGTATAGACATAATTAGACAAAGGTTGCCTTAAGAAGGCTGAGCAAAACAATGACAACTAGATCGAAAAGGCACAGGCCTCCTGCCTGGAAGCCTCCTATCTACTCCTGGTTGGCGGTCTCCACGTAGTAGTAGGCCCCGTCGGGGTAGTAGTAGTCATTGGCAGGATCAGCTAACTCCGGGGCTCCGTCATCTGATTGCAGCAACCGGGTAGAGGGAAAAAAGGTAGCAAAGCAACCGTGAGTACTCATCCAAAGTACTCGCAAGACTTACATCAGATCTATGCTAAGTATGCATCGGTATCAAAGGGAAGGGGCTGTATCTGTGGACTATACTGCAAAAGTGCCAGAATAGAGGGGAAGGCCTAGCCTATCGAAGACTAGCATCTTGCAGTGTCTTGCAGCAACAGAAGAGAGTAGAATAACATATAATATAGTAACAAGTATATATTAGCAACGCCCAGAGATCCTTCCTCGACTCCCTGCGAGAAAGTGATCCCGGAGCCATCATATCAATTAAACAACACAAGTATCTAGTTCAAGTTGTAGTAGATCGGGATACAACTCCGAGCGTCCTGTTACCGTGGACACGGCTATTCGAATAGATAACTTCCCTGCAGGGGTGCACCAACTTACCCAACATGCTCGATTAACTCTGGCCAGACACAGTTTTCCTGGTCATGCCCGGCCTTGGCTGATCGACACGCCGTAGTCCTACCTAGGCTCCGCAGAGAGGTCCCCGCCGGTCTACATCCTAAGCTCGAGGGGTCTTGGGCCCATCGCCCTTTGCACTCCGGGTCGTTGCGCGCAGGGAGAATCCAGGCACCACCTCTGTCCTGGATGGCGCCGGCCCAGCCGTGCCGCAATGCTGAACTGGACGTCTGACAGAGCTTTCGAGAGAATCGTACGACACCGAGTGCCAATAACTTATCCCGCGTGGTGGTTAGTGCAAAAAGGCCATAGGCCGACTCAGATCATATATCCAAACCCATTAGTGTGTTGGGAGCGCACGGTGATGATCAGTGCTCCTGTCACCCCGTCTCGCGGACTTATGACAAGGGCCAGGCCCATCCCTGTCTAGGGCGGTCTCTGCCTGCCCGGCCGTGCCGCGTAATTATCTCGCGGGTACCCTCCTGGTCAACCCGACTTATCCAGAGACTGTCGGGAACTCAGGTCCACCTCTACCGGGGTGGTACCGCCTGTCCCTTCAGTCCCGCAGTAATAGAAAAAGGGGCAATAGTGAAATGTAACAGTGTATCCGTAACACCAAGGGGAAATCCGAGGAATCACCCTCGATGGATTCCCACTCGATGTAACCGTCAAGGTTAACTTGGAAGAATCACCCTCGATGGGTTCACACTTGAGGGGCTGCACGAAATAGGCATCATCGGAGGTGGTGAAAGAGGAATCACCCTCGGAAACCCACAACTGACTAGCTACGCTACAGAGATATCATCAGGAGTGAGGTAGGAGGTATCACCCTCGGCACTCGATAGTAGCTCTGCAAAGTCGTACAACTAGGGGGGTGCTGGTGGTGTGATCGGTCTCTGTACATCGATCACATTGATCGAGTCTTTCGGTAGTAAAGCCTGGCAACACAGACAAGAGTGTAGGGCCCTTGATGGATCACTAACCAGCCTATACTAGGCATATAGGACAACAGGTAAAGTATCAACTGCAGGTTACAAAATCAGGCTATGCGTCCGAATAGGAGCTATCGAATACAGTAGCGAAATCTAATGCAAGCATGAGAGAGAAAGAATGGGCGATATAGGAATGATCAAGGGGGTTTTGCTTGCCTGGAAGCTCTGCTAAGAAGGACGGGTCGTCGACGACGTAGTCGTACTCGGGGTCAACAGCAGTCTTGGGGTCTACCGGAGAGAAGAGGGGGAAGAAACAGTAAATATAAAGCAAACAAATGCATCACAAGGCATGACATGGCAATATGCAATGCATGGGTGACCTAATGCATCTCTAAACAATTTTAGACAATTTAGGAATTAATTTGGAATTATTTACCGAAGGTCATGCACTATTCATCTACCAGAAACAGGCCTAAAGTTACAGGTTCACCTACTTAGTGGATTCTAACATGAATGCAGATGACATATTCGGATTTGTTAGATTTTTCTGATCATTTTTCATATAGAAAAAATTTTCATCTGAGCTATGGTTGAATTTATATGAATTTACAAAGTTTTAAAAGATTTCTGGAATTTCTGGAATTAATCCAAATTCGAAAATAAATGGGAAATTGCTAGGTGCACCCGGTGTAGTGCACCTAGCTGTGCACACAGAGGCTGACTGATGGGGCCAATTGACTGGGTCAACAGCCCAGTCAGGAGAGGCTGACAATGGGCCAGGGGTGCTGAGTCAGCGGGTCAGCGTTGACCGTTGACTGGTCAACTATGACAGGTGGGGCCTGGTGAATAGTGCCTTAGTTAAAATAACAACGTTTAAATTAGCGTGCTTGTCCCACTGTCATAGACTCTAGGGGTTAGTTAGGGGAGTAATTAGAGGGTAATTAACCCCTTAACGACGGTGCCACATCATCATCAGCGGCGGTTAGCTGCCGGCAACCAAAATCGTGGCGGACGCCTTCGGGTTTCGCCCACAGGCGATCATTCGAACCGCTGGAGGCTGCGTTCGACTCGTTGGAGCGTGCCGCGTCCAACGGTGCAAACGGGAGGCCAAGAGGTGGTCGGATGTGGCTGGACGGTGAAGCTACGCGGCGACCGAAGCTCGGGCGTGCGGGAAAGGTAGCTACGGCGCACTAGCGGAAGCAAGGAGGAGTCAGGGCGGGCCGGAGGCTTACAGCGGGGCAGCAGAGTAGACTAGCGGGCTTGGGGAAGCACCGGAGATGAGGAAACGACGGCGGAGATCTCGGTTGCCCGAGGTAGAAGATGAGAACACCGGCGATGATGGAGCGGCCCCCAGCTCCGATCCAAGGTTGCAGGTGACGAGGTGGAGCACGGCGCACCTCCCAGACAAGGTTTCGGCGCTCGGGGGTGCCGGTGGCCGTGGGACCACAACAGGCATGGCGGCGGCAGCGTCGGGCGAGCGCCAAATCGAGAGGGGGAGCGAGCGAGAGTGGCCAGGGGAGGCTAGGATTCGCGAAGGGGAACGAGGGGCGTCAGGGGGTGATCTTATCCCCTCCGGCTAACCACTCTGTCGCCGTGGCGGCATGTGGACGGAGCGGCACGCTCTCGGCCATGGCAAGCGCGACAGCGGGGCGGGAGCAGGTAGGCGATGGGGGTAGCGGGCTGGGCCGGCTCGGGCCTTAGGCCAGCGGCCAGCTAAGCCTTTACCCTTTTTCCAGTTTCTGTTTTCCCTTTTATTTAAAACAGAAACTGTGTAGGAATATTTTGAGCTGCCAAAACATTTTTGTAAAATGTGGGGCTATGCCACATAATTACTTTGTGAATTTTGGCACTGCTACAAAAAGTTTGAGGAGCAACTGAACCCAAATGAATTTTTCACAAATGAAATGGCATTTTAAATGCTGAAATGGCACTGTTTTTATTTTCTATAGTCCATCTTAGCTAAGAGGTGATGTTGTTTTCCTTAACAAACAATTGTTATGGAATTTTTGCTAAATGATGAACAATTTTGCAGCAACTTTTGTGCAACTTCATATTTCAGTTGCAAATTTAATTTTAATTCAGTGAAAGAGTTTGAAATGAGGTATGATTCCACTGTGATCATTCTTTGCAAAACAAAGGAGCTTAGCATTAACATGAAGATCACTGTAGCTTATTTACACAGGGGTGTTACAGGTCCTTAAGGAAACTAAGGGATATTAAGGCCTCCTTTTAATAGAGAACCAGAACAAAGTATTAGCACTTAGTGAATACATGAACTCCTCAAACTACGGCAATCACCGGAAAGAATCCCAATTATTGTCACCTTGGGGTATGCGGATCATAACACGTAATAGGTGCATATAACTTGCAAGATAGGATCAAGAACACAAATATATTCATGAAAACATAAAGGGTTCAGATCTGAAATCATGGCACTCGGGCCCTAGTGACAAGCATTAAGCATAGCAAAGTCATAGCAACATTAATCTCAGAAAATAGTGGATACTAGGGATCAAAGCCCTAACAAATTGACTCGATTACATGATAAATCTCATCCAACCCATCACCGTCCAGCAAGCCTACGAAGGAATTACTCATGCCCGGTGGTGAGCATCATGAAATTGGTGATGGGGGATGGTTGATGATGATGACGGCGTCGAATCCCCCTCTCCGGAGCCCCGAACGGACTCCAAATCGGTGCTCCCGATGAAGAACGGACTCCAAAACGTGATGAAACTTCTTCTCCTTTTTTTCTCGGGCAAAGTGAATTTATAACATTGGAATTAGGTCAGACGGCCGCCTGTGGGCCCCACAAGGCATCAGGGCGCGCCCTAGGGGGGGTCGCACCCTGTTGCCTTGTGGGCAACAGGTAGCCCCTCTTCTGTTGATTCTTGCGCCAGTAATTTTTATTTATTCCATAAAAAATCTCCAAAAAGTGTCATCCAATTCTGAGAACTTTGATTTCTGCACAAAAACAACACCATGGTAGTTCTGCTGAAAACAACGTCAATCCGGGTTAGTTTCATTCAAATCATGCAAATTAGAGTCCAAAACAAGAGCAAAAGTGTTTGGAAAAGTAGATACGATGGAGACGTATCAGCGATCAAAGGGAAGCAATGGAAGTAGAAGTACGACCAACTCCACGGGCGCCACCGATAACGATGCAGCCCCCGATGCCGCTGAGAACCCGGGTGAGGACAATCAAGCCTCGCCCGCCCAATAGAAGGAGCCCATAGAGGCACCTGCGAAGGAGGATCTCAAGGACATGGGCACCTTCGACGACGGGTCGGACAGGGATTACCTCCCCGAGTCCAAAGACGAGGTCAGCCTCGGACCCAAAGATTTCGTGGTACCCACAAACCCATCTGAGTAGGCACAGTTCCAATGGCAGTTAATCGCAACCGCACGGAGCATGAAAAAGAAGCAATAGGAACTATACACTCACTAAAACGCGCTTAATGAAAAGTGGGTAAAAGTCCTTATTGCCGAAGCGGACCTTGAGGCCCGACGTACGGCCGCCAAATCATACCCTAAAAGGGGCTGCTGCCCGACTTCGACGATGAGGCAACAAACGACGAGCTGTTCACACATGGCCACACAGGACAGGTTGACCGCCCCTCTAGAGGGCGAGACCGGCCAGCAGGGGCAAACAAAGAACCCCCTACAAAAACCCGCCCTCACGGCAAGAGTCCGGTCGAATACCATGAGCCTTTCGATTTGCGTGACAAGATACAGGCCAATAAAGCCCCTCTTCGGTCCATCTATGGATCACGGGATCGCGCGCCCACCGGTTTAGAGGGCTATGATGCTTGGTTAGACAGGCACGATAGAGCTCGGGAATAGACGCGGGCTAGGACAACAGCCAACACCCGACCAGATGCGACTCGATTCCGAGGGCCCATACATGCAGTATGTTTCACAGACGAGGTCATGGAGCACCAGTTCCCAGAAGGGTTTAAACCCATCAATATCGATCAATACGATGGAACGATCAACCCGGCTATATGGATTGAGGATTTTCTTCTCCATACTCACATGGCCCGAGGTAATGACCTCCACGCCATAAAATACCTGCCTCTCAAGCTTATGGGACCGGCAAGGCACTGGATCCACAGCCCCCCTAGAAACTCTATCGGAAGCTGGGAGGAGCTTGAGGAGGCCCTCAGGGCAAACTTCCAGGGCACCTATGTTCGGCCCCCGGATGCCGACGACCTCAGCCACGTCGTCTAGCAGGAGGGCGAATCAGCCCGGAAATTTTGGAACCGCTTCTTAACTAAAAAGAACCAGATTGTCGATTGTCTCGATGCCGAGGCTATCGAAGCATTCAAGCACAACATCCGAGATGAATGGCTCGCCCGACAGCTCGGGTATGACAAGTCGAGAACCATGGCGGCCCTTACCTCTCTAATGACCCACTTTTGCGTGGGCGAGGATAGCTAGCTTGCCTGCAGTTCTCAATGGAATGACTCTGGCACCTCAGAGGCACGCAACGGGAACGGCAAATCCAGGCGCAAAAACAAGCGCCGGAACAAGAAGAGCGGAAGCGATGCCGAGGACCCAGCAGTCAATGCAGGAGGGTTCAGCGGCTCACGGGCATGACCCAAGAACAAGCCCTTCAAAGGGAACAAGGATGGCCCAAGCGCCCTGGATAAAATACATGACAGGTCTTGCCAAATTCATGGCACCTCGTAAAAGCCCGCCAACCACACCAATCGAAACTGTTGGGTGTTCAAACAGGCCGGCAAAGCAGTGGCCGAGGAGCCGAGCAGGAGCCAGTCTTGCAACGATGACGAGGATGAACCTCGCAGGCCAAGTAGCGGCGGCCAAAAGCAGTTTCCTTCCGATGTAAAAAATGTGAACATGATCTATGTCACGCATATTCCTAAGAAGGAAAGGAAATGAGCACTTCGGGATGTCTACGCCTTAGAGCTTGTAGCCCCGAAGTACAACCCGTGGTCGGCTTGCCCGATCACTTTTGATAAAAAGGACCATCCGACCAGTACACGTTATGGCGGGTCGGTCGCCCTATTTCTGGACCCCATTGTCGATGGATTCTATTTAACCCGCGTCCTTATGGACAGCAGCAGCAGTCTGAACCTGATCTACGCCGATACGGTCAGGAAAATGGGCATCGATTCGTCACGAATCAAACCCAGTAACACCACATTCAAGGGTGTCATACCCGGCGTGGAGGCTCAATGCACCGACACCGTAACGCTGGAGGTTGTCTTTGGCTCTCCCGAGAACTTCCGAAGTGAGGACTTGATTTTCGATATAGTCCCCTTCCGCAGCGGCTACCACGCGTTACTCGATCGTACTGCGTTCGCCCGCTTCAATGTGGTGCCGCACTATGCTTACCTAAAGCTCAAGATGTCGGGGCCCCACGGCATCATTACCATTAACGATAACACGGAGACCTCCCCCCAAACAGAGGAGAAGACAGCGGCCTTTGCAGCTTATTTCCAGGTGGCCGAGGACGCTGCCCGACATACAGCTCGGGAAGCCCTATCAAGCTCTTCAAAGCGCGCCCGTATCGTCACCTCGACGCCTGGCCAAACCCGTATCAATCCTAAATAGGGATGAGCGCTCCCCGGTTCCCCTCTTTTGGTAGTAGACTACGTGCCTCGAGTACATAATTTTGCACTTAAAATTCCATGGGAGACTGGGGAGCATAAATTTATAGAAAGGGGTGTGCCATCTTGAAACATCCAAGCACCCAGAACCTGGTTATTTCTTCGGCAACATAAAGGCCAACCAGGAAGTACATCGCGGCAGCGTCAAGCTGTCACACTCCGGCGCTAGCCTCGTCAGGGGCCCCGCCTCTCGGATGCGTTCAACGTAGTCATGGCGGAGTAGCCGGTGTTCACCAAACCTTGGATTAGACAAGGCATAGCTATTCAACAGCACGGAGGCGCAGATGTGCGGTAGGGAAGACACGGGAAACAGTTCCCGCTTTTTAAAGCTCTGAATCAAACACCTCTTCTTCTTCTTCACATACTCTCTGTATCTTGTAAGGTTCCTTGTTATAACAGCTCGACATCTATAGCTAGGCCTTATGAATGAAAAACAAACCTTTTTTCAGTCCCCGCACAAAATTACGTGTCGTTTTTTCTGTTTTTGCCTTGTAGCACTGTGGAAACCGTTTGAAATACACAAATGAGCCCGGCTTTCAACCGGGGGCTCGGATATAAAATCGAGCCTATTTTCAAGCCCGATATCTGTTCGGCGTCACGGACATTGCATTATATGCATCAGTTTTGAATTGTGATTTTGGTCAATGATTGGGTTGCCCGGCTCCTGTGTTTGCCTCCTATGTTCCACTTTGTTTAGCTAGGAGTGTAAAGGGAGAACCACTGCGATTGGGCTTCTAGCTCGGATGGTCAAGCGCCTCAGTGGAGAAAGTCGAAAATTGACTGTCACGATAGGCATAAACTGGTCGGCGATCCATAGGCAGTGTCAAACTAGAAACCGTTAGTGGTTACGCCATGTTAAATGAAGGGCTCTTGTTATAAGAGCCGAGGTGTTAAAACAGGTGTACCCCGGTAGTCCGGTCACCACTACATCGGGGGCTAGGTCCAATGCCGCACAATTCGAACTCCTATGACTAAGTGAAAGTTATAAGCCACTATAGTCTAATTGCCTCATTCCCGATATGCACAAACCGCCTAAGGACCCCGAGACATCGTTGTCAGGGTTACAATCCTGATAATGAGTACTAGGGGTACGAAAGAGGGGCGGAGCCTAGCTATGGCGCAAGTGTTGCACTCGGTTTTTACGAGTTCAGGCCCCTCTCGGAGGAGGTAATAGCCCTACGTCTCGTGCCCTGAGGCTTGTTTTCTCTTGGGGGTGTATGATTACAGGGGATGCTGAAACCTTGTCATGGAGGAAGAGGGCAGCTTATATAGAGTGCACCTCGGCCTCTTTACTGCCACGTTACAAGGGGGGAATAATGACTATAACTATGACAATTATAGGTATTAACAGCCACGACTACGACAGTTATAGGTAATAGTAGCCATGACTATACTTGAAGTCTGACTTAAGACTACTCGACCATTTTAGCTCACACGTCATCCTTACGCCTCCTCTGTCCGAGTGGTGCGGGTTGGCCGACTGGAGGGATGACGTCCGAGTGCCATCAGTGTATCCGAGTGGATTTTTTGTGATGTGCATCGAAATGCGCCTATGGTCCAGGGACCTCCCAATGATGGTGTGGGACCCTAGGTGGGCCTTAGATGTCAGGTCCTTGACCCTACCACTAGAAGGTGACCCCATCATTAGCCCCCGAATCGGTTGAGGTTTCACAGGACGAGTGTGTAGAGCCTTCGGATCGGTTCGAGTGCTTCGGGTCACTTGACGTCCGTTCTCAAATGGCTATCCTTAAGTGAAGCCTTGACGGATTCTGGACTGAAGGTTTTCCGAGTGATCGGATGGTGTTGATCGCTGGGCAAAACTTGGTGACATTCGCGTGTCTCTCGGGAGACTTAGACTTGAGGTCCGAGTGAGGACATGCCATGAAACTCGAGTGGCGATGCCGGCGCGTGGTCTGACTCTCCGGGGAGACGCCACTCCTTATCCCAGGGGAACGCCAACGCAGGCCATCTCCGAGTCCAAGTTTATGAGGCACGCGCCTTGGAGCCTAGTGAAAGGGCCAAGTTAACCCGCGGAGGGACGACGAGCTCATCCCATTGCAGTCCTGAAGATGACTTCAGTCGGGTGTTTTATGTGTCCGAGTGCACAGTAACCCTCGGAGGGCGGTCGGTCGGACCGATGGGTGTCCTTTTAGGAAAGGAGCAGCGAGCAATCAATCGGATCAATTTGCTTCGGAAACCTCGGGATTTGAAATTGGGCATGCGTGTGCGGAAGCGGTTACGCTGCAGTTTAGTGGGGAAAGTGGGGCACGATGCCTCAATCTCAACCCCGAAAATCTGCCACGTGTCGCGTTTTACCAGCGTGCGCGACCGCCGCGGGTGCCGTCGATCCAGGGATCTGCGGCTGAGAATCCGCGATGCGATTCTTCCCATGGTATAAAGTGAATCTCCGGGGTGGTGTAATTCCCAGATCCCCTTTCTCCTCCATTCTGCACTCTGCCCTCCCCACTTCTCCAACCACTGTGTCGGAGCACTCGTGTCGATGGGGAAGGACTCCACCGCCAAGCTGGAGAAGGCGAAGAAGGCGGGGAGAGCCACGTCCTCGAGCTCTGGCCCTCCGTCGGGCCGCACCTCAGGAGACTGGATCCCCTCATGCGTCTCGTCAAGGCGGCTGGAGGAGCTCGCCGAGGAGGGACTCATTCTGGTGGATGGATGGAGGCGGCCGGAGGCGGGCGAGATTGAGCCGGCGCCGCAGGGAGACGAATGCGTCCTCCTCGTCACCCACATTGAGCGAGGTTTCTCAATTCCCCCTCACCCTTTCTTCCGCGCATTCTTGGATTACTTCGGGGCGCAGCTCCACCATCTTCCTCCGAACGCCATCATCTATTTGTCTGCCTTTGTTTCTCTGTGTGAAAACTTCATCGGCTGTCATCCACACTGGGGATTGTTTAAGCACATCATCATGTGTTGGTCGATGACCGTGAAAAAGGACCCGCCGAATGGCAAGAAAACCCACGTGACCCAGCTGTGCGGAGGACTGGGCATATAGGTCCGAGGGCGGAGCACTTTCCCCAAAATGACTTTTCCGGACTCAGTGAAGGGGTGGCAAGATAGTTGGTTTTACTGCAAGGATGTCCCGAGTGCGGGATCTCTGACTGGTCTCCCCCCATACTCGGGAGCGAGAGTCGCCGCACCTCCATCCCTTGAAGTGACCAAGGAGGAGAAGGTGGACGTTGGAATCCTGACCGACACCCTGGTTGGAGTTGTGAACGCCGGGGTCAATGGGATGGATCTGCTGGAGACCTTCCTCACTCGGTGGATCCAGCCGCTGCAGGCCAGGTCACATCCGATGTGGCTGTATGAGGGCCCGAGTGACCCCACCCGTGTGCACCCGGAGGAGCTGACCGAGAAGGTTGTGGCAGGCAAGATCAAGGCCATCACCTCGGCCCGTGATAACCCTCGCGAGGCCAAGAGAGTGCCCCCGTATGGCAAGGACACCCCGCCGATTGAGGTAATTCCATTTTTGATCAGTCGGACTATTTATAGGTTTCTTTCTGGTGCATCTGGATCTTGACGTTGTGACCTTCTTCTCAGAGTTTTCAGCAGATGGTTTCCCCAGTGCCGGTGGTCAACCGATCGCCAGCAGATGTGACGAGTGATACGGAGCACCAGTACTCCGAGAGCAACGATGAGGACGAGGAGGAGAGTGAGGAGGAGGAGAGTACCAAGGAGGGGGAGTAGGCGGAGTTCTTGCCATCGTTCGACGGCCCCAAGGAATCCCGCACCAAGGCACACCACGACCCGAGTGCTAAGACGGGGGGCACTTCGCGGCCGACTGCTTCGGGCCCTACAACATGCTGCTCGAAGCGTGGGCGAGCGGAGGTAGAGAGCTCAGCCGAGAAGCAGCCCAAGCAGATCTCCACCAAGCCCCAGAAGGCCGTTGTGCCAAAGATCAAGGTGGTGGTGCCGGTGGCCAAAACGTAAGTGTCACGGACTCTGCTCTATCTTCGTATGATTTCCACTCGTCTGACAGCCGAGTGACTTTATGATTGCAGTAACGAGACATCGACAACCTCGCTGGATCCGAATGCCCCCAAGCAGGGTCAGGTAGAGGGTGACGCAGCGGATGCCTCCACTTCCAAAGGTATGGATCTACCGGTCGAGTTGAACTTCTCAGTGTCATCTGATTGGTTTCTGTATTGATACTTTTGCCCCGTGTGCTCATGCAGCGCCGACTGAGATCGTTCAGTTGGACGATGAAGACGAGGCCAACCCATCGAACCCGGAGGCTGACAAGAGGGTGGCTACTGACACTAATGTGGTCATGCAGGAGGCATCTCCTAGTTGAAAGGGGTGCATCTCACCCGCCAAAGCCATCGCGAAGCCCGCAGGCCCGAGTCCTCTGGCTCAGTCCAGTTATGCGCTTGCGGCCACGGCGTCCGCCTCCCAGTCTGCACCCGTGCCGCACCCGGCTCCTGTCACCGCCTTCACGCTACATA
The DNA here is from genome assembly GCA_039707655.1 of Elymus sibiricus. Taxonomy (NCBI): domain Eukaryota; kingdom Viridiplantae; phylum Streptophyta; class Magnoliopsida; order Poales; family Poaceae; genus Elymus; species Elymus sibiricus. The sequence continues at coordinate 196,044,692 of CM077666.1, read as the reverse complement.
GGGTCCCGGAGGACCAGGTGGGCGGCGAGCAAGGAGGCCTTGATCCGGGTGAAGTTGATGAACGAGCGACTGAAGGAAGTGTACGACGTGAGTGAAGCACTGCAGACCATTGTTGGAGTAAGTACCATCGTAAGTACGATTTCCATTCGGAGCCTTGGAGTTGTTTTTTGTTTTCCTCTTCGTCTTCTGAATGGGTGGCTGTGTTTCTGTCAGTGGGTTTGCACGGGGCACACCCACTGGCTGTTGTTGTTACAGTGGGGGCACGCTGAGTGCACCCACTGGGTGTAGTCCCCGAGACTGCCGTCGACTGGAAGCAGTCGACGGGAGTCTTAGAACCTGTTTTTTTCACTCGAATTTGCCTGAGCCTTTTCCTAGTTTGTCTGTTCAAGTGGGGGCACGCTGAGTGCACCCACTGGGTGTAGTCCCCGAGACTGCTGTCGACTGAAAGCAGTCGGCGGGAGTCTTAGAGTTTTTAGATTGTCTTCCTTTACCGTCTTTCACTCAGATTAGCCAGAGATTTTTTCCAAGTTAATCGGTTCTAGTGGGGGCACGCTGAGTGCACCCACTGGGTGTAGTCCCCGAGACTGCCGTCGACTGGAAGCAGTCGGAGGGAGTCTTAGAGTTTTTAGATTGTTTAGCACCTGGAGTGCGACCCCCCACTCGGCTGGCTGAGTGTGGCTTGGTGGAACGCAGGTTCTTTCCTTTGAAAGGTACGTGAAGATCTGGTACTGATCGAGCTTGTTCCTCCCTTAAGAAGGGTACTTTAGGATCTGGTACTGATTGAGCTTGTTCCTCCCTTAAGAAGGGTACTTTAGGATCTGGTACTGATCAAGCTTGTTCCTTCCTTCAGCAGTGTTTTTACTCATCTAATCTGACTGATTGTCTTCTTTTCCTAAAACAGAGGGCCTGCGAGCTCGGAGCCCACTACGCCACCCTGGAGAAGGAGGTACTACAGCTCCGCCTGGACCTGGATGCTGAGAAGCACAAGAGCGAGTGTCTCGACCAGGAGAAGCGCACCTTAGGAGGTTAGCCTCGCAATCTGACTGCCCATTGTAAACTTGCTTTTTTCTTTGATCTGACTGTATTTGGTCCAGCAGATGTTCGTGCTGAGAACAATACACTTGTAAAGAGGCTCAGGACTTCTATTTCTTTAGAAACCATGAAGCAGGCCCTGGAGGACAAGGACAAGGAGGTGGCGCTGGCGCAGAAGGAGGCTAGGACCAAGACCAAGACTGCCGAGGAGAAGCTGGCCGCAGTCGGCAAGCTCGAGGAGGAGAACAAAACGTTGAAGATCACCGTTGAGGAGGCGAAAAAGGAGATCTCGGAGCTCAAGAAGAACTATGCCAAGTGGGAGACCAAGTGCAACGACCAAGCGAGTGCCTTCGAGGGAGAAAAGAAGAAGCTGAATGACCAGATCGTAGAGCTCTTCAAAAATAAAAACGAGCTCGAACAGTACGTCGAGGAGTTCGGCGATGAGCTGTGTAAAAAGCTTGAAGGTACGACATCCTGACTGAGTGACTTTCGTTCAAATTAAGCTCTCTGGAGGTACTGATTTCCCAACTATTAATGTTTGCAGATTTCTGTGCTGACGTCGAGCTGGAGACCGACAGGATCGAGAAGGAGCTGAATCCCTCGAGGTTGCTACTCAAGGATAGTGCCGCGTTGGCAATCCTTCGACTGGACGAGTGTATGGACAATGTCATCATGTACATCGCTCGCCTGAAGGCCGCCATGGAGAAGATCAATGCCGAGCTGCCCCCTGAGGAGGTACTCTCGCAGGACCTCGAGTCCCTGATGTCCAGACTGAAAGATATCCCCAGCCGAGTGCAGTCATGGAAGAAGTCCGCTGCTCGGTGCAGAGCTGATGTGGCGGTTTCACTCGTTCGTGTCCATTGCAAGGATGTGGATGAGGAGAAGCTGAAGGCTCTGAAGGTCGCCAACAAGAAGAAGCTCATGTTCGCGGACTTCATGGAGACATTCATCGAGGCCGCCACTCGGATCGCGGACGGCATCGACCTTGACACCTTTGTTGATCCAGCCAGTCCTTCCACCGAGCAGTGACCGAAAGACATTTAAGTCCTAAAGTAATTTGCCTTGGAATGCCGAGTGGTTGCTGTAACCGTAAAAATTTATTGGGCCTGGGCTCACATACTTGATCTTTTGTTTCGTTGGTTTGAACAGATCGAAGCTTTATTCAGATGCTTGAATCTCCGTTTTTCTCTTTGCTGATGCAATTTTTCTGACTTGGGCGAAAGCTGATTCGCAGCTAAGCTCCCGAGTGAAGAGGAAGCTCTCACTCGGAAATGTTTTTTTAACTTAGGCGAAAGCTGGTTCGCAGCTAAGCCCCCGAGTGAAGAGGAAGCTCCCACTCGGAGATGTTTTATAACTTAGGCGAAAGCTGGTTCGCAGCTAAGCCCCCGAGTGAAGAGGAAGTTCCCACTCGGAGATGTTTTATAACTTAGGCAAAAGCTGGTTCGCAGCTAAGCCCCTGAGTGAAGAGGAAGCTCTCACTCGGAAATGTTTTTTAACTTAGGCGAAAGCTGGTTCACAGCTAAGCCCCCGAGTGAAGAGAAAGCTCTCACTCAGAGATGTTTTTTTTAACTTAGGCGAAAGCTGGTTCGCAGCTAAGCCCCCGAGTGAATAGGAAGCTCTCACTCGGAAATGTTTTTTTAACTTAGGCGAAAGCTGGTTCGTAGCTAAGCCCCCGAGTGAAGAGGAAGCTCTCACTCGGAGATGTTTTTTTAACTTAGGCGAAAGCTGGTTCGCAGCTAAGCCCCCGAGTGAAGAGGAAGCTCTCACTTGGAGATGTTTTTTTAACTTAGGCGAAAGCTGGTTCGCAGCTAAGCCCCTGAGGGAAGAGGAAGCTCTCACTCGAAAATGTTTTTCAACTTAGGCGAAAGCTGGTTCGCAGCTAAGCCCCCAAGTGAAGAGGAAGCTCTCACTCGGAGAAGTTTTTTAACTTAGGCGAAAGCTGGTTCGCAGCTAAGCACCCGAGTGAAGAGGAAGCTCTCACTCGGAGATGTTTTTGACTTAGGTGAAATCAGGTTTGCAGCTAAGCCGACTCACCCGCTGGGAGTGTGTTAGTTTCCGAATGCAGTTAATCACCGGAGTGAAAACATGGCACTGGGCCAAATTAGATGATATACAGGAAAAGTAAGACTTTTATTCATCTAATTCCACTCAGAAGACTATTACAATGAAAACGAAATTTATTCTAGGCGAAGAATTTGCGGAGCAGATCCGCGTTCCAAGCCCGGGGCTCTTCTACTTCTTTGCTAAAGTTATAGAGCCGATAGGCCCCACTGTTTAGGACCTTAGATATCGCAAAGGTCCCCTGCCATGGGGGCGCTAGCTTGTGGGGTTTTTGCTGATCCACTCGGAGGACCAGATTGCTTTCTTGGAAGGCACGCCCTCTGACGTGTCTATCGTGATAACGGTGCAGATCTTGCTGGTATGCAGTCGACCTGATGAGTGCCAGCTCGCGCTCTTCCTCAAGGAAGTTGAGGCCATCCTGACGTGCTTCTTCAGCTTCTGCCTCCGAGTACAAATCCACTCGAGGGGAGTTGTGCAGTAAATCACTCGGTAGGATAGCTTTCGACCCATAAAACATGAAAAAAGGAGTGCGGTTCGTGGACCGATTCGGGGTCGTCCGTATGCCCCAAAGGATAGATGGCAGCTCGGTGACCCAGGCTCCCGCGGTGTGCTCCAGGTCGCGCATGAGGCGTGGCTTTATCCCTTGGAGTATCATTCTATTCGCCCGCTCCGCCTGCCCATTCGACTATGGGTGATCTATGGAGGCGTTGTCGACCCGAGTGCCTTGGGAATAACAGAACTTGCGGAACTCGTCTGAGTCAAAGTTTGACCCATTGTTCGTGATGATGCTGTGGGGAACTCCGAACCTGAAGATTATTTCCTTGATGAATTTGATTGCAGGCGGAGAGTTCAGCTTCTTTATGGGCTTTGCTTCAATCCACTTGGTAAACTTGTCCACCGCTACCAACAAATGAGTGAACCCGCTGGCTCCGGTCCAGAGTGGACTGATCATGTCGAGTCCCCAGACGGCGAATGGCCAGGTAAGCGGGATAGTCTTCAGCATTGACGCCGGCTTGTGCGACTGGTTTGCGTAGAATTGGCACCTGACGCACTGGTTGACGATATCACGAGCCATCTCATTAGCTCTGGGCCAATAGAAACCCACTCGGAACACCTTGGCGACCAGTGTCCGAGAAGAAGCGTGATGACCGCAAGTCCCCGAGTGAATCTCTTGCAATATCTGCTGCCCTTTCTCCAGTGAAATGCAGCGTTGAGTGACTCCAGAAGTACTTTTCTTGTATAGTTGATCCCCCATGACGGTGAAGGCCTTCGATCGGCGAACGATCTGGCGAGCCTCCACTTCATCTTCAGGGAGTTCCTGCCTGAGTAGGTATGCGAGGTACGGCTCGGTCCACTCAGGAGTGATAACAAGCACCTCTTGAGCAGGGGGTGGCGCGCCCTGGTGCCTCGTGGGCCCACCTCTGCCCCTTTTGACCTAATTCCACCACTATAAATTCTCTAAAATCGGGAAACCAATAGAGGAGTCCATGAAATACTTTTTCCGCCATCGCAAGCTTCGGTTCTCGAGAGATCCCATCTGGAGGCCTTTTCCGGTACTCCGCTGGAGGGGGAATCAATCACGGAGGGGCTCTCCATCAACCTTGCTGCCCTTCCGATGATGCGTTAGTATCTAGATGGCTTCCTCTCTCTTTTTGATCTTCAATACAATGTTCTCCTCGATGTTCTTGGAGTTCTATCCGATGTAATCACTTTTTGCGGTGTGTTTGTTGGGATCTGATGAATTGTGAGTTTATGATCAGATTATCCATGAATATTATTTGAGTTTTCTCTAAACTATTTTATGCATGATTATTATAGCTTCATATTTCTCTCCGATCTATTGATTTGGTTTGGCCAACTAGATTGATTTATCTTGCAATGGGAGAGGTGCTTTGTAATGGGTTCGATCTTGCAGTGCTCAATCCCATTGAGGGAAAGGGACATGACATCTATGTATCATTGCTATTAAGGGTAAAAAGATGGGGTTTATTCATGCGTGAGTTTACTTTGTCTACATCATGTCATCTTGCTTAAGGCGTTACTCCGTTCTTTATGGACTTAATACACTAGATGCATGCTGGATAGCGGTCGATGTGTGGAGTAATAGTAGTAGATGCAGGCAGGAGTCGGTCTAGTTGTCTCGGACATGATGCCTATTTACATGATCATTGCCTTGGATATCGTCATGATTATTTGCTTTTCTATCAATTGCCCAACAGTAATTTGCTTACCCACCGTATGCTATTTTCTTGAGAGAAGCCTCTAGTGAAAACTATGGCCCCCGGGTCTATCTAAATCATATATTAAAAACCCTAAAAATACCTTGCTGCGCTTTTACTTTATTTATTTTATTTTATATTTTAGTTCAATCTATCTATCTATCACATACAATTTAATCTTGCAATTAACCGCCGAGGGATTGACAACCCCTTGTTTGCGTTGGGTGCAAGGATTTGTTGTTTTGTGTGCAGGTGCTGCTAACGAGGTGTTGCGTGATTCTCCTACTGGATTGATAACCTGGGTTTCATAACTGAGGGAAATACTTATCTCTACTGTACTGCATCTCCCTTCCTCTTCAGGGAATTACCAACGCAGCTCACAAGTAGCAGGAATAATTTCTGGTGCCGTTGCCGGGGAGACATCATCAACATCTATCAAGTACCTATGCATAAAACTCTCATCTCCTTGCATTTATTTTATTTGCCTTTGCCTCTCATTTTCATCTCCCCCAATTCTAAAAAGTTTTTACAAAAAGACAAAAATATTTTCCGTTTGCCTTTTTCTTGTTTGCTTGTTATCTTGTTTGCATAGCCACGATGTCTCAAGAAAATACAAAATTGTGTGATTTTTTTAATACTAATAATAATGATTTTATTAGTACTCCGATTGCTACTCCTGCCGCTAGTGCGGAGACTTGTGATATTAATGCCGCTTTGCTAAATCTTGTTATGAAAGAACAATTTTCTGGTAGTCCTAATGAAGATGCTGCATCCCATCTTAACACTTTCATAGAATTGTGTGATATGCAAAATAAAAAAGATGTGGATAATGACATTGTGAAATTAAAATTATTCCCATTCTCATTACAGCATCATGCAAAAATTTGGTTTTCATCTTTACCACGAAATAGTATCGATTCTGGGGATAGGTGTAAAGATGCTTTTATTACCAAGTATTTCCTCCCGCGAAAATTATTTCTCTTACAAATCAAATTATGAATTTTAAGCAACTTGATCATGAACATGTTGCCCAATCTTGGGAGAGGATGAAATTAATGATAAGAAATTGCCCTACTCATGGTTTAAATTTGTGGATGATCATACAAAAAATTTATGCGGGATTGAATTTTGTTTCTAGAAATCTTTTAGATTCTGCCGCGGGTGGTACTTTTATGGAAATTACTTTAGGAGAAGCTACTAAATTGCTTGACAATATTATGGCAAATTATTCACAATGGCATATTGAAAGAGTTCCTACTAGTAAAAAAGTGAATTCCGTTGAAGAAATTAGTACTTTGAGTGATAAAGTTGATGCGCTTATGAAATTGGTTGCTAGCAAAAATACTCCTATTGATCCTAATGATGTGCCTTTATCCACTTTGATTGAGCAAAATAATGATCCCGTAGGTGTGAATTTTTTTTCGCGAAACAATTTTAATAATAATGCTTATAGAGGTAATTTCAATGCTAGACTATTTCTTGGAAATTCCTCTAATAATTATGGCAATTCCTATGGTAATTCTTATAATAATAATAATAGGATGCCCTCTGATCTTGAAAGTAATATTAAAGAATTTATTAATGCTCAAAAAGTTTTCAACACTACGATAGAAGAAAAAATGAGTAAACTTGATGATATGTCTAGGAGCATTGATAGAATTATTCAAGATGTGGAAAATCTTAAGACTAAAATTTTGCCACCCAAAATTGATATTAATGAATCAATTAAAGCTTTATATGTCTCCATGGATGAGAGTAAGAAAAGAACCGCTATGCTAAAAGCTAAACGAGAATTTTTAGAAAAAGCGATTCCTCCCTGATTTTATTGTAGTAATGATGAGGATATTAAAATGATTGGTGTTTCATCTATTGATTCCTTGTTTAGAAATATAAAACTTGATGAAAAGGGGACTGAAGAAGAGTCGACTTTAGCTAGTAGGCGTCCCCATAATTCGGAGGGTGAAAATCTTGATAAATTTTTTGATAAAAGTGGGTCTGGAGAGGTAAAAACTTTAACTAGTGATGTGCCCACTCTTTTGGATTACAAAGATTTTAATTATGATAGTTGTTCTTTGATTGAGTGCATTTATTTGTTACAATCCATGTTAAATTCACCCAACGCTTATGAGCAAAATAAGGCTTTTACTAAACACATCGTAGAAGCAATGATGAAAGCGTTAGAAGAAAAGCTAGAACTAGAAATTTCAATTCCTAGAAAATTATATGATGAATGGGAACCCACCATTAAAGTTAAAATTAAAAATTATGAGTGGAATGCTTTGTGTGATTTGGGTGCTAGCGTTTCCACAATTCCAAAATCTCTAAGTGATGTGCTAGGTTTTACCAATATAGATGAATGTTCTCTTAATTTGCACTTGGCGGATTCTACTATTAAAAAGCCTTTGGGTAGAATTAATGATGTTCTTATTCTTGCAAATAGGAACTATGTGCCCGTTGATTTTATTGTACTTGACATTGAATGCAATCCTTCTTGCCCCATAATACTTGGTAGACCGTTCTTACGAACTATAGGTGCCGTTATTGACATGAAAGAAGGGAATATAAAATTTCAGTTTCCATTAAAGAAGGGTATGGAACATTTCCCTAGGAAGAAAATTAAAGCACCATATGAATCCATTATGAGGGCCACTAATGGAATCAACTTCAAAGATGACAATACTTGAAACTATGCATTATGCCTAGCTAGGGGCATAAAACAATAGCGCTTGTTGGGAGGCAACCCAATTAATAAAATAATTTTTTCTTTTTGTTTCTGTTATTGTGTGTTTTCACATTTATGCTAATGTTATGATTGAGTTTTTATGTTTTTAATTAGTGTTTGTGCCAAGTAAAGCCTTTGGGCTGATTTGTAAGATAGTATAATTGATGTTGTTTGGAAAACAGAAAGTTTTGCGTCCAGTGCTGGAATTTTGGTTCTGTACTGGAGCGTCATAAAAATCTGAAATTTTTACACAGTATTGGTATATGAATTTCCCACGTTGTCCTAATTTTTCAGAATTTTTGGAGTTACAGAATTATAGCTGTTAAATAGATCTCTACAGACTGTTCTGTTTTTGACAGATTCTGTTTTTGATGCACTGCTTGCTTGTTTTGATGATTGTATCGGGGGGTATAAGCCATGGAGAAGTTAGAATACAGTAGGTAGAATGCAAAAATAAAATATGAATGGGTTTTCAACAGTACTTAAAGTAGTGATTGGTTTTGTTATACTAACGGATCTCACGAAGGTTTTGTTGAGTTTTGTGTGATTGAAGTTTTCAAGTTTTGGGTGAGATCACGATGCATGAAGGAATAAGGAGTGGCAAAAGCCTAAGCTTGGGGATGCCCGAGGCACCCCAAGGTAATATTCAAGGAAGACTCGAGCGTCTAAGCTTGGGGATGCCCCGGAAGGCATCCCCTCTTTCTTCTACCAACCATCGGTAATTTTACTTGGAGCTATATTTTTATTCGTCACATGATATGTGTTTTTCTTGGAGCGTCGTGTATTATATGAGTATATGCCTTGTTTGATTTTTAGTTTGTCGCAATCATCCTTTCTGGACACACCTATTTGAGAGAGCCACACGTTCATCATGATTTGTTAGAATACTCTATGTGCTTCACTTAAATTTTTTGAGCTAGGCAGTTGCTCTAGTGCTTCACTTAAATCTTTTTTAGCACGGCGGTGGCTATATTTTGAAGAAATATTTAAACTCTCATGCTTCACTTATATTATTTTGATAGTTGATAAGTCTAAAATTTTGAAGAAATATTTGCGCTCTCATGCTTCACTTATATCTTTTTGAGAGTTGATAATAGTAATGGTAATTTGCACAAGATATGAATTTGGTCCCAAAGTGATGAATATTCAAGAGGGATATCATAAAAACTTTCATATAGATCCTTGGATATGATAAGTGTGATTCCTTGCAATAGTTTTGCGATATGGAGATGATGATCTGTGAGTCATGTCAGTGAGTAATTGTGATTTAGTAAGAATATTAGTGTTAAGGTTTGTGATTCCCTATGCATGCACATTAAGTCAATAGTTATGCAAAGAAATTATATCCTACTTATGGTGCATTATTCGGTGTTAGTTATGTTCAATGCATGTTTATGACCGTTTTTGCTTTTTGGTTGGTTGCTTCTCAATCTATTTGCTAGCCTTCATTTGTACTAAGCGGAAATACTGCTTGTGCATCCAAACTCCTTAAACCCAAGTTGTGCCAAATGAGTCCACCATATCTACCTATATGCGGTATGTCCATGCTGTTCCAAGTAAATTTGCGTGTGCCAACTCTAATTTTCAAAATAATTTTCTGTCTTGTGTACCTGTACCGCTCATGAAGCGGCAGGGGGTGGCCAATATTTTCCATGCTAGGTGTGTTATTATCATGATGAGTGTTTATTCACTTGTCATTGCATGAGAGAGTGGCTGGTAATAGGGATGCCCAGTCCCACAATGAATCAAAAATTAATAACAACAAAATTCCTTGGAAAGTGTTGGTATAAAGGGCACCCGTGGATACGGCTAGCCATGGATTGTGAAAGAATGGTGGAAAAGAAATAAACTTTACTTTCTGTTTGGGAACCGCCTATGATGTGTCTAGCATGGAAGATATTGGGAATTCTCGGTCGTTTTTGTTGACAGGAAAAGCATGCCTCTTAAAATAATTTCATCTCTCTAATTTAAGCCTTGAGCTCTGGCACATTTGCAAATCTCTGCTTCCCTCTGCGAAGGGCCTATCTATTTACTTTTATGCAATTTTTATTTTTATTTTGAGTCTCCATCTTCTCTTATAAAGAACCAACTAGAGAGCACTATTGTCATACTTGTGCATTGTGTGTAGCTAATATTGAGTGTGTTTCATGAATGGATCAATGATTGAGCATAATGGGCTAGGGATAACTTTCTTTAGCATTGATATTTTGAAAGACATGGTTGCTTGTTAGTATGCTTGAGTATTTATATCTTCATGTCAAATTATAGACTATTGCTTTGAATCATTCAAGTCCAAATGTCCATGCTATAAAAGAAAAGAATATATGATGAATATGATAGGTAGAATTCCACATCAAAAATTCTGTTTTTATCATTTACCTACTCGAGGACGAGCAGGAATTAAGCTTGGGGATGCTGATACGTCTCCAACGTATCTATAATTTTTGATTGTTCCATGCTATTATATTATCAATCTTGGATGTTTTATATACATTTACAGCAATTATATATCATTTTTTGGGACTAACCTATTAACTTAGTGCCCAGTGCTAGTTGCTGTTTTTTTTTGCCTGTTTTTGGTTTTCCAGAATATCAGTACCAAACGAAGTCCAAATGCCACGAAACTTTTTGGAGATTTTTTTCCGGACATAACAAGGACTGGAAGCTTTGGGAGAGGGCCAGAAGATGAAGCAGTGGCCCACGAGGCACCAGGGCGTGCAACAGGGGGGCGTGCCCTTGTGGATTGTGGGGCCCACTCAGCTCCGTTTGACCTAATTCCACCACTATAAATTCTCTAAAATCGGCAAACCAACAGAGGAGTCCACGAAATACTTTTTCCGCCGCCGCAAGCTTCTGTTCTCGAGCGATCCCATCTGGAGGCCTTTTCTGGTACTCCGTCGGAGGGGGAATCGATCACGGAGGGGCTCTCCATCAACCTTGCTGCCCTTCCTATGATGCGTGAGTAGTTTACCATAGACCTTGCGGTGCTATCTTGCGGTGCTCAATGCCATTGAGAGAAAGGGACATGACATGTATGTATCGTTGCTATTAAGGGTAAAAAGATGGGGTTTATTCATGCGTGAGTTTACTTTGTCTACATCATGTCATCTTGCTTAAGGCGTTACTCCGTTCTTTATGGACTTAATACACTATATGCATGCTGGATAGCGGTCGATGTGTGGAGTAATAGAAGTAGATGCAGGCAGGAGTCGGTCTACTTGTCTCGGACGTGATGCCTATATACATGATCATTGCCTTGGATATCGTCATGATTATTTGCTTTTCTATCAATTGCCCAACAGTAATTTGTTTACCCACCGTATGCTATTTTCTTGAGAGAAGCCTCTAGTAAAAACTATGGCCCCCGGGTCTATCTAAATCATATATTAAAAACCCTAAAAATACCTTGCTGCACTTTTACTTTATTTATTTTATTTTATATTTTAGATCAATATATCTATCTATCCTATACAATTTAATCTTGCAATAACCGCCGAGGGATTGACAACCCCTTGTTTGCGTTGGGTGCAAGGATTTGTTGTTTTGTGTGCAGGTGCTACTAACGAGGTGTTGCATGATTCTCCTACTGGATTGATAACCTTGGTTTCATAACTGAGGGAAATACTTATCTCTACTGTACTACATCTCCCTTCCTCTTCAGGGAATTACCAACAAAGCTCACAAGTAGTAGTGCTCCAGGAACACATTCTTCGGGACTGCCTTCCAAGCGGAACCAATCTTGGCCAGGTCATCAGCCGCCTGATTCTTAAGCCGTGGGATGTGGTGCAGCTCCAGTCCTTCAAAGTTCTTTTCTAGCTTCCTGACGGTGTTGCAGTTGCTTGTCATGGCTGGGCTTCGAATATCTCACTCCTTCATCACTTGATTCACCACTAAGTCCGAGTCGCCTTAGATCATCAGTCGGCGAATACCAAGAGAGATCACCATACTCAACCCATATAGAAGAGCTTCATACTCCGCCTCATTGTTGGAGGAATCAAAGTGAATCTGGAGCACATAACTGAGTCGGTCGCCCTTGGGGGATACTAGGACCACCCCAGCTCCCGAGCCATTGAGCATCTTAGAGCCATCGAAGAAGATAGTCCAATGCTCGGGGAGACTCGGGCAGGCTGCTCCTGCTCGATCCACTCGGCTAGCAAAATCCACTAGGGCTTGCGACTTAATAGCTTTTTTGGCCTCAAACTTTATGTCCAAAGGGAGGAGCTCAGTGGCCCACTTGGCAACTCGACCTGTGGCGTCTCTGTTGTTCATGATTTCTGATAGAGGAGCGTCGCTGATCACTGTGACCGAGTGCTCTTGAAAGTAATGAGCCACCTTCTTTGTAGTCAGATAAATCCCGTACACCAACTTCTGGTAGTGTGGGTACCTTTGCTTAGAGGGGGTCAAAACTTCTGAGATATAATAGACTGGCCGCTGGGTCTTGAAGGCTTTTCCTTGTTACTCCCGCTCCACGGTGAGCACGGTGCTAACCACTTGGCTCGTGGCTGCGATGTGCAAGAGCAAAGGCTCTTGGCTGCTCGGAGCAACAAGCACCGGCTGGGTGGAGAGCTGGGCTTTGAGTTCTTGGAACGCAGCCTACGCTTCAGTTGTCCACTCGAACTTGTCTGATTTCTTCATCAGTCAGTAAAGCGGTAGGGCTTTCTCACCGAGTCGTAAGATGAATCTGCTCAAGGCTGCTTGGCAGCCTGTGAGTCACTGCACGTCGTGTAGACGCTCCGGTTGCTTCATCCGGACTATAGCACCGATCTTCTTGGGGTTACATCGATCCCACGCTCGGAAACGAGGAAACCGAGTAACTTGCCGGCAGGCACTCCGAAAATGCACTTAGTTGGATTGAGCTTTATCCCGAAGTGACACAGGTTCGTGAAGGTCTCGCTGAGGTCTGCCAGGAGGTCGGAACCTTTCCTGGACTTGACCATGATGTCATCCATGTAAGCCTCCACGTTCCGACTGATCTGCTTCTGTAAGCATTTCTGAATCATGCGTTGGAAAGTTTCTCCAGCATTTTTCAGTCCGAATGGGATCATGATATAACAAAAAAACACCCGAATGGGGTGATGAATGTTGTTTTTATTTCATCCAGACCATACATTCAGATCTGGTGGTACCCGGAGTACGCATCCAGAAACGACAGGCGCTCGCACCCCGCAGTAGAGTCTACTATCTGATCTATGCGACGGAGAGGGAAGTGGTCCTTCGGGCAGGCCCGATTGATGTGCTTGAAGTCAATACACATTCGAAGGGGGTTATTCTTCTTGGGCACCATGATGATGATGGCGAGCCACTTGGACTGGTACTCCTCTCGGATGAACTCAGCGGCTAAGAGCCGCGCGATCTCCTTGACAATCGCCTTGCGCTTCTCGGTGGAAGAGCGTCGGAGGTGCTCTTTGACAGGCTTCATCTTCGAGTCGACACGGAGTCGATGCTCAGCCAGTTCCCTAGGAACACCCGGCGTGTCAGAAGGCTTCCATGCGGAGATGTCCCAGTTCTCACGGAGGAACTGGATGAGCTCGCCTTCCTATTTGATGTCGAGTGTCATAGAGATGTTGGTCGGGGCGGTGTTCGGGTCCTCCGGGTGCACATGAACCTGCTTGGTCTCGCCGGCTGACTGGAAAGCGGATTCCACAGTCGGCTTCTTGGATTTGAGCAGATCACTCGAATCGATCGCTTTCTTGTACTTGTCCAGCTCCGCTAATGCCATCTGCTCGTTAGCAATCTGGGAGCCCTTTTGCAAGCACTCTTCGGCTATCTTCCGATTCCCTGTGACAGTGATCACGCCATTCGGCCCTGGCATCTTAAGCTTAAGATACATGTAGCATGGTTTGGCCATGAATCGTGTGTAGGCGGGCCTACCCAGGATGGCGTGATAGGCACTCCAGAAGTCCACCACCTCGAAGGTCAGCCTTTCTTTCCTGAAGTTTTTCTCTCTGTCAAATACGACGTCGAGGGCTATTTGACTGAGTGACTTTGCTTTCTTCCCGGGGATGACCCCGTGGAATTGCATGTTGCTCTTACTCAGTCGAGACATTGGAATGCCCATTGCCTCTAGAGTATCGGCGTAAATGATGTTCAGCCCGTTGCCACCGTCCATGAGGACCTTGCGCAGTCGGACTCCTCCAACTGCAGGATTGACCACCAGCGCCTGCCGCCCAGGGGTCGGTATGTGAGCCGGGTGATCCGACTAATCGAAGGTGACGGGAGTCTTGGCCCAGTCGAGGAATTTACTGACAGTTGAGACTGCCATATTGACCTCTCGGTTTATCACCTTGAGGCGGCTCTTGCTCTCGACGTCGGCAAAGATCATCAGAACCTTCTCGATGTTGAGGTACCCGGAGGCATTTTTTTCCGCGTCGTCGTCTTCGTCCTCATCCTTGTCCTCCGAGGGATCTTGCCGCATCTCTTGCTTGAGCAGTCGGCACTCCCGAGTGGTATGCTTTGGCAGAATCAGGTTGCCATCTTCATCTCTCTTCGTGTGAATCTGGCAGGGCTGATCGAGGATGTCGCTTTTTGGGCGGCTTTCTTCTTGCCGGCCCACTCCTTCTTCTGCTTCAGCTGGCCTTTGCCTTTGCTTTGGCCGGCCAGAGCCGTGGCCTCAGTGTTGCTGGCTGCCTCGGCCTTCCGCTTCTGCTTCTTGCTCTTACTGTTGTCCGACTAATTAGCGTCCCCAGCTTGGCCTTTGCCGCTTCTCAGCCGGTCTTCCTCTTCGCCATTGGCGTACCGACTGGCTATCTCCATTGCTCGACTAAGAGTCGGGATCTCAGTTCGGCCGAACTTCAGGGTCAACTCTCGGTACCTGATACCGACTTTGAAGGCGCAGATCGCCTGGTGTTCGGTGACATTCTCCACTGTGTTATGCCGGTGGTCCACCGCTAGATGTACTCTCGGAGAGTCTCATTTTGCTTCTGTACACAATGTTGCAGCTCTGACAATCCACCCGGCCGCTTGTACGTGCCCTTGAAGGTCTTGACGAAGACCCGGGCCAGGTCATCCCAACAGTATATACTGCCGAGAGTCAACTGGTTGAGCCAGGCCCTGGCCGACCCCTCAAGCATCAGCGGCAGGTACTTCATGGCCACATTGTCGTTGCCGCCACCGATCTGGACAGCCACTCAGTAATCCTCTAACCAAATCTCTGGCTTCGACTCGCCAGTGAACTTGCTGATCCCTGTTACCAAACTGAAGTTGCTTGGGATGTCTGCGGCGCGAATGTATCGCTGAAACACTTGGGTCCGAAACGTGGGGATCCACTCGGAGCATCCGCATCCAGGCCCTCTCTCAGGGCCCGTCCTCTGTCGACCAAGTACTGAGCGACGACATATCTCGCATTGAACCGTGGGTCCCGAAGGTCCTCCGAACGGCATGGACTCAGCCTCCGATCGTCTTCACATGGATGCCTGTCATCATAAGGCTGGCGCCTGTATGTGACATCCCGCAGAGGGGGCATCCGAGTGCGATCATAGTCATCGTATCACCGGGGGGAAACGACTCGGTCGTGTTCTCGATCTTCATACCGGCCTCTTGAGGGGGGTGATGGCCAGTGCCTCATGGACCCGAGTGGGCTATGAGCCGACTGGACCGTTTCCGCGCGCACCGACGCGCTGTGGATTCGATCCCGAGACTGCGACACCGCCACATTCTGTGACAAGGCCATCTTCAGGAGAGCTCGGATCTGACGGATAACTTCACCGGCTGTCGAGCCAGAGGGCTGAATGGAATCTGCAATCCTGGTTGCCACCGCCAAATTCTGCAGCAGGGTGTTGAGCACCTGGTAGTTCCGAGGCTGATCACTCGGGAACAACCGGTGCTTGTGCCGACTGGAACTGGGCTGCCAGCGGGCATGGTCGTCCAACTCCTTCTGCAGCCGCTCCAGGCGGTCATGCTCGGCCAAAGTGGCCAAACGCGCTGACTCCATGGCCAGAGCCTCGAGAGTCGTAACAGTAATGGGAGTGCAGAGAGCCTGCTCATTCCTCCGACGGAGTTCGTCGCTCTGCTCCCGGGTGAGAGCTTGAGGAATGTATGGCTCATGGCGGGGAGAATGATTATCCCCCTGGTCATCGCCGTTGTGTCCGCGCGAGGTACCCACGTGTCCGTCATGGGGGCCAGTGAATCCCGAGGACCGTGCTACTCAGAGCTGGCCATAAGGACTTCGGCCGTGGACTCGACGCCCTCGCACTCGGACCCGTTGAGGGAGTCCTCATGGAGTCCATCGGAAAGGTCGAGGGCGGGCTCGTCAGGCTTGAGTGCCGCCACATGTCCTGCCGCGGCCTGGACGGCCACGGCGTGCTTAATACAACGCTGAAGCCGTGAGTGCCCAGAGCGCTTGCGGCGGTGGCTAGCAGAGAGGGGAGCCACTCGGTACGGGCCCAACGACTGTCAAAGAAGAACTCCGTATGCAGATGCACGGTAGTGCGCCACGCCACGGATGGGCAGCGACTCCATGTCCAGCGGGGCTTCTTGGAGCCACGCTGAGTCATCGGCGATGAAGCTGAGCGCTCCGAAATGGATCTCGGTGCCGACTAACACGATGATGATGAAAAATAACACCTGCGTCGTATAATCACTAGACGCGCAGCCCCACGGTGGATGCCAATTGTCGGGGTTACGATCCTGACACTGAGTACTAGGGGTACGAAAGAGGGGCAGAGCCTAGCTACGGCGCAAGTGTAGCACTCGGTTTTTACGAGTTCAGGCCCCTCTCGGAGGAGGTAATAGCCCTACGTCTCATGCCCTGAGGCTTGTTTTCTCTTGGGGTGTATGATTATAGGGGATGATGAACCCTTGTCATGGAGGAAGAGGGCGGCTTATATAGAGTGCACCTCGGCCTCTTTACTGCCACGTTACAAGGGGGGAATAATGACTATAACTACGGCATTTACAGGTATTAACAGCCACGACTACGGCAGTTATAGGTAACGGTAGCCATGACTATACTTGAAGTCCGACTTAAGACTACTCGACCGTTTCAGCTCCCACGTCGTCCTTACGCCACCTCTGTCCGAGTGGTGTGGGCTAGCCGACTAGAGGGATGATGTCCGTGTGCCGTCGGTGTATCCGAGTGGATTCTTTGTGATGCGCATCCGAATGCGCCTATGGTCCAGGGACCTCCCAATGATGGTGTGGGACCCTAGGTGGGCCTTAGATGTCAGGCCCTTGACCCTACCAGTAGTAGGTGACCCCATCAGTTGGTTAAAGGGTTTACTCATTTAAGGAACACCCCGCATAGAATCTACAAGGGGGCAGGAGCCGACGACTGGCCACTTTCAAGATTAAAACACGGTCGCACATGAATGAAAATAGCACATCAGATAGAAATGACTGATATGCATACATATAACTTGTATTATACAAATTTCTCCTCGGCATACCAAGGGACCTCCAAAACCACAGTTCATACTTTGAACATTGAGCCTCTGTCACCCGAGCACCTTCATGGACCTCGGTCAAGAACTGCTCGGGCATCCGCTTCTTTCCTTCTGGAGGCCCTGACGCGATCTCGAGCGGCTTGATCTTCGGATAATGCGCCATAGTGAACGCATACGCCCGCTCCTCGCCTTCCAGGTAGGCCGAACGCTTCTAGTTCTTGACCTAGGGGCTTGCATCTCGCAGCATGTGCACCAAGCCGAAGAAGCTGGTCGGCATCGGCTCTTGTGGCCAGAGGTTGATGCAGAGATATTCCATCGCCGGTCGTGCCGTACGGAACAGCTCGGCCAGCTGCTTCATTTGATTATTCAGAAGAGGCGGATGCTCTGGCGCCTGGAATTGTGCCCAGAAGGTCTTCTCCACGGACCCCTCGGGATGAGCGGCGAAGTAGGAGCCGGCATCCGAAGCACTCCGCGGCAAGTCCCTAAAGGCCTCTGAAGAACGCCAGACTTGCGTAAGATGGGCAAATCTGCTATCACCAAAAACGCAGCAAAGCAAGTATGGCTTACCAGCGGCGATCTGCTTCACTTGTTGAAGCACTTCGCGATCCGCCCTAGCCTGGGTCGTGGCCTCCTTATAGGCCGAGCTCGCTGTTTCAAGCTCGGAGGCTAGCTTGTTCTTTTCCTCCTGGAGGGCGTCGTGCTGCTTGTATAGCCCCTCGAGGTCTCCCTCGACCTCCACGACCCGGGCCGCATGCTTTGCGCTGGCCTCTTTCTCCATAGCCAGCTCATCGCTGGCCTACTTCGCCGTAGCCCTCTGCTGTTTGGCTTCCTCCTGAGCTTTTTTCAGCTCGGACCAGAGCGCTTCAAGCTCCGAGGTGGTAGCTACAAACACATTAACACATGATTTAGAGCTCAGCCAGCTGCATTATAACTCAAAGTACAGTGTTAAAGTACTAAAGCTCTTGGTATTTACCTGGAGATCGCTCCATCTGCTTTTTAAGTATATCCATGTCCTTCTCGGACTGATCCAGCTTATGGTTCAGCTCTTCCAACTCTTTCAAGTCGGCTACTGAAACTGAGGCCGAAACATGAAAAGTACACTGATTAGCTTCCTCGGATGATCCCCTGGTTGGATTTGTGTATCCGACCAGGGTCTCGGGGGCTACTGTGTATTCACTTTATTCAACTATCATTTCTCCCTAGGATCCCCGAGTAAGATTTTCGCATCTAACTCAGGGCTCGGGGGCTACTGTGGATATACGCTTATGATAAGTACATGCAGTAGTACAAGTCTTCGGACAAATTGCGTTTCACTTATCCACTAAGGGCTACTGGATATATCTAGTGCTAATAGCTCTACGCATTGATGTAATCTCAAAAGATGAATAAAGGTTACCTCAAAGCCTTCATAGAGGCCCTTGAAGGCTGATGACCCACAAGTATAGGGGATCAATCGTAGTCCTTTCGATAAGTAAGAGTGTCGAACCCAACGAGGAGCAGAAGGAAATGACAAGCGGTTTTCAGCAAGGTATTTTCTGCAAGCACTGAAATTATCTATAACGAGTAGTTTGATAGCAAGATAATTTGTAACAAGTGAAAAGTACCAATAGTAACAAAGAGTGCAACAAGGTGGCCCAATCCTTTTTATAGCAAAGGACAAGCCGGAACGATCTCTTACAATAAGTAAAGCATTCTCAAGGACACATGGGAATTTCATCTAGTCCCTTTCATCATGTTGGTTTGATTCACGTTCGCTACTTTGATAATTTGATATGTGGGTGGACCGGTGCTTGGGTGCTATTCTTACTTGAACAAACCTCCCACTTATGATTACCCCCCTTCGCAAGCATCCGCAACTACGAAAGAAGAATTAAGATAACTCTAACCATAGCATTAAACATATGGATCCAAATCAGCCCCTTACGGAATAGCGCATAAACTAGGGTTTAAGCTTCTGTCACTCTAGCAACCCATCATCTAATTACTACTCCACAATGCATTCCCTTAGGCCCAAAGATGGTGAAGTGTCATGTAGTCGACGTTCACATGACACCACTAAGAGAATCAACAACATACATATCATCAAAATATCGAACGAATACCAAATTCACATGATTACTTATGACAAGACTTCTCCCATGTCCTCAAGAACAAAAGTAACTACTCATAAATCATCTTCATGTCCAAGATCAGAGGGGTATTAAATAGCATAATATATCTGAACATATAATCTTCCACCAAATAAACCAACTAGCATCAACTACAAGATGTAATCAACACTACTAGCAAACCACAGGTACCAATCTGAGGTTTTGAGACAAAGATTGAATACAAGAGATGAGCTAGGGTTTGAAATGAGATGGTGCTGGTGAAGATGTTGATGAAGATTGGTCCTCCCACGATGAGAGGATCATTGGTGATGTCGATGGCTTCGATTTCCCCCTCCCAGAGGGAAGTATCCCCGGCAGAATCTCTCCGCCATAGAGCAAAAGGGCACCTGCCCAAGTTCTGCCTCGAGACAGCGGTGCACCGTCCCAAAAGTCTTCTCCTTATTTTTTTAGGGCAAATGGACTTATATACCAGAAGTTGGGGCCAGAGGCTGGCCAGGGGCCCCACGAGCCACCAGAGCGCGCCTGGGGGGTGGGCGTGGCGCGCCCTGGTGCCTCGTGGGCACCTAGGTGGCCCCCTATGGTACTTCTTGCTTCCAATATTTTTTATTTATTCCAAAATAAATCTCCGTGAAATTTCAGCTCATTTGGAGATGTGCAGAATAGGTATCTCTGACATAGCTTTTTCAGGTCCAGAATTCCGGCTGCCGGCAATCTCCCTCCTTGTGTAAATCTTGCATATTAAGAGACAAAAGGCATTAGAATTGCTCCACAAAGTGTTATATTGATTAAAAACACTATAAATAACAGTAGGAAAATATGATGCAAAATGGACGTATCAACTCCCCCAAGCTTAGACCTTGCTTGTCCTCAAGCGAAAGTCGATATCGATAATCATGTCCACATGTTTACAGAGAGAGGTGTAAATAAAAACAAAATACGGACATAGTAGCATCATGATCATTATTATAACAGCAATATTTATTATCATAAAACTTCTTATGAGCAAGTAACAATTCGTCACAACAATGAAGTATAAGGCATAAACTTTCTTGAAAACTAACAAACTATGTTCTCAGTCAACGATGCAATTGCAATTCATCATATTTTCAGGAAGGGTCTCATGTAGGAGCTTTAAAGCAAGTCCACATACTCAACCATCATATAGTCTTCCATGATTGCTAACACTCACAACATATATACAAAAAGTTTCAGCCAGACACATAGAAAAACAGGGGCTTATAATTTCGCCTCCCAACTTATTCACCTCAAGGGTGATGTCAACAATAATAACTCAAGATCACTCATATCCAACTGGATATATATGCCTAGATCTTTCCCCACCACATGATGCTTGCAAAAGAGAAAAATAAAAAGGAATAGGGGAGAACACTATTGACTCTTGCATAAAAAGTAAATACATAAAAGTAAAAGATAGTCCCTTCGCAGAGGGAAGCAGAGGTTGCCATGCGCTTTTTGTTGTTGGATGCACAAGCTCTTAATGCAAAGGAACGCCACTTTATATTGCCCCTTGTGATAGCAACCTTTATTATGCAGTCTATAACTTTTATTTCTTTACCATCACAAGTTCGTACAAAGCTTATTTTCCCTTACAATAAAAGTTCAGACATATTTAGAGGCAATTTTTATTGCTTTTTGCACCGATGACAACTTACTTGAAGGATCTTATTCAATCCATAGGTAGATATAGTGGACTCTCATGACATGAAACTGGGTTTAAGGGTTTTCGATGCACAAGTAGTATCTCTACTTGGTGCGGATTTTTGGCTAGCAAAGATATTGGGCAAGCATCACATGTTGGAGGATCTATAACAATATAACTTCTATGTGAATATAAGCAAACATAATTCATTACGTTGTCGTCCTTGTCCAACGTCAACAATTTGACATAAAATACTTAATGGGGGCTCACAATCATAAAAGATGTCCAAGATAGTGTATTTGCATGTGAATCTTCTCTTCCCTTATTAATTCTTTCATGAATTGCATCATTGACTAATGCTATGTTTGTTAACTTCCAATAAATTTTACCACTTATACTTTTCTTTATGTAATGTCATTACTTTCCATAAGATTAGCATATGATCTCTTTCATTATTTTCATTGCTAAGATTGAAACATGTAAGTAAAGAAGCAAAAACTCAAACTACTCTTTATTATATAACTCTCAACTCGATTACATAGGTGGTTAGATCACGAAACTAGCACTCGAAAATAGATCATACTAAACTTTTATTCAACTAAATCATGAAATAACTCAGGATCGAACTAAAAATAGGTAAAAATAGCAAAAGTGATGGTGATACGATACCGGGGCACCTCCCCCAAGCTTAGCACAAGCCAAGGGGAGTGCACATACCCATGTACTCAAGTTTCCTTCTTCGGTGATGGTGGTAGTGATGAAGTGGCGAGCTTGTCCTTCAGCTCAAGCAGATACATCAATCTGCGATTGATGCTCCGAAGGGCGATGTTTTGCTCTTCCAACAAAATAACTTCACGAGTGAGAGATGTATTCTGAGAACTAACTATTTCAAAGACTCTTAGGGCTTCAATTACGGATGGGGAGAGATGATCATATAAAGGTTGAAGGATATCTCCCTTCTCTACGGTCTCCTCCATGGGGATGGCTTGCCCTCCTTCCGGAGCTTGGGCTCCTGCAACTTCCTCAGCCTTGTCCTCCTTGCCATTGTCTTCTTCTCCCGACGACAACTCGTAGTAAACCTCGCTGTAGGGGCATTTGCCTGGCGATGGTTGCACAGTGCGGTGCTTGGCACGGAGTTTTTGGGGAGCCATGGCGATCTAGATCTGTCAGAAAAATAGCACGAAACAAGAACAGAGGAGATTTCTGCGATACGGTAGTCAAAACGTCCGGGAGTATATATAAATAATTTTTATCTTGCAAAACAAGTAATCCAGAAGAAAAACTGAGTCGAGAAGACTCACGAGGGGCCCACGAGCCACCAGGGCGCGCCTGGGGGGTGGCGCTCCCTGGTGCCTCGTGGGCACCAGGTGGGTCCCCTCGGATGTTTCTTATTTTCGTATTTTTTCTAATATTCCAAAACTGACAGAAAGTATTTTTATGGAATTTTTGGAGTCGGTTTACTTACCGTATCACGTACCTCTTCCTTTTCAGGGTTCTGGAGCGTTCCGAAAGGTCTCTCTTATGTATTCTTCCAGTGTAATTGTTTCAATAATATTAGTTTCAACATTAATAGGAGAACC
Source organism: Elymus sibiricus (assembly GCA_039707655.1). Lineage (NCBI taxonomy): Eukaryota > Viridiplantae > Streptophyta > Magnoliopsida > Poales > Poaceae > Elymus > Elymus sibiricus. Next base: position 196,021,927 of record CM077666.1, on the reverse strand, counting down.
TGAAATATAGTGCTAGATTCTTTGCCCATTCACCACTCTCGGATTAGTGCCTTCGGAGTTGTTTATTTTGATGGCTCCGGAGCGATAAACTTCTTCGATGATATACGGTCCTTCCCATTTAGAGAGGAGCTTTCCTGCAAAGAATCTCAAACGAGAATTGTACAATAGAACTTGCTCACCCACTTTAAATTCCCGTTTTTGAATTCTTCTATCATGCCATCTTTTAACTTTTTCTTTAAAGAATTTGGCATTTTCATAAGCTTGGGTTCTCCATTCATCTAAGGAGCTAATATCAAATAACCTCTTTTCACCGGCAAGTTTAAAATCGTAATTGAGTTCTTTAATTGCCCAATATGCTTTATGTTCTAACTCAACAGGTAAATGACAAGCTTTTCCATAAACCATTTTATAAGGAGACATACCATAGGATTTTTATAAGCAGTTCTATAAGCCCATAATGCATCGTCAAGTTTCTTAGACCAATTCTTCCTAGATCTATTGACGGTTTTTTGCAAAATTAAATTTATTTCTCTATTGCTCAATTCTACTTGACTACTAGTTTGAGGGTGATAGGGAGATGTAATTCTATGGTTGACATCATATTTAGCAAGCAATTTACGGAATGCACCATGAATAAAATGTGAACCACCATCAGTCATTAAATATCTAGGGACTCCAAACATCGGGAAAATAACTTCTTTAAGCATTTTAATAGAAGTGTTATGATTAGCACTACTAGTTGGAATAGCTTCTACCCACTTAGTAACATAATCAACAGCAACTAAAATATGAGTATACCCATTGGATTTAGGAAAGGGTCCCATATAATCAAATCCCCAAACATCAAATGGTTCAATAGCAAGTGAATAATTCATAGGCATTTCCTACCGTCTACCAACATTACCAATTCTTTGACATTCATCACAAGATAATACAAATTTATGAGCATCCTTGAAAAGAGTAGGCCAATAGAAACCAGATTGTAATACCTTATGTGCAGTTCTGTCTCCCGCATGATGTCCTCCGTAAGCCTCGGAATGACACTTCCGTAGGATTTGTTCTTGTTCATGCTCAGGTATACAACGTCTAATAATACCATCTACTCCTTCTTTATAAAGATGTGGGTCATTCCAAAAGTAATGTCTTAAATCATAGAAGAACTTTTTCTTTTGTTGTTATCTGAAACTAGGTGGTATAAATTTAGCAACAATATAATTAGCATAGTCCGCATACCATGGAGTATTACGAGAAGCATTTATGACAGCTAATTGTTCATCAGGAAAATCATCATTAATAGGTAGTGGGTCATCAAGAACATTTTCCATTCTAGACAAATTATCTGTTATGGGATTCTCAGCTCCCTTTCTATCAATAATATGCAAGTCAAATTCTTGTAGCAATAAAACCCACCTAATGAGTCTAGGTTTAGCATCTTTCTTTTCCATAAGATATTTAATAGCAGCATGATCGGTGTGAACAGTTACTTTAGAATCAACTATATACGATCTGAATTTATCACAAGCAAACACAACTGCTAGAAATTCTTTTTCAGTAGTAGCACAATTTCTTTGGGCACTGTCTAGAGTTTTACTAGCATAATGGATAACATTTAATTTCTTATCAACTCTCTGTCCTAGAACAGCACCAACAACATAATCACTAGCATCACACATAATTTCAAAAGGCAAGTTCCAATCTGGTGGTTGAACAATAGGTGCAGTGGTTAAGGCTTTCTTAAGTGTTTCAAAGGCTTCTAGACAATCATCATCAAAAACAAATGGAACATCTTTTTGCAAAAGATTGGTAAGAGGCCTAGAAATTTTAGAGAAGTCTTTAATAAATCTCCTATAGAAACCAGCTTGACCAAGGAAACTTCTTATACCATTGATATCTTTAGGACATGGCATTTTCTCAATAGCATCAACCTTAGCTTTATCAACTTCAATACCTCTTTCAGAAATTTTATGCCCAAGACAATGCCTTCATTCACCATATAGTGGCACTTCTCCCAATTCAAGTCAAGATTAGTTTCTTCACATCTCTGCAAAACTCGATCAAGGTTAGCAATCATCAAAAGAAGTTCCATAAACGGAAAAATCATCCATGAAAACCTCAACAATCTTTTCACAAAAGTCAGAGAATATAGCAGTCATACATCTTTGAAAGGTAGCAGGTGCATTGCATAAGCCAAAATACATACATCTATAAGAATAAGTTCCAAAAGGACAAGTAAAGGTGGTTTTCTCTTGATCGGGTTGTGATACAGGTATTTGAGAGAAACCAGAATAACCATCTAGGAAACAAAAGTGTGTATGCTTAGATAATCTTTCTAACATTTGATCAATAAAAGGTAAGGGGTAATGATCTTTTCTAGTAGCTTTGTTTAATTTTCTAAAATCAATTACCATCCTATAACTAGTTACAATTCTTTGTGGAATGAGTTCATTTTTATCATTAGGAACAACGGTGATACCTCCTTTCTTAGGGACACAATGAACGGGACTTACCCATCTACTATCAGCTATGGGATAGATTATACCTGCTTCCAGGACCTTTAATATTTCAGTTCTTACCACCTCTTTCATCTTAGGATTTAATCGTCGTTGGTGGTCGACAACTGGTTTAGCATCAGGCTCCATATTAATTTTGTGCTGACATAGAGTGGGACTAATGCCCTTAAGATCATCAAGAGTATATCCAATAGCAACTCGGTGCTTCCACAGAGTTTTAAGTAATCTCTTTTCTTCACGCTCTAAAAGGTTAGCACTAATAATAACAGGATATATCTTCTTTTCATCAAGATAAGCATATTTCAATGTATCAGGCAATTGCTTCAATTCAAATACAGGATCACCCTTAGGTGGAGGAGGGCCTCCAAGAGTTTCAATAGGTAAATTGTGTTTAAGGATAGGTGGTTGATCAAAGAACATCTTATCTATTTCATTTCTTTCATTCATATGTGATGACCCACAAGTATAGGGGGTCAATCGTAGTCCTTTCGATAAGTAAGAGTGTCGAACCCAATGAGGAGTAGAAGGAAATGACAAGCGGTTTTCAGCAAGGTATTTTCTGCAAGCACTGAAATTATCGGTAATGAGTAGTTTGATAGCAAGATAATTTGTAACAAGTGACAACTAGCAATAGTAACAAAGAATGCAGCAAGGTGGCCCAATCCTTTTTGTAGCAAAGGACAAGCCGGAACGATCTCTTATAGTAAGTAAAGCGTTCTCGAGGACACATGGGAATTTCATCTAGTCACTTTCATCATGTTGGTTTGATTCGCGTTCGCTACTTTGATAATTTGATATGTGGGTGGACCGGTGCTTGGGTGTTGTTCTTACTTGAACAAGCCTCCCACTTATGATTAGCCCCCTTCGCAAGCATCCGCAACTACGAAAGAAGAATTGAGATAACTCTAACCATAGCATTAAACATATGGATCCAAATCAGCCCCTTACGGAATAGTGCATAAACTAGGGTTTAAGCTTCTGTCACTCTAGCAACCCATCATCTAATTACTACTCCACAATGCATTCCCTTAGGCCCAAAGATGGTGAAGTGTCATGTAGTCGACGTTCACATGACACCACTAAGAGAATCAACAACATACATATCATCCAAATATCGAACGAATACCAAATTCACATCATTACTTATGACAAGACTTCTCCCATGTCCTCAAGAACAAAAGTAACTATTCACAAACCATATTCATGTCCAAGATCAGAGGGGTATTGAATAGCATAATGGATCTGAACATATAATCTTCCACCAAATAAACCAACTAGCATCAACTACAAGATGTAATCAACACTACTAGCAACCCACAGGTACCAATCTGAGGTTTTGAGACAAAGATTGAATACAAGAGATGAACTAGGGTTTGAGATGAGATGGTGCTGGTGAAGATGTTGATGAAGATTGCTCCTCCCACGATGAGAGGATCGTTGGTGATGTCGATGGCGACGATTTCCCCCTCCCGGGGGGAAGTTTCCCCGGCAGGATCTCTCCGCCGGAGAGCAAAAGTGCTCCTGCCCAAGTTCCGCCTCAAGATGGCGGCGCACCGTCCCGAAAGTCTTCTCTATATTTTTCCTAGGGCAAATGGACTTATATACCAGAAAATGGGGGCCAGAGGCTGGCCAGGGGCCCCACGAGCCACCAGGGTGCGCCTGGGGGGGGGGGGGGGGGGTGGCGCGCCCTGGTGCCTCATGGGCACCTGGGTGGCCCCCTCTGGTACTTCTTGGTTCCAGTATTTTTTTATTTATTCCAAAATAAATCACCATAAAATTTCAGCTCATTTGGAGATGTGCAGAATAGGTATCTCTGAGATAGCTTTTTCAGGTCCAGAATTCCAGCTGCCGGCAATCTCCCTCCTTGTGTAAATCTTGCATATTAAGAGAGAAAAGGCATTAGAATTGCTCCACAAAGTGTTATATTGATAGAAAACACTATAAATAACAGTAGGAAAACATGATGCAAAATGGACGTATCAACTCCCCCAAGCTTAGACCTCGCTTGTCCTCAAGCGAAAGCCGATATCGATAATCATGTCCACATGTTTAGAGAGAGAGGTGTCGATGAAAACAAAATACGGACATAGTAGCATCATGATCATTATTATAACAGCAATATTTATTATCATAAAACTTCTCATGAGCAAGTAACAATTCATCACAACAATGAAGTATAAGGCATAAACTTTCTTGAAAACTAACAAACTATGTTCTCAGTCAACAATGCAATTGCAATTCATCATATTTTCAGGAAGGGTCTCATGTAGGAGCTATTTAGCAAGTCCACATACTCAACCATCATATAGTCTTCTATGATTGCTAACACTCACAACATATATATGGAGCAAAAAGTTTCAGCCAGACACATAGAAAGATAGGGGCTTATAATTTTGCCTCCCAACTTATTCACCTCAAGGGTGATGTCAACAATAATAACTCATGATCACTCATATCCAACTGGATATATATGCCTAGATCTTTCCCCACCACATGATGCTTGCAAAAGAGAAAAATAAAAAGGAATAGAGGAGAACACTATTGACTCTTGCATAAAAAGTAAATACATAAAAGTAAAAGATAGGCCCTTCGCAGAGGGAAGCAGAGATTGTCATGCACTTTTTGTTGTTGGATGCACAAGCTCTTAATGCAAAGGAACGTCACTTTATATTGCCCCTTCTGATAGCAACCTTTATTATGCAGTCTGTCGCTTTTATTTCTTTACCATCACAAGTTCGTACAAAGCTTATTTTCCCTTACAATAAAAGTTCAAACATATTTAGAGGCAATTTTTATTGCTTTTTGCACCGATGACAACTTACTTGAAGGATCTTATTCAATCCATAGGTAGATATAGTGGACTCTCATGACATGAAACTGGGTTTTAAGGGTTTTGGATGCACAAGCAGTATCTCTACTTGGTGCGCATTTTTGGCTAGCAAAGATATTGGGCAAGCACCACATGTTGGAGGATCTATAACAATATAACTTCTATGTGAATATGAACAAACATAATTCATTACGTTGTCTTCCTTGTCCAACGTCAACAATTTGACATAAAATACTTAATGGGGGGTCACAATCATAAAAGATGTCCAAGATAGTGTATTTGCATGTGAATCTTCCCTTCCCTATTAATTTTTTCATGAATTGCATCATTGACTAATGCTATGTTTGTTAACTTCCAATAAATTTTACCACTTATACTTTTCTTTATGTAATGTCATTACTTTCCATAAGATTAGCATATGATCTTTTTCATTATTTTCATTGCTAGGATTGAAACATGAAAGTAAAGAAGCAAAAACTCAAACTACTCTTTATTATATAACTCTCAACTCGATTACATAGATAGATAGATCACGAAACTAGCACTCAAAAATAGATCATACTAAACTTTTATTTAACTAAATCATGAAATAACTAAGGATCCAACTAAAAATAGGTAAAGATGATAAAAGTGATGGTGATACGATACTGGGGCGCCTCCCCCAAGCTTGGCACAAGCCAAGGGGAGTGCCCATACCCATGTACTCAAGTTTCCTTCTTCGGTGATGGTGGTGGTGATGAAGTGGTAGGCTTATCCTTCAGCTTCTGCTTCAAAACATAGTTTTCTTCCTTCAATCTGCTAATTTCTTGCTCAAGCTCCACTATCTTCTCACACAATGCATTCTTGTTTTCCTGTAGAAGACGGAAAGGGATAAATTGGATCTTTGATTTGTTCATTGTGTTTGGGAGACTCGACTTCTTGAACTCCACATGCATGTCTCCTGGTTGAGGTAGAGGGACATCTTCTTCATCCGAGCTCGCGTCTTCCGTTCCCTTCATGTTAGCATCTCGCTCCTCCTCCGCGGACCATCCATAGGGATCTATATCCCCATAGATCCTTGCATTTGCAACATAGTGCGATACGAAGCTCTCTCTATCTGAGTCTTGAGAAGACATACTTTCGGATCTGTCAGAGAAATAGCACGAAACAAGAACATAGGAGATTTCTGCGATACGGTGGTCAAAACATCTGGGACTATATATAAAGATTTTTTTTCTTGCAAAACAAGTAATCCAGGAGAAAACAGAGTCGGGAAAGCTCACGAGGGGCCCACGAGCCACCAGGGCGCGCCTGGGGGGGGGGGGTGGCACGCCCTGGTGCCTCGTAGGCACCTGGGTGGCCCCCTCTGGTGTTTCCTATTTTTGTATTTTTTCTAATATTCCAAAACAGACAGAAAGTATTTTTATGGAATTTTTGGAGTCGGTTTACTAACCATATCACATACCTCTTCCTTTTTAGGGTTCTGGAGCATTCTGGAAGGTCTCTCTTATGTATTCCTCTGGTGTAATTGTTTCAATAATATTAGTTTCAACATTAATGTGGGTACCTGAAATATAGTGCTTAATTCTTTGCCCATTCACCACTCTCGGATTAGTGCCTTCGGAGTTGTTTATTTTGATGGCTCCGGAGCGATAAACTTCTTCGATAATATATGGTCCTTCCCATTTAGAGAGAAGTTTTCCTGCAAAGAATCTCAAACGAGAATTGTACAATAGAACTTGTTCACCCACTTTGAATTCCCGTTTTTGAATTCTTCTATCATGCCATCTTTTAACTTTCTCTTTAAACAATTTGGCATTTTCATAAGCTTGGCTTCTCCATTCATCTAGTGAGCTAATATCAAATAACCTCTTCTCACCGGCAAGTTTAAAATCATAATTGAGTTCTTTAATTGCCCAATATGCTTTATGTTCTAACTCAAGAGGCAAATGACATGCTTTTCCATAAACCATTTTATAAGGAGACATACCCATAGGATTTTTATAAGCAGTTCTATAAGCCCACAATGCATCGTCAAGTTTCTTAGACCAATTCTTTCTAGATCTATTGATGGTTTTTTGCAAAATTAATTTTATTTCTCTATTGCTTAATTCTACTTGGCCACTAGATTGAGGGTGATAGGGAGATGCAATTCTATGGTTAACATCATATTTAGCAAGCAATTTACGGAATGCACCATGAATAAAATGTGAACCACCATCAGTCATTAAATATCTAGGGACTCCGAACCTCGGGAAAATAACTTCTTTAAGCATTTTAATAGAAGTGTTATGATCAGCACTACTAGTTGGAATAGCTTCTACCCACTTAGTAACGTAATCGACAGCAACTAAAATATGAGTGTACCCATTGGATTTAGGGAAAGGTCCCATATAATCAAATCCCCAAACATCAAATGGTTCAATAGCAAGTGAATAATTCATAGGCATTTCCTGACGTCTACCAACATTACCAATTCTTTGACATTCATCACAAGATAAGACAAACTTACGAGCATCCTTGAAAGGAGTAGGCCAAAAGAAACCAGATTGTAATACCTTATGTGCAGTTCTGTCTCCCGCTCGGTGTCCTCCGTAAGCCTCGGAATGACACTTCCATAGGATTTGTTCCTGTTCATGCTCAGGTATACAATGTCTAATAATACCATCTACTCGTTCTTTATATAGATGTGGGTCATCCCAAAAGTAATGTCTTAAATCATAGAAGAACTTTTTCTTTTGTTGGTATGTGAAACTAGGCGGTATGTCTTTAGCAACAATATAATTAGCATAGTCTGCATACCAAGGAGTATTAGGAGAAGAATTTATGACAGCTAATTGTTCATCAGGAAAATCATCATTAATAGGAAGTGGGTCATCAAGAACATTTTCCATTCTAGACAAATTATCTGCTACGGGATTCTCAGCTCCCTTTCTATCAGTAATATGCAAGTCAAATTCTTGTAGCAATAAAACCCACCTAATGAGTCTAGGTTTAGCATCTTTCTTTTCCATAAGATATTTAATAGCAGCATGATCGGTGTGAACAGTTACTTTAGAATCAACTATGTAAGATCTGAATTTGTCACATGCAAACACAACTGCTAGAATTTCTTTCTTAGTAGTAGCATAATTTCTTTGGGCACTATCTAGAGTTTTACTAGCATAATGGATAACATTTAAATTTTTATCAACTCTCTGTCCTAGAGCAGCACCAACAGCATAATCACTAGCATCACACATAATTTCCAAAGGCAAGTTCCAATCAGGTGGTTGAACAATAGGTGCAGTGGTTAAGGCTTTCTTAAGTGTTTCAAAGGCTTCTACACAATCATCATCAAAAACAAATGGAACATCTTTTTGCAAAGGATTGGTAAGAGGCCTAGAAATTTTCGAGAAGTCTTTAATAAATCTCCTATAGAAACCAGCAAGACCTAGGAAACTTCTTATACCTTTAATATCTTTAGGACATGGCATTTTCTCAATAGCATCAACCTTAGCTTTATCAACTTCCATACCTCTTTCAGAAATTTTATGCCCAAGACAATACCTTCATTCACCATAAAGTGGCACTTCTCCCAATTTAAGACAAGATTAGTTTCTTCACATCTCTGCAAAACTCGATCAAGGTTGCTTAAGCAATCATCAAAAGAAGTTCCGTAAACGGAGAAATCATCCATGAACACCTCAACAATCTTTTCACAAAAGTCAGAGAATATAGCAGTCATACATCTTTGAAAGGTAGCAGGTGCATTGCATAAACCAGAAGGCATACATCTATAAGCATAAGTTCCAAAGGGACAAATAAAGGTGGTTTTCTCTTGATCGGGTTGTGATACAGGTATTTGAGAAAAACCAGAATAACCATCTCGGAACCAAAAGTGTGTATGCTTAGACAATCTTTCTAACATTTGATCAATAAAAGGTAAGGGGTAATGATCCTTTCTAGTAGCTTTGTTTAATTTTCTAAAATCAATTACCATCCTATAACCAGTTACAATTCTTTGTGGAATGAGTTCATTTTTATCATTAGGAACAACGGTAATACCTCCTTTCTTAGGGACACAATGAACGGGACTTACCCATCTACTATCAGCTATGGGATAGATTATACCTACTTCCATAAGCTTTAATATTTCAGTTCTTACCACCTCTTTCATCTTAGGATTTAATCGTCATTGGTGGTCGACAACCGGTTTGGCATCGGGCTCCATATTAATTTTGTGCTGACATAGAGTGGGACTAATGCCCTTAAGATCATCAAGAGTATATCCAATAGCAGCACGGTGCTTCCTCAGAGTTTTTAGTAATCTCTTTTCTTCTTGCGCTAAAAGGTTAGCACTAATAATAATAGGATATATCTTCTTTTCATCAAGATAAGCATATTTCAATGTATCAGGCAATTGCTTCAATTCAAATACAGGATCACCCTTAGGTGGAGGAGGGCCTCCAAGAGTTTCAACAGGCAAATTATGTTTAAGGATAGGTGGTTGATCAAAGAACATCTTATCTATTTCATTTCTTTCATTCATATGCATATCGTTTTCATGGTCTAGCAAATATTGTTCTAACGGATCAGTAGGAGGTACGGCAATAGAAGCAAGACCAATAATTTCATCTTTACTAGGCAATTCTTTATCATGAGGTTGTCTACAAAACTTGGAGAAATTAAACTCATGAGACATACCACCATAATTAACACTAATAGTTTCTTTAGCGCAATCAATCTTGGCATTAACAGTGTTCAAGAAAGGTCTACCAAATATAATGGGCCAAAAGTCATCTTGTGGAGAACCTAGGACTAGAAAATCAGTAGGATATTTTATTTTTCCACACAAGACTTCAACATCACTAACGATCCCAAGTGGTGTAATGGTATCTCTGTTTGCAAGCTTAATAGTAACATCAATGTCCTCTATTTCAACAGGTGCAATATCATTCATAATTTCTTGATATAAGGTAAACGGAATAGCACTAACACTAGCACCCAAATCACATAAGCCATGATAACAATGATCTCCTATTTTAACAGAGATAACAGGCATGCCTACTAGAGGTCTGTTTTTATCTTTAGGATCTGGTTTAGCAATTCTAGCTGCTTTATCACAGAAGTAAATAACATGCCCATCTATATTATCGACCAAAAGATCTTTAACCATAGCAATATTAGGTTCAACTTTAATTTGTTTAGAGGGTTTAGGTGCTCTAATATTACTTTTGTTAACCACAGTTGAAACTTTAGCATGTTCCTTAATCCTAACAGGAAAAGGTGGTTTCTCAATATAAGCAGTAGGCACAACTAGATCAGCATGGTAAACAATTGTTTCTTCTTTAACACTGACGGGTTCTTCAATCTTTTCTTTAATAGGGGGATGATATTTAAACCACTTCTCCTTAGGGAGATCAACATGAGTAGAAAATGATTCACAAAAGGAAGCCATAATCTCAGAGTCAAGTCCATATTTAGTGCTAAACTTACGAAAAGCAACGGTATCCATAAAAGATTTAACACAATCGAACTCAAGTATTATACCTGACTCATTACCTTTGTCGAGTTCCCAATCTTCAGAGTTGCATTTAATTCTTTCCAAAAGATCCCATCTGAATTCAATAGTTTTCTTCATATAGGAGCCAGTCGAAGAAGAATCGAGCATGGTTTGATTATCATGAGAAAGCCGAGCATAAAAATTCTGTAAGATAATTTCTCTTAAGAGCTCATGGTTGGGGCATGTGTACATCATGTACTTAAGCCTCCCCCAAGCTTGAGCGATGGTTTCTCCTTCACGAGGCCAAAAATTATATATATAATTCCGATCACGATGAACCAAATGCATAAGATAAAATTTCTGATGGAATTCCAGTTTCAATCGGTTCCAGTCCCATGTATCAGTATCATCACATAGCCTATACCATGTCAATGCCTTTCCCTCCAAAGATAAAGGGAATACTTTCTTCTTAACTACATCTCCGGATAAACCTACAAGCTTAAACAATCCACAAATTTCATCCACATAGATCAAGTGCATATCAGGGTGTACCGTTCCATCTCCTGCATAAGGATTAGCTAGCAGTTTCTCTATCATACCCGAAGGAATCTCATAATAAATATTTTCAGTAGGTACAATAGGTTGTGGAGCAACACTTGGTGCTTTCGGTCGAGGTGAAGATACCCCGAACAAACCCCTCAAAGGATTACTTTCCATAGTGACAAGTGACAGTAAATTTCAGCACGTAATATAAATGTTTCCTTACCAAATTCCACTCACCAAAGGCGCTTCACTCCCCGGCAACGGCGCCAGAAAAGAGTCTTGATGACCCACAAGTATAGGGGATCAATCTTAGTCCTTTCGATAAGTAAGAGTGTCGAACCCAACGAGGAGCAGAAGGAAATGACAAGCGGTTTTCAGCAAGGTATTTTCTGCAAGCACTGAAATTATCGGTAACGAGTAGTTTGATAGCTAGATAATTTGTAACAAGTGAAAAGTACCAATAGTAACAAAGAGTGCAGCAAGGTGGCCCAATCATTTTTATAGCAAAGGACAAGCCGGAACGATCTCTTATAATAAGTAAAGCGTTCTCGAGGACACATGGGAATTTCATCTAGTCACTTTCATCATGTTGGTTTGATTCGCGTTCGCTACTTTGATAATTTGATATGTGGGTGGACCAGTGCTTGGGTGCTGTTCTTACTTGAACAAACCTCCCACTTATGATTACCCCCCTTCGCAAGCATCCGCAACTACGAAAGAAGAATTAAGATAACTCTAACCATAGCATTAAACATATGGATCCAAATCAGCCCCTTACGGAATAGCGCATAAACTAGGGTTTAAGCTTCTGTCACTCTAGCAACCCATCATCTAATTACTACTCCACAATGCATTCCCTTAGGCCCAAAGATGGTGAAGTGTCATGTAGTCGACGTTCACATGACACCACTAAGAGAATCAACAACATACATATCATCAAACTATCGAACGAATACCAAATTCACATGATTACTTATGACAAGACTTCTCCCATGTCCTCAAGAACAAAAGTAACCACTCACAAATCATCTTCATGTCCAAAATCAGAGGGGTATTAAATAGCATAATAGATCTGAACATATAATCTTCCACCAAATAAACCAACTAGCATCAACTACAAGATGTAATTAACACTACTAGCAACCCACAGGTACCAATCTGAGGTTTTGAGACAAAGATTGAATACAAGAGATGAACTAGGGTTTGAGATGAGATGGTGCTGGTGAAGATGTTGATGAAGATTGGTCCTCCCACGATGAGAGGATCGTTGGTGATGTCGATGGCTTCGATCCCCCCCCCCCCGGAGGGAAGTATCCCCGGCAGAATCTCTCCGCCGGAGAGCAAAAGTGCTCCTGCCCAAGTTCCGCCTCGAGACGGCGGCACACCGTCCCAGAAGTCTTCTCCTTATTTTGTAGGGCAAATGGACTTAAATACCAGAAGATGGGGGCCAGCGGCTGGCCTGGGGCTCCACGAGCCACCAGGGTGCGCCTGGGGGTGTGGCGCGCCCTGGTGCCTCGTGGGCACCTGGGTGGCCCCTCTGGTACTTCTTGCTTCCAGTATTTTTTATTTATTCCAAAATAAATCTCCATGAAATTTCAGCTCATTTGGAGATGTGCAGAATAGGTATCTCTGACATAGCTTTTTCCGGTCCAGAATTCCAGCTGCCGGCAATCTCCCTCCTTGTGTAAATCTTGCATATTAAGAGAGAAAAGGCATTAGAATTGCTCCACAAAGTGTTATATTGATTAAAAACACTATAAATAACAGTAGGAAAACATGAAGCAAAATGGACGTATCAGAGGCCTCCCTGATACCGGCCTTCGCAAACCGGTAATTCTAGAACACCGCGCCCAGAAGGACGCGGTGCTCAGCAATGATGGAGGAGCCCGTCAAGGATGCCTCCATCTCTTTGGTCCATCCCTAGGACACCTGCCCTCCAGTGGGTAGGGATGGACTGGCCACCTCGATCCTCTCCGTTAAAGGAGGATCTGTCGTCGTGGTCGGCTGCCGAGGTGGCTCTGGGTCGACGGGAGCCGAGGTTGTCGGCTGCCCCTGGTCTTCCCCTCCCTTGGAGGCAGGAGTCTTCCTTGGCGCAGCTTTGGAGGCCGAGGCCTCGGCCTCAGCCATGGAGGCATCGGCGCCATCCCACATGGTAGGCATGGGCGGGGCTTGCTGAGAGGTCGCCTCCCCCAGCCTGTCATGAGCAGCAGGGGAGGGGAGGCGCTCCTCCGATGCGCTGGGTGGAGGGAGCCTACTCGATGTCTCCTTGTTGCTAATACGGGAGCGTTGCGGGCTGTGAAAAGACAATTGATCAGTTGAATTTGTGAAAGGAGGGACTAAGGCACATACACTGTGCATAGAAACAAGGAGTGAAGGGCATACCACCTCGGTGGTGGCCTCTCCCTGTGCGACTCAATGAGGTCGTCCTCTGATTCGGAGGAGACGACCTCGGCTGCGGCGGGGGCCTTGTGGGGTGCGGCATCAGCGGCCTCCTTAAGGCGCCTTCGTGTTCGGGGGGCATTGGCCCCCGCAACGTCTTCGGACACCGCCCTCTTCCTCTTCGGGGAAGGGGCACTTTCCTCCCCTTCATCTCCCCCTCTTTCCTCCTCGTCAGAGGAGAGAGCTTGGATGTCCTCGGACTTAGCGTCCGAGGAGTCCCGGATCCGAAGACCTCCCCGTTTCTTCTCCGGCTCTTTCTTGGCCTTGGTCGGAGCCTTTGGGGGCAGCACGGCCAAGAGGGCCTACAGCTCGGGGGTCCGGTTGTCTTCGGGAAGCGGCGCCGAGCACTTGATGAGCGCCGCCTTGGACGCCCATTTCTGAAAACGACGAAGGAAGATTTAGATAAATACGAAATAAAGAATCAATATTGAACATGTGAGGCGATTGATACCTCGGATGGGCCGTGTTCGGCGGTATAGCCGCTGTCAAGTCCGGCCTCGGGGAATAAGTTCTGGGATGGCTTGAAGAGAGTCATCCACATCCCATCTAGGCTGGTGCGGAAGAAGTTCCGCATTGTTGGTATGTCTTCGAGCTTGTGAAGCCGCATGGGGCTGGCTCGAAGTTGGAGTGGGAGGATGCGGCGATGGAGCATCACATCCACCACATCCACAACCTTGAACTTCTTTTTGAGGAACCGGATCCTCTCCTGAAGAGAGGCAACCTCGTCCGGGTTACCCCACTACAGGCCCTGCTTCTGCCAGGACACCAGCTTCCTCGGAGGCGTACCTGTGAAGGTGGGAGCCGCGGCTTGGCCCGCGGCAAGCGGCTCTGTGATGTAGAACCACTCGCGCTGCCAGACCTTCACGGTCTCGATGAAGGTGGCCTCCAGCCACTCCGGCTTCTAGAGTTTGCTGCTCATGGTGTCACGCCCAATATGCGATCCTATTCTCGAGGAACTCGGAGGTCCCACCAAGAGTAGAAGCGCATATTGAAGATGCTTGCAAGGTGGATATCATTACATCATACCATGTACATAATAGATGGGGATACAGACAAATACATATAATCATCACATGAATACATCAATACATAACAAACACCATACAGAAGAGAAGAATCCGACTACGGATGAAAACAAATGAAAATCACGAACGACATCCACCCTGCTAGCACAGGCTGCCGACCCGGAACCTATCCCAAGATCGACGAAGAGGAAGAAGCAGAAGAAGAACTCCAAAAGCAAACGCGCATCGCTCTCACGTCAAATCATTGCATTACCTGTACCTGCACCTGTTGTTGTAGTAATCTGTGAGCCACGAGGACTCAGCAATCCCATTACCATGGGTATCAAGACTAACAAAGCTTAATGGGTATGGAATGGTTAAGTGGTGAGGTTGTAGCAGCACTAAGCATAGTATGGTGGCTAACTTATTAGTACAAGAATAAGAAGAGTAACTACGCATAACAGTCGCAAACTAATAATGATCAAGAAGTGATCCTGAACACCTACTTACGAGCCAAGCATAACCCCACCATGTTCACTTCTTGGTTCAAACCTCACAAGAAGAGACGATCACGGTTACGCACACAGTTGGTGTGTTTTAATTAGATTTAGTGTCAAGTTCTCTACAACCGGAGGTTATAAATTTCCAAGTCGCCACATAACCGCAGGCACGGCTTCGCAAAAGATTTAACCCTGCAGGGGTGCTCTAAGTAGTCCATTATAAATTACCACACGCATCCGATGGAACATCCTCACACCATGATAACACGATGCTTACGATAAGGAATTCCGGTGGACAAGCCACTCGTAATAGGCAAAACTAAACCGGCAAGACCTCCCGGTGAGCCAGATCCATGTCTAGAGCCGCGCGCACTCTATCTACGGGCATCATCCGTCTATGCTAAGTGGACGGTAGCCAAAAGAACCCGAGTTGCCCTGAGGTGGCTCCGCCGACTGCTAGGTAGGTGGACCAACGGTTGTGTTTTGCCACTGGCCCGAGTTATGTTGGAATTAAAAGAGTCCCCGAGGTGGCGACCCTCTATGCAATTAATTATTAGGTTCATGTTGGCAAATGTTAAAACCAATGTTGGGCCTTGTTGGAGAAGTCTTATCCTAAAACAAGTGATCAGGGGGGTTCCCATATGCCCCACATGTGTTAGAAGCGCTCATCAAGGAACATAACACTGGTATTACGGAAACTAGGGCGGCATGAGTGGAACAAAACACTAGGCAAAAGGCCGAGCCTTCCACACACAACCAAGTATATATATGCATTAATTAAATAAGAAATATTGTGATATCCCAACATATCCATGTCCCAACATGGAAAAACCTACAACTGCACCTGCAACTAGCAACGCTATAAGAAAGGGGCTGAGCAAAGCGGTAACATAGCCAAACAACGGTTTGCTGGGTAGGGGTGGTTAGAGGCTGTATCATGGCATATGAGAGGCTGACATATATGTGGTAGGAAGCGCGATATAGCGATAGCAACGAGACAACTAGCAAGCAAAGATAGTAGAGATATCCAAGGTCATGATCATCTTGCCTGGAATCCCGCTAGGAAGAAGATCGAATCCATGAGGAAGACGAACACGCGTAGTCGAACGAATCCTCACTCCAAAACGTTACCGGGAACTATCGAGAAGAAGCACAACCGAAAAGAAGCAAACAACATGGTAAACACACAAACACAATCATGGCATAATGCACAACCAAGTATGATGCATGTCCGGTTTAAATAGGCATGGCATGGCAAATGCAACAATCAAATACTACACATTAAGTGAAGCTCAATATGCAACGAGTTGCATATTGACGAAACTCCACAACAATTATTTAGTTCAATCTCGTTTATGCTACTCCTCAATATTAAATGTTCTTAAACATGGCAAGACATGAAGCATAGCCAATCTACCTATCTAGGCACTTTAAATGAGGCCGGAAACAACACAAAACAATTCCGGAAAATCCCCATATGTAAATTTTGAATATGGCACTGTTCTAATTAAAACACAATTTTAATGTTGTTAAACAACAAAATAAAGTGCACCATGTTAATCTACACATTTTTCTAGACCATTTACATATAAAGTTTATTTAATTTGGAGCTACGGTTATTCAGTTATGAAATAAACCGTTTTAGCATGTAATTTATGCAAACAATACTTTTAAACATTTTTAACATGGATGAGAGTTGGATATTGTGAAACTACATGAAATTTTTACCCAAGTTACATATATGACATGTTTTATTATGATGCACGGTTATTTAACTATTAACATTTTAAAATCGAGGCATATCTGTAAATGTGCAAATACTAGATAAATGCGAAAATCGCAGGGGAAAAAAAAAACGGGCCGGATGCAGCGCACTGTGCAAGCCCAGCAGCAGATCTGGCCGGCTGTGTGTGTGGGTATGAAAATTAACAGAAGATCAAAAGGAAAAAGAGAAGGGCGCTGGGATCGAACCCAGAACCTCATGGTTGGATGGATCACTACTAGCCACTGAGCTAGCTGGCTGTTTGTGGTAAGTGTAGGCCACGGCTCCTTTTGAAGCAAAAGGCCTGGCCTTCTTCTCTAGCGAACACACGGAGGTGCTCGGAGGGGATATCGTCGAGCAAACGTAGCGGCAACTGCTGCTATGGTGAGCCGGCGGGGGTGCGGAATTGGGAGGTGGATGCGCATGCGGCGAGGCGGAAACATGCAAAGGCTCGGGTGCGCGAGAACTCAAGGACGAGCTCGAGCTCGCCTTGGTCACGGCGGCTACAGAGGCATGCAAGGCGACGGGCGAGGCTCTGGTGCTGCGGCGTGGCGTGTGGCGTGGAGGATGCGAGTGCGGAGAGCGCGGCGAGGCGTGCAAGGACTCGAGCACGAGCACAGGCTCGTTTCGGGCGCGGCGAGGTTCGGCTGGGCAGGCGGCTGCGGTTGCTGGCGAGGTTTTTGGGTGATGCGTGCGAGATGCGGGCGTGCGGCACGAGTGAGCTGCGGGTGCGGGTGCATGCACGTGCAAGCGGAGCAACTGTGGGAGCGCGGAAGGGCGTGCGCGCGTGCTGGTGTAGGGTGGAACAGAGACAGCGCCCGTGGCCATCTCGCGGCAGAGCACGGTGGTCGGGGTCTTGGCACGGACGGATCGGCGCCTAGAGGAAGAAGCTGAGGCGGGCAAAGGTTCGGCGACGCGGCTGCTCACCTAGTACCCACTGGACATGAAGGCGTGGCCGGGGAGACGACGGGGGAACGACGGGGCTCGCTGAACTTGGCGTCTTCTCTGATCCGAAGAAGACGAAGCAGAGGAAGAGGACGAACAGAGGAATCGGTGGAGTTGGGCTGAACGAAGAGGCAAGTTGGACTGTGACGCTGGGCTGCTGGTGGTTTTTCTCTCTCTCTCTCTCTCCTACATTTTCCTTTTCCATTTAAAACAAAACAGAAAAAAGAAAGGAAAAGTACAGGGTGTTTGGATAAGGCATTGGCTGGAATGGAAATATCTCTGGAAATCTGGGAAAATGCACAATTCCAATAAAATGCCCTGGCAATATTTAAAGACAGGAAAATAAATCAAGTTTGGATTTAATTCAAACTTGAGCCATTTTTTAATCTGGCCAAAACATTTTCAAAAGTGCTGGAATTTGGTGGAGAGGCATTTGACATGGTTTAGATGGTCCAGGAAAACAGTGGACATTTTTCCGAGACAGGAAAAATGCCACTTGCAATAAATGCCAAATTTGAAAGAAAGGAAGAAGTGAAATGGTTTTGCACTTGGAGAAAGGTCTTGATGAAATGATGAAGATGCAAACACCCATGGAGGAGGAGGGGAAGATGGAGAGCACACAAACAAGATGCAAACAACAAGGATTACAAAATGCAATATAATCAAGATGCACATGATGCATGATGCAAAACAAAATAAAACACACATCATAGCATGCAAGCATGAACATAACACAAACTAATGGAGGTCTCGGTCTTGGGTTGTCACAACTCTCCCCCACTTATAAGAGATCTCGTCCCGAGATCTAGGGATGAAAACGGAAGAGGAAGAGAAAGAGGTAATACTAGGTTGCTTCTATGACAAATGAGTGAAACAAACAAACCTCGGAGGTTGCAAAGAGTTGAAGAATGGCTTGAGGAACAAGCAAGAATTCGAAACCACTCTGGTTGAAATGAGATAGATAAGGAATGAGAACAAACAAGAATTTGGGCAGCACTCCAGTAGAAAAGAGAAGCAAAGCTTGATAAGACGAAAAGGAATTGAAAAGAGGGCACAACACTCCGGTAAAATGGATAAGCAAGGAAAGAACATGATCTTGGCAAAACAAGATAATGGGTCGAAGAGAGAAACATCACAATGCCTCCGAAACGAAAGAATAGATGCTAGATCATTGGAATGAAAAGAAACGGAGAAGAAAATGACACTTCCACCACAATTGAATTTGAAAAGCATCCTTACAAAGAAGGATTGAACGGAGTTGTTGGAAAATCAACAATGAAAAAGAATAAACTTGTTGTGGGCTTATGGAAAACATCTCAACATTATGAGGTGACAACCGGCCACTAACAAAAATAATTTGCTTGCTTGAGATCAACGAAGAGATGAAAAACTCTTTCACCGAGAAGAGAGGAGAAAACTTGGATCATTGATAAGCACCACAATAGCAACAATCCTTAGGAAAGGCTTTAGGTGAAATCTATACCAAGACAACTCCAATGAAGAGATTGGTGGGTTGAAATGATCTCTTGGGTGAAGAGAAAATGATGGGCTTAACATATCTCATTCCTGACAACTTGTGAATCATGAACCACGAAGGGACATTGCCAAGAAAGACATAACACCACCTCAAAAGACAAGGTAGAAAGGAATTGCACTTTGGAATGCAAGATGAAGAATGCTTGATCTCCTAAAACAAAACATGTGTTCAACACCATGTATCTTTAGGAGTATAGCTTGGCAGATCTTGACTTCGAGAGAGAATCAAGACTTGATATAATGCAAGGGAGAAAGAATTTTGAAGAACACTTCGAGAATGAATTAAATCCTTGATGAACCACCATGAAGAGCTCCGGTGAATAAAAGGATTATAGAAACGAAGGTTGAAAAGAACAAGATGAAGCCTTGCAATGATTTAGATGGACCTTCGTGATGAGATAACCGAGAAAACTTGGAACTCCGGAAAGAAAATATGAAGTGAATTGAATCGAGACTTGATATCATGAATGAACTCCAGAAGAAGGAATTAAATCACCTCGATGAAATAAGAATAAGAATTATGTCATGCTTACCCTTCATCAACTTAACTTGATGACAAGCAACGGATTGGCATGCCACTTATTCTTCTTGAAGAGATTGAAGAGAGATATAGCACAAATTTGGGAAAGTCTTCAACGAACCACCAGTAGGATTTGGAAAAGAATGAATGAATGGATACAATAACAACGGAAGAGGAATCTTGAAAGAACCGTCGTAAGAATTGAAAAGGAACAAAGAAAAGAGAACGAACCACCGGGAAGAATTAGAAACGAACGAAAATACTTGAGGGAATTTAGATACAAGAGAACGAAGAGATCACGAGCTGGCTAATGAATACCTGAACGATGCGCCGGAAGAATTTGGAGAACGAAAACTGAAAGTTAAGAATGAAGAAATTCTGAAATGATGACCTCCGGAGAATCAAAACGAAAACACTCCTGAAATGCTTCGGATGGGTATGATAATAATTCTCCCAATCGAAAAAATTGTGAGAATGGCATGAAGCTAGAACCATGAATCTTCCAAAGAACGGGCAAAGATTAAGAGAAACTCTTCTTCGGTCTTCAACGCTGAGAATGACGATGAGGAACACCACCAAAATTGTTGAGACACTCCGGAACAATGAATAATAGAAAGGTTGAGCCAGAGATGAAAAGAATTTGAAAGCGATCTTGGAGAAGGCAATTGACAGATGGAATCCATTCTTACGTCAAACTTTGAAAGAATTTGAGAATAGCACTGGAAAAAATTAGAAGAGTCAGGTAAGATTCTGGGAAAAGACATGTGGGTTATGGGCCCACTCAAAAGAAACACCGTTGGAATGATTGCTTGAAAGAGAGAAAATGCACCGGTAAGATTTAAATGGGTTGGATGAGGTAACAACCTCGAACTAGCTCGAACGGATCTTGAATGGAAACACGAATCTTCTGAGATAATTTCTTTGCACCAGAAAAGAATAGAGAGGTGAATAAACAAGAGAGGCTTGGGTAAGAATTTCCAACATGGGAAAATATTTGAATCAACGAAAGGGATATGATCAACACCGAAGCTTGAATTTAATCCACGGGAGAAGAAAACGAGAACAAAGAATGATGAACTTGTAGGTCCTGAGCATCTTCACGAGAAATCACCGGCTAAGAACATTGAACGAAAAGAATGGAGAGACTTCGCATGAATAGCATGGATACATGATTTGAGGATTCTGGCTCCGTGAAAAAAAGGGTGTGAGGGTGGGAAAAAGAAAGACAACTTCGGATGGATGAAACGAACACCGTTGAGAAAACTGAGAATTGATGTTGCAAATGTTGAAAGGCTCGGATGAACTTGAAGAAAAGCACACCGGTTGAAAAGAATTGTCATGACAATCTCGGTCGATCAAAAGGATTACTATTCACATAGAAATATGAGAACACCAGTTAGGAAAGGTATGGAATCCACACTTGACTTCGAAGCAACTCGAATACCACAACAAAAAACAAAGGATTTGGCTTGGAGAATAAGCCGGAACAAACATATGATAGAGATTTCGTCCGAAATTTTCGTGGTGGGGCCCACACGGGCTCGATCTTACAGTGGCCATCCGTACAAGGTAGTGTACGAGACTACGAAGCATCCCCAAATCATAGCGAAGCTACAAGGATTCTTTAAGACGCAACGAGCACCACTGTAAAAACGACCGTGAGCAGGCGGACCACTAGACGTCAAACCCAATCTCATATCATGCATCTGTCGGAAACATATCCTAGGTAACTACTTGAATTCCCACCTAAGAACTCCTGAAACTTCTTGGTTATGCAATCAGGTTGCGTGTCCAGGAACCTACTTATATCAAACAACAACCTAATCAGCTGCAACTACATTCGCAACCCTTAACACACAACCGAGAAACTTCACAAATTCGTCTACCTCAGACCTTCGAAAACACAGCGATACTAGTCACGGTGGATCATCCGAGCTATCTCCTCCAGTACTGGGGAAAAGTCACGGCACTATTTGCCACCACAAAAAGTATAGAAGCGTTTCGATGTCGGCGTCCTCTGGTATTCAGGAATTGAAACGATAGCGAATGTGACAAGAACCCCTTGGACCTCAACTCCCCGGGTCCAATCCATATGGTCAGGAGGCACCAAGAATAGAATTATGTCACACCAATATCGCAACGATTCCAACAATACCCGCGTGATCCTAAAAAAAATTTGAGTGAGAAGAGGTAGTAGAATAAAACACCTACGCCACAATTCCTCACCAGAGCGACGAAGGGGATAAGGAGTAAAAAGAAGTCCTACTCTCCGATATGTAACTAGGACTCAAAATAGTTTTTCTCCTTCTAGACTCAACAATGGTTCGATCAATCAAGGGGGCTCCTGCGGTCGGTAGAGGCTCTGATACCAACTTGTCATGCACAATATGCGATCCTATTCTTGAGGAACTCGGAGGTCCCACCAAGAGTAGAATCGCATATTGAAGACGCTTTCAAGGTGGATATCATTACATCGTACCATGTACATAATAGATGGGGATACATACAAATACATACAATCATCACATGAATACATCAATACATAGCAAACGCCATACAAAAGAGCATAATCTGACTACGGATGAAACACAAATGAAAAACACGAACGACATCCACCCTGCTAGCCCAGGCTGCCGACCCGGAACCTATCCCAAGATCGACGAAGAAGAAGAACTCCAAAAGCAAACGCGCATCGCTCTCACGTCAAATCATCGCATTTCCTGTACCCGCATCTGTTGTTGTAGTAATCTGTGAGCCACGAGGACTTAGTGTTGGTGCAATACTTGCCCTCGTATGTTTTGGAGATTGTTGACAGAAACAGGTATGGACTGATTTGTTTGCTAGTGCATGCAGAGAGAAATAGTCCATGAAGTACCGAAGAGAATGATGTCTCCAGTGTATAGTTCGAGGAACTTCACCGAAGAATATCTGTGCTTCAGAGAAGTTCGAGCTACATCCTGTGAAGACTTGTAGACGAGAAGAATGAAGTGAAGGAGTTGACCCCTCAAAAATTTTATTGCTGACGTGAAGCAATTGGTTCGGTGTTTCTGTCCGAAGAAATTGACTGCAGCGACGGAAGATGAAGACGAAGTGAAGACGTAGCATTCTTTTTGTTGTTCCTCTTTCATTCATTTGAGTCATAGGACCTCCGTACTATTAAGAGGGGTATAGGTTCTCGAATCTTAGATCCGCTGTGATGCTTAGCCCAAACCTATGCGAGACTGAGAGAAATCTCTTTATGCTTCGAATGATTACCTGCCAGCAGAAGACGTTGTTCTTCGTTGCTGTAGGAGATATCTTTCGAACTGAGGAGTTAGCATTACTTGCTCCGCACGTAATGTTACCGTTGTGCTCAATTCCAACCATTGGACTCGTGTCGTTCGGCCATTGGCTGCTCCACATGTCCAATTTGGTCATTTCCCATCAGGGAAGGCTACGGCTATATATAGCCACCCCGCTCAAACGTTTCCCATTGGCTGCTCCGCTTAAGATTTCTGAGAAGATTGATTGAGCAACCCCTCTCCGAGTGATTTGAGTTTAAGATCCACCAAGAGAAAAATCAAGAGCCGAAACTTAGACAGTGGTTGAGCATCACAGTAGTTCTGAGTTAGAGTTCTTGTACCTATTACTCTTGAGAGCTGCACACTCTCTAGACGAATAGGTGTCAGCTCGAGTGTCGAAGAGTAATTGTCTTCACCGAGCAAGATCTTCAGCAACCAAGAGTCATTGTGGTTCGCGAAGAAGTCTGTCGAAGGTTTGGAGATCGCCGACAAGTATCTACCACGAGTGAAATCAACTGGAGTCTGGTCAGCTCCGAGTTGAAGGAGAATAGGGCGAGGAGAGTTTATCCTCGGTGTTAAATCACAACCCCTCCAACCAAACGTAGTCCTTTGGCAGAAGGGTGAACTGGTCTACCAAATTCTCCTGTCGCCATCGAGCACCACTGGTTCGCTTTACATTACTGCATTTCCTTCAGCAGTTTACATTCATGCTTGGTGCCGATAGTTATATCTGATCAACCTTAGTTTATCAATGGTCTACCTCATTCTCATCGTGATTTGTTTTTCCATCGTCTCAGGCTAGTTTAATTCTCCTCGTATATCTGTATGCATGTGTAATCACTTTCACTGCCGAATCTTTATCTTCTATCAATATCCAAGCATTTCCATCATAGTGCTTACATTGTTTTTCCTCGTGCTGTTGGATCTGCTCGTATATTGTATTACCTTCATATCTATTGAACTGGTGTTCGAATGATAACTGATTTATACTTCGATAGTTTTATCATTCTATAGCGAGCTCTTTCAAGTGTTACTCTACCGAACCTTTTCTCCGCTGCTGTATTTGGGATCGGTTCAAAACTTTCGCAAGAATTTTTGAATCTCCCATTCAACCCCCCTCTGGTCGATATACTCTCGGTCCTAACACTTAGCAATCCCATAACCATGGGTAACAAGACTATCAAAGCTTAAATGGGTATGGAAGGGTAAGGTGGTGAGGTTGCAGCAAGCACTAAGCATTGTATGGTGGCTAACTTACGAGTACAAGAATAACAAGAGTAAACTTCGCATAATGGTTGGAAACTAATAATGATCAAGAAGTGATCCTGAACATCTACTTACGAGTCAAACATAACCCCACCGTGTTCTCTTCCCAAACTCCCTCGAAAAGAGATGATCACGGTTACGCACGCGGTTGATGTATTTAATTAGATTTAGTGTCAAGTTCTCTACAACTGGAGGTTATAAATTTCCAAGTCGCCACATAACCGCGGGCACAGCTTCGCGAAAGATTTAACCCTGCAGGGGTGCTCCAAGTAGTCCATTATAAATTACCACACGCATCCGATGGAACATCCTCAAACCATGATAACACGATGCTTACGATAAGGAATTCCGGTGGACAAGCCACTCGTAGCAGGCAAAACTAAACCAGCAAGACCTCCCGGTGAGCCAGATCCGTGTCTAGAGCCGCGCGCACTCTATCTATGGGCATCATCTGTCTATGCTAAGTGGATGGTAGCCAAAAGAACCCGAGTTGCCCCGAGGCGGCTCCGCCGACTGCTAGGTAGGTGGACCAACGGTTGTGTTTTGCCGCTGGCCCGAGTTATGTTGGAATTAAAAGAGTCCACGAGGTGGTGACCCTCTATGCAATTAATTATTAGGTTCATGTTGGCAAATGTTAAAACTAATGTTGGGCCTTGCTGGAGAAGTCTTATCCTAAAACAAGTGATCATGGGGGTTCCCATATGCCCCAAATGTGTTAGAAGCACTCATCAAGGAACATAACACCGGTATTACGGAAACTAGGGCGGCATGAGTGGAACAAAACACTAGGCAAAAGGCCGAGCCTTCCACACACAACCAAGTATATAGATGCATTAATTAAATAAGAGATATTGTGATATCCCAACATATCCATGTCCCAACATGGAATAACCTGCAACTACACCTGCAACTAGCAACGCTATAAGAAAGGGGCTGAGCAAAGCGGTAACATAGCCAAACAACGGTTTGCTGGGTAGGGGTGGTTAGAGGCTGTATCATGGCATATGAGAGGCTGACATATATGTGGTAGGAAGCATGACATAGCGATAGCAACGAGACAACTAGCAAGCAAAGATATTAGAGATATCCAAGGTCATGATCATCTTGCCTGAAATCCCGCTAGGAAGAAGATCGAATCCATGAGGAAGACGAACACGCGTAGTCGAACGAATCCTCACTCCGAAACGTTACCGGGAACTATCGAGAAGAAGCACAACCGGAAAGAAGCAAACAACATGGTAAACACACAAACACAATCATGGCATAATGCACAACCAAGTATGATGCATGTCCGGTTTAAATAGGCATGGCATGGCAAATGCAACAATCAAATACTACACATTAAGTGAAGCTCAATATGCAACGAGTTGCATATTGACAAAACTCCACAACAATTATTTAGTTCAGTCCCGTTTATGCTACTCCTCAATATTAAATGTTGTTAAACATGGCAAGACATTAAGCATAGCCAATCTACCTATCTAGGCACTTTAAATGAGACCGGAAACAACACAAAACAATTCTGGAAAATCCCCATATGTAAATTTTGAATATGGTACTGTTCTAATTAGAACACATTTTTAATGTTGTTAAACAACAAAATAAAGTGCACCATGTTAATCTACACATTTTTCTAGACCATTTACATTGAAAGTTTATTTAATTCAGAGCTACGGTTATTTAGTTATGAAATAAACCATTTTAGCATGTCATTTATGCAAATTAATGCAAACAATAATTTTAAACATTTTTAACATGGATGAGAGTTGGATATTGTGAAACTACATGAAATTTTTACCCAAGTTACATATATGACATGTTTTATTATGATGCACGGTTATTTAACTATTAACATTTTAAAATCATGGCATATCTGTAAATGTGCAAATACTAGATAAATGCGAAAATCGCAGGGAAAAAAACAGGCCGGATGCAGCGCACTGTGCAAGCCTAGCGGCAGATCTGGCCCAAATGTGGCTGTGTGTGTGGGTAGGAAAATTAACAGAAGATCAAAAGGAAAAAGAGAAGGGCTCTGGGATCGAACCCAGAACCTCATGGTTGGATGGATCGCTACCAGCCACTGAGCTAGCTGCCTGTTTGTGGTAAGTGTAGGCCACGGCTCCTTTTGAAGCAAAAGGCCTGGCCTTCTTCTCTAGCGAACACACGGAGGTGCTCGGAGGGGATACAGTCGAGCAAACGCAGCGGCAACTGCTGCTATGGTGAGCCGGCGGGGGTGCGGAATTGGGAGGTGGATGCGCACGCGGCGAGGCGGACGCATGCAAAGGCTCGGGTGCGCGAGAACTCAAGGACGAGCTCGAGCTCGCCTCGGTCATGGCGACTGCTATGGTTCCCCGGCTCAGAGAGACCGGAACACCTCGTATTTTAGCCCAGAGATCAAGTCTTCTGGAATATGGCACTGCTTGGCATAGAACAAGTCATCTCTTTATTACAAATAAACGGGGTACAAGGGCCCGATATTACAAAGGTTACAGGGGCACGATGACACTTCGCCTGCTAAGGTAGTTCTACGCTAGCAGCGGAACATCTCGAAGCGGAATAAAGTCTAGCAGCGGAACAATGGCGACGGTGATGAACTCCACTCCGCAGGGACTCTGGCTGGGACGCATCCAAGAGCGCAACCTCGGGATCCTTGACAAACAATCAATCACGGCATCACCTGCAATCTGGCATGACACGCCAGGTGAGTACATTGAATGTACTCGCAAGCTCATAGCAACCAAAGCAATCAAGACATACAACAGCATGGCATTTACAGGTTAATCATCAATGATGAACACAATACTACTAGAACAACATGAGCATGGCAGGTACATACAATTCATGATAGGAACATGATGATACTAGCACTAGCATGCAAGGGGGTCGACGTTTAAGGTCTCATGGACCAACTTACTCTGCTCGGAGGTTATCTCGTAATCACAAACTTACCATCGTGATCATCACACGATCACCTCAGGATCAACCAAGCTCGGTATCAACTATACCATCGTGATCATCACATGACCACACGGAGCTTGATCTCTACCTGTGATCATCGCATGACCACATAAAGATCAACTAACTTCTTTTCTCATGGAACCGGGGTTGTTTATTATACAGGTTATTATTTCTGTTGACCCATAGTGTGACCTACTACGAACTGTGTCCATGACCGAGGACGCGGCTATCGATAGATTATACACTCTGCAAAGGTTAGTACACTGTACCCACACCACGGAACTCATGGCCTCGTACTCCAATTCGGGTGGACCAACGACATCCCGACAAAACCAATCTATTGCATGACACTCTCCTGGCCACTCCGACAAACTCCCCTTTGGGCTATGTCTTGGGTTGCCCCGATGTCAACTCTTGACATCCGCCACCTTTGTGGCCGCCACCGTCGTGGCCAAAACATAACATCGTCCCAAACGGGGACCTCGGATATCCATACAACTCGGGCACACAAGGCTTATGGTCACCTACCTGATCAGGGTAGCGCGCACCCATAACCTTCACTAGTAGGAGGCACCGGCGAGAGGCATGGCAATAGACCGCATTAGGGCCTCCCCATCCAGGCAAGTGTGGTTGCACTGGTGAGCTCGATTCGGTGGCACCATGACTCAGCCAACAGACTTGTTCCAGTTTGATTAATGTCAGGTTCAACTTGAATGGTGATGAGCTGAGTCATAATAACATAATGAAATAACAATGCACATGAGCATGATATCAGTGTAACCATGGATGGGCAACATAACCATTTAACAACATAGCATCAACAAGGATAACTCATTTAGTCTACAGGATGCAGATGATCATGGCGTAATGACGATCATGAATATAACAAGTAGTTTCATATCAAACCCTAACTACTCATGTGAGCATAACATTATCTTTAGCATCGGGAAAGATTACAAGAATGAAACATGATAATAATATCCCTAGCAATTAATCATTTCACTTACTAGATGAAACTAAACGTGGCATAAGCATAGACATGGATTCACAAGCATATTCGAAGTAGGAACAAAATCATTAAATGAGCAAACAATTAGTAAATATTCAAGTGGAAACCATGGCTACTGCAATGCCATCACGCAAGTGGCTGTTGTGGCTTGC
This sequence comes from Elymus sibiricus, assembly GCA_039707655.1. Taxonomy (NCBI): domain Eukaryota; kingdom Viridiplantae; phylum Streptophyta; class Magnoliopsida; order Poales; family Poaceae; genus Elymus; species Elymus sibiricus. The sequence goes on along the minus strand of CM077666.1, from coordinate 195,993,208 downwards.
CTGGGGATGAAGGATTCACCGGGGAGAAGTGCGGGACACTCGCGGAAAAATTTGCTGGAAACGTTCCCCTCTCGGAGGGGGCTGAATAAGGGCAGGGGCAAAATGGTCATTTATAGAATGTTACAACATGGTGGAAATGATGCCAACAGAACGGGCTCGATGAACTGAGATCGTGGGCGTTGGAATCACCTGATTCGGAGTCACGGTTGCCGAGATACGGCCGTTCGTTCGTTAGGCAGAAAATCAAATAAAAGCTGTTCATTTCTGGCCTTAACGGGCGAACGCCTGCAATATAAGGTTTTCGGCGGCGGCTACTGAAAAACAGAAAGCGTCTTTCGAAGAATGCGCCTTCGCTGCAGGGAAAGCGTATTTGCGGCCGAAGAAGAAACAGAGTACGCTTTCTGTAAACGAAAGCGTATTCGGCCAACTACGCTTCCACTTATAAGCATGGGCCCGGGGCTTCTCTGGATGACAGGTGGGGCCCGCCTCAGCTCCTTCTCTCTCTCCTCTAGTCGTCTCTTAGCTCGCGACAGGAGATAGAGAGGAGGCACGGCCGCGCGTGCGCTGGCGATCCCCGGTGGCACAGGCCATCTCCGGCCGAGGTCCGGCCACCGGCGCGACCAGGGCGATGAGCCGCGTCCATCCAGGTCGAACAGGGTACTCGAGGAGAGCGGGAGTGAGCGTGCCCACGGCTATGGCCGACGGCGGTTTCGGGCGGCGATGGGCTCGCGTCCCTGGGTCACCGGAGGAGGAGTAGGAGTGCTCCGGCGCTCCGCCTAGGCCTGGGAGCCTCTCTAGTGGTGGCTAGGAGGGGAGGGGAGGCTTGGGTGGCTCGAATTTAGGCAAAGCCGAGCGGCGGCCATGGCTGCTATGCGGAGCGAGGAGGGCTCCTTGAGCTCAAGCGAGTGGTTGGGGAGGCTGCTAGGAGGGAGGGAGAGAGGTTGGCGAGTTCGATGGGTCTCGTGGAGGGCTTATATAGCCGGAGAGAAGATGCCAAGCCGGAAGCCGCCGCGGACGCGTGGTCGATGCTCTGACGTGGCCGCGTACGCTTGCGCACGCGCGGAGGGGTTGACGGCGACGAGAGAGGGGTAGTGGAGTGCCAGAGGAGGGCAGACGCGGGATGGGCGAATTCCGGTCGGCCACTCGGCCACTGTGCGCATGCGGCCGTGGCTATCGTGGCGTGAGGACGGCGAAGGAGGAGGGGCCGAGGGCTGGGGAGCGAGCGCGTGACCACTGCGGGGCTCGAGGACATGCTAGGACGTGCGGAAACGGCGAGCAGAGGAGTGCCCGAAGCTAAACGCCATCCAGAGCGCGACAATGGCTTCTCAGCCGCATGGTCACCGCGTGCACAGGCGCACGCGGTCCACTCTGGCTAGCAAAAACATGTCTAGTGTGTAGTCCTTCCAAATTAGGACCACTCTGAAGTGATGGATCAATAAAAGGAGCTTTGGGTTGATTGGATAGCTCAGAGAAAGTTTGTTGTATCAAACTTGGGCATGAAATAGTGATCAAATGGGAGGGGATAAGAGCTAACCAAGATGTCACAGGGGTTTAGGGTAGGAAGGACTACCATTCTGTGGATTTTGAAAAGATTTGGACCAGGATTTAACATAGTTACTTTACAACTGCAAAAACTGGTCCAGAAATTAGATCATGAAGTAGCACTCACATGGATGATTGTATTGGGATGAAAATTGGTAGAGGGTGATGATTTGGGCATATGAAGGCACCATAAAAATTTCATACCATTTGGATGAATAAAAATGGTACTTCCTTCACAATGCTCCACACTAGACAGAAACTTGGAGGAATTTTGTGGGGAAAAAGGCTTGGCAAAAGGATGTGAATTTTGGAATGCCAAAATTATATAGGTATATTTAGGTCCTGGATTAATTTCAGAATTTTTGAAGCAATATAAACTATAGTTGCTTCACAAACTGAAATTGTGACCAGAAACCAAGATTTGAAGGTGTGCTCACATAGATTGTTTTATGGAGCTCAAATTTTGTGGAGATTAATGATTTGATCATATGGATGATTTAACAAAATTTCAACTCATTTGGATAAGCCTAGGTAGTACTTCCTTCACAAAGCTTCTCTCTGGTCAGAAACTTCGGAAATTTGCTGAGGAAGATTTACTAGGAAAATGAAGCTGAATTTTGGCATGTGGCAATTATTTGGATAGTAAAGAGTGCCCAAAAATTTTGGAGGCAATCCAGAAAATATAAATAGCACTTCCTTCACAAAGTGCCATACTGGACAGAATAGGAAATGAATATTCCTGAATTATTTTTGAACTAGGCAAGGATGGGTTTTGGCATATTTATGGAAGATATGATCCAAAGAATTTATGATAATTTTGTGGGAATTTTAGGAAAGACAGAAATATAGGTTGCTTCACAACCTAGGGCAAACATGATTATTCTTTTAATAGAAAAAGGAATATTCCCAAGGAATAAAAATTGGGGTTGGGCTAAGATGGAAATGGCATGGCCTTGGGATGGATTTGGGAGTGACAAGCCACCTGGGAGAGGAAGAAAAGATATTCTTCCCAGGTTTCAAGACCACATAGCCATGGAAAAAGGAACTCCAAAAAAATTTCGAAGAAATCCAATTTAAAAAGAAAGGGCCAAAAATCGGGGTGTTACGGCTGCAGGGGCATGCAAGGCGACGAGCGAGGCACTGGTGCAGCGGCGCGACGTGTGGCGCGGAGGATGAGAGTGTGGAGAGCGCGGCGAGGTGTGCAAGGACTCGAGCACGAGCACAGGCTCATTTCGGGCGCGGCGAGGTTCGGCTGGGTAGGCGGCTGCGGTTGCTGGCGAGGTTTTTGGGTGATGCGCGCGAGATGCGGGCGTGCGGCATGAGTGAGCTGCGGGTGCGGGTGCGTGCGCGTGCATGCGGAGCAGCTGCGGGAGCGCGAAAGGGCGTGCGCGCGTGCTGGTGCAGGGCGTAACAGAGACAGCACCCGCGGCCATCTCGCGGCAGAGCATGATGGCCGGGGTCTTGGCACGGATGGATCTGCGCCTAGAGGAAGAAGGTGAGGCGGGCAAAGGTTCGGTGACGCGGCTGCTCACCTAGTGCCCACTGGACATGAAGGCGTGGCCGGGGAGACGCCGGGGGAACGACGGGGCTCGCTGAACTTGGCGTCTTCTCTGATCCGAAAAAGACGAAGCAGAGGAAGAGGACGAACAGAGGAATCAGTGGAGTTGGGCTGAACGAAGAGGCAAGTTGGGCTGCGACGCTGGGCTGCTGGTGGTTTCTCTCTCTCTCTCTCCTGCATTTTCCTTTTCCATTTGAAACAAAACAGAAAAAGAAAGGAAAAGTACAGGGAGTTTGGAGAAGGTATTGGCTGAAATGGAAATATCTCTGGAAATCTGGGAAAACGAACAATTCCAATAAAATGCCCTGGCAATATTTAAAGACAGAAAAATAAATCAAGTTTGGATTTAATTCAAACTTGAGCAATTTTTTAATCTGGCCAAAACATTTTCAAAAGTGCTGGAATTTGGTGGAGAGGCATTTGACATGGTTTAGATGGTCCAGGGAAACAGTGGACATTTTTCTGAGACAGGAAAAATGCCACTTGCAATAAATGCCAAATTTGAAAGAAAGGAAGAAGTGAAATGGTTTTGCACTTGGAGAAAGGTCTTTATGAAATGATGAAGATGCAAACACCCATGGAGGAGGAGGGGAAGATGGAGAGCACAGAAACAAGATGCAAACAACAAGGATTACACAATGCAATATAATCAAGATGCACATGATGCATGATGCAAAACAAAATAAAACACACATCATAGCATGCAAGCATGAACATAACACAAACTAATGGAGGTCTCGGCAAGCGGCTCTGTGATGTAGAACCACTCGCGCTGCCAGACCTTCACGGTCTCGATGAAGGTGCCCTCCAGCCACTCCGGCTTCTGGAGTTTGCTGATCATGGCGCCCCCACACTCGGCGAATTCGGTGCCGCTGCTCTTTGGCTTGACGCAGAAGGTTTTCAGCCACAGGCTGAAGTGCGGTTCCACTCGCAGGAATGCCTCACACACTATGACAAAGGTGGTGAGGTGAAGGATTGAGTTCGAGGCTAGATTGTGAAAGTCTAGCCCGTAGAAGAAGAGAATCCCCCGCACGAAAGGGTGCAGGGGGAATCCCAGACCTCGGATGAGGTGGGAGATGAAGATGACCCGCTCCCCAGGATTAGGGGTGGGGACGCGCTGGCCGGGCGGGAGCCCTGCAAACGGCGTCGGCGGGGATATACCCCACCGTTCGGAGCTCGTTGATGGTGGTGTCAGTGACCGTGGAGGCCACCCCCCTCCCCTTGACGTCCGCATCCGCCATGGGTACGAAACGCGGATACTGGGAAACGGCTTTGGGCTTCAAAGGCGAGATGGAGGATGCAGGAGCTTTGGGGAGTTGGGTGCTGGAGCGGAATGGGAGCGTAGGGGAGAAGATTTGTCACCCCCTACTCTTTATAAGCCAGTAAAAAGGTGAAACGCCCCCTCCGCTGCACCGTAAAAATCAGCACGTTTCGGCTGATCATGCCGTTGTGGCCGCGTGGGGTGAATCAATCGATTGATGATATCCCCTGAAATGCGGGGCACGATCTCTGTTTTGATAAGACGTGCCAATAAGAGGGTCACCTCGAACCGCGATTCCCGCGATTCAAATAAGTAATAACTGATGTACATGATGTCACGGGTTGTGACGCTTCGTAAAAGTTGTCAGTAATTGACTGCCGAACTAATCTATGCTACAAGCCTTCAAGACTAAGTAAGACATGCACTCCGGACAGATGGAGATGCCTTTTGGTGGCACATGGTCGGCTGGCCTCGTCTCCTTCTTAGAAGGGTGACACTAGCCAATTGGGGACTAACGAACTTTGGGCGGATGCTTGGCTCAAGGCGTAATAAAGAACTTGCCTGCTAAGCCGAAGACTCTCACGCTGAAGACATTTATCCAAAGAAGAATGCCATCCTTGGCTTTGAAGACAAGTTCGAGGGCTACTGATGGTGTCCTGGACTAGGGGGTCCTAGCCTAGTTGATCTATTCCATGGGCCGGACTGATGGCCCGTTGAAGAATAAGGACTCTGGAGGCCTTTTGACTTGTGGTGCAATCATATCGGGCCACACCGAGGACTTGGCGTGTACTCCAAGAACATCTGTTAGATTCAGCATGTAACCCCTAGATGGTGACCAACCATGTGTAACCCTAGATACCCCTGGTGCCTATATAAACCAGAGGGTTTAGTCCGTAGAGGCATTCACATTCATCATCACCCCTAGGGTTTAGTCCACAACTTACGATCTCGAGGTAGATCAACTCTGTACTTTGATACACCCATCATATAAACAAGAGCAGGACATAGGGTTTTACCTCCTTAAAGAGGGCCTGAACCTAGATAAAACATGGTGTCCCTTGTTACCCATCGATCTGATCTCACAGCTCGGGCCGCCCTACCCGAGATCTGCTAGTTTTGACACCGACAGCGAGCAAGAGCCAGAGCAGCAGCAGCATCAGCTCCTGCTGGTGTGGACGCCGCCGCGGAGGGAGCCACGCCATGGGGGAGAGCCACCGTGGAGGAAGTGGCCGGCGATGCCATCGTCGAAGGAGCCGTGGCATGGCTGCTCGGGATCGAGCACCGGAGGCCCCGTGAGGTCGAATCAAGGAGAAGATGCGATGCGATGAGTGTAGAACCTCTTTGTTGGCACCGAGTTGGCGTCGGCTTCATTCGAGGAGTCGGTGAGGGTGCTGCGGCTCCGGTGGGGTAGGTGAAGATGGCGTTGTGGGAATGGAGGTGGCGCGATAGATGAGGCGATCATTAGGGAAGCTCCTTGTAGATGGGGGGCGGGGCGGCTGAACCAGTGGGACGACGAGATCGATGACGGATCCTCATCCAGTGAGGTGGATGAGGGACGTCGAGTTGTGTTGCGGTGGACGACGTCATCGGGGAAGAGGCTCCTGCTGGGCGGCGGTCGGGTGGGGGACGGACGAGGGTGCGGTTTTGCGGGCTTTGGTGGCCTTGGTGTATGAATGGGGGCAATGGAGTTGATGGGAGGGGGAACCATGGCTTAGGGACAAGCTTGTCTGAAATGGGGGTAAGTTACGAAAGTACCCCCACCCGTTTTGACCATGGGACGTCGAGGTGGCATAGGGGATTTCGCATGTTTGGGCGGCGTGACCGATTTCGGAGGAGGAGGGAGTTTTCGCGCGCGTTGAAATTTTGGGATAACAAGACGCGGGTTGAAGAGGCGGGACTTTCGCACCACAAGAGACAAAGAGATAGCTTGAAAATTTCGGGATAACAAGGCGCGGCTTCACATTTCGGGAGAACAAGCTTAACGTGTAAAAAAGGATAATTCATACCAGACAAAAGAGAGTCATGTCCCATTTTACTATATTACTACAAATGCCATTCAAAAACAACAACAAAAAACTAAAATATTCGGGAGAACAAGCTTAGCCTGTACAGTACCAAATCAATTCGCACTTCCCTCAACAACAACAAAAACAAATCAATTCGCACCACAAGAAAGAGTTAAGTCCCATTTTATATGATTACAAATGCCACGACCTCGAATTTCAAATTTTGAATCCACGTTATGTTGAATTCAAATATATCGTTAGGTCATTTTGTGGTGTATAATGGATGTAATCCTACATTTGTATTTTCATTTTTATATGAACATTTTACTTCATCCAATGTATATATACTGTCGTCTACCATATGGACTAAATTTGAATCAATTTCCCCTATTTGAATACGATTGTTGTCAAGTTATATCATAATTTAAATATTAACTTCACAACACACGACATGCATATAGTAGTAATTTCCCTTTTTAAATATGAACAACATGTACCATATGATCTCCAATTGAAATATGTGTATCCATTTAATGTTGAATGCAAATCATAGTACATTTCATGCTCTAGCTAGACGTTCGGAATAGTCTAAACCCTGATTCATATACATAATGTGTTTAACACACATAATGATGGTGCCCCCTCCCCCCCCCCCCCCACACACACAACATTTACATGTTAGCTGCGAAAGCCACACATTATCACAAATTTTAATAGATGTGTCCATGCACGGATGCATGCAATGGGGTCAAATGATATATGCCATCAGTATCACAAATTCAAATCAATTTGACCTTATTCGATGTGTATATAGTATAGCATGCTCGATTCAAAACCACACCACGCATATCTCCATTATATTCATGCATGCATGGATTACAAACATCATGATCTCGTATTCAAATATTTGAATCCACTTCTATATTGATTATGATCTTTGTGAGTCTTTTACACCCACGCACTCCTGATCTTCTCTTTATAAATACCACTAACTTTCTATCGTGCATGCATGCACACACACTACCCACTCGACATTCTCTCCATCGCTCACACACGTTCTCTTTCTTTAGGCCAGTCTCTCACAATCTCTCTAAGTCTCTCCATCTTCCTCTTTCCCACACACACCAATCGATATACCCCTCTAGCTAGATCTGCGTACCACACACACATCTACACACAGTCCCTTCTCCCCTCTCACCATCCATGCCTCCCGCCCTAACTTTGAGGCACGCGCTCACACGCGCGCGCTCTAGTCCCCTCTCTTATTATCGATCTCGCACTCGTACACTCTCTCTAACTAGTAAGCCTCTCGCACCAGTTGCACACCACCACACCCACCACACACACACACCTCTCCCTCTCATCGTCACTCCGGGCCTTCTTTATCTCTTACACATGCATGTGCACCGATCGATTTCCCTCTCTATATAGCTAGGTCTCTCCCTTTTTTCCCACACAAACCGACCGATCTATATCTTTACTTAGCCCCCCCCCCCCCCCTCTTTCCCACGTGACCGACCTACCTCTCTAGATAGGGGATTGCCTGCCACACAGACATTAATTGTCCCTCCTCCTCTCATCATCCATGCCTTCTGCTCTATCTCTCGACCAGACGCGTGCACCCACGCATGTTCTTGTCCCCTATCTTTATCGATCCTGCAAGTATATACTCCTTCACTGTCTCCATCTAGCTGGCTTCTCATACCATCTCCCAGCACCCCCCCTTCGCAGCGCTGGTACGCTCGTAAAGTTCTTTCCCTCTATATGTCTCTATTAATATCTTGCGCAAACAATCCCTTCCCTCTATTCTCACATATCGCCCCCTGCACATACATGTATATATGTATCTAGGGCCTCTCTTTCACACACACATATGTATCTATAGGCCTCTCGCACACACCAACTCTCTCTGTCTCAGACACACGCACTAGGTGTGGAGTACATGTACGAAGAGAAGAGGTGCACGCATGCACTCCTTTCCCTCATACACACGCGCGAGTAGTGGCGGAGCTATGTGTAGTTCTGAGGGGGGCGCTGCCCCCCCCCCCCCCCACAGCCCTTGCATATTTACTGAAGGAATTTTTTCTAGAGGATTAAATTATGAAGAGTTCAGTCATCCCCCCCCAAAGATGCATATTTTCTCTTTGCCCTGCCCCCTTCGATTCTCCTCAAGCTCCGCCAGTGCGCGCGGGTACACGATGGAGCACATTTCTATAAGAAGAGGTAGCCCACGTGATAAATTTGACGCGTGTAGAAAGGATTTAGATGATGTGACACTAGTACTTCCGGTACGTGCAAAGCAGGTAAGTTGGAATTCCAATTGCACAGCACTACTTTGTATGAAACAAAATACGAGGAAGATCTTGTTTCGGGTGATGTCTCTTTTTTTTAAGTATTTATGATTAAAATGATGTGGGGGGCACCCATGAGGCCACGTGGCACATGTGGAGGTGTTGCTGCGACCTTCTTGTGTGGAGTTCCAGAAGAATGTAGACACAGCTGGGTACAATTATGTTACTGTAGATGCGAATCCCAGCCACCTAGACCATTGGATCAACATCAATGAATGACTGATATCACGTCACACTTGAACGATTGAAAATTTCAAAACTGATTATAGAAACAGCCAGCAAAGGTTGGTGGGCGTCCGGCTCCGCCACGTACGCCTCCGACAAACGAATGCAAACCGTAGGCCAAACTCCCACGCCTCCGTTCCACTAAAAAAACAAAACAAAACAAAAACTCCCACGCTTATCGCGCGGGAAAAACCCCACCCCCGCCTTTCTAATCAGTATTTATATCGACCGATCTCGTCAAGGAGCCAAAGCAAGTGTTATACTTTACAAGTTACAATATAAGTTAGGCGGTAAACTAACAGCATGTCGCGTTCGCGTCGCACCAACACACGCTTGGTCCGGCCCGCCGCTCACCGAAGGGACGCCCATCAGCTTGGCACATCACTGACATGTGCGACTACCGCTCTGTGGCACCCCAGCTCAGAGAAACCGGAACACCCCGTATTCCAGCCTAGAGATCAAGTCTTCTAGAATACGGCACTGCTTGGCATAGAACAAATTAGCTCTTATTACAAATAATATGGGTACAAGGGTTCGGGTACTACATAGGTTACAGGGGCACGGCGATACTACGCCTGCTAAGATAGCTCTATGCTAGCGACGGAACAACTTGTAGCGACGGAAAAACTTCTAGCAGCGGAACAGAGACGACGGTGATGAACTCCACTCCGCAGGGACTCTGGCTGGGACACATCCTAGCGCGCAAACTTAGGATCCTCGACAAACAATAAATCACGGCATGACCTGTAATCTGGCATGACACGCCAGGGGAGTACTTTGAATGTGCTCGCAAGCTCACAGCAATCAAGACAAACAATAACATGGCATTTACAGGTTTATTAACAATGATACTACCAGAACAACATGAGGGTGAGCATGGCATGTACATGTTACTCATGATATGAACATGATGATACTAGCAATAGCATGAGAGGGGGTGTCGATGTTTAAGGTCCCTTGGACCAACTTACTCTTCTCGGAGGTTATCTCGTAACCACCATATGTATCAAGCTTACCGTCATGAACATCACACGATCACCTCAGGATCAACCAAGCTCGGTATCAACAATACCATCATGATCATCACATAACCACAAGGAGCTTGATCTTTACCTGTGATCATCGCATGACCACATAAAGATCAACCGACTTCTTGCCACAAGGAACCGGGGTTGTTTATTATCCAGATTATTACTACTATTGACCCATAGTGTGACCTACTACGAACTGTGTCTGTGACCGAGGACGCGGCTATCGATAGATTATACACTCTGCAGAGGTTAGTACACTGTACCCACACCACGGAACTCATGGCCTCGTGCTCCCATTTGGGTGGACCAACGACATTCCGACAAAACCAATCTATTGCATGACACTCTCCCGGCCACTCCAACAAACTCCCCTTTGGGCAATGTCATGGGTGGCCCCGATGCCAACTCTTGACATCCGCCACCTTCGTGGCCGGCCACCGTCGTGGCAAAACAAAACAAACGGTCCCAAACGGGGACAATGGATCCATACAACTTGGGCACACAAGATTATTGCCGCCTACCGGGCCAGGGTAGCGCGCGCACATAACCTTCCCTCATTGGAGGCACTGGTGAGAGGCATGACAATAGACCAAATTAGGGCCTCCCCATCTAGGCAAGTGTGGCTGCACTGGTGAGCTCGATTCGGTGGCACTATGACTCAGCCAACAGATTTGCTCAAGTTCAATTAACGTTCGGTTTAACTTGAATGGTGATGAGCTGAGCCATAGCAGAATATAACATGATGAGATGCCAATGCATATGAGCATGATATCGACATAAGCATGGATGGGCAATATAACCATTTATCATAGCATCAACAACAATAAATCATGTAGTTTACTGGATGCAGATGAGCTTGGCATAGTGATAATCATGCATCTTACAATAATAACAAACCATAGCAATTTATATGAGCATATCATTAGCACTAGCATATGACATGATTATGATAATAATAATACTAGCAAATAATCATTTAACTTACTAGATGAAAATGAACATGGCATAAGAAATGAGCATAGATTTACAAGCATTTACATAGCATTTAAAAGAATTGCATGAGCACACAATTTTTCAATCATTCAAGTGAAAACCATGGCTATTGCAATGCCATCATGCAAGTGGTTGTTGTGGCTTGCCTGGGGATGAAGGATTCATCGGGAAGAAGTGGGAGAAGCTCGCGGAAAATTTCGCCGGAAATGATTCTCTCTCGAAGAGGGCTGAATAAGGGCAGGGGCAAAATGGTCATTTTCATAATGTGAAAACATCATGAAAATGACACCAACAGAATGGGCTCTATGAATAGAGAACGTGGGCTTTCGAATCACCTAATTCGGAGTTACGGTTACGAAAATACGGCCGTTCATTCGTTAGGCAGAAAACAAATAAAAACTGTGTTTTTCTGCAGCTAACGGATGAACATCTGCAATCTAACAGTTTCGGCCGGCGACTGGAAAGAGAAGGCGCATTTTGGGGAATACGCCTTCAGTGCAGGAAAGCGTATTTTCGGTCATAGCCACAGCAAAGTACGCTTTCCAAAGGGGAAAGCGTTTTCCTCAGAATACGTCTCCACATAAGCTGACAGGACCGGGGCCGCAGTCGATGACAGGTGGGGCCCGCCTAGTACTCTCTCTCCTCTCGCTCCTTCTTCTTCTTCTTTCCCGCGACAGAGGAGGCAGAGGCGAGGCCGAGCGCGAGCTGGCGATGCTTTCCGGCGGCACGGGCCACCTCCGGTGAAGTTGAAAGCATTGGTGAGCTCGGGAAGGAGTGTCGCATCCATCCAGGGGCTCCACGCGCGCCGGGGAAGGCCGAAGCGGCGGCGGCTCAGGCGCCCGTGGCGGAGGCTGTCGGCCAGTTTTTGCAGCTGCGCCCCTGGGCACTCCGGGGAGGAAGTGAGGGTATGGTGGGGCTCGCCGCACTCTGGTGGTTCGAATGGTGAAGGGAAGAAAGGCAGAGGGGCTCGGCATTGCTCGAATTTGAGCAGGGGAGGGCGGCGGCCATGGCGGCCATGGGAGGCGAGGAGGGACTCCGGGGGCGAATTGAGAGGCTAGGAAGGCTGCTAGGAGAGTGGTGAGGAGGATGAGATGCTTGGGAAGGCGTGGGGATGGCTTATATAGTCGGGGCGAAGCTCGGGGTGAGCGTGGCCACGGCGACACATGTGTCGGCGCTCTGGCGCAAGGAGACCATGCGGAGGCAGGGGGAGAGATGTCCAGAGTGTTCACGGGGATAGGAGAGAGCTCATGCGTGCTGGAGAAGGCTTGGGAGAGTCGTGGCCGACCGGCCAAGGTGGTGGGGATGGCGGACAGCACGCGGACACGGCCTCTGCGGAGTTGCTAGACAAGGTGCGGTGGCGCGAGCTTGATGAAGGGACGGAGGCCGAGGGCCCCAATGTCCAGAGCACGCGTAATGGCATGTCGGACACGTGGTCACCACGTGAACAGGCGCACGCGGTGCGCTCTGACCTGGAGAAAGATGTCTACCGCGTGGACCCTACTTGCTAGAGCACCACTATGGGCTTGTTTCGGTTAAAGCTACTTTGTGCTGATCGGTTCCATCAACTGTAGCTTCTGGCAATAAGGTAATTGCAATGATCTGGGGAAGGCTCACTTGGGAAGGGGTGCTGAGCTGTGGCTGGGGTTGATCACTCACTAAGATGACCACCTTGGCAAATTTTCAGCCTAAATGGAGGTGTATAGATAGCACTTCCTTCACAAACTGTCCCACTGGCTAGAAACATGAAAATGGAAGCTGCACTCACATGGAGTGATGTATTGAGCTGAAATTTGTTAGAGAGTGATCATTTGGGCATAGGAAGGCACTGTAAAAGTTTCATACCACTTGGATAAATAAAAATGGTACTTCCTTCACAATGCTTTCCTCTGGACAGAAACTTGGGGGAATTATTGAGAATTATTAGCTAAATGAAATAAGCCCAAATTTGGTGGAGAAAATTTATATAGGTAGGAGAATGTTTTGGTAAAATTTCAGAATTTATGAGGCCATATAAAATATAGTTGCTTTACAAACTAAAATTATGAGCAGAAGCAAAGATTGGATGGTGTGCTCACCGTGATCATGGAATTTTGAATGTTTTTACATATCCAAGGTCAATATGGTCCAAAGGAATTTTGAGAATTTTGTGGGAATTTTAGGAAAGACAGAAATATAGGTTGCTTCACAACCCAGGGCAAACAGGATTATTCCTTTAATATTAAAAGGAATCTTCCCAAGAAATAAAGATTGGGGTTGGGCTAGGATGGAAATGACATGGCCTTGGGAATGATTTGAGAGTTACAAGCCACTAGGGAGAGGAAGAAGAGATGATCTTCCCAGGTTTCAAGACCACAGAGCCACGGAAAAACGAATTCCAAATAAAAATCCAAATAAATCCAAAAGAAAAAGAAAGGGCCAAAAATCGGGTTGTCACAAACCTACCGCCCTTACAAAAATATCGTCCTCGAGATTTGGTTGCTCAGGGAACAAGTATGAAGATTCTGACTTAAGGAAACCGTTTCCAACTCGGGTATCCTTTTCCTTTATACTTTGTTCCCACTGAATTTCATATGATCTGTTTAACTTGCTCTGGGGGTGGTTTGCTTCACCGTACCCAACATTCTGACAGGTCTTCCCTCATATGTTCAAGCTTACACTGGCTCCAATTTCTTTCATGGCTTCTTTCATGGCTGCTGACTTAGCTGATATATTATCCTGACTGGAATATGTCATCTTTCCATAAGTCCGGGAGTGATTTCCAATTGACATGACATTCCCTATCCAACACCGATCGGTTTCAAGGGAGTTGTGAACAAATTTCCTCGGTAGACACAAAACATTTAATCCTTGCATCAGGTTACTCAAGTACATGCATATCCTCCGGGTTCAAAACAATGCTGAGAATCATAACGTTTCTCTTAGCAGAATCTGACTGCTTATAGGGAGTCTGAATCATCTTGGCTGACTTCTTTGTCTCAAATCCGTACCGACGATTCGACTGTCACCTGTCATGACCAGTATAAAGGAGTAATACCTTATAGCAATAGCTTCTTGATTGACGGTGGTTCTGGCGGAAGAATCTTGTTTATGACAGGCTATCATTTCACTGGGTACCATATGTGACAGCACATGATCCGAGGCTGTTGTTCCGCATTTTGATTGCTCATTCTGTCGGTAAATCCATATGTGGGCAGTAGGCCATGCGATGTTTTAACACGGTTGCCGGAGTCAAACTGCTGAGCTGGCCTTGATAACCACTATCAAGATTGTTGTCCCAATGTTGTCTTACTTCATAGTTTGTCATTCCTTGCATCACACTGAGGTGTATAACTGGCTTTCTTCCTCTTACATAACTCATGTGGTTGTCGGATTCTCATTGTGCTTGCATTATTGTACGAGTGACTTGCATGACCTTGGTAGCATGCTTACAATATATATGGAAGTATGTGTAGTTGAGCATTTGATTCCCGAGGCAGACACTTGTGTCCTGACTAGCTCGTGTTTCTGACCAAACTGTTGTGAGCTTGACTCTTGAGATGCACTGCCAACTCACTGTGTAATTACTTGTACCAATGACGATGACTCTTGGTAGTCCCGTACTGACGAAGACTGGATAGCTTGTGTTGGAAGCCATCTGAGAGTAGCGTGCTGAGGAAGGCTGGATATCTTTCGCTCGAAGCTTTTGCCGGAGCGTGCTAAAGAAGACTGGGTATCGTACCTCAAAAGCTTCTCCTTTGGTTGCTTACTAAGGAAGATTTGGTGACTTATGCCAGAAGCTTTTTGAGGTAGCTTACCGAAGAAGATTGAGTATCTTACATTGGAAGTCATCCACATATCGTACTGAGGAAGATTGAGGAGCCTTGCGTCGTAAGCTTCTCTGGTAGCGTGCGGAGGAAGACTAGATTGCTTACTCCAGAAGCTTCTCTCCGTGATATGCGGACTGAATGCCATATATATATATATATATACCCTTGATATTCCTGCTTTGTCTCGAATTATACGGTTGGCCTTGCACACAAATCATCTTCTTGCTGGTTCATTATGGTTGTAATGGTTGCACACTGAGGTAGACTTGATGCTGACAGTCAATCCAGAATAGCATTTGTATTCAAACTAGATATTCCCAATACAATGCAGTCAGCTGAGAAATCCATAATGTTTAGCTGCGCGTCCAAGTATTTGAAATCCTCATTGATTCTTCGAGTCCAGTGGCGGTTCGATGAGCAACTTTTATAAGGGGAAATAAGGTAACACCGAAGGCCCAAAGAAAGAAGCAAAAGAAACGACTCAAACAAAAGCACACAAGGCATCAAAATCACACACAAGCAACATCACATTTTACTGCTATTCACAACAATATGCATGCCTACTTAAGCACTCAAATCTCACAGAAACTCCGGTACTACGATCTAATATGCTGTGGCGGTGTGCACGAAAGTGAATCAACATGTGGAGAGGTTGGTGTAAACGGAGCTACACCAAATGTTGGCTTAACACCGGTTGCATCTGGACGGGCTCGGAGGTGAGGACATACTTGGTGATCATGTAGCGGAACATGGATGCCACGAAAACATCATCATCAAGCGGATGGAAGGGAACCGTACTCGTCCAGGGAATGGGTGATAGGGTAGTGGGGGAAAGCAGGGTCTGCAGCATCGCCCTGTTCTAGTAACGAAGACCAGTAAGGGTTGCCAAAGTGGCGGGTTGGATGGCAAGATCCGGGATAGAAACATGTCTATCACCGACATGATAGGGTGGCTGGCGAAAAGATATATAGGCGCGATACCTGAGCACAAAACCTGGCAAGTGCTCGACACTACCCGGTACCTCAGCATCACTACGCTGGGACAGAGATGACGCCAAACACCGAAAAGCAGGTATGCAGAGCTGGAGGGTGCAGGTAGTGGATCGAAGCTGATGCCATCTACACTCACAAGATCAACCGTTAGTGACAATATAATAAGTCTATATGCATGCTATGCGACAAACAAATGCAGCAACCAAATGCAACAAATTGACTAGACTCTATACTACCGGTTTCTAACGCTCGCGCTGACTAGGGCGTCCTACAGCCAGACCTGCTTTGATACCAAAGCCTGTGGCATCCCGGCTCAGAGAAATCGGAACACCCCATATTCCAGCCCAGAGATCAAGTCTTCTGGAATACGGCACTGCTTGGCATAGAACAAATCAGCTCTTATTGCAAATAATATGGGTACAAGGATTCGGGTACTACATAGGTTACAGGGGCACGGCAACACTACGCCTGCTAAGATAGCTCTATGCTAGCAGCGAAACAACTCGTAGCGACGAAAAAACTTCTAGCAGCGGAACAGCGACGACGGTAATGAACTCCACTCCGCAGGGACTCTGGCTGGGCCACATCCTAGCGCACAAATTCGGGATCCTCTACAAGCAATCAATCACGGCATGACCTGCAATCTGGCATGACACACCAGGTGAGTACTTTGAATGTACTCACAAGCTCACAGCAACCAAAGCAATCAAGACAAACAATAACATGGCATTTACAGGTTTATTAACAATGATACTACCAGAACAACATGAGAGTGAGCATGGCATGTACATTTTACTCATGATATGAACATGATGATACTAGCATGAGAGGGGGGTCGATGTTTAAGGTCCCTTGGACCAACTTACTCTTCTCGGAGGTTATCTCATAACCACCATATGTATCAAGCTTACCGTCGTGAACATGACACGATCACCTCAGGATCAACCAAGCTCGGTATCAACAATACCATCGCGATCATCACATGACCACAAGGAGCTTGATCTTTACCTATGATCATCGCATGACCACATAAAGATCAACTGACTTCTTGCCACAAGGAACCAGGGTTGTTTATTATCCAGATTATTATTACTGTTGACCCATAGTGTGACCTACTACGAACTGTGTCCGTGACCAAGGACGCGGCTATCGATAGATTATACACTCTACAGTGGTTAGTACACTGTACCCACACCACGGAACTCATGGCCTCGTGCTCCCATTCGGGTGGACCAACGACATTCTGACAAAACCAATCTATTGCATGACACTCTCCCGGCCACTCCGACAAACTCCTCTTTGGGCTATGTCATGGGTGGCCCCGATGCCAACTCTTGACATCCGCCACCTGACGAGGGCATGTACTAGGGATAGGGTAATAGGCCTGACCTATAGACCCTACCCAAGGACACCACACGTCTTATACTGGGCCCCAGGGCCAGATCAGCAACCAAGAGTTCTCCAGACTGACATTCACTCGGAGTTCGACGAACCACTCGGGAGGCAAGAGTTCACTCGACCGGCTTGTTTCACTCGGAGCACCGAAAGTCACTTGACCAGAGAAGACCAGGAGACTCCAGGAACGCAACGGTCGGGACGCACGTTCGCCCGTATTAATTGTAATTAACGCGCCCGTTACCTGGCGCCCTTAAACCCCCTCTTAACCCCTGGTAATGGCAGCCTTCATGGGGGAACTTGGCGGACACTATATAAGCCACCCCCCAGCTCCATTCCGAGGGTTCGCATCTTTTGTAAACCTATACACTCAATCAACAGCTCCAGAGCACCGAGACGTATGGCTATTACCTCCACCGCGAGGGGCCTGAACTCGTAAATCCGAGTGTAACACCTGCACCGTAGCTAGGCTCTGCCCTCTCATCCGTACCCCTACACACTACTGTCAGACTTGCACCCACGACAGTTGGCGCCCACCGTGGGGCAGGCGTCTAGCGACTTCCGGCGTAGTTGAATTTTTCCGATCATCACCATGGTTTCCGGCGGCGGACTGACTCTGGGCGGCGAGATCCGTTTCGGCGTCCTCAGCTTCATCGCCGACGATTCGGCGTGGCTCCAAGAAGCCCCGCTGGATGTCGAGGCGTTGCCCATCCACGGCGCGGCGCACTTCTGCGCGAGTTCCTTCGGTGTCCTTCTCCGGCAACCGTCGACCCCTTATCAGTCGACGTCTTCGCTCTCCACCCGCCGTCGTCGCAGGCGCTCTGGACGCTCGCGGCTTCAGCGGTGGATCAGGCACGCGGTGGCCCTTCAGGCTGCGGCTCCGCAGATCGCGGCAATCGAGCCCGATGAACCTGTCTTCGATCTGTTCACCTCCGTGTATGAGCATTCGGAAAGCGTATCCGAGTGCGAGAGCAGCGATCCCGCTGCGGAGGTGCTGATGGCCGATTCCCCGCCCAGTCCTCCTGGGTACGGCCGCGGCGGCGCGGAGAACGGCGACCCGTCGCACGCTGATCTTGGCGGCGGCAGGGACCGGCATGACGATGAGTACGACGAGTACATCCCCCGACCTCTCACTCGGCAGCAGAGGGAGGAACAGCAGCGCAGGACCGAGCAGGCCCTCCAGACGCCCATCATTGGGACGACCCCCGAGGCTCAGGCTTTGGAGGCCGTGCGCCAGGCCAACCTGGCTGAGCGCAATCGTCTGGAAGCGCTCCAGAAGGCACTCGATGATCGCACCCGTAGACAGCATCAGCCCAGTTCCAGTCGGCGACAACGGCAGTTGTTCTCGAATGACCAGCAGTAGAGTTTCTAGGTATTCCGCACTCCCGTCCAGAATCTGGCGGCGGCCACTCGGATAGCAGATTCCATTGAGCCGTCCCGATCCGAGGCGGGCGCATAGCCACATAGCATATACTGCTGGGAAGATTTGACCCGAGTGTTCATCAAGACATTCGAGGGCACGTGCAAACGCCCGGCTGGGTTGTCTGAGTTGTAGCACTGCATGCAGAAACCGAATGAAACTTTGAGAGAGTACATCCAGCGGTGGACAACCTTGCATCATGTGGTGGAGAACGTCACAGAGCATCAAGCCATCTGCGCCTTCAAGGCAGGAGTCAGATATCGGGAGCTCATCCTGAAATTTGGTCGGTCAGGATCTTTGACCATGAGCCGAATGATGGAGATAGCCACTCGGTACGCGAATGGAGAAGAGGAAGACCGTCTCCGTAATGGCAAAGGGAAAACCAGCGAGCCCAACCCTGGAAACAGTAATCCTAGCCGGAAGCCGAAGCGCAAGGCTGATGGTTCGGCTCAGGCCGAGGCTGCCGCTCTGGCCGGTCAAGCCAAGAACAAGGGGAAGGCCAAGGATAAATGGATCCCGAAGAAAAAGAAAGATCAGTCGGGCCAAGATGTCCTCGATTTGCCGTGTCACATCCACACCAGGAAAGATGAAGAGGGAAATCTGATATTGCCCAAGCATACCACTCGACAGTGCAGACTGTTGATTCAGCAGTTCCGAGAGGGCCCGTCGAGTGAGAAGAGCCCAAAAGACGCTGATGATGGAGACAAAGATGAACCTTTTCCCAGTGTCAACGCAACCCTGATGATCTTCGCAGATGTAGAGAGCAGGAGCCGGTTGAAAGTTATCAACCGAGAAGTGAACATGGCAGCGCCGGCGACGACAAAGTTTCTGAACTGGTCGAAGACTCCAATCACCTTTGATCAGTCGGACCACCCAGCCTATATTGCCACCCCTGGGTGGCAGGCGCTGGTGGTCGATCCAGTCGTGGGAGGCGTCCGATTGCGCAAGGTCCTCATGGACAGAGGAAGCGGTCTGAACATACTGTACGCTGATACTCTACAAGCGATGGGCATTCCGATGTCCCGACTCAGCGAGAGTAGCATGCAGTTCCACGAAGTGATCCCCGGCAGGAAAGCAAAGTCACTCAGGCAAATCACCCTGGATGTGGTCTTTGGAGACGACAAGAACTTCCGAAAGGAAAGGATGACCTTTGAAGTGGTCGACTTCCGCAGCGCCTACCATGCCATCCTTGGTCGGCCGGCTTATGCACCTTTCATGGCCCGTCCATGTTATGTGTATCTCAAGCTGAAGATGCCCGGCCCCAAAGGTGTGATCACAGTCACTGGCAGTCGACAGCGTGTGGAGGAGTGTTTGCAGCAAGGGTCCAAGATAGCTGATGAGCAGATGGCCATGGTAGAACTGGAGGAGTACAAGAAAAATGCCGATCCGAGTGATCTGCTACGCTCCAAGAAGCCGGCTGCAGAATCTGCATTTCAGTCGGCCGGCGACACGAAGCCTGTGCACATTCACCCGGAAGATCCCAATGCTGCTCCCACTAACATATCAACAACACTCGACAGCAAATAGGAAGAAGCGCTCATCCAGTTCCTCCGTGAGAACTGGGACATCTTCACATGGAAACCATCCGACATGCAGGGTGTACCCAGGGAGCTGGCTGAGCACCATTTGCGAGTCGACCCAAAGGCGAAACCTGTGAAGGAGCATCTCCGTCGCTCTGCTACACAGAAGAGGAAGGCCATTGGCGAAGAAGTTGCTCGGCTCCTGGCAGCCGAGTTCATCTGTGAGGTGTACCACTCCGAGTGGCTCGCCAATGTCGTCATGGTCCCTAAGAAGGACAAGTCTCTCCGAATGTGCATTGATTTCAAGCACATCAATTGGGTCAGCCCCAAGGATCATTTCCCGCTCCCCCGCATAGATCAAATCGTGGATTCCACCGCGGGTTGCGAGCGACTGTCTTTTCTGGATGCATACTCCGGGTACCACCAGATCTGACTGTATGGGCCAGACGAAATAAAAACAGCCTTTATCACCCCGTTCGGGTGTTTCTGCTATATCACCATGCCATTCGGTCTTAAAAATGCTGGTGCCACTTTCATGCGCATGGTGCAGAAGTGTTTGCATAAACAGGTCAGTCGGAACATCGAAGCATACATGGATGACATAGTGGTTAAGTCTAGAAAAGGTTCCGACCTGCTGGCTGACCTAGCCGAAACTTTTGCAAATCTGCAGAAGTATGATATCAAGCTGAATCCGGTGAAGTGCACTTTCGAGGTTCCTGGGGGCAAGTTACTCGGTTTCCTCATTTCCAAACGAGGGATAGATGCCAATCCTGACAAGATCGGGGTGATTGTATGAATGAAACGTCCTGAACATCTTCATGATGTGCAGAAGCTCACGGGTTGCCTCGCAGCTCTGAGACGATTCATCTCCCGTCTCAGTGAGAAGGCATTGCCCCTGTACCGATTGATGAAGAAATCTGACTCGTTCGAGTGGACTGTTGAAGCACAAGCAGCGTTTGTCGAGCTCAAAGCCCTGCTTTCCACCCAGCCGGTGCTTGCCGCTCCGAATAGCAATGAGCCGTTGCTCTTGTACATTGCGGCCACTGGTCAAGTTGTCAGCACTGTCCTCACAGTCGAGCGAGAAGAACAGGGCAAGGCCTACAAAGTTCAGCGCCTAGTCTACAATATTTCTGAAGTTCTGACTCCGTCCAAGCAGAGGTATCCTCATTACCAGAAGCTCGTCTACGGCATTTACCTAACTGCGAAGAAAGTAGCCCATTACTTCCAAGAGCACACTGTGTCAGTCGTCAGCGACGCCCCGCTGTCTGAGATCATGAACAATCGGGATGCGACTGGTCGAGTGGCGAAGTGGGATATCGAGCTCCTGCCCCTGGACATCAAGTTCGAGGCAAAAAAAGGAGATCAAGTCCCAAGCATTAGCTGATTTCCTAGCCGAGTGGACTGAACAACAGCAACTGACTCAGAGTCACCCGGAACACTGGACCATGTTCTTTTACATTTCCAAGATGCTGAATGGTTCAGGGGCTGGAGTTGTGTTAGTATCTCCAAAGGGCGATCGTCTCAGATATGTTCTGCAGATCCACTTTAATTCCTCCAACAATGAAGCCAAGTACGAAGCGCTCCTTTATGGTCTACGTATGGCCATCTCACTCGGCGTCCGGCGCCTGATGGTCTACAGAGACTCGGATCTAGTTGTGAACCAAGTGATGAAGGAGTGGGATATCAGAAGCCCCGCTATGACAGGATACTGCAACGCAGTGAGAAAGTTGGAGATGAAATTTGAAGGTCTGGAGCTGCATCACGTTCCCCGAGCCAAGAATCAAGAGGCGGACGATCTGGCAAAGATCGGGTCCACTCGGAAATCCATACCCAGCAATGTGTGCCTCGAGCATTTACGTTCTCCGACGGTAAAAGAAGATCCCTTCACAGAAGAGCCCCCGCAAGTGGTCAGTCCCTCTGATCCGACTGAAGTCGAGGTCCCCGTAGTCATTGATTTGGTCATGGAGGTCCTAGCAATCACACCCGAGTGGACAGTGCCTTACATTGCATACCTACTCAGGCAGGAACTTCCAGAAGATGAAGCTGAAGCCCGCCAGATTGTTCGCAGATCCAAGGCCTTTACACTGATGGGTGATCAGTTATACAGAAAGAGCGTCACCGGTGTGACTCAGCGCTGCATCTCTCCAGAGGAAGGTCGATTGATTCTGGAGGAGATTCACTCGGGAACTTGTGGACACCACGCGTCCTCTCGGACGATCATGGCTAAAGCTTACCGAGCCGGTTTCTTCTGGCCCCGTGCCAATGAAGCTGCGCAGGAGATAGTCCAACACTGTGCCGGGTGCCAGTTCTATGCAAACTTATCCCACAAACTTGTGTCTGCTCTGAAGACAATTCCACTCGTCTGGCCGTTTGCAGTCTGGGGACTTGACATGGTGGGACCCCTCCGGACAGGGACGAGTGGATTCACTCACTTGCTGGTCGCAGTCGATAAATTCACCAAATGGATTGAGGCCAAACCCATCAAGAAGCTAGATTCTCGTACAGCGATCAAGTTCATGAAGGAGATAGTCTTCAGATACGGCGTGCCTCACAGCATCATCACTGACAACGGTTCAAACTTCGACTCAGAAGAGTTCAGAGCGTTCTGTGCCGTCCAAGGTACCCGAGTCGACTATGCATCTGTGGCGCGCCCGTAGTCGAATGGACAAGCTGAGAGAGCAAATGGACTGATACTTCAGGGGTTAAAGCCGCGACTCATGCGCGATTTGGAACATGTAGCTGGAGCCTGGGTCACCGAGTTGCCATCGGTTCTTTGGGGCTTGAGGATGACCCCCAATCTTTCCACCAATCGTACTCCCTTCTTCATGGTGTACGAAGCTGAAGCCGTCTTGACGAGTGACTTGCTCCATAATTCACCCTGAGTGGAACTGTACTCTGAAGCTGAAGCAGAGCAAGCACGGCAAGACGCCGTTGATCTCTTGGAGGAGGAAAGGGAGATGGCTCTGATCCGTTTGACCATTTACCAGCAAGATCTATGACGTTTTCACAGCAGACACGTCAGGAGTCGGACCTTTCAGGAAGGAGATCTTGTGCTCCGACTGGATCAGCAGCGACCTCACAAGCTTGCTCCTGCGTGGGAAGGTCCTTTCGTCATTTCAAAGGTTCTGCACAACGGAGCGTACCACCTGTACAACCTTCAGAAGCAAGCAGACGAGCCCCGTGCTTGGAATGCAGATTTACTGCGACGATTTTATACTTGATGATGAGATGTAATAAAAGTACTCGAGTGACATTTGATGAATAAAAGCATGACTTTTCCAGTTCCACATTGAAGTTCACTCGTGCGCATTTTCTGGCCTACAACCCCCAGTGGGTGTACGCCGTTCAACTTAGCTGCAAACCAGTTTTTGCCTAAGTTAAAACCTACTCCGAGTGAAGAGCGTCCCTCTCACTCGGGTGCTTGGCTGCGAACCAGCTTTCGCCCAAGTTAAAACCTACTCCGAGTGAAGAGCATCCCTCTCACTCGAAGGCTTGGCTGCGAACCAGCTTTCGCCCAAGTTAAAACCTACTCCGAGTGAAGAGCGTCCCTCTCACTCGGGGGCTTGGCTGCAAACCAGCTTTCGCCCAAGTTAAAACCTACTCCGAGAGAAGAGCGTCCCTCTCACTCGGGGGCTTGGCTCCGAACCAGCTTTCGCACAAGTTAAAACCTACTCCGAGTGAAGAGCGTCCCTCTCACTCGGGGGCTTGTCTGCGAACCAGCTTTCGCCCAAGTTAAAACCTACTCCGAGTGAAGAGCGTCCCTCTCACTCGGGGGCTTGGCTGCGAACCAGCTTTCGCCCAAGTTAAAACCTACTCCAAGTGAAGAGCGTCCCTCTCACTCGGGGGCTTGGCTGCGAACCAGCTTTCGCCCAAGTTAAAAACTACTCCGAGTGAAGAGCGTTCCTCTCACTTGGGGGCTTGGCTGCGAACCAGCTTTCGCACAAGTTAAAAACTACTCCGAGTGAAGAGCGTCCCTCTCACTCGGGGGCTTGGCTGCGAACCAGCTTTCACCCAAGTTAAAAACTACTCCAAGTGAAGAGCGTCTGTAACACCCCGATTTTTGGCCCTTTCTTTTTCTTTTGGATTTCTTCGAATTTTCATTTGGAGTTCCTTTTTCCGTGGCTATGTGGTCTTGAAACCTGGGAAGATCTTCTCTCCTGCCACTTCCTAGTGGCTTGTCACTCCCAATCTATCCCAAGGCCATCTTAGCCCAACTCTAATATTTATTTCTTGGGAATATCCCTTTTTCTATTAAAGGAATAACCCTGTTTGCCCTAGGTTGTGAAGCAACCTATATTTCTGTCCTCCACAAAATTCCCACAAAATTCTCATAAATTCTTTGGATCATATCTTCCACAAATATGCCAAAACCCATCCTTGCTTAGTTCAAAAATATTTCAGGAATATTCATTTCCTATTTTGTCCAGCAGGGCACTTTGTGAAGGAAGTGCTATTTATCTTTTCTTGATTGCCCTCAAAAATTTTGTGCAATCTCTCATACCCAAATTATTGTCTCATGCCAAAATTCAACTTCATTTGCCTAGTAAATCTTCCTCAGAAAATTTCCAAAGTTTTTGTCTAGAGAGAAGCTTTGTAAAGGAAGTACTAGCTAGGCTTATCCAAATGAGTTGAAATTTTGGGATATCATTTATATGATCAAATCATGACTCTCCACCCAAATTCATCTCTGTCCAACAATCTATGTGAGCACACCTTCAAATCTTGGTTTCTGGTCACAATTCCAGCTTGTGAAGCAACTATATTTTATATTGCTTCAAAAATTCTGAAATTAATCCAGGACCTAAATATCCCTAAATAATGTGTGCATGCAAAAACTCACATTATTTAGACAAGCCATTTTCTCTGGAAAATTCCCCCAAGTTTCTGTTCAGTGGGTATCATTGTGAAGGAAGTACCATTTTGGTTTATCCAAATGGTATGAAATTTTTATGGTACCTTCATATTCCAAAATAATCATTATCCACCAATTTTCAGCCCAATCCAACACTCCATGTGAGTGCTACTTCATGATCTTGTTTCTGGACCAGTTATTACAGTTGCAAAGCAACTATGCTAAATATTGGCCCAAATGACCTCAAAATCCACAGGATGATAGTCCTTCCTACCCTAAACCTCTGTGACATCTTGTTTATCTCATTCATCAACTCCCTTGACCACAACATCCAGTCTAACCTTGCTGCAGCAATGTTCAGTTGATGTTACACTTCATACCAAAGTCACTTTAAACGAACCAATGATTCAGTGGTGCTCCAGGGTGAAGGGACTACACATTTGACACCTTTTGCAAGTCACGCGTGCCCTCAGAGCGCCATGCCATGCGGTGACCGCGCGGCTGGCGTGCAGTTGGCGCGCCTTGGGCGTCGGCTAGCCTCGGGCCACCTCTCCCCGCCCGTTTCCTCGCGTCCCTGGTGCCGACCAGCCCCCTCCTTTCTCCACGTAGCCCTCCCGATCCTCTCCCCCTCCTGTAGCGCCTGCCGCCGGCCCCAGCCACCACCGCACGCCAGTGCACTGTGCGCCCGAGTGGTCGCCCGCCCCTGTGCTTGCCCCGTCTCCTTCCCCCGCGTCCCTAGCATCGCCGAGCATCCCCTCTGCCCTGTCTCGTCACCCCAATGGCCCGCGCGTGCCCGACCTCGCCAGAACATGCTCCGCCCGGCCGTGCAACACCCGGGGACGGCACGACCTCCGCCCCGGCTATATATAGCGTCCCCAAGCCTCCTCCGAGCTCATCACCAGCCTTCCCATCCTCCTCCAGCCCTCCCTGCCCTATCTATTTAGCTCGAAGAGCTCTTTATTCCTCCCATGGCCGCCATGGTCGCCTCCCTCCTCTGCCTAAATTGGGGCAATGTCGGCCTCCCCTCTCCACCTAGCCCTCACCAGAGCCTCTTCTGGACCTCCTCAACCCTCCCCAGTACCCCATCTCCCCCTTCCCGTGACCGAGCAGAGCTCCTCAACCCCGCCCTTCTCTGTCGTCCGCCCGGCCCTAGGCGGTCGTCGCTCCCGTCGCTTCCGGTGCCCGTGTGCTGCCCAGGTGGACGCGCCATGTCCTCCTGAGCACGCTCATGGCCGGAGCGCCACGAATGGTGGCCTGTGCCGCCGAGGATCGCCGGCGCGCGCTCGGCCAGGCTCCTCTGTCCCTGGTCGTCGGGAGGTAGGAGAAGAGGACAGGAGAGAGAGAGGGCAGGCGCAGGGCCCGCTCATAAGTGAGCCAGCCGTCGGGCCCACACCAGTAAGTGGAAGCGTAGTTTCTGGAATACGTTTTCCCTGCCCCGAAAACGTACTTTGCTTCTATTTCATATCAAAATATGTTTTCCTCTCTCGAAGGCGTATTGTCTAAAATGCGCTTTCTGTTATTTTTTTCAACCGGCCGAAACCTCTAAATAGCGGACGTTCGTCCGTTAAGGCCAGAAATGAACAGATTTTTATTCGATTTCTGCCTATCAAACGAACGGCCGTAACTCGCCGACCGTAACTCCGATTCAGGTGATTCCAAATCCCACGTTCTCAGTTCATCAAGCCCGTTCCAATGGTACCATTTTCATGATGTTGTCACACTCTGAAAATGACCATTTTGCCCCTGCCCTTATTCAGCCCCCTCCGAGAGGGAATCTTTTCCGGCGATTTTTCCGCGAGTGTCTCCGCACCTCTCCCCGATGGTTCCTCCATCCCCAGGCAAGCCACAACAGCCACTTGCATGATGGCATTGCAGTAGCCATGGTTTCCACTTGAATATTTAATAATTTTTTGCTCATTTAATTATTTTGTGAATAATTCGAATATGCTTGTGAATCCATGTCCATGCTTATGCCATGTTCATTTTCATCAAGTGAGTAAATTGATCAAATGCTAATGTTTTTATTATCATGCTTTATTCCTATAATCATTTCCGATGCTAGTGATAATGTTATGCTCACATGAGTAGTTACTGTCTGATATGAAAATACTTGTGATACTCATGATCATCTTTATGCCATGCTCATGTGCATCCCGTAGACCAAATGATTTATCATTATGATGTTAAATGGTTATGTTGCCCATCCATGGTTACACTGATATCATGCTCATCTGCATTGTTATGATATTATGACTCAGCTCATCACCATTCAAGTTGAACCTGACATTAATCGAACTTGAACAAATCTATTGGCTGAGTCATGGTGCCACCGAATCGAGCTAACCAGTGCAGCCACACTTGCCTTATGGGGGGCCCTATTTCGGTCTATTGTCATGCCTCTCGCCGGTGCCTCATACTAGGAAGGTTATGCGCACGTGCTACCCTGATCAGGTAGGCGGCCATAAGCCTTGAGTACCCAGTTTTGGTTTTGAGCTCAGGTCCCCGTTTGGGACAGTTTTGGTTTGGCCACGACGGTGGCAGCCACAGAGGTGGCGGATGTCACATGTTGACATCAGGGTAACCCAGGACATAGCCCAAAGGGGAGTTTGTTGGAGTGGCCGGGAGAGTGTCATGCAATAGATTGGTTTTGTCGGAATGTCGTTGGTCCACCCGAATGGGAGTACGAGGTCATGAGTTCTGTGGTGTGGGTACAGTGTACTAACCTCTGCAGAGTGTATAATCTATCGATAGCCGCGTCCTCGGTCATGGACACAGTTCGTAGTAGGTCACACTATGGGTCAACAGAAATAATAAC
Organism: Elymus sibiricus; assembly: GCA_039707655.1. Lineage (NCBI taxonomy): Eukaryota > Viridiplantae > Streptophyta > Magnoliopsida > Poales > Poaceae > Elymus > Elymus sibiricus. The sequence continues at coordinate 195,965,441 of CM077666.1, read as the reverse complement.
CTGGATAATAAACAACCCCGGTTCGATGAGAAAAGAAGTTGGTTGATCTTTATGTGATCATGAGAGGATCACGATGATATCGTGGATACCGATGTTGATTGATTATGAGGTGATCGAGTGATGATCACGATGGTAAGTTTGTGACTACAAAATAACCTCCGAGCAGAGTAAGTTGGTCCATGAGACCTTAAATGTCGACCCCCTTGCATGCTAGTGCTAGTATCATCTTGTTCATATCATGAATTATATGTACATGCCATGCTCATGTTGTTGCCATGCTCATGTCGTTGCCATGCTCATGTTGTTCTAGTAGTATCATGTTCATCTTTGATGATTAACCTGTAAATGCCATGCTGTTGTATGTCTTGATTGCTTTGGTTGCTGTGAGCTTGCGAGTACATTCAAAGTACTCACCTGGCGTGTCATGCCAGATTGCAGGTGATGCCGTGTTTGCTTGTCGAGGATCTCGAGGTTGCGCTCTAGGATACGTCCCAGCCAGAGTCCCAGCGGAGTGGAGTTCATCACCGTCGCCTTTGTTCCGCTGCTAGAAGTTATTCCGCTACGAGTTGTTCCGCTGCTAGCATAGAGCTACCTTAGCAGGCGAAGTGTCGCTGTGCCCCTGTGATCCTTTGTAATATCGGACCCTTGTACCCCGATTATTCATAATAAAGAGCTGATTTGTTCTATGCCAAGCAGTGCCGTATTCCAGAAGACTTGATCTCTGGGCTGGAATACGGGGTGTTCCGGTCTCTCTGAGCCGGGGTGCCACAGCGTCCCTCTCACTCGGGGGCTTGGCTGCAAACCAGTTTTCGCCCAAGTTAAAAACTACTCCGAGTGAAGAGCGTCCCTCTCACTCGGGGGCTTGGCTGCGAACCAGCTTTTGCCCAAGTTAAAAACTACTCCGAGTGAAGAGTGTCCCTCTCACTCGGGGGCTTGGCTGCGAACCAGCTTTCGCCCAAGTTAAAAACTACTCCAAGTGAAGAGTGTCCCTCTCACTCGGAGGCTTGGCTGCGAACCAGTTTTCGCCCAAGTCAAAGCGTCGCTCCGAGTGAAGAGCTTCCCCCTCACTCGGAGGCTTAGCTGCGAACCGGCTTTCGCCTAAGTTGAAACACGTTTCAAAGAAAGACTCAAAGTCTCGGCATTCAGATAACTCCTGAAGTTCAAAAGCAAATGCGAGTACGCGGGCCCAAAGCTCGAAAGAGTTTAACGGTTACAGTTCCACTCGGCATACCGAGGATAATGGTTCAGACTTAAAGTTTTTTCACGCTCCTGTGGGGCTGGCCGGCTCAACGAAGGAATCCAGGTCGATACCGTCCGCGATCCGAGTGGCCGCTTCGATGAACATCTCCATGAAGTCCTCAAACTGGAGTTTCTTTGTGTTGGCGACTTGGAGAGACTTCAGCTTCTCCTCCTTGGCATCCTTGCAGTGCACTCGGACGAGAGAAAGCACCACGTCAGCCCCGCAGGGAGCAGCCGACTTCTTCCACGCTTGCACTCGGCTGGGGATCTCATTGAGGCGAGCCATCATAGCTTCCAGGTCGGTGTCGAAGATGTCTTCAGGCCATAGCTCCTTGTCAATTCTCCCAAGTGCACCCCGCAGACGGATGATGTACCCTTGGACGTCTTCGATTCGAGTTTCCACCCGCAAGATGCCCAGAGCAGCCTTGTCACAGACGAGTGACCTGGAAGGATCCAGATCCCTCTCGATTCTGTCAGTTTCCAGATCGAAGTCTCGGCAGTACTCTGTGAAGAAGGAAAGAAGAGAGTTGAACATCAGCATGCAAGAAGTTCACTCAGAGATAAGTTGAAATACACTCGGACGCTATAAGTTACCTGCAAGCTTGGTGTACATCTCCTCCGTGAACTCCTCTATATACTTCTCCAGGGCGTTCTTCTTCTCAATCAGCTGTGTGATCTTCTCATTCAGAGTCTCCTTCTCTTTCTTGAAGACTTCCGCCTGGGCCTTGAGCTTGCTCTCCCACTCGGTTTGCTGCTTCTTGAGCTCCAGTACCTCTTTCTTCAGCGATGCGTTCTCTGCTTCGAGCTTCCTGAGTGAGGCCAGCTTCTCTTCGGCGGCCTTGGTCTTCTCCTTCCCCACTTGCTGCGCTCCCGCCAGCTCGTTGTCCTTGTTCTCGAGTGCCTGCTTCATGGTATCTAAAGAGATAGAGGTTCTGAGCCGCACTTGGAGTCGGTGGTTTTCACTACGCACATCTATTCGAGTGAAGTCACTCGGTTCAAAGAATGTAAAAAGGTGAAAGCATAATGCTCGGCAATTGAAGCTTACCTCCCATGGTCTTGAGCTTTGCTTGAGCACGCGCAGTGTTCCTTCTCTCCACCTCCAAATTCACTCGAAGTTGAGCTGTTTCCTTCTCTAGGGCCGTGTACTGAGTCCCAAGCTCGCATGTTTTCTGAAACTCAAGAAAGAGCAGATCAGTTAACGTTAAGAGATATTCAGAGTGCCCAAGACTGGCGCTCCTGGAAGAAACAAGCTTGGCCAGTATCAGATCCTGAAGTACCCTTTGACAGGGAGGAACAAGCTTGACCAGTATCAGATTCTAAGTTCTAAGACTTTCGCCGACTGCCCGTAGTCAACGGCAGTCTCGGGGACTACACCCAGTGGGTGCACTCAGCGTGCCCTCACTGGACTGGTATCCACTCGGAACGGTCCGCCCGATCCGAGTGACGGCCAAACACAAAAAAAAGAGGCAAAAGGTTCTAAGACTCCCGCCGACCGCCCGCGGCCGACGGCAGTCTCGGGGACTACACCCAGTGGGTGCACTCAGCGTGCCCCCACTGGAATGGTATCCACTCGGAATGGTCCTAAAGAAAAAACACCCAGTGGGTGTACCGGATATTTTCCAACTGGAATTCCTACTAAAGAAAAAAGACTTGGAGATCAACTTACAAGAGCACTTGCTCGAACGTTCTCCTGGAGAGCGGCACTAGCATCATATGCCAGCTTCCCAGCCGCGCACATCTCCCTGAGCCGTTGGGTCATCAGTTCTGCCTGGATCATCACCTCCTTGCTGGCCCCGGTTTGGTCCTCCGGCGTCTTGTACAGATTGAAGATGTTGACGGGAGGAGTCAGAGCCGAAGCCAGAGCAGTCGATGGAGCCGCAGCGGGACCAGCCCCAGCCTAAGAAGAACCCTGCCCCGGCGGCATGGTCAAGCCGGGTGCAGGTGGAGCTCGAGGCACTTCGTTCGGCGGCGTCTTCCGTGTGGTGGCCTGAGGAGCAGTCGAAACTGGGGTCCCCTTCTCAGTGTCCCTCCGCGACGGCTCTTCGTCATCATCTCCGACCTAGATGACCTCTGCAAGCACTACGTTCACTCGACGCAATCAGTCGCAATACACGATTCAATCGGATGAAGGCATTTCAGTCGAATGACAGGTCGAAGCAAAAATGAAGTCATTGTTACCTTTTCGAGAAGTGGCTGCATCTGCCGACTCGGCCTCGGCGCGGTCCCCATCAGTCTGCATGGGAGACGTCGTCGAGGTTGCAGCACTAGTTCATAAGATGCACTCGGTCAGAAGAATCACGAAAGTTGACAAAGACAGAAAAGAAAAGCTGAAAAGGATACTCACGTTGAGGCGACAGGCACAGTGACCTTGATCCGAGGCAGAGCCTTCCGAGGCTTGGGGGAGGCGACCTTGGGTTGCTTGGCGGCCTTCTCAGTCGGCGCAGGCGACGACGTCCGAGTGCGCTTCAGAGCCTTAGCACTCGGAACCGCCTCCTTCTCTGGGCCAGCACTCGGATCATGAAGTCGTTTGGAGCGGGGCTCGGAGCGCAGCTCCGGAGATAGAGAAGACTTGACCTCGTCACTCTCTTCCGATTCCTCACTTTCTTCCTCGCTGTCCTCCGCGTAGCTGCCTCCGGCGCTGCCATGTTCGCTCTCCACGCCTCCGGCGGGTTGTTCTCCATTCGGCATAGGCGATAACATCTTCTGGAACTCCTGCAAGACATGAAGATTAAAGACAGACAGTTCAGTCAGTTCACTCGGATCGATCAGTTCACTCGGATAATTTGTGCATCGGTAATTCACTCGGAAATTCGTGCCTCACCTCCAATGGTTGGTTGTTGACGTCATAGGGCGGGATCCGTCTTGACCCTCGCGGATTGTCACGTGCGCCAGTGATGCACCTGATCCACTATTCCACCATTTTCTCCTCGACGTCTTCCGGATGCACTCGGGTCAGATCACTGGGTCCAGTGTAGAGCCACATGGGGTGAGCCCGCTCCTGCAGCGGCTGGACCCTCCGACTGAGAAAGACCTCCAGAAGGTCCAGGCCAGTCAATCCACCCTGAATCAGGCTAACCACGGCGGTCATCAAGATCCCTACATCCGTCTTCTCCTTTTTATCAACCGTCAGCGAGGGAGGAGTCTGAACTCTCTCAGTCGTGTAAGGAGGAAGGCCAGTCGACGAGCCCGAGCACGGCAGGTCGTTGCAGTAGAACCAGGTCGACTGCCAGCCCCTCACCGAGTCGGGAAAAGACATGGATGGGAACACACTTTTCCCCTCATCTGAATACCTAAACCACCACACATCTGAATCACGTGCGTTCTCTCTCCATCGGGGTCAACCTTCTTAACCGATTGAGATCGACACGTGAAAATATGTTTGAACAAACCCCAGTGCGGCTGACAACCCAGAAAGTTTTCACACAGAGAAACGAATGCAGCAAGGTACATTATGGCATTTGGAGGCAGCTGATGGAGCTGAGCACCGAAGAAGTTCAAGAATCCGCGGATAAAAGGGTGGGGTGGCATGGAGAAACCTCGCTCGACGTGCGTGGTGAGGAGCACTCGCTCCCCGGGGCGCGGCGCGGGCTCAGTCTCCCCTTCTTCCGGCAACCTCCAGGTCCCGTCGCGGATCAGCCCGTCCACGACGAGCCCGCTGACGTCGTCGACCGTGGTGGTCGGCGGGATCCAGTCGCCCTGGATCCACCCGGGCGGGAGCGCAGCTCGGGAGCTCAACGCTTTCCTCCCCTTCGCCGCCTTCTTCGCTTTCTCAAGCTTCGCCATCTTGTATTTTGCCATCGCCGCCAGGCTCTTCAGCACTGAGGAGGATTCGTGCGGAGTGGGTCTCTGGAGAAGAGATTGGGCGGAATGGGAGGAGTGGAGAAAAGGGGATCTGGTCCTCTCTTCCTCTCCAACGCGGCGGCTCTATATATCGTCGCCCGCTCCCAAATCCACGCCGCTGAATCATGGGCCCGCAGATCCCTCAAATCGCGCCGTCGGAGATCCAGCGGTATGTGGCGAAAAGTGGGGAGAAAATCGAGGCGTCACGCCCCACTTTCCCCACTCGTTGCGCTGCAACCATTCACGCGCGCTCGGATATGGTTTCGAATCCCGCAAAATCCGGAGTCCAGCAACCCGGTTGCTTTCACTCATAAGACGTGCCATGTACGCTCGGATCCACTCCGGCACACGGCATATGGCTACTCATTTCACTCGGATGGGAACTACTCACTCGGATGGAAGTTACCCATTCGGATGGAGACTACTCATTTCACTCGGATGTCATATGGTCCAGAATCCGTCAAGGTGCCGCACGAAGACAAGGGCGTCCAAACGACCAGTAAGAGTTCTTGAGCGCCTCCGTAGCGCTCAACTCGCCTGGGAATTCGCCTCGACTCGACCCACCTAACCTCGACCGATTCGGGGGCTAATGACGAGGGCATGTACTAGGGATAGGGTAATAGGCCTGACCTATAGACCCTACCCAAGGACACCACACGTCCTATACTGGGCCCCAGGGCCAGATCAACAACCAAGAGTTCTGCAGACTGACATTCACTCGGAGTTCGACGAACCACTCGGGAGGCAAGAGTTCACTCGACTGGCTTGTTTCACTCGGAGCACCGAAAGTCACTCGACCAGAGAAGACCAGGAGACTCTAGGAATGCAACGGTCGGGACGCACGTTCGCCTGTATTAATTGTAATTAACGCGCCCGTTACCTGGCGCCCTTAAACCCCCTCTTAACCCCTGGTAATGGCAGCCTTCATGGGGGAACTTGGCGGACACTATATAAGCCACCCCCAGCTCCATTCCAAGGGTTCACATCTTTTGTAAACCTATACACTCAATCAATAGCTCCAGAGCACCAAGACGTAGGGCTATTACCTCCACCGCGAGGGGCCTGAACTCGTAAATCCGAGTGTAACACATGCGTCGTAGCTAGGCTCTGCCCTCTCATCCGTACCCCTACACACTACTGTCAGACTTGCACCCATGACACCACCTTCGTGGCCGGCCACCGTTGTGGCAAAACAAAACAAACGGTCCCAAACGGGGACAATGGATCCATACAACTTGGGCACACAAGATTATTGCCGCCTACCGGCCCAGGGTAGTGCGTGCACATAACCTTCCCTCGTTGGAGGCACCGGCGAGAGGCATGACAATAGACCGAATTAGGGCCTCCCCATCCAGGCAAGTGCGGCTGCACTGGTGAGCTCGATTCGGTGGCACTATGAGTCAGCCAACAGATTTGCTCAAGTTCAATTAACGTTCGGTTTAACTTGAATGGTGATGAGCTCAGCCATAGCAGAATATAACATGATGAGATGCCAATGCATATGAGCATGATATCGACATAAGCATGGATGGGCAATATAACCATTTATCATAGCATCAACAACAATAAATCATGTAGTTTACTAGATGCGGATGAGCTTGGCAGAGTGATAATC